>CM060910.1:558019802-559269802 GCA_030737875.1 Allium sativum
GTGTACTCGGTTAAAAGTAACTTTTGATGATATCAAAACACAAATATCCTCGAATAAAATTATAATTATTTTCGGGTCTGAGTACCATTACATATTTGTCACTATGAGAATAACTTATGATACTATTAATTATATTCCATGTAGTTTTCTCATGGTGGGTCAACCCAATACACTATTCCCCAATACGTATTTCTGTATTGACACTAATATCTTGTATATTAATGATCAATGAGATATGATCATCGGTCAATCAACATACTAGTCTCAATGTTTTATTGTTGTCCTATGTAAACAATAAAACATGACTATGAGATTTAAGAATTACAATACTTAATGTATTATATAATCTCACGTTCAAGTCACTTACTTGCAACTATATAACGCCGTATTATTATTCTAAGGACTTCTATTATGTTAATATTTATATTACGTAGTAAATATAACATAATATAATACTTTTATTCCAAATAATAATAATAATAATAATAATAATAACATCAACAGTGTTAATAATCACATCAAATGGATTGCCTATAGGGCATAAACTCTAACATTCACCCCTTTATATATCCTTCTTTTAGAAAAGAATTTTCAGCTTCTCCTTCGTAATTTTTCCTTTCTTTCTCTTTTAAGATTACAAATTCTATTACATACTCTGGCTATTTTCAAGCCAAATCAAGTTTATTCTTTTTCGATTTGATTTTACATCAAACTCTTTCCATTTCTAACAAGATCAAAGCGTAATTTAGTGTTATAGGAGAAGCTATAATCAAGATCAAAAGTCCAAGTCTGCATTCATTGTACAAACAACTCAAAAATCCGTACTATTGTTACTAGGTAGCCTAAATCTAGTTGGCTATGTCTGTGCCCGATAAGAAAAATTAGGGGTGACTTGTTTGTCCAGAAATCAAGTTGGTTGAGGATCTATGGCCCGCAAATTAGATTGCTCTTCCAAGGAGTCCGAAATCTAGAGGGTGTCTCCTAGGGACCTTGAAGTCAAGGAGTGCAATTGTTGATATTGATTAAAGACCGTATGTAGTGCGAAACTGAAAGTAGGAGTAACTCTGAACCATTATAAAAATCATGGTGTGTTTTTTCCTTTACTGTTGTTACTTTACTTGCTTTTTATTTCTTTATTTGACTATGTGACCATTATACATATACTTACCATAATCCAAATTTTTAAAGGATTTATATATTTAAGTAAACATTATTCATCCATCACTATTTTTTATCTAAGCTTAAGATATGTAATCCGCATCACTTTCAGGTTGTGTATTCATAGTACAAATATAGGAGGATGTACCAAAATCCAAACTACTATTTGTACTCCCATAGAGCATATGTGTTAACCTCTTTGTACAAATATTGAAGGTTGGTGACACTGTAATTTAAACATGGCGTGCATCGACGTTAACCAAACTAGCCAGATATCTAGACGTAATGGTGTCTTTGTTGCTTAAAAATATATAGAACAAAAAATATATAGCATGATCACGTGCGATAAGAGTGTGCATTCAATGATGTCTCCATACTTGATTATATATCTTTGTAAAATGTTATAGTAATTGCACCCCTTCTACTCTAACCTCATTATTTGACAAACCCAATAATGTGTAGAATATGGCACAAATTCTTTTTAGCCACTATCATAAGATGTCGGTTCAAGATTTAGACATGCCTATATACAAGTGAGCGTATAAAAGTCAAAAGGTGTAAACCTAACTTAAAATCCCAAAAAATGAAACATATATGTAGTAGTCACCATCATTTTATACGAGCCTCTACTACACAACAACTACATGCAAATGAATCATCAAACAACGATACAATACAATCTATTGAATCAGCTGAGAAAACATGCTATGATACTTAATGACACATTTAAGCGAACAATCTCAAATTGTTATATGACCACCATATATAATAATGATATAAAGTTAGCACTAAACTAACTAAAGAGATAAGCATAGTATTCTTGAATGACTACAACTATCTACTAAAGTATGTCTTAAAACGTACCTACGACATCACTAACATTGCATTTAATCGTTGCACCTTCATCTCTGACAATTCGTGCAAACAACGTATGTCATTTTCGATCACAACAACATCTTGAATGATTTGCATTGGACCACATTAACGACGCTCATGTAATTGACAATTCATGTTGCAATCTTAGCAGATGGTGGAGGTATTTGATGTTTTTTTAATTGAAATATTTAAAAAAATTGATGTTGACGAGTGAAAGGAAATTATTTTGATATCGACTTGCATACAAGCGCTCGCCTAAATATATGACTGTCAATAAATACTTCCACATACGGAGAGTGTCGCATCTGCATCCGCATCCGAAGCCATTTTCGAACACTAGACACCCTCATCCACGGATATAAATGAATATCAAATAATTATCCTATGTGTCAGTAATTGATAAATTAAAAAAAATGTGAATTTTGGATTTAATATGATTTTTTTGCTAATGACATGAATTATAAATGGATACCAAATCAATAAAAAAAAAATGACAATAAATAGTTTTTAGCGGTTAATGCACATCAAAAACACAAAATATAAACTTTTAACTTGGTAAAACAATAAATTTGTATCATTTAACATGCTAAAATAAATATGAAATATTCTAATTTAAAAAAAAAATCTAAATGGATAATTTTCAGATGTGGATATTTCATATCTACATGCACATTTTTTTTTGAATATTAGATATTTATTTATTTTTTAGATATGAATGTTGATAGATTTCCAATTTTTCAAATGCTCAGTGATAGTCTATGACACCCCACGTCCTTTAATGCCACTCACTAAGAGAATGCATTAAGTTTCGTAAAGCGTTATAGGTAAACAGAAACAGGGATATTACAAGATAGATATAAAAGCAACAACGGAATTTAAAATTTTATTTCGAACATAAATCATAACATCGTGGTCCAAAGTATCACAAGTCTGAAACTACATAAAAGCCCTTACAAAAATATAAAACTTCCTGTCTTGTTCCATCAGAGTACATAAAAAGCACACTTCCCCAAAAAGAGACAAAACCATAGTAGCAAGGATATGAGCATGATCCATACATATAAGCAGCTCGAGCACAATGTAGGCAGAATCACGGTCAAGCCTAAGTGTTCCCGCCCTAAGAACCTGAGGGATGGGGAACGGAAGAAAGAAGAGGAAACAAAAAGGGTCAGACATAAAGTCTGGCGAGTCTAGTTACTTTTAGCAAGTAAATAAATAAAATTAGCATGACAGACATATAAAGTGGATAAGAAAGATAACTACATAAAAGGCAGGTATGACCAGGTAAATAGGATAGGGTGTATACGCTTCCTTAATGGTTACTCTTTCTCTGCACTAATACTAGTATATCCAGAATGACATGATCCCCAACATGTATGAAATAGTAGACTTAGGCATACTTTTGAGGTTTTAACCCTATACAATCCACAGGCAGCCCCAATAATGGAATCCTAAACATACCAGAGTCTAGATGTACCATAACTACTACCCTAGTCGGTTGGCTCCCTACTCCGTAGATAACCTTTGCTAGCCCCACAATAGGATGTATCACTTTCTAAAGCTGCAACCCTTCATTTTCAAGATGTGCACAACCATATCTACTAATGTCACATCATCTTAATTCCCATAGTAAGCCGGACCCATGCATGCACATGACTCCATTGGTTTCCTGCGCTGTTTGACACCGCCCCTTCGTTTTGGATCTCTTACAATCAGCCCAGTAAGTGTGCCTCTATTCCGACCTAGTTCACAGTACTCGTTTAAAACCTAGATGAGTTACTGACTGAAACGGGTCCCGTACACAAGATGATACAAGCTCCCCCTAGGCTTGCATCCCCACTACTAGGATTTCAACTGGTTATGCTTAACAGTCCAACATGTAAAACAGGTTAAGTTGTCGGGCCTATATATGTAAATATTACCCCATCGCCACAAGATTTACTTAACCCTCACTGATCCAAGCAAGTTTACTTAACAAAGTTGCATAACCCCAAATTATAAAATAGGTTAAGCTTATGGGCATATATATATATATATATATATATATATATATATATATATATATATATATATATTACCCACCGCCACAAGATTTACTTACCCCACCCACCATTTCAACCAAGTTTACTTAACTCCTTATTCAAGTTAACATGTTCATACAATCCCTATGGATTCAACTAGGTTAAGTATTCCAATTTGTTACCATGTCCATTTATGGTTATAATGGGCTAGACCTCCTATATTAGGCCTGCAACTTGTGGATGTTGGATATACCGGTAAGGTCCGGGCAGACTTCTTCCACAAGTTGGGCCTAACCTCGTGTCTTTGCCCGTCTTGTATTTGTGCACTTAGACCCCTCACATTAGATTCAACATTTGTGGTTGCTGGATATGTCGGTCGGGTCGGGGCAGACTTACACCACAAATGCAATCTAACCTCATTTCATAAGTGCAGTTACAGTTTCTAATTACTGTAATCCTAGGCATTTTAATTATTAACCAATTAATTATACCGATGTCTTTACAGGTGTTCATGCCCATTTACCCAATTATATTCATAATGCATTATATGCCCAAATTTATATCCATAAACATTATTCAAGTTATGCCAATTTCAATATTTTCCTCCGTTCCTAACTAACGCATTCGCACAAATTTTGCAACATTCCTAGAAAGTAGCTTGGCCATAAACAATGAAAAGGGAAAGGTGATGGGAAGATGACCATAGTGATTATTTTAACAAAAGTGACATAAACATGTAATTGGCATATTGATAAGGTGGACATATAAAAATATATCTAGTGAGCATGTGATAATAAAACTAGATTTAACATGCTAAGGATGTCATAATTGTAACACCCCACGTCCATTAATGTCACTCACAAGGGGAATGCATTAACTTCCATGGAGGTTTTAAGTGAATATAGAATAGAAAAATTAAAACAAGACAGATAATAAGTAGTACTTGGAAATCTAAAACTTCATTTTATTGAAGCGGAAATTAAACATGTTTGTTTACATCATAAAACATTAAATCAGAGTCAAGTACAATATCCATCTACATAAAAACCAAATACATAATCCCATTACACAAATAGCCATTAAAGAAGATAACAAGCTGGACTTTACTTCAACGGTCCAAGCTTTCCAAGAGAGATAAAGCAATCCAATAAAACTCCACTAGAGATGGGCCCAACCTGAGGACCTGGAGGGGGAAAAAGGATAGAAATGGAGGGGGTCAAACATAAAGTCTGGCGAGTATGATAATTCTAACAATACTATTATCAAAATAACTAGACTAAGGCATAAGCTGGAAGACAAGTAAATGTCTATGAACTATTAGGTATGGAAGAGCAGATAAAGATAACATTTAAGATAACGTTAAAGGCACACCTAATTACTAACGAACAATTGCTACACCGCACCGCACATTACTACACTGCACCGCACCAGTCACCCTAAAGATTGATCCCACTTGCTTCACACAGAAACTATATAAATAGCCTTGCATACCCCTAGCTGACTACATAGGTGTCGTCTGCCCCTATCTCCACTAGGTGTACCCCACTACCCACTTTCGATCGGCTCCCTACTCATAGATACCCGTGCTGGCCCCACAGTGGGGTGTATCACTCCCCTAAAGTGGCAACTCGATACAACTGAAGAATGCACGGCTTATACCTACACGATGCAACAACGTCTTACCTACCAGCCCGGGTCCACACACGCATATGAAACCCGTTGGACTAACGTTGCCACCGCTTCCCGTTTTGGCCTCTTATAGTCAAACCCAGTATGCGTGTATCATCCTCGACTTGGGTCGAGCCCACAAAGATACGTTTGGGTTACTGGTTGAAATGGTCCCCCACAAGCTACCCACCTAAGCTTGTCCGTTAGTATATCCCACTTAACCCTCTTAGTCATGTTCATTTACATGTGTGTTTGGTTAAGTCTTGCTAATCGTATTTCACATGCCACTAAGGGCACCCACTAGATTCTTCATGCCACCCAAGGCACCTACTTAACCCCCATGTCCCACCTTACATGTTTATCTGGTTAAGTATTTCTTAATTCATTCAGGCCATAACCTCATAAAGACCTCTCACATTAGACTGGCATTTATGGCAGCTGGATTTGCCGGGCGGGTCCGGGCAGTCTTACACCATAAAAGAGTCTAACCTCGTGTCTTTACAACTGTTATGCTTTAGTTTAGGCCTAGGACCTCTCACATTGGGCTGACATTTGTGACCACTGGATTTGCCGGGCGGGTCCGGTCAGGTTTACGTCACAAACGAGTCCAACCTCGTGTCCTAAGCATTGATTATCACTTATAATCTTTTACCCCAGTTTTAATAATTCCCTATTCAAATTATTAATTAACTCCAATTTTAATGATGTCCATAATTGACTCAATTATGGCCATCCATTCATGGCATGCAAAATCATATCAATTGCACCCCAACTTCTTATTATTAAGTCCTTAATATTACCCCTATCCCACGTTATACGTTTGCTTATTCACCGCAGAATATACGTTAGACTCGAATAACTCATAGCACAAAAATAAATTATCACAACATACAGACAATTAAAATGAATCTAACCATAATAGGGGTGAAACTTGCATAAACTACACATGTTAAGGATCTAAAGGTGTCAACTTGTTAAATGTCACAATTTACATGATATGATCATAACCCAAATTTATGTATAAACTTGCATATGGGGTTTTAGGCAACATAATGGCGGTGTGAACTAGCATCTAATACATAGAATTCACATATGTCATAGCATAATTCTAAATCTAAATAGATGTCATGGCATATGTTCATAATCTTTACTAAATCAATCTAAACTTGCATATGTGATTTGTCATATAGATCAACATAGCCCAAATAATATCAATATTATGATTTGATTAACATGAACTAATTAGCATAGATAGTAACATCATGGCTTTTTAACATGTATGATTCATCACAACTTAGCATAGAAACTCTCAACATACATAACATCATCATAGCATGATTTACAACATATAGGATATCATCACCACATAGCATAGGATTTATAACATACATGATAGTATAAGGTTTACAACAACCTATATGACAATTCACATCATCTACTCATAATCCATTCATAACTTAATCTAATTAATTTAATAATAATCTTGTTAAGATCATCATACTCACAATTAGAGAAGAAAAGAGAGTCTTGATTTGCTTTAGAGTTGAGTAGAATTAGAACTGAATTAGCTTTTCTTCCTTCTTAGTTGGCGGCGGCTAGACTGAGTTCCATGGCGGCGGTATGACGGTGGCTATTCTATTTTTCATGTGAATTAGAGTGAGAGACTACCTAGGTATTTATAGAGTTTAGGGTTTATTTAGACCGTCAGATCAACTCAGAACTAAACTGAACCGTTTAATTTGCCAACTCAGCCCTAAAGACACATCAGCAGCTCAAGATTGGGCTCAGTCAAAACCCTAGCCGACTGACCAGGTCGACACCCCAGTCGACCTGGGGGGGGGGGGGGGGGTCGACAACCCAGTCGACTCCCCAGTCGACCTGGGGTGCTGGGCGGGAAATTTCCCGCCTAGCCTGATTTGACTCCGAATTTGAAATTTAAATTTTCTGAAATCTGTTTTGATTTTTCTGAAACTTCCGATGGCCATAACTTCTTCATACGAAGTCCAATTCACGCAAACTCGGACTCTATTTCAACCAGAATTCCGAGACAAACACAATGGCGCAACCCGTTTCCCACAATTATCACGTCTGAGATTAGTTATTCTTTAATTTGTGAATATTAATATTAACAGAATTACGGGGTGTTAGATTCTCCCCTCCTTAAAGGATTTCGACCCCTAAATCTTCAAGTCAAGAAGAATGTATATCCTAACATCTAATCGTCCATCTACTCAACCATCAAACACAGGCATCCATTATCCTTATCGACTTCTAATGCTTTCATGTTTAAATGCACAGTGTGTGTATATGTCCATATCTAATGCAAAATCATGCGGTCCACTGATTCAGTTGACCTCCTTAATGCAAATCATGATAGTGTCATGCGTCCATTATGTATGCAAAAATTCCCTAATGCTACATATTATCTCTATATGCGTGCACAACCATTCACCAAAATGCGGTATCCATATGATAGCACAACCATTATACATCCATTTTACTAAATACAGCAATTTATATGCATTATGCAGTATAAAGTGACTGAGACGATCTAGTGCCTAATAGTGTGTGTATATGCGTCCACGAGCAACCACTAGCAAACACTTGCATCCACTTTGCATCCATCATACATAACATGTCTCAAACACATGTTTCAACCATAGGATTATCCTAACTAAAGGTCAAGAATACTAGCGAGAGGATACTCTAAAGGTAAGATAAGTACAAGATAAGCGATAAAGGAGAAATTAAAGGACATACCCTCGAAAAGGAAAGGGTATCGTGAACGCATCTTCTCTTCTGTCTCCCAAGTAGCGTTGCTCTCATCATCTCCCCATTGTACTTTGACTAGTCTGACCTCTCGATTTCTCAGCTTCTTGATCTCTGACCCAAGAATACGTGTAGGAGCTCGTCGAATCGTTGCATCACGCTCTATCTCCACCTCTTTAAGCAAGCTCGGCTCTACCACCTCCGCGGTTTCGTGCAAGCACTTCCTCAAATGTGACACATGGAATACGTCGTGTACACCACTAAGTTTCTCAAGCAACTGTACTCTATATGCCATCTGTCCAATCTTCTCCTTAATAGGAAACGACCCTACGAATCTTGGTGCTAATTTCCCAACGGACCCAAAGCGAACAACGTTTCGTAATGGAGACACTTTGACAAAGACCATGTCCCCAACCTCAAACTCAAGATCTGTCCTCCTCTTATCCGCATAAGATTTCTGCCTATCTTGCGTCGTCTTCATCCTCCTTCGAATCAAGTCGATCTTTTTCGAAGTCTCTCTAATCATATCGGGCCCAAGTAAGATCTTATCCGTAGATTCCCACCAACATGTAGGTGAACGACAAGGTCGTCCATAAAGAGCTTCGAAAGGTGCCATGCCAATGCTAGATTGAAAGCTGTTATTATATGCAAACTCCACCAATGGAAGATGCTCTTCCCATGTACCCCCAAAGTCTAGGGTACATAGCCTCAAAAGATCCTCTAGAATGCGATTCACCCTCTCGGTCTGGCCGTCCGTCTGAGGATGATATGCGGTGCTCAAACATAACTGAGTCCCTACCGCCTCTTGTAAGCTTCTCCAAAATTCGCTAGTGAAAATAGGATCGCGGTCGCTCACTATGCTAGAAGGAACACCGTGCAAACGAACTATTTCTCGGACGTACACAGAAGCTAACCATGGAGCAGTCCTCTTACTTTTCACGGGAATGAAATGGGCGCTCTTAGTAAGTCTATCTACTATAACCCAAATCCCCGTATTACCCTTCCTTGATCGCGGTAATCCATCCACAAAATCCATCGAGACGCTTTCCCATTTCCATAGTGGAACTTCCAATGGGTGAAGCAACCCACCGGGTTTCTTTTGCTCTGCTTTTACTTGTTGGCACACCAAGCATCTAGCGACATACTCGGCCACGTCCCTCTTCATACCGGCCCAAAATAAAACTCGCTTCATGTCTTTGTACATCTTGTCCCCGTTGGGATGAATGGTCATCTTCGAATGATGTGCTTCGTCAAGAATAGCCTTCCTTAGGTCATCGTCTTTTGGTACACAAAGTCTACTCTCCCTATGTAACCAACCCTTATCATCTAGTGTATACCTACGGAGATGGCTTGATGACTCCCCTCCTTTGAGATTTTCTACTAACTCAACCAACCGTGGTTCGTCTCGCTGTGCCTCGCCAATCCATCCCAAAAGCGTAGGTCTGACCTCCAAGGATGCTAGCAAACTGGGTACAAAGTCAACAGAAGGTATAAAGTCAAACATAGAAATGAACTCTAAACTTCGCCGTTCAACAAACAACGGACTCAAGGACAGCCTTTTCCTACTTAAGGCGTCCGCCACCACGTTACCCTTGCCAGGGGTATATGCTATTTCGAAATCGTAGGACGCTAAGAACTCCATCCACCTTTGCTGCCTTAAGTTCAAGTCCTTCTGAGAGAACAAGTATTTTAGCGATTTGTGGTCAGTGAATAATTCGAATTTCTCGCCAAGAAGATAATGACGCCAAGACTTAAGCGCGAAAACAATAGCGGCCAACTCTAGGTCATGTGTAGGGTAATTTTTCTCATGCGCTCTCAACTGCCTTCCACCGTAGGCTATTACCCTTCCCTCTTGCATTAAGACTGCGCCTAGTCCTGTCCCACAAGCGTCAGTATAAACGGTAAATGGCTTACTCCCGTCTGGTAGCACTAAGACTGGAGCTGAGGTCAAAGCTCTCTTCAAACGTTGGAACGCCTCATCACAATCCACGTCCCATGTGAAAACTAGGTTCTTCTTCGTCAAACGTGTCAATGGAGCTGATATCTTTGCGAAGTCTTTGAAAACTTCCTATAGTAGCTAGCCAACCCCAAGAAACTTCTTACTTCGGTAGCATTTTTAGGGACCTTCCAATCTTGGATGGCCACCACCTTCGCGGGATCCACAGCTATCCCTTCCTTGGAAACCACGTGCCCTAGGAATCGTGCTTCCTTCCTCCAGAAGTGACACTTAGAAAATTTAGCTTTAAGGTTATACGCTCGTAGGGTCTCCAATACTTCCCTAAGATGTAGGGCATGCTCTTCTTCATCCTTAGAAAAGATCAGGATGTCGTCTACAAAGACTACCACGAATTTGTTAAGGTACTCCCTAAACACCCTACTCATCAAATCAACAAAGTATGCGGGGGCGTTTGTCAAACCGAAGGGCATCACTAGCCATTCATAGAAACCGTCCGGAGTCCTAAAGGCAGTCTTGTCAATGCTATCCTCAGCCACTCTCAACTGATGGAAACCAGTGGCTAAGTCCAACTGCGAAAACACTGAGGCGCCAACTGACTGATCGAAGAGAACGTCAATCCTCGGCAGTGGGTGTCTGTTCTTCTTAGTAAGCTTATTAAGTTCTCTATAGTCCACACAAAGTCTAAGGGACCCATCCGCCTTCGTGGCAAATACTACATGAGCACCCCACTCCGATATACTTCGTCTTATGAACCCCTTCTTAAGCAACTCCTTCACTTGCTTATCGAGTTCCCTCCTTTCACGTGGAGCCATGTGGCATACTGGCAAAGATACTGGTTTTGCATTATCCACAAGATATATTCGAAAATCTATCTCCCACTTCGGAGGCAAGCCCTTCACCTCCTCAAACACATCCGAATATTCTCGGACCACTCTAACAGATCGTAGATTTTCCTCCGACGCGTCAAGCGATTCTAAATAACTTAGCATAACAGAATTTATGGGATTACAAAAGATTTCGAGAGCGTTACCAAGGCGAGTCATGAGCCTAACTACTCTCCTTTCACAATCAAGAACGGCCCCATTTTTGGATAACCAATCTATTCCTAAAATTAGCCCATAGCCCGTGAAGCCCAAAACATACGCATCACATCTAAAATCAACGCTAAGTATAGAAATTTTCAAATCCAAACACATCATGGACAAATAAGCTGAGCCCCCAATTGGATTCGAAACAATTAAGGGATCCTCTACTAAACTGGTGTTTAAGTGCAGTGATTCAACTAATGACGTAGAGATAAACGAATGCGATGCGCCCGAGTCAAATAAGGTACGGACAGGATGATCAAACAGAAAAACTAAGCTTTCAACAGGAATGGTTCTACCTCGTTCTTGCAGCGGTGGGACCGCTAGAGCCTGAACTTGTCCCCTTGCCTGCCCTGGTGCCATAAGAGCCTGCACCTGTCCTCCCGAGGTAGCTCCTGCCCTCTGCCCCTTCTTTGGGCAGTCCTTCACTAGATGTCCCGCCTCACCACAGTGGAAACAGCTAGTCTTCTTTTTCTTTCGGCAATCCTTGCTGAGATGGCCTGGTGTCCCACAATTAAAGCATTTCTTCTTTCCCTTGCCATTATTGTATTTACCACCCTTCTTGTTTTGCTGTTGTGGTTTCTTCTGATCCCCTTTCTTCTTGGGTGCCTTATCAGCTTTAGCGCCTTTCTCCTCGTGCATGAGTGCCATGTCTACAAGCTTCTCAAAGGTGGCCCCCATAGGGATGTGGGTCATAGCCAACCCTTGCAATGGTTCATTCAATCCATTAACGAACCTCAGCGCCTTCTTCTCCAGCGTGTTCACTAAGTCCAAGCCAAACCTTGCTAACTGATTAAATTTGTTGACATATTCTTTCACTGATGAGCTTCCTTGCTTCAATGTCAAGAACCTTTCCATATATGGATTCTCTTCTGCCCATGAGAGAAACTTCGCCTCAAACCTACGTCTAAAATATGCCCAAGAATCAACAGGACGCTCCCCATTAGTGACCTCCCACCAAAACGAGGCCTCTCCCTTCATTAACCAAGCTGCTAATTTGACTTTCCTCCCTTCTTCTACTTCAAAGATTTCTAGCAATTCTTCCACCTCCCTAAGCCAATCTCTAGCTTCCACAAACGTTTCCGACCCTTGAATGGGTTTTCCACCCATAGCTTTAAATTCCTTGCATGTCTTTGCAAAAGTACCTACGCGAGGAGGAGGAGGAACGGGTGCAACTGGTGGTGGAGGAACATTGGCCGGACCTGCGGCGGCCCTGGCCTCTAATAGCCTCCTATAGCATCCTGGTATCTTTACACCATCCGGAAGGTTAAGATCTTCAGCCATGCTGAAACGAAAAAGGAAAGATTCAAAATGGAGAATTCGAAAGATAAAGATATGGCTATTCGGGATTATGTTTTTCTAAAAAAAAAACTTTCCTCTTCAAATTACTCGTTAAAACATGTTTTTGAAAGCACTTCTTCCAAAAATACTTTAGAAAAATATTTTTTCTAAAAAATTTATCTGTTCTGGTAACCTTAAGCTCTGATACCACGTGTAACACCCCACGTCCATTAATGTCACTCACAAGGGGAATGCATTAACTTCCATGGAGGTTTTAAGTGAATATAGAACAGAAAAATTACAACAAGACAGATAATAAGTAGTACTTGGAAATCTAAAACTTCATTTTATTGCAGCGGAAATTAAACATGTTTGTTTACACCATAAAACATTAAATCAGAGTCAAGTACAATATTCATCTTCATAAAAACCAAATACATAATCCCATTACACAAATAGCTATTAAAGAAGATAACAAGCTGGACTTTACTTCAATGGTCCAAGCTTTCCAAGAGAGATAAAGCAATCCAATCAAACTCCACTAGAGCTGGGCCCAACCTGAGGACCTGGAGGGGGAAAAAGGGTAGAACTGGAGGGGGTCAGACATAAAGTCTGGCGAGTATGATAATTCTAACAATACTATTATCAAAATAACTAGACTAAGGCATAAGCTGGAAGACAAGTAAATGTCTATGAACTATTAGGTATGGAAGAGCAGATAAAGATAACATTTAAGATAACGTTAAAGGCACACCTAATTACTAACGAACAATTGCTACACTGCACCGCACATTACTACACTGCACCGCACCAGTCACCCTAAAGATTGATCCCACTTGCTTCACACAGAAACTATATAAATAGCCTTGCGTACCCCTAGCTGACTACATAGGTGCCGTCTGCCCCTATCTCCACTAGGTGTACCCCACTACCCACTTTCGTTCGGCTCCCTACTCGTAGATACCCGTGCTGGCCCCACAGTGGGGTGTATCACTCCCCTAAAGTGGCAACCCGATACAATTGAAGAATGCACGGCTTATACCTACACGATGCAACAACGTCTTACCTACCAGCCGGGGTCCACACATGCATATGAAACCCGTTGGACTTGCGTTGCCACCGCTCCCCGTTTTGGCCTCTTATAGTCAAACCCAGTATGTGTGTCCCGTCCTCGACTTGGGTCGAGTCCACAAAGATACGTTTGGGTTACTGGTTGAAATGGGCCCCCATAAGCTACCCACCTAAGCTTGTCCATTAGTACATCCCAATTAACCCTCTTAGTCATGTTCATTTACATGTGTGTTTTGTGTTTGGTTAAGTCTTGCTAATCCTATTTCACATGCCACTAAGGGCACCCACTAGATTCTTCATGCCACCCAAGGCACCTACTTAACCCCCATGTCCCACCTTACATGTTTATCTGGTTAAGTATTTCTTGATTCATTCAGGCCATAACCTCATAAAGACCTCTCACATTAGACTGGCATTTATGGCAGCTGGATTTGCCGGGCGGGTCCGGGCAGTCTTACACCATAAAAGAGTCTAACCTCGTGTCTTTACAACTGTTATGCTTTAGTTTAGGCCTAGGACCTCTCACATTGGGCTGACATTTGTGACCACTGGATTTGCCGGGCGGGTCCGGGCAGGTTTACGTCACAAACGAGTCCAACCTCGTGTCCTAAGCATTGATTATCACTTATAATCTTTTACCCCAGTTTTAATAATTCCCTATTCAAATTATTAATTAACTCCAATTTTAATGATGCCCATAATTGACTCAATTATGGCCATCCATTCATGGCATGCAAAATCATATCAATTGCACCCCAACTTCTTATTATTAAGTCCTTAATATTACCCCTACCCCACGTTATACGTTTGCTTATTCACCGCAGAATATACGTTAGACTCGAATAGTCTAACTCGTAGCACAAAAATAAATTATCACAACATACAGACAATTAAAATGAATCTAACCATAATAGGGGTGAAACTTGCATAAACTACACATGTTAAGGATCTAAAGGTGTCAACTTGTTAAATGTCACAATTTACATGATATGATCATAACCCAAATTTATGTATAAACTTGCATATGGGGTTTTATGCAACATAATGGCGGTGTGAACTAGCATCGAATACATAGAATTCACATATGTCATAGCATAATTCTAAATCTAAATAGATGTCATGGCATATGTTCATAATCTTTACTAAATCAATCTAAACTTGCATATGTGATTTGTCATATAGATCAACATAGCCCAAATAATATCAATATTATGATTTGATTAACATGAATTAATTAGCATAGATAGTAACATCATGGCTTTTTAACATGTATGATTCATCACAACTTAGCATAGAAACTCTCAACATACATAACATCATCATAGCATGATTTACAACATATAGGATATCATCACCATATAGCATAGGATCTATAACATACATGATAGTATAAGGTTTACAACAACCTATATGACAATTCACATCATCTACTCATAATCCATTCATAACTTAATCTAATTAATTTAATAATAATCTTGTTAAGATCATCATACTCACAATTAGAGAAGAAAAGAGAGTCTTGATTTGCTTTAGAGTTGAGTAGAATTAGAATTGAATTAGCTTTTTTCCTTCTTAGTTGGCGGCGGCTAGACTGAGTTCCATGGCGGCGGTATGACGGTGGCTATTCTATTTTTCATGTGAATTAGAGTGAGAGACTACCTAGGTATTTATAGAGTTTAGGGTTTATTTAGACCGTCAGATCAACTCAGAACTAAACTGAACCGTTTAATTTTCCAACTCAGCCCTAAAGACACATCAGCAGCTCAAGATTGGGCTCAGTCAAAACCCTAGCCGACTGACCAGGTCGACACCCAGGTCGACTCCCTAGTCGACCTGGGGGGGGGGTCGACTACCCAGTCGACTCCCACGTCGACCTGGGGTGCTGGGCGGGAAATTTCCCGCCTAGCCTGATTTGACTCCGAATTTGAAATTTAAATTTTCTGAAATCTATTTTGAATTTTCTGAAACTTCTGATGGTCATAACTTCTTCATACGAAGTCCAATTCACGCAAACTCGGACTCTATTTCAACCAGAATTCCGAGACTAACATAATGGCGCAACCCATTTCCCACAATTCTCACGTCTGAGATTAGTTATTCTTTAATTTGTGAATATTAATATTAACAGAATTACGGGGTGTTACAATAATAGGCATGAATAAAAAAGAATTCAATGTCCAATTAATGATAGATCTAAATTAATCAGCACATGATAGGTATAAGATGATTTAGATGGAGAAATAGATCTAAGCAAGGTTTTAACCGTCCAGATAATAGCAGATCCAAATTAGGCATAATCATAGATAAAGGTTAAGGTGCACAAATGTGACATGATAAATTAACCACAAGTGAATTAGATCTATAAAAATAGATCTAGCGTGACAAAGTTTAAAATCCACAAATGTGACATGATAAATTAACCACAAGCGAATTAGATCTGTAAAGGTAGATCTAGCATGATAATATTTAAGATCTACAATTGTGACATGATAAATTAACCACAAGCGAATTAGATCTATAAAGGTAGATCTAGCATGATAATATTTAAGATCCACAATTGTGACATGATAAATTAACCACAAGCGAATTGGATTTATAAAGGTAGATCTTGCATGATAATATTTAAGATCTACATCATAGTTATGTCATAGATTCAAAAGTCCCAATAGATCTGATATAATAAAGATTTAGATCCAAGTCATAGAATATTATAGATTTACAAATTATGATAGATCCAATATGATGTAATCACAGACATATCCCCAAATCACAGTCATATCACGTTTACTCATAATCATTTAAATCTAAAAGTAACTAACTCATAGTGTTTGGATTTTAGAAGGTAGAAATGAAATTGTTGGTGTTGAATCTCAGATCTATTCTTGAAATACTTGAATCTTTAAACTTGATTTATAGAAGAAGAAAAAATTAGATTCAGTTCAGGCACTGACAGCATTTGGCCTTCATTGTTTTCAGTATGAGAAAACAAGAGAAATGATGGTATGTTTATAGCTACCAACCTCCAGAATTCGACTGTCACCTCAGCCCTAGGGGAAATCGGGCCGCGGGTCGACACCCATTTGGGTCCGGATGCCCAAGAACTTACATCGGCGCACTTTACAAGTGCGCCAATGTAAATATACCTTGGCGGACTTGTCAAGTGCGCCAATTTATCCTGCTCTTTTTGCCAAACTTCTACCGTCCATAACTTCTTTATACGTTATCCATTTTACGCAAATCAAGTATCTATCTTGACCGGAATTTCAAGACGGACGCAATGACGTAGCGTAGTCCGTTTCCATTAATTCTTAACACTAAATTAATTGTTATTTAATTTATCCTCTTTAGTGTAGCTAAAATAGGAGGTATTACATTCTCCCTACTCAAAGGATTTCGTCCCCGAAATCTCCAAGTTAAGAAGAATGTATCCTACCATCCATCATCTATCTACTCATCCACCAATCACAGGCATCCATTGTCCTTAAAATTTTCTAATGCTTATATGAGCATATGCAAACGTGCTGTGTATATGTCCCAACACTAATGCGAAAGATCGGATGGTCTACTGATTCAGTCGACCTCCTCAATGCAATGTATGTTAGTGTTATGAATCCAACATATATGCAAATAATCCTACTATAACATGTAAGTTCTATATGTGTGCACAATCATCCGTCCAAATGCAACGTCCATATGATGATACATTCATTTTCATCCATTAAAAGAAAGAAAAATGCGCACACATCCATATGAAGTATGAGAGTGATTGAGCTGATCTAGTGCCTAATGTGTGTGTATATGCATACACGAGCAACCACTAGCAACCACTAGCATCCACTTGCATTCATCAAACATAACATGTCTCAAACACATGTTTACAATCATGAGATTCCTACCTAAAGGTTGAAGATTCGATCGATAGGATATACTCAGATGATAGAAGCAAATGTGAATAAAAGCTTTGGAAAAAGAAGTTAAGAACATAGTCCAAAAGGAAAGGGTATGAAGCGTGATCTTTGTCTTCAGTCTCCCAAGTTGCATCCTCGCTGTCTTCTCCCCATTGCACTTTTATTAACCTAACCTCTCTGCTGCGCAGTTTCTTAACCTCTGATCCAAGTATACGGGTTGGAACTTGTCTAATTGTCGCCTCCCATTCTACCTCTACTTCCTCACGCATGTTCGGCTCAACTACCTCTGGTGTATCGTGTAGACATTTCGATAATTAAGAAATGAGGAAAGACATCATGACTATCCACACATATGCGAAGCGACCTATACGCCTTAGTTGCGAATACCACCGGAGCACCCTATTTAGATATGCTTCGCCAAATGAACCCTTTCTCAAGCTACTCCCCTACTTGCTTGCTAAGCTCCTTCCTTTCTCGTGGAGCCATGTGGCGCACGGGTCATGCAACTGGCTTTGCATTGTCTACCAAATATATACGAAAATCGATCTCACGCCTTGGAGATAAACCCCGAACTTCCTCAAAAACATATGGATACTCACGGATTACCACTACAGACCGTAGATCATCGATAGATGCATCAAGAGATTCTAGGAAACTAAGCATGACAGACCCTTTTGGGTCACAAGAAATATCGGGGGTCCTCCTATGGAAAGTCAAAAGTCTAACGACCCTCCCCTCACAATCGAGAATGACACCGTACGTGGTTAGCCAATCCATCCCTAGAATCAACCCATAGTCCATGAACCCAAGATATGCATCGTACTCAAACTCGATGCCTAACACAGATATTCTCAAATCTCGACAAATCATAGATAAATGAGCTGAACCACCAATGAGGTTTGAGACAACAACGGAGCCCACTACCATACTAGTATTGAAGTGCAGAGATTCAACTACAGAACTAGATATAAACGAGTGTGAAGCACAAAAAAAAGAGCTCTAATAGGGTGATTGGAAAGAGAAATCAAACCTTCCACAAAAACTTTCCTACCTCGATCTGGAGCACCGATCGCGAGAGAATGCACTTGCCTTCCAGAAGCTCCTGCCCTTTGACCTTGTCCTTATTTCTTCGGGCAATCCTTAATAAGATGCCCGACCTCTCCACAATGGAAACAAGAGTTCTTCCTTTTTCTGCAATCTTTGCTTACATGACTCATGTGTCCACAATTAAAACATTTCCTCTTGTCTCTAGCTTTGTCATTCTTTCCTCCCTTCTTTTGTGTTTCCTCAACCTTAGCTTCTTTCTTTTGAGCTTTATCTTCCTCATGCATTAATGCCATATCAACGAGTCTTTCAAAAGTAGCTCTCATTGGAACATGAGACATATCTAACCCATGAAGGGGTTCATTTAGTCCTTTAACAAACCGCAAGGCTTTCTTATGCGGAGTGTCTACTAGTTCCAAACCGAATCTAGCTAGCTGGTTGAATTTGTTCACAAATTCTTTATCAGTCATGTCTCCTTGTTTAAGCGCCAAGAATCTCTCCATTTGCATGCTTTTCTCAGCTTGAGAAAGAAACTTCATTTCAAACCTCTGTCTAAAGTCATCCCAAGTTTCCACCGGACGCCCCGCTTGGGTTACTTCCCACTAGAACAAAGCTTCATCCTTCAGTAGCCAGGCAGCCAACTGAATCTTCCTTCGATCTTCCACTTCAAATATTACAAACAAGTCCTCGATCTCATTGAACCAATTCCTTGCCTTAAAGAATGTCTCGGTTCCATGGAATGACTTTTCTTCTATAGCATGGATTTTTTTGCAGATCTTGGAAAAGTTGTCTGCACGCGGAGAAGGAGAAGGAGGAACAACGGGTGCAGCTGGGGGAGGAAAGTTGCCTTGGCCTTCGGCAGGCGCCGTTGGCCTCCAGATACCTACTGAACCAGCCTGGTATCTTAACGCCCTTTGGGATATTAGGTTCCCCGGATATGCTAAAAAGAAAAGGAAAGAGATTTAGGCAAACAATCGAAGGATATTACATATGGCTTTGTGGAATATGTTTTTCAAAGCAGACTTTTCTTTTTGAAAAATCCTTTCTTTTAAAACCTTTTTGAAAATAATTTTCAAAAACTTTTATCCAATCTGGTAACTTTCAGCTTTGATACCAAGTGTGACACCCCACGTCCGTTAATGTCACTCACTAAGGGAATGCATTAAGTTTCATGAAGCGTTATAGGTAACCAAAAACAGAAATATTACAAGACAGATATAAAAGCAACAATGGAATTTAAAATTTTATTTCAAACATAAATCATAACATCGTGGTTCAAAATATCACAAGTCTGAAACTACATAAAATCCATTACAAAAATATAAACTTTCTGTCTTGTTCCATCAGAGTAAATAAGAAGCATAATTCCCTAAAAAGAGACAAAAGCATAGTAGTAAGGATAGGAGCTTGAGCCATACATATAAGCAGCCCCAGCACAATGTAAGCAGAATCACGATCAATTCTGGGTGTTCCCACCCTGAGAACCTTGGGGAGGGGAGGGAGAATGGGGATGGAAGAAAGAAGAGGAAAAAAAAGGGTCAGGCATAAAGTCTGGCGAGTCTAGTTACTTTAGCAAGTAAATAAATAAAAGTAGCATGATATGCATATAAAGTGGATAAGAGAGATAACTACATAAAAAACATGTATGACTAGGTAAACATGATATGGTGTATACGCTTCCTTAATGATTACTTTTTCTCTGCACTAATACTAGTATATTCAGAATGAGATGATCCCCAACATGTATGAAATGGTAGACTTAGGCATATTTCTGGTGAGAGGTTTTAACCCCATACAATCCATAGGCAGCCCCAATAATGGACTCCAAAACTTACCAGAGTCTAGATGTACCCTAACTACTACCCTAATCGATCGACTCCCTACTCCGTAGATACCTTATGTTGGCCCCACAGTAGGATGTATCACTTCCTAAAGTGGTAACCCTTCATTTTCAAGATGTGCACAACTATATCTATCGATGTCACAACATCTTAATTCTCATAGCAAGCCGGACCCATGCACGCACATGGCTCCGTTGGTTTCCTTCGTTGTTGACACCGCCCCTTCGTTTTGGATCTCATACAATCAACCCAGTAAGCGTGCCCCTACTCCGACCTAGTTCGGAGTACTCGCTTGATACCTAGATGGGTTACTGACTAAAACGAGTCCCACACATAAGATGATACAAGCTCCCCTAGGCTTGCATCCCCACTACTAGGATTTCAATTGGTTATGCCTAACAATCCAACATGTAAAACAAGTTAAGTTGTCAGGCCTATATATGTAAATATTACCCCACCGCCACAAGATTTACTTAACCCTCACCGATCCAAGCAAGTTTACCTAACAAAGTTGCATAACCCCAAAGTATAAAATAGGTTAAGTTTGTGGGCCTATATATATAAATATTACCCACCGCCACAAGATTGACTTAACACACCCACTGTTTCAACCAAGTTTACTTAACCCCTATTTAAGTTAACATGTTCATACAATCCCTATGGATTCAACTAGGTTAAGTATTTCAATTCGTTACCATGTCCATTTATGGTTATAATGGGCTAGACCTCCCACATTAGGCCTGCAACTTGTAGATGCTGGATATGCCGATTGGGTCCGGGCAGATTTTTTCCACAAGTTGGGCCTAAACTTGTGTCTTAGCCCGTCTCGTATTTGTGCACTTAGACGCCTCACATTAGATTCAACATTTGCGGTTGTTTGATATGTCGGTCGGGTCGGGGCAGACTTACATCACAAATGCAATCTAAGCTCGTGTCATAAGTGTAGTTACAGTTTCTAATTACTGTAATCCTAGACATTTTAATTATTAACCAATTAATTATACCTATGTCTTTATAGGTGTTCATGCCCGTTTACCCAATTATATTCATAATGGATTATATGCCCAAATTTATGTTCGTAAACATTATTCAAGTTATGCCAGTTTCAATGTTTTCCCCCGTTATCTAACTAATGCATTCGCATAAATTTAACGACATGCCTAGGCTAGAAAGTAGCCTGGCCATAAACAATGATAAGGGAAAGGTGATGGGAAGATGACCATAATGATTATTTTAATAAAAGTGACATAAACATGTAATTGGCATAGTGATAAGGTGGACATATAAAAATAGATCTGGTGAGCATGTGATAATAAAACTAGATCTAACATACTAAGGATGTCATAGTAGGCATGAATAAATAAGGATTCATATGTCCTATTAATGATAGATCTAAATTAATCAGCACATGATAGGTACAAGATGATCTAGATGGAGAAATAGATCTAAGCAAGGTTTTAACTATCCAAATAATGATAGATCCAAATTAGCCACAATCATAGATAAAGGTTAAAATCCACAAATGTGACATGAAAAATTAACCACAAGTGAATTAGATCTATAAAAGTAGATCTAGCATGACAAAGTTTAAGATCTATAAATGTGACATGATAAATTAACCACAAGCGAATTAGATCTTTATATAAAGGTAGATCTAACATTATAATATTTAAGATCCACAATTGTGACATGATAAATTAACCACAAGCGAATTAGATCTATAAAGGTAGATCTAGCATGATAATATTTAAGATCCACAATTGTGACATGATAAATTAAACATAAACGAATTAGATTTATAAAGGTAGATCTAGCAAGATAATATTTAAGATCCACAATTATGACATGATAAATTAACCACAAGCGAATTAGATCTATAAAGGTAGATCTTGCATGATAATATTTAAGATCCTCGTCATAGTTATGTCATAGATTCAAAAGTCCCAATAGATCTGATATGATAAAGATTTAGATCCAAGTCATATAATATTATAGATTCACAAATTATGATAGATCCAATATGACTCAATCACAGGCATATATACAAATCATAGTCATATCACGTTTACTCTTAATCATTTAAATCTAAAAGTAACTAGCTCACAGTGTTTAGATTTTAGAAGATAGAAATGAAATTGTTGGTGTTGAATCTACGATCTATTCTTGAAATACTTGAATCTTTAAACTTGATTTGTAGAAGACGAAAAGATTAGATTCAGTTCAGGCACAAACAGTATTTAGCCTCCATTATTTTCAGTATGAGAAAACAAGAGAAATGATGGTATATTTATAGTTGTCAGCCTCTAGATTTCGACTGTCACCTCAGCCCTAGTGGAAATCGGGTCACGGGTCGATACCCACTTGGGTCCGGATGCCCAAAAACTTACATGGACGCACTTTACAGGTGCGCTAATGTAAAGATACCTTGGCACACTTGTCAAGTGCGCCAGTTTATCCTGCTCTTTTCGCCAAGCTTTTACGGTCCATAACTTCTTCATACGTTATCCGTTTTACGCAAAGCAGATGTCTATCTTGACCAGAATTTCGAGACGGACGTTATGACGTAGTCCATTTTAGGGCTGTCAACGGATACTTTCGGATACGGATAGTGCTATATCCGTATCCGTATCCGAAATCATTTTCGGATATCGGATATCCGTATCCGCGGATACGGACGGATATCGATAAATCAAGAAATATAAATGAAAATTTATAGTTTAACGTAAATGTTTTTCAATTTCTTTGATCACTAAAGTGTTAAAAATAAGCATATATGATGAAATTAAATAGATTTGAGTAGTTAATATGCATTTAGTGCATATAATATAAACCTTCGACTTAATTAAACAATAAATAAATCTGATTCATTGTACTAAAATACATATAATTTTGAGCATAATGCTAAAAAAATTTGAACGAATAATTTTCAGATGCGGATATCTATGTATCTGTATCCGCATCTGCTTTTTCGGATATCGGATATTTATCCGTTTTTCAGATACGGATGCGGACGGATATTGGATTTTTCGGGTATCCATTGCCAGCCCTAGTCCATTTCCCTTAATTCTGAATATTAAATTAATTATTTTTTAATTTATTTCTTTAGTGTAGTTAAAATACGAGGTGTTATACAGTCCTATCTAATTACTCACAAATGTTGAAAGTTTAGCGTGCGATCTTACTTAGACATGAAACAAGGATGAGAGGAAAATGGGGCCTAACCAATCCTACACAGATATCATAATCGATTATTATTTGTCACAGAC
This sequence comes from Allium sativum, assembly GCA_030737875.1. Classification (NCBI taxonomy): domain Eukaryota; kingdom Viridiplantae; phylum Streptophyta; class Magnoliopsida; order Asparagales; family Amaryllidaceae; genus Allium; species Allium sativum. The sequence continues at coordinate 558,043,748 of CM060910.1, forward strand.
CCGTAAGTGCCAACATTTCCTTCCTCCTTTCTCGACGAATTCTCTCTCATCTTCAAAACCCTAAAATTAAATAAATCCTTCGCTCGCTCACTTCAACTCCTCCTCATCCTCCATAATCAAATTCAGAACCGGAACAATCAGTTAACTTGAAAAATAAGCGAGGATGAGGATAATGATAAAAGGAGGTGTGTGGAAAAACACAGAAGATGAGATCCTGAAAGCAGCTGTTATGAAATATGGGAAGAATCAGTGGGCTCGAATCTCCTCTCTTTTAGTTCGTAAATCTGCTAAACAATGTAAAGCAAGATGGTATGAGTGGCTTGACCCTTCCATTAAAAAGGTATTCTCTTCATTATTTTTTCGATTGAGGCAATACTTTAAGACCATTGTATGAACGTATTTGTTGGAACTTCTATTGTACTTCTGATCAGTGGGAAGTATATCTTTATAAGAGCCAAATGACTTTCTTTAGATTTGTTAACAAAAGTGCCTATAACTAAATATATATGAAGCTCCCCAGGAAGAGGGAGAGGGTTCGATTCCCGCCTCACGCACTTTAGTTCAAATAAGGGGGCTTACCATGTGCATAAGCCTGATGACCCCGCGGACCGGGTTAGGTGCACTAGGGGGAGTTTTACGGCAGTGCCGGTTTCTCCTCTGAAAAAATTCGAAATAAAAATAAAAATATGAAGCTGTGGTTTTAATGTTGAGGCGTTGGGTGAGCTATTGAGTGAAATGCCAAATGGTTATGAAAACTTTTATCCCATGAGAGTTGTAATATCGTGTAGAATAATCCGAACTTCTGGAGCAGTGGCTGATGAATTGAGTTAGTTAGGAAAACTAATTTAACTGTACTGAAATTCTGCTTAACTGTTATCATTCTGTTGTCGGTTCAGTTGCTTGAGTTAAGTTAAAAGTTAAACGAGGTAAAATCTTAATTTACTCCATCTTCAGCTCTTATCATGTCATAATTCATCATTTGGTTGTTTGTATTTTTTTCTGTTGATGCTCAATGGAAACTATATATTTTCAGACAGAGTGGACCCGAGAAGAAGACGAGAAGCTTCTGCATCTCGCAAAACTCATGCCTACTCAGTGGAGAACAATTGCTCCTATTGTGGGTCGAACACCGTCTCAGTGTCTTGAAAGATATGAGAAATTACTGGATGCTGCATGCGCTAAAGATGAGAATTATGAAGCAAATGAAGATCCACGAAAGCTTAGACCTGGGGAAATAGACCCAAATCCTGAGTCTAAACCGGCTCGACCTGACCCTGTTGACATGGATGAAGATGAAAAGGAGATGCTTTCAGAAGCAAGAGCTAGATTAGCTAACACTAGAGGGAAGAAAGCAAAAAGAAAGGCCAGGGAGAAACAGCTTGAAGAGGCAAGAAGGCTAGCCTCACTGCAGAAGAGGCGAGAACTGAAGGCAGCTGGTATTAATACTAATAGAAAGAGGAGGAGTAGGAAAGGTATCGACTACAATGCAGAAATACCATTTGAAAAGAGACCTCCACCTGGTTTTTTCGATGTAGCAGGTGAGGATAAACCTGCAGAACAAATAAAATTTCCCACCACAATAGAGGATCTCGAAGGAAGAAGAAGAGCGGATATAGAATCACAGTTAAGGAAACAAGATATTGCAAAGAACAAAATTGCACAGAGGCAAGATGCTCCTGCTGCGATTATTCAAGCAAACAAGCTTAATGATCCAGCAGCAGTTCGAAAGAGGTCAAAGCTTATGCTACCTGCACCGCAAATTTCAAATCAAGAGTTAGAGGAGATTGCAAAAATGGGCTACACAAGTGATCTTATTTCTGGAGAACTTGCTGAAGGAAGCGGCGCAACAAGCGCTCTTCTTGCAAACTATTCCCAGACTCCAAGACAAGGAATGACACCTATGCGGACTCCACAGAGGACACCGGCTGGAAAAGCAGATGCTATAATGATGGAAGCCGAGAACCTTGCTAGGTTAAGAGAATCTCAAACACCATTATTAGGTGGTGAGAATCCTGAACTTCACCCATCCGATTTTTCAGGAGTCACCCCTAGAAAAAAAGAGATCCAAACTCCAAACCTGATGGCAACTCCTTTGATGAGCCCGGGGCCTATGGGTCTTACACCTAGAATTGGCATGACTCCTAGAGATGGCTCTTCATTTGGTTTAACTCCAAGAGCAACTCCATTCCGTGATGAACTCCATATAAATGAAGATATTGATGTGCAACTAAGGCAAGCTGAGTTAAAAAAGAATTTACGCTCAGGTTTAACTAACTTGCCACAACCTAAAAATGAATATCAAATTGTTGTTCAACCCATCCCTGAAGAGAATGAAGAAGTTGAGGATAAGATTGAAGAAGACATGTCAGACAAAATAGCTAGAGAGAAGGCAATTGAGCAAGCCAGACAGGATGCGTTGTTGAGAAAGAGATCAAAAGTGCTTCAAAGAGAGCTACCAAGACCACCTTTTGCATCATTGGATCTTATTAGGAATTCATTGTTAAAGAAGGATGAAGATAAGAGCTCGTTTGTTCCACCAACTGTATTTGAACAAGCTGATGAAATGATAAATAAGGAACTTCTTCAGTTGTTAGAACATGATAATGCAAAGTATCCGCTTGAAGAGAAGCCAAAAAAAGAAAGTAAAAAGGGGAAGCGCATGACAAACGGGAAAGCTTTTATACCTGAAATTGAAGATTTTGAAGAAGATGAACTGAAGGAGGTAAGTTTATCATTGTTTTGCTGTTTAGTTCATCTTACCTTGATTCAGCATTAAATTTCATCGGTTCTGCGTTTTATTGCTTGGATTTGCTAGATTGATTTTTTTTTCCTTTTTAGTTTCATATAACGATCTAGATAATTTTATGGTCATGTGTGCTTAACCCTAGCAAGGATGTAAACAGTTTCAAAATCTTATGCTTTGAACCAGTTGTCACGTTCCAGTTCAGAACTCATTTTATATCACAATCAAGAAAAATATTCAATTCATAGTGGATAAAAAAGTATATCATGCTACTTATTTGACTTTGCAATGCAGCTATCTTTACGTCTTCTTCTTTTTCTAATAAAGAAAATATAGAATACAAAAAAAAAAGGATTTTTTTTTTATGTTTATAGATCCAGAAACTCAAGCCATATGTTTATAAGATATAAATTATTACCACGAGCGTTCCACGTGCTTTACGCGAGACACACGCTACGCACATGATTAATTCATGCACTTCTTGTATGAATTGTTCTACAAATTGTATATGTTTAAAAAGTTCCAAAGAAAATGACTTACATGTAGATGATTTGAAATTTAGTTTTTAAGTTCCAACATCAAAATTTTCATTCGTTTATATTTTCACTTATATTATTAATTAACAAAGAATGAACTTTATTATTTAGATATTCTATTTTTTAGTGATATTAAAGTTTAGTAATATTTATAGAGGAGTGATTTAAATTTGTAAAGAAAGTTTCCTTGGTAGATCATTTACGACAGTTTACGTTGATACAAAAAAAGCGAGGTACTAAAAATATTGCAATTATTATTAAAAATATTGGTCAATTTATCTAGAAAGATCTCACATCTGAACAATTTTACTCCAAATACTTGTAGATCTAAAGTATTTGTAGGAAGACTTTACCTCCAATTTATATCGCAGAGAACATTTGAAGTTACAATTTAATATTTAGAAAGTTATATATAATATATATGGGTATATTGAGAAATTTACGGTTGGCGCAACAGTAAGGTTACCCGGTTGGTAATTTGGAGCGCACAGGTTCGAGCTTCGGCCTCTTCACATAATGCGAGGGAAAGGCTGCGCGCGCTAATCGACCACCCCCAGAGCCCGGGAAGCCGTGAATAGTACCAGGACGGGAGATTGACTTGGGAAGTCCTCGCGCTTGAGTACGGGAGCCTTTGGCACTGGGTATCCACCTTTATGTATATATAGTAATTATTTAATTGTTTCATCAGAAATATGACAGCACAACAAATGCCTATATGCAACTTACAGTTTGAATATGATGGAACAACTAATTTTTTTGGGGGAAGTATAAGTGAACTTATGAAAACATATATTTTGCAGCTACATCGAAAAGTCCAATAGCATCAAAATAGAACATAGATATCAGTATATATAAAAGCCTGCAGGAATGCACTAGAACTTACTCTCACAGTGTGTTGAGGTTGAGCTAAATATATACAATAATATACAATTGTTCTGGTCCAAATCAAACCTATTCCGTAGCTTAGCCTATGCTGTAGGATCGCAGCACTCAAATTATATCCTAGTCTATTGTTAAAGCTAGAAATATTAACCATAAAAGAAGGTATGTGTACTATGAAATTGCTATTTTTGGGATTAGACATATAGATTTTTTTGAAAAGTGTTGAATTATGAAGGGCAATTTTGAAAGTTAACGGTCGGACCAAAAGTTTGTGCTTCCAAGGCAACCGTTAATAAAGATTAGGGCTGGCAATTAGAACCGAGAACCGAAAACCCGAACCGAACCGACCCGAAAAGACCCGAACCCGAACCGAACCCGATGGGTCTCGGGTCGGGTCTGGGTGATGAAAAATGCCATCAAGACCCGATCAAACCCGACCCGCATAGACCCGACCCGCTAGGGCTGGCAATTAGAACCGAGAACCGAAAACCCAAACCGAACCGACCCGAAAAGACCCGAACCCGAACCGAACCCGATGGGTCTCGGGTCGGGTCTGGGTGATGAAAAATGCCATCAAGACCCGATCAAACCCGACCCGCATAGACCCGAACAAAAAGTATTGAAATATATGTATTTTTAGTGTTATTATTCAACCGGACCCGAACCGACCCGACCCGAGCTTCGACCCGACCCGAACCGAAGCTCGGGTCGGGTCGGGTCCAGATTTTTAAAATGTATAGTTTAGACCCGACAAAACCCGACCCGCCTAGAACCGAGACCCGATGGGTCGGGTCCGGGTCTATCGGGTCGGGTCTAATTGCCACCCCTACGACCCGCATAGACCCGAACAAAAAGTATTGAAATATATGTATTTTTAGTGTTATTATTCAACCGGACCCGAACCGACCTGACCCGAGCTTCGACCCGACCCGAACCGAAGCTCGGGTCGGGTCGGGTCCAGATTTTTAAAATGTATAGTTTAGACCCGACAAAACCCGACCCGCCTAGAACCGAGACCCGATGGGTCGGGTCTGGGTCTATCGGGTCGGGTCTAATTGCCACCCCTAATAAAGATAGAAAGATGAATCGATTCTTTCACATACTTAGATGTCAGATGATAACCATGATTTCAGGGCACTAGCCTTAATTGTTATTTCATGGAGCAAAATTACTCGAATGCAATAACATGAACATTACAATATGGATCAATTGGATTTATGATCCACAATTCAATCTAGTTTCAATATTTTGAACCTAAGCATCTATGATTTAAAACCTTGATTCTAAAATGTATTTCATGTCATTGAACTTCTATTGATGCAACCTATAGGCTATGGGATGCCTTGGCTTATTTTTTCTATGAGGGGAGGGTGGCTAAAAAGCATCCTCAGCAATGATGACAAAACGCTCAAAATTTTATGGTTTGAATCAGATATCAAGTTCCAGTTCAAAACTCAGTTTATACCGCACCGCAGTTGAGAAAAACGTTTCAGTTCATGGTGGAATAAAATTTATAATACGATACTATTTGATTGTGTGATTCTGAATTTACTGTTTTAAAGAAAATAAACTGGAACACGGCAGAAAATAAGCTTTATGTTTATAGATCTACAAACTCTAGCATCAAAATCAATTTCGAATGTAAATTGTTACCATGGGATGTTGAATCAATTCTTTCCCGTGCTTGAATGTAATACACATACTTAAATGTCATATGATTACTACGATTTTGCTGAGCACTAGCCTTGAATGCCATTTCATGCAGAAAATCTTCTTGAATACAATTATATAAACACTACAACATGGATCTGTCGGATCTATGGTCTACAATTTGAAGTTGAACTTAACGATTTATGATTTAACTTTTGTTTAGAAAACCATGAGTCCAAGTAAAATGTTTTGTAAGTCATTGAGCTTTTATTGGTGCAGCCTGTAGACCATTTTTTCCATGAGGGGAGGGTGGGTAAAAAAAAGATCCTAGTATATTTAACATGTGCCACATATAGCAGAAGCAGAGCCCATGAAATTTACATATATCTGCTGTTTTGAATTCCTATTGATTCAAAATTTGATTAGATTTTGAATGAAAAGTATTATTCATCTAATGGGTAGCAATTAGTACTTGTATAAATATAATGGCTACTCACTAGGAAAAATTACCAGAACTTGAAATATCTTCTGGCAATTCTCATGTATTATAAGCAGCAAGGGCGGTACTCATGAACATCTTCCAAACTTGTGAACTTGATTATAAATTGTATAACAATGATTTGCTTTTCATGCAATGGTGTTCTTATATAGTAGTGTGGTTATTCTCTTGTCTTATTGCAAAAGGTTTCTAATTTTTGGATGGTATGGGCTGTCTATTGTACGTGAATATCACACCGGATTATTTTAGTTGTCAACAAGCACTGTATGTGTTCCATCTATTGCATGCCTATTTGAATTTGTTAAAACTAGATTCAGTATTATGCACATAATCATTATTCGGAGGGCAACTTGAAAATAGATTGGAATATAACATAAGTTAATTTTGGGGACTATGGTCTAATACCTCGCTGAATCAAAAAGCTGACTATGATCTGTTGTATATCATGAAAAAATGACATATGATGAGATCAAGGGTCTGAGAGTAGAGAGTAATTCTATGTTTTCTTTGACAAAAGAAAAAGGCTTGGCATCGGTGGTACGGTACATCATTGTGTTTTTACTGATTGTAAATTAGAGCCAAGGATGCTGTTATAGACTAAAGGCGAGACCGGCTGATGAGCCTGTCACGTAACTTAACGAGTATAAGCTCTATTGAATTGACGCTTATTTTTTCAGTAAGTATAAAACTTAAATTATTTAATTCTATATATATACAAGACTTTTAACTTTTAGCTTTTTAATCCTGCAAATTATGGATGTAGAACAACATCACAAACAAATAAACGAACCATAGAAAATAGACAATCTATATTTATGCATCATCGAGCGCATGTTAAATCCATACCTGTGTCTCAGTTTAATGTTTTTCACTGTAAACATGTTCCCTATGTATGCCTGCCATGCCAGTAGATATTTAGTCTATAAGAAGGCATTAACGCATAAACTTACATTGTTATGCTTACATTGGCAATACATTGAAAGATCCTAAACTTAAGAAAAAAAGGGAGGGAGAAAAAACCTCCATAGAACTCTAATGCTTAACGCAACGAGTGCAACTTAACAAACCAATAAATTATAAAACATGAAGAAATTATGGAAGCAATTGTCCCTACAAAGTAATTAGGCAACTCAAGAAATGAAAAGAAATAACAAGCACAACCATCTAACTCAAGTAAATATCTGAGTTTCAGAACAATGTAGATACAAACAATAGTATATTTTGACACCTAATCCTGACACATTGATACATATCTCCATATTTGTACAGATTAAATATCACAACAAACATTGAAATCTAAACAAACTATTCTAATCTTAAATATTAGGACTTTGTATTTAAGAAATCCTAGGCAACCAACTTCTTCTTCAGTTGCTCTGCATCACTCTGACCATTGTTGCTATCTTCTGAGCTTTATGAAGGATATATCTTTGCAGCATTAACCTACAAATTAAAGATACCAAAATTGTGCTTAAATAACGAAAATAACATATTAAATGGATAAGGCAAAATGATCAGAAGTGTTTGTACTTATGGCTTCTGACACCAACCGATCTGGTTTAGCAATCAAAATAGTTTGCTTTGGTTTCATATGGTGAAAGTTTGATTCATGATTTTTATTGTTTTAGCCATGTCAAATTCCAGCCACCATCAACATAAAATGAATCAAAAATAAAGTATGAAGCCATGCCACAATGTTTTAGTTATCAATACACAGTAGAAATTTTCCAGTAACTCGATGTTAACGTGAGATCCGAACTAACTTTTTGACATGATAGATCTAAACATACTGTGTTATATTTTTTTTAAGCCAATAGGAAAGGTTAAAATCCCTATCCCATAGAAATTTGCTGATTGTGTACATGACATGAAATAAACTTTAGTAAAGGTTCTTCCTAATCCTGGACCTCCCACAACTTCAACATGAGAACAATTAATAACATGTAACAACTAAACTTCTTGTCAGTGCTGTCAAAATGTTATGCTTGTAAATTGCAATACAGTCGAGAATAATCCTAGGAGCAAAAGCTACAAGTATCTAGATTACCAGTTCGATCCTTCTATGGTCACAACTAACGACAAATGCTATTATATATCATATCCAATGTAAATAAATATAACAAAAACAAAGCCAGCAAAGAACACACTTGGGTTGGAGAATTTGCTTCAAATATTTTTGACTGGAAGGAAACCAAGGCGATGTGGAACTGTAATTTTGCATACTCGTTTTTGTCGGCAATGTAATACCATTCATATTTGGTGTTCCCTAGTAAAATTATTTTTAGGAGTATTACTTGTCGGTGTGATTCTAAGGTCGATCTACAGTGATATTTTATGGCTACTTCCTATTGATGCTGCAATACATACACACATACCTACCTACATACGTACGTACATACATGTGATGTTATTTAAAATATGTTAAAAAGATTGTGTGAAAACTGGATTACTAGATAAGATTGAGTCAGCCGATGCGATAGAGCTTGTTGGTTCTAGGATGAAAGGCTAAAAGAAGTCCTGTCTTTAAGATGAAAAAATTGCATGTTTAAGGAATTAACAGATAAGATAACTATAATTAGTCCGACAACGAGATAGAGAAAATATAATTACATTTCAAAATAGGAGATCTAGGACTTGTTTGTTTGTATGTTCTTATATCTACATATCCAGCTTGCTGGCAACACAAAGAAATTATAGAGTGGAATTATTACCAAGTTAATCTATTTATATCCCCTGAAATATAATATAATAATTAAAGATGGTTTGATCTGTGACAAATAAAATGAATTTGCATGGGATTAAAATAGATGACGGGTCAACGTAGAACTTACATATGAGTTATTCTAACTTATGGACTGCATCCGATGTCTCTTGAATTGGAAGATCAGGAAATATCTAATCTCTAAATTTAAATGGCCTACTGGACCAATCATACTCAGTGTACTAGTTTTGATCCTTCCAATTTCAAAATGATCAAACCGTTGTAGTAGTAATTTTCAAGTCACTTGATGTCTAGCCAGTCATTAACTATGACTTCTAAGCAACATAACTATAGGAGGCTTATCATCTTCATTGATTTCCCATCCTCTAGCCTATGGTAGAACAAGAGTGGTATTAAGTATACTGCAACATTATTCTGTTATATTAAAAACTCCTGGTAAGGCTAATTCCCAATTTTACGTTAGTGTTATCGTAGCCTTCAAATGCTTAAATTTCAAAAATGATTTTATGCAAGTAACAATCGGCTGAAAGTAATAGTTCAAAAATAAATACAACACAATTATTTACTTTATCAGCTAGCGTTTGTTGTAAAAACCCTTATGACTTGCACGGTTGAGCGAACAACTTCTTAAATCGAATTGACATGAGTGAAGAAAACATATGATATGAAATGCAAACATATTAATTAGTGCTATAGTCAGTCAGAAACAATATAAATCGAACTTACAATATATCTATTTCACAAAGGCTCGCAAACATTACTGTTAAGCCTTTCTATTTCCCACAAATTAAATGAAGTTTTTCATTTATCTTAGCAATTCCTATTTCCCACAAAAAGAAAGGTGAAATACTAATGTCTAATTTTTGTATATCATTTGATCCTAAAGTTGTCAAAATTTTGTTATTTGGTTTAAACACTTTCATTAATTAATTTTCGTGCTATATCCAACCATTGGATTCTATTATAGTCAATCTCTGTTAAATTACGAGATCTCTTAGATCTTGATGTTCTAATCACTTATTTAAATCTAAGTGTACCCTAACTACTAAGAAAATAACTATAATATCAAAAATAAATATAAATGGTAAAATTACAAATGATTAGTATGTTTTTAAAGCTACATATTTTAACATCAACCATATGTATACTCGTTTTTCAACAACAATAACAACAACAATATCATTAATCCCAAACAAGTTAGGGTTGCTTGGAGATGGAACCCAAAATCAAAAGACAAAAGTCAATATAAATGTAATAATAATAACCAAAGGTTTAAACGTGAAAACATACGTAAAGATAAAATAAATTTTAAATTTTAAAATAAATAATAGTAATACTAATGAATAATTAAACCATGCTGCTGAAGAAGAAGATGATTATAATAATATTACTAGTAGTAATAGATACTGAAGACCAAAACTACGTGTTATGCTTCTATACGTTAGTCTAATCATCTAAAACTAATAACACTCTCATTAAACTAACTAAAAGCTCAAAGTTTTGGTGCATGAATCGCTAACTGTTATATGTTTCTGTTCGACGCCAACTCTTCAGATATAATTCAATTTTTCAAGTCTCTTTTTACTACTTCCCTGCCATTTTTGGTCGATCTCTATCTTTCTTTGAGCATTCAGTGTTGCTTATAATTACAGCGCACACAGGTGCATCGTGAGGTTCCGTTGAGGATGTTCAAATCATCTTAAACAATGTTGAACTAACTTCTCTTTAACTGGTGCCACTCCAAATTTATCTGAATATCATCATTTTTAATTCGATCCTGTCTGGTATACCTACAGCTCCATCGCAGCATACACATATCTGCTACACTTATCTTCTGAACGTGTTGTCTTTTAATATGCTAATATTCTGCACCATATAACATCGCATGCCTGATTGCTGTTATATAGAATTGTCTTCTAAGGTTCCGTGTGATTTTCCTATCATAGAGAATGTCAGATGCTAGTCGTCATTTCATCCATTCTGCTTGAATTCTAAAACTAAATATTTTCATCGGTCTCACCATCAAATTGCAACATAAATCCTAGATATCGAAAGGATTCCTTTTTGATACTATTCGACTGACCAAGATGACACCTCCGTCATTTGACCTGACACCGTTGAATTCGTATTTTATATATTCTGTTTTAGTTTTGCTGAGCTTGAAATCCTTGATTTCAAAGTCTTCCTCGGCAACTTTTACCGTCTATTAATCCCTATCCTACATTTGTCAGTCGACACCACATCGTCAACCCAGAGCATACACCAAGAAATCTCGTCTTGTATACCCTTCGTGACTTCATCCATCACTAAGGCAAAATATCAAAGATCCAAAATCGATCTTTGATGTAATCCTATGTTAATGGAAAAGTCACTGGTTTCACCATCGCATGCTTCGACACTAGTCACAACCATGGTTTGAGATTCCAGCCGGTTTGCCGGAATCCCGTCCGTTCAGGTCCGGTTCCGATGATGACCGGACCGGAAATTGCCTCAAAATCGGTTTCGGTAATACTATAGAAAAAAAATAGCTGAGAGGAAAGAAAGTATGAGAAAAAAAATATTCTCAAGAAGGGGAGAAGGCCAAGTCGAGAACGGAAAAGGACGCAGCAGCAGAGGACGAAAACGGAAGCGACAAAATGTTATTAGGGTTTCCTTTTTCCTCTTTGATCTGTGCAGCGGCTGATCCAACTTTGGTAAAGTTCACTTTTACTTGGGTTGGGCTTGTTTATCTGGGCTTACAAAAGTTTTAAGTGTGATTTGTCTGCTAATAAAAACTAGAAGTTGTTTCGACCAAGCGTATATTACAATAAAATAGGCTATGTGATGTAAGTAACTAAGTATAACTCGTTGTTCAACTGAAAACAAGTTGTATAGCATTTACATGAAACTTTCGTGTATTAAGTTCGATATTATTTTACATATTTACAAGGACTACTGGAATTTACAAAACGGAATGACCGGAACTTCCGAAACGGAACGGAAATTTCAGAAAATTTAGAGGACAAAATGGAAATGGGAACGGAACCCGTAATTTCAAATCTTCGTCACAACCTCATTGTATATATTGTTGACGGTGTTATTAATGGCGCACAGCGCAAGAAGACGCAAAACCTCTTTAAGCCTTGGCGCATGGCGTGCCTTTTTAATTTAATACGCATGTTTAATGTTTTTAAATAAATCTAACATTTAACAAAAATAAAATACAAAAATTCAATATTTTTTCTAAAACATATGCAACAAAGATTTTTGTGCATTTTACAAAGGAAAAAAACATTAAACATAGAATTTCAAGCACAATAGTTTTTAAATCATAATAATAGTACATATTACTGATAAACTAGAGATATAAATCCAATCCAGTAATTATATTTTCCAAATCAATATCTGCATCATCAGATTTATAAGCTTCAGCATCTTCTTCATCCGTATCATTTCGATTTGTTTTTTCTTCGTGAATATGTAAAAGAGCTAAAGCAGGTGTTGTTGAAAAACCTCTCGATATGAATGTTCGTCTACTTGGATATCTAGTTTCCTCCACTTTTGCTGCTCTAGCAGCAACACCCCAAGTCAAATCATCATCATCGTCAAATACAAGCTCATCTTCCGCATCAGATGCATCATCCATATTTTCTGTTAATCATTCATTACAATTATCAATATCATTCAAAGATATTGGATCAATTACAGATATTATACTTCTTTTTAATGCTTGGCTGTATTTAACAAATAACAAATAATAAAATATTTTTATGTTGAAGATAAATCATACAAAGATATTGGACATGTTCACAAATGCAATTTTTTTTAATCCAATGGTTTGTTTTAGAACTGCTTGAATGTTTATTTTCCGAGAATGCCTTCTTTTTCTTCAAAGTTGCTTCTCTTAATTTGTCACTCATAGGCATTCATTTGCTTTTGCATCTACGCTAGACAATATTTTATGTTTTTTTATACATTCATCATATACTGCTGACAATAATAAACATACGTCGGCTCTAAATGTCGGCATGCTAAGACCAGCAAGTTATATGGTTGTAGGGTTATTAACCGGCTGATGATAATCAAATAGGAACAATAATGATGTAATTATGTTTTCATATAACTGGAAAAAAGATATTAACATAATTATTTACATTTTATGTTATTATGATGATAGTAGTAATAGTAGTAGTGATGGTGGTTGTAATAATGCTAACAATATTTGCAGTAGTAAATGTTGCAGTTTGAAATGCGAAAAAACAAAACAATAAAATAAAAAAAATGCACGTCATTTTGCGTCGCACGCCATTTTTGCGCGGTGTATCATTTGCGCCATGACTAGAGCCTTTCACAACTATGATCTTTGATAAGGGTAATATATTTTATTGGGGCCCTTTTCTTTTTTAGCGTCCACCACATAACCTTCCTCGATACTTTGTGATAAACTTTCTCCAAATTGATAAATACCATGTGTAGCTCTTTCTTTTGCTCTTTAAATCTCTCGATAAGTTGCCTTATCTATAAGATCGCCTCAATGGTTGATCTTCCATACATGAAACCAAATTGATTTTTTGAAACAGTTGTCAGCCTTCTCAAATGATGTTCACAGACATTCTCTCAAAACTTCATTGTAGGACTCATAAGCTTAATTCCTCTACAGTTTGTCATATATCTCCTTTGTTATTGAAGATAGGAAGTAAAACGCTTCTCCACTCATCTGACATTTTGTTTGATTTGAAAATATTATTGAATAGCTTGGTTAGCTAGGTCATCTTGGCATCTTCAAGACATCCCCGCGCCTTAATAGAAATGTCATCAGACCTTACCGACTCGCTTGTTTTCATTCGTTTCAGTGCCTCCTTTGTCTCAACCATGGTTTGAAGATCCGTCGGCACGCCGGATTTCCGGCCATCCCGGTCCGGTTCTGGCGATGATCGGGCCGGAATTCAAAAGATTTTCCGTTTCGGTAGCAAACCCCCAAAAAAAGAGAAAAACAAGTTGAAGCCATTGGTGCTGGGAGGGAAGAGGAAGAGGTAGCATGGAGGGAGATTTGATTATGCCACTGGAAAATAGCGCGGCACCAAAAGCTGAGATGAGAAATGAAGCACAATCGCAGTTGAAGAAGGAAGTGTGGTAATTGGATTGATTAGGTGTAGTTGAAGACGAAACACGTGTTATGATATTGATTTGGATTAGGCCTGTTCTTGGACCTCATTCTCTTATTTTATATGTATAACATTCAATATCTGGGCTTCATTTCTCTTATTTCATATGTATTAGCATACAATATCTAATTAATGTGTATTGCTATGCGTATTTATAAAAAGTTATAGCGGAATTATCAAACCAGAATTACCAGAATTTCCGAAACGGAACCGGATTTTTATTTTTTCTATATGACCGGAACGGACCGGGTTTCCGAACCTTGGTCTCAACCTCTTGATTTTTTTTGACTAAGTGTCCACTGGTGTCGTCGACAAAGTTTTCCAACTTGATCGAAGAGCTATCACTTCGTTGAAAAACATGTCGAAATATTCTCTCTATCTTTTTTTTATCTCGTCGTCCTTCACTAAAAGTTTATCATTTTCATTCTTAATGCATTTAACTTGTTTGAAATTTCTTGTCTTCCTCATGTGTGGCGTGGCTATACTGTAGGCATATTTTTCAACCTCCTTCGTACTTAGCCTTTGATACAGATCTTCATACGTCCAACCCCTTGCTTCACTCACCGCTCTCTTTGCCTTCTTCTTAGCCACTCCATATGCATGTTGTTCTCGTGCCTGTGATGAAGCATTCATTTGTAGCATTCCTTCTCTTGTACCATACTCGATAAATCTATTATTAGATGTATATCTTATGCCTACGAATCTGCAAGGCTTTTGCATGTTAGAAACTCCAATATCAGTTTTAAATTTAACCACTCAATTCTAAATATGTTTCTATTTATGTTTATTTGGAAAACATGTTAGAAAAATATATAAATAAAATCATGATTGTATATCATGATTTTGGGCAGTAGTAAGTAATCGGCGATGCCTAAATAAATTTTAAAACCAATTCATAAAGATCTACGTATGTCATGATTACAAATCGAAAATAGAAGAAATAAA
This sequence comes from Allium sativum, assembly GCA_030737875.1. Classification (NCBI taxonomy): domain Eukaryota; kingdom Viridiplantae; phylum Streptophyta; class Magnoliopsida; order Asparagales; family Amaryllidaceae; genus Allium; species Allium sativum. The sequence goes on from CM060910.1 coordinate 558,058,869, forward strand.
AATGCCAAAATTGAAACTAAGAAAGTGCATCTAGGAATTGGGAAACGTTGGAAAATTGAGTAACTAAAGTAATGAAAAACTAATGGATTAGAAAATTACCTGTATGGATTGAAAAGCAAATGCCCAGAATTGAGGAACTGTTTTACAGAATCTTACAATGATAGAGAGAGCACATGAAACTTTTAACTCATCAAAATCCTCATACAATTTTTCTCAGTTTTGATTCTGAAAATTAAACTAAAAAGAAATCAACAAAAAGGACAAGTAACAAAGTATCATTTTATACTTGTTGATGCTTCTGCGAATAACACTAATTATTAAGTAGTGGTCAAGACGCTGTTCACCCAAATTAATGGAAGATGATACTTGAATCAAATGTCTAGCTAGAAGCCCTAGTTTAGTAAAATAAAAAAAAGCAAATGGAGATACTTTTTGTAATGTTACCTTCTGATAGGAAAGGTCTGTGATTTGGTAGAGTAGGCATGTGGGTCTGGGGTTGCCGTGTTAACTTCGAGGTGATGTTAGGTTCGGCTGATGGTTGGGAGAAACAAAATTATTTGGTTATGTAGGGTATGTGATTTTGGCGGATGCATTGTGGATTTTAAAGAGGAGTTCTGGAAGAGGAGGAACAAACTGAATAGGCAAAGTAGGCAATGATAGAATGATGGTATACGAGGAATTGCGCGGACATAGCAAGGAACTCGTGAAACAATGTTAATGCTTGTTGAGCTTGAGACGAGATCGATTTTCATTCCACAGTTGACAAACTTTTCTAGCGGTCGGTTTGATAGTTTGAACTTTGAATTTTGAAAGAAGCTAAACTTCTTAATCTTACGGTTGACGTTGAACATGAATCCTGTTTTCACATTCTTCTTATTAATTATACATTTGCATGAGTACAACAAATTTGAAGATAGACCACTGTTTATTTGCTTTATTTAAGCATGACAGCCAATGAGATGCAACCAAATTTGTTCAGGCACTATTAAACATTTTTTTTAAGTTCAAATAAAAATAAAAATAAAGTAGAACATTGATGATGTGATTATCGCTTGCATCACCGTGTGACTTAAGTGCATTTTAATAACTTTGACTGTAACTCAAAATAATTGTTCATCAGAAAATTATCATTTACATCCAAACACAGTTTCAGAGTGACCCTCTTTTACCCTTGCATAACTAGGAACCAACTGCGTGTCCTTGCTTCTTCACAGGTGTTGGATACATCATACATCCACTCTTACATTATAACGTTTGCGCATGTTAGGTGAGACTGAATTCACATATGTACTTCCAGTAGATGTCTTAATCTATGATAAGTTTGTGATGTGGCATCAAAACTAAGCATCCAAATTACCAAAATAGGCGTTTCAGTGTTTTTTTTGTTGCGCATCTCAGTAATGAATAGAATTATAGATGCCTTACACAATTTTTAAGAAGTGGTAACAAAGAAACTATAATTTTGAGTTAGCTTCGCGAGCCTTTCATGACTTGAACACTGGACATGAAGGCAACCCAGATGCCACTATTATACTGGTATTACAATGTACTCAGTTCCTTAATGTGACCTGTTAGACTGTAAGCTGCTCTAACTATTAAAATTATTTAACGTTACACTGTAAGCTGCTCAAGCCTTTCATGACTTGAACATTGGACATGAATGCAACCCAAATGCCACTATTATACTGGTATTATAATGTACTCAGTTCCTTAATGTGACATGTTAGACTGTAAGCTGCTCTAACAAAGAAACTATCAAAATTATTTAATGCAACCCAATTTGCACGAGTACAACAAATTTGAAGATAGACAGCTGTTTATTTGCTTAATTTAAGCATGATAGCAAATGAGATGCAACCAAATTTGTTCAGGCACTATTAAACATTTTTTTAAGTTTAAATAAAAATAAAGTAGGATATTGATGATGTGATTATCACTTGCATCACCGTGTGACTTAAGTGCATTTTAATAACTTTGACTGTAACTCAAAATAATTGTTTATCAGAAAATTATTATTTACATCCAAACACAGTTTCAGAGTGACCCCCTTTTACCCTTACATAACTAGGAACCAACTGCGTGTCCTTGCTTCTTCACAGGTGTTGGATACATCATACATCCACTCTTACATCATAACGTTTGTGCATGTTAGGTGAGACTGAATTCACATCTTTACTTCCAGTAGATGTCTTAATCTATGATAAGTTTGTGATGTGGCATCAAAACTAAGCATCCAAATTACCAAAATAGGCGTTTCAGTGTTTTTTCGTCGCGCATCTCAGTAATAAATAGGGTTATAGATGCCGTACAGAAATTTTAAGAAGTGGTAACAAAGAAACTATAATTTTGAGTTAGCTTCGCAAGCCTTTCATGACTTGAACACTGGACATGAATGCAATCCAAATGCCACTATTATACTGGTATTATAATGTACTCAGTTCCTTAATGTGACATGTTAGACTGTAAGCTGCTCTAACTATCAAAATTATTTAACGTTGACCATTGAATTATGCATCTGTAGGTTGTACTTCATGGTGATTTTTTGATGTTGAAGTGCTAAAAGATGTATATGTTGTGAAATGGTAATATTAAGTTCCCCCCTTATTTTTAAAGATGGTTTAAGTCAGTGTTAACCATTTAACATGATATTTTAAAAATACATGTGCAGGGTAGAAATGGTAATCATTGATATCATCCCCCCCCCCCTCCCCCTTCCTTTTTTTTCTTTCTCCACAACGCCCACCGCCCTTCCTTCCCTGCATGAGCTTCTAAATTGCTGCACATGCTTCTGAACATGTGTTTTTCTATGCAATTTGTTTGGATGACAATTACTGAAGCTAAAGCAATTATCATCATTTCATTTTTTTTTTCCCTCATCTGTAGGCTGATTCAATGATTAATGAAGAAACTCAATTCCTCCGAGTAGCAATGGGCAATGAAAATGAGTCTTTTGATGATTTCGTTAAAGCGCATGTTGCATGCCAAGAAGATCTCATGTACTTTCCAAGTCGAAATACCTTTGGTCTTGCTAGCGTAGCTGGTAATAATGAAAAACTCGCTGCTTTGCAAAATGATTTTGAAATAACGAAGAAGAGAATGGACGAGGACGAGAAGAAAGCAACTAAACTTGAACAAAAAATTAGAATTCTCACACAGGGACATCAGGTGAAGCATAATTTAATGGTTTGCACACACTGCCCAGTGTGTTATTTTTGGCATTAATATTTTTTGCAAATGCTTGGTCTTAGCTAATCTCCAGTCATTTTTTTTTTCATCCACTCATTTATAACTTGCAAGTCCTTTTGTGTATATTACGCTCTATGATATCCTTGATTACAACCCCCCCCCCCCCCCCCCCCCCTTTTTTTTTTCTGAATGAGCTGCAGCCGCAAACCAAATTTCTGCAATATTCATAGCGTACCTGATTCATGAACTTGACTGACTGTTTATTTGGAAGAAAACACACATGATTGTTAATCTTACTCATCTGCATGAGCTTCACTCTTTTCATAGGATTCTAGTTTAAAACTTGCTTTTCAGACTTCGTCTAGCTTCTAGGAATTGCATCGCCTGACATTTGGTATGCTCTACGATTCATTTTTGTAACATAATTACCTGAGCACAGACTATACTGAAAGGCCATTATAAGTTGTGTAACGTAGATTTGAAAGATAATATCTATGCTTGATTCTGAATAAGTAGCTAAAGGATAATACACGTAAAACAGTTATACTGAAAGGCCATTATAAGTTGTGATGTTGAGTTGAAACTTGAAAGGTAGTAGTTCTGTATGATTCTGAATAAGTAGCTAAAGAAAAATATGTCCTAAAACAGGCCATCATATTAAGATAACTTATCAATGCTACTGTGATATCATAACCAGAAGTGATATAATCGAGAAAAATGGCATAACCCCGATATAATTTCAGTTACTAAACCGCCAGTATTCATACCAAGGTTGTAAAAATCGCTAGGCGGATGCTAGACGGTAAGCATGGATTATGGATTATCGGAACTAGGCGTTTTTAACAAAGTTATACATCTTGAATAAAAATTTAATATCTTGTTCACTATTAAGTGGTGCAGAAAGGGATATTATGGATTTGGTTGGATTTGGAAGCAACCTTGGAGACAGAATAGCTAAAATCAATTCTTTTGACGCATGCTTAAATTAGTGAATATATGGTGTTTGTAATTCAATTCTGTGCTTAGATAATGCAGTAAGTCTCATCTAAGCGGATTGGTCAAAAACCTAGGCTGTTAGACTAGCATAGCGCCAAGGCGGGAGCTTGGAAGGATTTTTACAACATTGCTTCATACACCAGTGATAATCTTGTGGACTTCACCTTTTCTATTTTTGATGGCATTTATCAAAAAACTAAGGTAGCGTTTGGTTAAAATTTAAAAATAAGTTTTGGGTTTTCAAAATTAATTACGAAATATTAAAGGTGTAAAAGGAGGATTGATAGAATGAATGGAAGATGGTGGGGACCGCGGAGGGATGTAGCAATCATCGAAGGAAGAACCGCTCTTGGTGTTTCTCTTATTTCTCAAAACATGAAAAATAGATAAAAGTTGTTTTTTATTTTGTATGTCAATTTTGTTTTCGAAAATGGTTGTTTTCCGTGATATACACGCATCATGCACATTTTTGTATGGACGAAAACCCAAAAACTTAAAATGGTAAACCAAACAGTACCTAAGGCTGTGGTTGGTTCCTCATTTTTGGTTTTGAGTTTTCATTCATAAAAATGCGCACAACACATGTAGGTTGTGGAAAATGACCAATTTAGAAAATGAAGTTAACATAAAAAGCAAACAAGTAAAAAATTATTTTGCGTGGACAAGAATCCATCCTCCATCGTCTCTTCCATTTTCCTTTCATCCTCTCTGTCGTCGTTCCACTCTTTTCATGTTTTGTAACTAATGTTGAAATGAAAACACAAAATAAACCAAACGGACCCAATTTTTTTAGAAATTACTTTTGCAATATAATGAGCACTTAGGGTTCAATCTAGGGGAATATCAATGAAAACCTTGAGAAACATCGAAAGTGAAGGCAGATCAGGATATGTATTACAAATTTAGCAACTCAAAATGATTGTCTCTAATTCAAATGGAAATTCTAACAGGTTGATGGTCATCAACCAATTGTCATTGTTCATTTATTACGGCTGTAGGGTGGGTACTTTTGCATGATTATTCCTAATACATGGACCTGCCAGGTTTGGTTTGTTCCATATTGAACCATTATTGTACAGGATGGCCTGGAGGCTATACGACCTGATAGCCAACGTAGGAAACAATTATTCTTATACTTGATTTTTTGTGATTTGGCGAATTTTACATATTAAGCATTCTTTTTTTTTTTTTTTTTTTTTGGGGTATGACATAATGGTTCTTATACTTGGTATTTTGGGATTTTCCGTGTATATGTGTGTGCGCGTGCGGGCGTGCGTGCGCATGCGTGGTTGTGCGTGTGTAGGGTATGAACTACCGATCCTGTTGATTTTTGTGAGTTGCTGAATTTTATCGTTTACAAATCAGTCTTGATTATTGCTTTCTTGTTATTTATGGCGCAAACATGTTTTCTGGTGGGCTGTACACATCTTATATTGATAAATTGTAACATGGTTATTTTCAAACTCTCAGACCAGGGCTGGAAAATTATGGTCTCAGATTGAAGCCACATACAAACAAATGGACACAGCCTCAACAGAGCTGGAATGTTTTCAAGCTTTACAGAGGCAAGAAGTACTGGCATCTACATACAGAGTCAGCGACATAAGCCAAGAAGTCAACAACCAGAAAAGTCTTGAAAAAACTCTTCAGCAGCGCTATGGAGATTTAATTACAGAGCATGAAAGGATACAAAAACTACTTGCAGAGCACAGAGAAAAACTTAGAATTGAACAGGAAAATGCAGCCAAAGAAAAGGCGTTGGAACTAGAAAATGCACAAAAGGCGTTGGAACTAGAAAATGCACAAAAGGCGTTGGAACTAGAAAATGCAGCCAAACAAAAGGCGTTGGAACTAGAAAATGCACAAAAGGCGCTGGAACTAGAAAATGCACAAAAGGCGCTGGAACTAGAAAATGCACAAAAGGCGCTGGAACTAGAAGATGCAGCCAAACAAAAGGCGTTGGAACTAGAAAATGCACAAAAGGCGTTGGAACTAGAAAATGCACAAAAGGCGTTGGAACTAGAAAATGCAGCCAAACAAAGGGCGTTGGAACTAGAAAATGCAGCAAATACCGATCCTGCAGACATAGAAATGGTTGATTTACCGATTCCAAAACCTTATGAAACAACTTGTGAAGAAATTCCAAACTCAGTTGATACTGCACCCGAGGCTGATTGTGCTGCACTTAGGACAGAGCATACTGCAACTGAGGCTGAACTGACTGTACGTGAGGATGACCAGGCTGTAAAAGAGGTTGTTCAAACTGTACCTGAGGATTTACGAACTGCACCTGAGACTGTACCAGAGGCTGAGCCGGCTGCACCTGAAGCTGAGAAGAGTACAACCGAGTCCGAGCAGGCCTCACCCGAAGCTGAGAAGAGTACAACTGAGGCTGAGCCAATTACTGATGATAATATGGATGATCCTTGTAAAACAACCATAATAAATGCTACTTCCGTTGAATGTGATTCTGGGGTCGATGCAAACGATGACGTGAACGTTGATTTGGAGAATGATGTCAACGGTACTTCAGCCGAAAACAAGGCAGGAAATATCAGTAATGCAAATTTAATGACAAGCTAAGATGAAGCATAATAGATTTTCTGATCAGACTAAAGGTCATGCTGCAGTGGAAAGTGTTAATCATAAGTTAGATCCAAGTTTATATTGAACATCCATGATTGTTATATGGCTATATTGCAGATTAATGTGGTGTCTGGTGAATATGTTCTTGCACAATCATTGCATCTCGGGCACACTTTATACGAGGACGACCGTGTTCGGTTGCAGGCATTGCCAGCTGGAAGTTCTCTGATGATGAGAGGCTATTGTTGTTTTATTAAAAACATCTGAAACTATATTTGCCTAATCTTTTGTCCAGACTTAAAATTTTGTAATTTGAGAGCAGAGATTTTTCAAGTATGAAGTTGGTGGGACAGTGCTATATTTGAGTGTTTGAACTTGACTCCAGTATTCGTAGTTGATTGATTAGTAGGAAGGTTACGATAATACTCCTTTCTAAAGAACACATGTTACATGCATTTTTCAGTTTTTGAGGATGCGAAGTATCCACTTTGTTCATCGAAAATGTTTTGTGTCACTGTGCTTGAGATCGAGTGGTTTGTTTCAGTATCCAAGTTTTTGTTTGTTTAATTTGCCGATCGTACAAGCGTTTGGTTCATCTTCCAAAACAAGCGTTTTCAATCAAGGTGCCCAGAAATTATTTAATGAAAAGTCAGAAAAGGGTAATCCAACACGCATGAATGATGGACTAAGATTGCTGCTTATCAATCATGTCACAAGCTTCCAAATAAACTGATGAGAAAAGATGCGTTTATGATGGGTGCCCTACAAGTAAACACAACACTGTACTGTTGCGGCCAATTGGAGAACTCCGTTTTACTACCAATAAGTGATGGGTTCTACCAAACCAAACCAATGGCATCCATTTCCATATCCATTTTGCAGCTCCTTTTCATCAGTCACTTTTGATCCAAAGTAAACAGATATGTTTCCTTTTCAGAATTCCTATCCAGAAATGCTATGGGTATACCAGAAAATTCTAAAATATGTTTGCATATGTATTCGAGGATTGAAGAAATAATCAATATTCAGAAAAGTAAAACAAAATACAGGAAAATAGTGTTAAAACCAAAATTACGGGCTTTAAACGAGTTGTTAATTAGTTGACTGTTCTGGCCGGGCAGATCAAAATTTACAGGTTGAAACTCTCAAACTTGTAACAAGCACTTAAAAGCATGAGTTTAGCAGACATACTTAAACAAATAAAAAGAATGAAAGGCTTCATGGGTATTAGATTTGTTGTTAAAACATTAATTTTATAGTGATGTGTGTAATGGGTTTGATGAATTGTTCCAAAGTAGCCTGTTGCTATTATGAAAGCACATCAGTGCAAATAATGACCCTACCGTTTCACATCAAAATCGTCGTAAAGTTTGGAATATTTTTCAAGTTGGTGTAGCCATTAGCCAGACGTGTTCAAGTTCAATGTGGACCTGTGAAAGTGGGATGAGTTAGTGCAAATACGTAGTGTAGTATTACAAAGCTTGCTCTTGATCTCTGTTCAATCGTCTTCTTCCCAAATTCAGGTTATTCAGGAAAAAATACAAAGGCCATCATTCTTTAGCGGTCCTTCTGTCGAGGGATAAATTGCTAGTTGGCCAACAGCATTCATCTATGCTATTCACAACCTATTAGAGAGCTCAAATAATCAAGTATTAGCCATTTATTATCACTGAATTAACCAGCTACCTACTTATAATTACAGTTGCAAAATCATGTATTAATTGTTGGCGTAAAAGGTGATCTTCAGTATTCAAGTGGGACGCATTATTTTGATTTTTCACCATGATCGTACCTAGCTGTTAGCTATACGATTAATACATTTTAGCATACTACTTTGTGTGAATAATAATTATGTTTAGAGCTAAGAATGCATGTAAGTTTTGTATGCATGATGGTCCGAGTCTGGCTTGATCTGAAGCTGTTGGATTTCCAATCAGCTCATATGATTGCAATTTAGAATATGAATTGTCACAAAAAAACAATATATGAAAAAAATACCACTATAAAAATATTTGATGTTTTTATATTCTTCGAGCATCGTTTGTTCGACGTGCGACTCATAGGAAATATCAACAACGTTATAATTTATAGCTTCTCTGGTTCACTTCCGGCTGATTCGTTTACTCTCTATTTATAGTTCACATCACAGCTATGATAATGTATCTTAATGTCACGTTCACAGATTAGCTATAGACTAGAGGAAATAAAATTATGGTTGCTTGTTGAACAATGAACTCCTAAAAATTCTATGTATAGCTAAAACGTTGCAAAAGTAGTATGAGTAGCGTCTTATTTTCTGGGGAAGATTTAGCATTTCAAGGTTGAATGTGAGAAAAAAGGAAGAGCTATGCGAAGACCAAGGCCGGTGGTATAAGCATCCTACTAGCTATTTCCATGTATTTAATGCATGCATGCAAGTTTGGGACATATGCCATGATGGAAGAAAGCTATATATCTATATATCCGTGCATGTCCATCTTGTCATATCATATTATCCAAGATATATGATCCATTACGAAATGCATTTTAATACCCCACCTTTATTTACTTTTTATGAATAAACCGGTAAATTAAAAAAAAAGTTCCATGGGAAAAAAATATATTTGGAGTAGGAACAAACAAATGACGCGGTTTTGCATAAAGCAAAGTTATCAAATGTGCAAAAAGAAAAAGGAAAAAGAAATACAGTAGTTACCATGTACATGTTGGTTAGATCATTTTCCAAACCGTGAATATCATGCAACTGTTGAAGGCTTTGTGTTAAATTTCTTGTCTCAATTTCTTTTGATGTAACTACTAACTAGTTACATATTCACTTATTAATTTTTATTACCTAATTCATATTTCCAATTTTATAATATGATTCATGTCAAATTTTAATTATATTTTAATGATAATGCTTATAGTTCATAGAAATATTTTTCCTTTTTGATCAAACAACAAAATATATCACAATTAATGTCACGCTTGGTACATTTAATGTATTGCCAATAATTGTATAAATTCCACTTTACTGTACAAAGATATGTATATGTGTGTGTATATATGTATTTATGTATGTATGTATGTATGCGCGTGCGCGCGCGCGCGCGCGCGCACACACACACACACATATATATATATATATATATACACACACACACACACACACACATCCCCTACAGTATTTGATTTTCATCGCATATTCTCGTTTCTCTCTCTTTAATTAATTTAATTATAAATATTTGGCTATGGTTGAGGTACAAAATGGGATGTTGACCTTTATATATATATATATATATGTGTGTGTGTGTGTGTGTGTGTGTGTGTGTGTGTGTGTGTGTGTGTGTGGGCGCGCGCGCGCACACACACGCATATACAAGAAAGATGCAAAGAGCTCACAAAGAAATAACAATGGTGTAACCAAGAATTGAATCCACACTTAGTCCTTACTCTTAGTATGCAAATGAAGATACGGACTAAATCATCCCATCTTCCTTCATTTATCCTCTGAATAACTAATTGCATGGAGTGCGAATAATTATAAAAGGTTATGGCACTATATATGTATATTTGAAAAGAAAAGAATGGCACGCAACTCGCGTATACTAGAAAATTGGGGAAAACATGCAACAATGCACAAAAAACAGACAATAAACACACACACACGAGTTACATATCCAGTATGGATAGGACATGAGGAGCACATAAATCACATTATTGGCTACATTATTATGTACAAAGGATACATCAAGGTTTTAACTTTTAAACATCAACACTAACACCTTTACATACACCATGCACAACCGACACTAACTATCTCTATAGAACATGACATACCACAAATCCATAATTTACACAAACTAAACTACTATTCATCATAATGATCACTATCTGTAGCTAATTAATTATACTTTCCAACTCCAACATCATCTAACAAATTCTCCTCAAACAGAAACCCATAGTCGTCGATATCTTTTAAGCCCATACTCGTATCCATGCCCATCAAGGGTGTAGTGCTCAGCTCTGTTGTGAAATCAAAGAAATTGTAGTTTAATTCTTCTAAATTATTGGCGTCAAATGTATTATTTGCATTCCTGCCTTCATTTTGGTCCCACGTCGTCCCGAAGCATCCACCTAACATTGATTGGTCATCCATCGCTGGAGAAGGAATATCCATTCGCGACGATGAACTAGCCACGTCTCCTTTCTTTTTATGTGTTACTCTGCACAGTACCCAGTCCTCCTAACATTTTAAATTCAGAGAATACCGGTTAGAACCAAAGTAAAGACTCTATACAACAGCATATTATAGCATAATGATAAATGATAAGAATCGGTACAAGGTCATGCTGCATAATATTGTCCTCAACTTGAGCTGAGGAATTTTCTTCCTCATAAAATACTGATATTCACAGCAGATGCATGGGGCGGAAATAAATTTGAACATATCATATCTTTGGCATATTATGTATAAGTTGGACGGATTTTATTGAAATGGAAGTACAGTGAAAGAAGCATCCGTAGGCTCCCATTCCAAGTCATCCGCAACATATAATATCTTATAAGGTACGCAATATCAATGCTAAAGCAACAAAGATGGATCCAGCTAAACAATGTTGTTGATCAGTGTACTAAGATATATGTAAATCCACTTCGACCATTTTAAAAATGTATTACTTAAAGTATATGAAATGCAATCGCCAACGATAGATTTTTTTTGATATAATTCGTAAATGACAGTATTATGTCAACTGTAGGGGAAATATTTATTTCTACCATGAATAGAAAGCGACAATTTCTCACCATTCTCTAACGTGCCGGATTCTCCGAGAGTAGCAAGGAATTGCCATTTTCTATTCATGATGTATAGCACATCACTCAGTATGTAACGGTTAATTTGTTCAAAGTTCAAACATATTTGCAATATGAAAATATACGCTGCTGCCTAAGGATTATACACTCAATAGCCAGCAGTTGATATACGTTAGAATTAAAAACCTCAATAGCCAGCAGTTGTGATACCAGCAAATAGGGTGAACAAACAATAGCGGGGAAAGGTACAAATGTTATACCTTAGGCGGTGTATGAGGATTTTCTACGCGGAATTCATGCATGACCCATCCAGTTTTCATTCCATTAGGAGCTCTCCCACTATAGAAGACTAGGGTTTTCCTCATGCCCACAACTCCATTTGTCTTTGGATTATATATTGTTCGATCTTTTCCTGTTGCTTTCCAGTAACCAGATTTTGTTGCCCTATTTGTCCGGGAACCAGTCGCATATTTTCGATCGCGAAAGCTAAAGAAATACCACTCATTATCATTCAGCTTGGCTCCCTCTGAGACAGAATGGGTAGAATTAATGATAACGATTTTACTTGAATTAAAACACTACAAATCTTGTATAGCAAACTTGATGGCATAAATTTTAACAAGGTTACCTTATTTATTTAGTAACACAGGATATACAGTTAATCTAATTCCCTAAAAATCTTATATTGATATGATTGATCATAAAACTACAGTCCTTGAATGTTATATATAATGTTTAAACAAAATTAGCAGGAGAATAGGGATGGCCCCCGTACAAGAACAAATGTATTCAAAGCCTCTAGAGTAGATGGTAGAAAAAATGAATGAATATATAATAGAACACAACACACACACTCAAAGAAAGAAAAAAGAATAGGGGGAAAAAAGAAAAGGTATCAACAAATTATTGAACGCTAACGGTTTGTAGACGTATGAATGTAATGTATAATATTAGGAACCATCAATCATGACAACTTTCTTTTGTTTCTTCTACATAAGGAACTGTACAAATATAATACTTCAAAAGGAGGACGAATTACTGACTGCATAGTTTAGTTTTGATGGAATCCCAAGAACCCACGCATTTCCTACGTTTCTTGCATATTAAGCATGCTACAAAAAAACTATGTTTTCACACAGTAAACCTACAAATTCATGTCTGTTATCTTCTTTTGATTCTCTATGACTGACATGATAACTCTGACCAAAGGGCACATAACTTACCAGGTAACTCCCACGGCTCACGAGTATGCAAATCTACCTCCACCATTGTTCCTTCATAAATCTTTACGTTCGCCACCTTCTTGTATAAATAATGGCAAACTAGCTCCTCGTCGCTCGGATAAAATCTAAACCCTGGTGGAAGCGTAGATTCAATATCCCGTAAACCCATCTTTAGACGAAGGAATAAAGAGAGAATTAAGGCAAGAAACAAATATGTTATTGCATATACAAGTTAGATACTCTGAAGATCTTTTGAAATTAAAAACAGAAAAAAAAATGGTTTTTTTTTATTTCCTTTGAAAGCTCGAGTATCATACATACATATATATAGAAGAGTGTGCAAGTAATTGAGCTAGGTTAGCTAGTTAGATAGTTGATAGCACCACTCATTGCTAATCAGTAATTAAAAATATATAATTAGAGAAGTTTACAGGCGTAAGAAGGCATGTTTTCCAGTCACAATCTCGTGAGGTCCTAATGCTTGTGATATAAGATCAACTCGAGAAGACCCATGGTCACAAGAAATCTCTTCACAGTAGAAACTGTAGTATTAAAACATCCAAAATGGTTAAGGTTGTTATCTCATAGAATACTGAAGATCTTGACAAGTGGGTTCGGGAGTTTAAAATATTGGCATGTAGGTATTACAATAATAACGACGTTATTGGATAAATCAGACGTGACGCGTGAGGCCAATCATGAGAATGCATGATTTATTCAAGGAATTTTATTTTGAAATTAATATTAATAATATAGCAACTAATTCCAGCATAGAGCAGTATTAGTGAAGATTCAAAGAAAAACTTGATATTTTCGCATCCCACGTCACGCAGAAGCTAAAGGAAAAATAAATAAAAACATCCCTTAATTCAAGGAATATACTGAAATCATAGTGGCAAATGAAAATGAAAGTAAAATAGTGAAAATTTACAGTCAGCTGTAAGAAATGATAGGGACATGTTGTTATGTAACAGCCTTCTATGACTACGGTGACAGAAGTAACGAAAAACTAAAATACCGACTTAAACTGTGGCCACTAATTAAGGAGAGGCTACATTGTGGACCTTCATGTTTTCATTCTCCTCTGATGAGCTGCAGCAATGCCTTCCCACACATATTAATGTGGGCTCTGTATGAAATTTAAAATCATTAAATTGGATATGTAAAAGCTGAATCTATCATGATCATCCGTATGATGCATATAATCACCAAATTAAACCTTTTTTTATTAACCCCATGCAGATATATATAGTTAGATATTGTTAAGTAAATGAATAAATATTAACACATAAACTGACATGTTTTGATATATAAATATTATTCTGTAGAAAGCATTTCAAATTCATTTAACCATGGGACGCAATTAATACAATTTCACCACCAACAACAATAATCGACCAGCTATGTATTAAGACATATTCAGTTATCCAACTTTTGCAGAGATTTACTACATAAATAGAAGTCACCATACAAAAAAAAAAAAAAAAAAAAAAGGAAAGTTACGGCCCGATGAATTGAATTAAGCAGCATCAAATTAAATGGATGTGGCTACATGAAGATCACTAACAATAAACATAATTAGAATTAAGGAAGACACCTGTAACATATGATTTTTTTTTTTTTAATTTGCAGAGAATATTTCATGGACTGTTTTCACTAGAATCCAAAAAACAAATGTTGCCAAGATCATACTCGACCGAAATATCATGCCAACGATTCAAGTGATGTGGAGAAAACAAAGAGTCATGCCGTAGAGCTCTAGTTGGTTTACCAATGAGTTCTGTCCAAATTGAAAGGTTATGTCTATTCTTTGTTTCCCAATTATTAAACTTAAATGCGCATGATTGTAGAAAAATACAGATTCTCCTTTAGAATTCGTTAAGAAGAGAATATGGAACAGGGGCCATTGTGGAAAGAGTAACGGCTTCATCCTCTTCCAGAATAAAATTTATACGATGATATGACACATGGCAATGCACGCACTGAGGTTGCCATGTGTCATTGCAAATTATTCTGTAAAAATGCAACGAATGCTTCTTATCCAGCAAACCTAGCCTGCTACGTCTACCTTAAATCAATCATATATAGCTTCCAATGTGAATCTGTGAAGAATATTATCTTTCTGGTGAAGAATTAAGTTTCAAATGAGCAAATGCTGCCACAGAGACAGGGATTAGCGACGCAACACACTGGCTAGATCTAGATTGAAGAGTTTGGTTATATGTGACTATCTTGAACATAAAGAACAACTATTACTGATATATGTATCTTTCCACCTACCATGAACATATTAGTCTTTCTAAATGGCATTTGGCACTATTGTCTAAGGATATATGTAGGAAACTGAGAAAGCATTGCTGTGAAAAAAGTGGGTATGATATACACAGAGCAGTGGACCGGGATTTTTCTTAAGGGACCATGTATTCTCGTTTTCTACAGGAACAGACGCCCACCAATGAATACTTTTCGCATTCATTCTTTCTCCATCACTTTCAACATTAACACCAAAATCCAGCATATATATGATTCACGTTCTACAGCTTTCAATCTTGTATAATTAAACAGCTAAGTACCATTAAATTCCCTCTCTCGATCATTGAAATGTTGGGTGTTTCCCTCGTTATCTTCTGAGCCTGTATTCTTCTAGTTAGTGGAAAACACTATATTTTTGTTTAAAAGATAATTTACTTTTCATGGTTTCTTCTTCATTCTAGGGCATATAAAAGTTCATGTACACAAGAGCACGGGCGCGCGCAAACACACGCACTCTCTCACATGTCTCTCTCACTTATATTTGTTCAAACAAGTTATTAATTAGGGACGTGGCATTTAGGTAAGGAGACAGGTTACATTACGTGTTTAATACCGAAATTTACTGAAACAGATGAGCTAGTATATATGTATGTGAAATCAATGATATGAAAATACAAAAAGGTTCGATAGGAGTTGAGTTTTACTGCCTCTGAGGTTCAAATATAGCAAATTAATGTGCACACAGAAATTAGATTTATTTATTAAAAAAAAGGCCTAGTTGTCACTCAATTTATCATGTTCTATTAGGGGCGCCTCCCTTTTACTTTTCATGCTTCACTTTCTTTGTAACATCAACAAAATGTTTATTTTAAAATGGAAGCAAGGGAGAGAAGAGGAATCAAAGAGGAGTGCATTATCATCATCCTGCTTTTATGTTTTGTCAAATCGAATTATATGTATGGGGAGTGCTGACATTATTGATTGAAAATTAACTATTTCCTTAGCCCAAGCAGGGAGGCATGCCTTTTCTCCAGATGTTAATCATGCAGTATCAAAGTAACTCGAAATTGAAATTTCACGTATGATAACGACAAACAGCATGTATTTTTGCAATTGTACAAGATGATAATAATACCAGCGAGTTTGAGGATATCCAAAAACTATGTACATTTATGTAGATATTTAGTATATGCACAGGGTACAATGATTGGAGAAAAAAAAAATGAAAAACTTTTACATGAGAACAATTTCATTAGGCATGATTAAGAGTCCAGAAGTAGCCACCTAAACTATTCAGCATTTCCAATATTATAATGAACTGCGCAGCTTGGTAGAAATGACACTCAACCAGATGTTATTTTAAGTCTAAGGATATGTAAGATGTTGCTCGTTGGTATCTGAAAAGCTTACAATACTATTATAAGTAGCTAAGGCACATTATATTTTCCTCAGAATTTACAGCATTCATCTTGTTGCCTTCATCGATATCGTATTGAAATCTTTTGCTATCAACATTTGTTAAATTTTTATAGAGGAATATTCTTCAAAACATAATTATTGGTGTTGTCTTGAAAATTGAGACACCTGGACGGAGTACACCAAAATGTTTAATCTGAAAGGGGATAATGATCCAAGGAAATGTACCACCAATGCAGAAATAACAACAATTAACACATAAATGGTTGTATTTTGGACAAGATAACGTCCCCGCCGCCATTATCAACAGAAAAATCATCTCATACCGGTCCCCTTTTATTACGATCATAGAAAGAGACGAATCTAAGCATCACGATACAGAATATTTTCGACTCCCATTAACTAGTTTGAATTTGTATCTATTAGCACCCGTGTACTGTTTGGATTTTGGATGGCTTGGGAAGGTGGGAAATGGTTGTCTACAAGCATCGCATAAGATGATAGTGACAAGATTCTTGAAAATGAAACATATGGCCATAACTTAAGCTCCAATAATGAAAGAGGAACTGGTACAATGTAATTAACGATAATTTAGGAAGAAGTTTGAATACACTGCCTACCAATCAGACAATTAGAGGCCCCATTGGTGTTAAGGTCATCAGCTATCCCACCTAATTGAGAGAAATTCCTAATATTGGGAGAACAAGAACTGTATTGGTCATGTGCTTCTTTATGTCTATTCCATTGATGTAAAAAAATAAACTTGTAAAAGCAATCAGAGAATTGAAATGACAAACTAAGGATTTATTGCTTCATGAACTTTATTATGAGATTACCAGCAGTTTGCGCTAAAACAGAATTAAGGTCTCTAAAAAAAAAAAAAAAAAAAAAAAAAAAAAAAAAAGACAAATGCAAAATATCATGTGCCTTCAACATGCACACAAGATATATACGGCTATAATTTTGATGATGCATGAATGGGAAGGAAAGATACATAATCTTAGTGTGAGCTAAGCATTGTCGATTTTCAAATGATTGAGCATGGATAAATCATATCTATAATAACATATATCTAGATACTTTTAAAATAATATATCAAAAAAAATAAAATATGAATAGGCAGTTTAGATCACATACAACGATAATATAGGTCAATATTATAAAAAATGGTTCTAAACTATTAGATGAGATAATTTTCATTGTTAATTTTATTTAAGATGTGGATTAGTATGAACATGGGTAGGGTTATTCAATTTTGCATGCAAGATAAAAAATACAAACATTTGTAATTAAAATTAGAAGTAAATCTTATAGTTATTCTTCATAAAAAAATAGTTTCCCCCCCTCCATTCTTTTATCTATCTCAATTGTCTTCTTCTAAAATCAAATCTAGTCCCTATCAAAAGAGCATCCAACAGTCTATCAGATTCATGCAGATATCATGGAAGAATAGCTAGTGGATTGAGTTTATGTAAATTTCCCTTAGAGCGTATCTAGCAGTTCTGTGAAAAACTAGAGGAGGAGGTGAAGTTAAAATGTCGCTTTCCCATAAATTTTCAGCATACATACAGTGGGAGAAATCGATGCTTTTTAGTATTTTTTAAAAACATCTACAAACAAGTTTTCTTTTCGTTTATACTATAAACGAGAAACAGAAACTCGTTTATACCATTTTTTAAGAAAAAAGGTTTTGAACCGGTTAAGAAACCTTTTTAACTAATAAGCGGATTTTGGAATCCCGTTTACGTATCGATGCTCTAAAAAAAAGAGGCAACGACCCATTTCAATTCAATCTCCATGGTCCAATTATTTCTGCTCGAGCGTGCAGAACCGAATTAAAATGAAGCAATGTCCCATTTTCGCATCTCTAGCTACTGCTGGAGATGCTCTTAATCAAGAAAAAGCGTTATGATAATTTGATCATTCACGTAAAGACGTTTAGATAACAAGATGTATGGTATGTCGTATAAAAAAGTACAAGGAATAGCTGATGTCACTACTTTATCCTAAACTAAAAGGGACAATTCGACGAGTTTAAAGAAGAATGACCAACAAGTTCTTGTTACCACCCATCAATGTTTATATGGATTTATGTTTGGCAAATGCGTATACTAGCAAGAAAGCATGAGCAATTTTTAGATAATGCATTCAGATTGAATTAATAATGTGAAGACAATTCGACTACAACGTATGTGACTAGAGTTCCATATAAGGAATCATCGGAATTAGTTGTGACAAGTGCGAACCCGTGCTTCGCACACGGCACGGTGAAAGAAACTGTACATTAATATGAAGCCAACAATAGCTGAGTGATAGTCTACTAAAACGGTTTTTAATAAATTAAGTAGCAGACATGGTTGAGTAATAATGTGACATTGCAAGGTATCATCGAGTAATAATGTGATATTGCAGGGTATCATCGCATTAAACTTATAAAATAAGGGTATGTTATTATTTTTATTTTGTTGGCACACATTACGATGACTTATTTCATTTATATTAATAATCAGTTAGAAATCAACATAATAAGTAAGAGAAATAGTTTAGAGTGAATGTGTCGTTATAAATTATGATAGTGGAATGTCATTGCCACGAAATGTTACAACCCTTTGTGACCAACCTTTTTGAACAAATCGAGTGTGAATGCTTGCTTCGCACACGGAGAAGTTAGCTAATTAATCAAAGTTATAGCAGAACATTCATATCATTGTTATAAAAAGAATGTTGCCAGCTCATGTTGATAAAACTACAAAGTGTCATCCAACTATAAAGACGGGTTAACATTTCTTTATGGATAACACTTCTCAAAAAGAGCAAAATTCTATGCATTAAACCGTAAATATAGGATTTTTGACAACCAAGATTCAACACGTTGAAGAAATAAGCATAATTTCGCCCAAAATTTGAAGTTATCATAGGCTCAAAGTCCATTACGGTCTGGGAAAAAAAGCTAAAAAATAAATAGCATCAAATAGCCAAGAAAGCTTTCAGCATTATAAGGTAAATCAAATTTATTAAACAGCCTAGCGTCAATGTACATCGGTTAGTGAGTTTTAAGAATAAGCACATAGGACTTTGTTGTCTACAATTAGTAAACCTATCCAAGATGGAGAAGTAGAAGAAGTGTAGAACAGTTATTAGCCTAAAAAATACATTAATTTTCCTCAAATTTAAAGAGAGAACATCCCAATTGAACATATGAAAAATTGGCAGGATTATCACAGATTTCCAAGATATGCTATTCCACACATTTTGTTGCAGCCTTTTTATGCAATTGTAAAAATAATTTGTTGTCCCCTGAATAAAAGTTGCAATTTGACTTGTCAAAATTTTCACTTTCTTCATCCTTGAACCACAATATTTCTTGTAGCTACAATTATGTGGAAGCCTATACCAGAGAGCAAAAAGGGTTATGGTCAGTAATTTATAGGCTAAGCTATTCATGAGAACACTCAATACATTGCAAGGACCGTGTAGTTTTAGTTGATGTAATATATAGTTAGGCAGCAAGTTACATTGATAAACCAATAAATACTACAGTGCTTTGCTTGGGACATAGCCAACTGATAATATATGAAATATATAATTTGCAAACTAAGTTGATTTCTGAATATTCACTCCTTTCGAATGTAGCTAGTAGAAAAGTATTTGATTTCCAAAGAGTGACCATTGCTAATCAGTATAACTACATTCTGACATATATCAATGATTAATAACTACATTCTGATGTAACGATGCAAATAAATCAAAATGATTTTGTTAACGTTAACTTTTGACGTTGTTCATGTGATAATTCATTTGGAGTACAGCGATGCTTGTGCTATTTCTGAGGGTGAAGAAATAACTTTGGGGGAATGCCACAGTCAAAGAAATAAGGAAAGAGAATAGTGAGGTCGTCAAACTAATCGTTGTTCTTAATCCAGCAGGATCAGTTAAAACGACCAGATTGAAGCTTACGTGGCTTCCTGATGCTAATGAGCTAGTTAAGCTTTCACTGGCTGATGTCGACAATTTAATTAAAAAGGAAAAGCTCGAAGAGGGTGAGGATTTTTAGACAATCTGAGCTTAATCACCAGGAAAGAGACAGCAGCATTGGGGGATCCCAATATGGGGATTTTGAAGAAACGAAAAATTCTTCAGATGGAGAGGAAAACTTACTTTAGGTGAGATGTTGAATACCTCAATACTTCAAAATCTATTGTTCTTTTTGCAATACCAGATGGTAAGCAACATGTGTCCTGGAACTAAAAAATGATTTTGTCAAAGGCAACATTGGAAACAGTTACATTGTGTGGTAGTAAACATTTCTTCAGTGTTTATACGTTTGCAATTTTATTAAAAGAAGACGAAAAAAAGAAAGTAAGGCATACACGCAACATTTTTTTTTATGAAAAATGTATATTAGGCATAAAAACGTGATGCTAAATTTACTAATATCATATTACCTTAATTTTTCTCAGTTCCCACCAATCCATTGACCAAATAAAATCCAATGTATCACCTCCACCAGCAAGCAAAGCACTATAGTTATGGCTATATGTAGCTCATATTTGACAGACATACACAAGAAATAAGAAACCTGACATCAATATGAACAACACACAGAAAAAATATCAACCAAGGATGAACCATGCCTTATATATATTCTTTTAACTTCCGCATTAATATTTATTCTAGTGAAGATTAACCTTTTTTCTATCGAGTGTCAGCCACAAAGAAATTTGAAGATGGTTTTACATATATGCAGAGGATAGTGGTTAGCTATATGAAGCAAACAGAGATGAATTTTATAGTAACATAGCTTAATAATGTCAAATTACCGGTAAAGAGCACACGAGGTGAAACCAAATTGTTGTTATATTCTTCAACTTTTTTATTTTTTTGTTGCAAAGCCATCATTATTTGTTGAGTATCCCATTATGTTCATTTTGTTGCAAATGGACTACAAAGTTTCTACATAATTTTGTTTTTAAATTCTGAGAATATTATTCAGTCAAAGTTAACGATTGGACAAATCGCAATAATGCATTAATTTTATCATTTCAAACATTACTGTCTACGTTGGTTATCGTCTAACTATGCCACTTCAATTTGTATCCACGAAGAAGATGCCAATAAAATTAATGGGTTACATGGTTTCTTTGAAAGAAGAGAGAGTACCATGATTATTTTGTTAGTATTTGCTTACACACCATTTTATCGCTGTTAGCTGTTATTGTGAGAAAGGAGTAGCATTAAGAAAAACTGACGAAAGACTATTCAGTCAAAAATAAAGATTAGATAACCCGCAATAAACCCTTATTTTTACCATTTTAAACATTATTGTCTATCTTGGTTATTGCCTAACTATGCTAGTTCAATTTGTAGCCACCAAGAAGACTCAATAAAATTAATGGGTTAAGAGATGCATACTTTCTGTGACAGAAGAAATGAAAACATGATTATTTTGTTAGTATCTGCTCACACACCATTTTTTCCCTATTAGCTATTATTGTGAGAGGAAAAAAACAGCATTAAGAAACAGTAACGAAATGATTCATGGCGTTCATGGTTGAAAGTTGTATCCTATACATTTTAAGCAAACTTAACCAAATAAAGCATCTAGTCTTAGTATTAACAGATATTGAATGTAGCTTAATTTACAAACAAAATTTTATCCATAAGCACATAATGACATAAAGAAGAGCAAAATACGTATGCATCATTTTTTTCCATTGATGAAGCACTGGACATCAAAGTTCAAGTTGTTTTCTTGTTTCTTCACATATACTACACTCATTGTACATTTCATTTGATTGTTTTTTTCCAATGTCATCTTCATCTACTACTACTACGATTGAGATTGAAACCCAGCTGAACTCTAGGCAAGGAAGAGTTAGGCCAACCATAACAAATTTTCTTTGAAGAAATATGTAACCAACAAAAAAACCATATAATATCAAACTTTAAAATTCAAATCCAAACATGTAGCCACTCGTTAAAAGCACAATTTCATGTGTTAAAGTTAGATACTTCACCTCCATGAGTTAAGGAGTTGACTCTATAACACCCAGTACAAACAATCTTTATTAATCATCAGATTGGAAAAGTTTTAAATTAAAAAATTAAAATAATGTTAAGTTAGTCTACGTTCCTAGCCACACAAGCCCAACAACACTCTGAAGTCTGAACGTATCCAAAATGGATATGATGTGATCCATCTCATCCATAGACCATAGTACTTATGCGTTTCTTTACCTGAACAACAGAAACCTTAAAAAAAACCTCAAGCTCAACATTGCAAACATAGATCATTGAAGCATAGACTTGTTATTTTATATTTTGGAATTTATCTTCCAATGAAAGATGTAATTTTTTTAAACCTTAGGGCTCAATAAGAAAATGAGAGTTATCTCACACCTTCCACCAAAAAGCACATATTTCATCATCCTAATGATACCAACTTGTAGTCTAATGCTGTAGGACAGTCATTGTAGTGTTTTATACCAGCCCATGAATTTGGGAACTGAACCTAATATTGAATGTTTTCCCAGTACCCTATGGAAAAAGTTAAAATAAAAACTTTTGTCAGAACATTTTCCAAAAACTCATATTTAGAATTACCGTGAAGTAATGTGTAAAATATCATGAAACGAAATAAACCATCAAAATTTTTAGAAGTGAAAGCAAATGATAAAAAACATCATGCAGCAAAAGCGAATGATACTGCTTTCGTATAGATAGGCAATTGCAAAAACATACATTACATCAAATATATTCCATAGCAAAATAGATAAATCTATGAACAACAATAACAACAAAGATAGATAACATCAAATGTTAAATGTAACCATCACTTCATGGGCAATCAAATATTTTTTGTGTTTATGATATTCTCTAGTATAAGAGAGTACCTGCTTAATTCTCTAGATTGTCTAACCTGTCAGTTCACTAATGTCCCCAATATAAGAATTGTTTATTAATCTTGGTACAACCACATCGCAACCTTTAAATTTATTTTCCATGCAAATGTCTAGCTGCACGTTAGAAAGATGAAATATAATACATTTACCTTAATTACCACCAAGCAAAATCATCTACCCTAAGGAAAACTAATAAAAGTCATGTATATTACCATTAAAAAATATAGAAACTAATAATGTGGTATTCAACCATTGATCTATTTTATCAAGAGTATAACAAAAAAGATACAATTGAACAAAAAGCAAAAGGTAAAAGAATAATAGTGAACAAATAAAATTATTAACATCATGTCAATTTAACACTAAACACGTCTTAGTTAAAGTGGATGTTGGAAACAGTGGTTCGGCTGAGTCGTGGACTAGGTCACTTTCTTGAAGACGTTTCGGCGATCTACTCAAGGTGCAAAGTAGTTCGTACTGTTCGCCGCCGCCTCTGGGATAAAACAGCCTCTTCCTTGTTTTTCTTTCTATATCGGACCATTTGCACATATGAATCCGATTCAGTTTGCACTCTAAAATAATACTGCTCAAGTTTATTTTCTTTCTATTTTTCAAAAAAGAATGGTTGAGAAGAGGATAGAAAAATATATATGATTTTTTTCCTGTGGAAGAGGAAGAGAGGGTTTTTCTAGAAAAGAGCAATGAAAAAATGTTCTGTATTCTATCTTCTTTCTGGTCTATGACCAAGTTCTTATACAGAAAAAAAAAACGGTGGCTATTCTAGTGGGAGGAAAATTGAACTGAAATTAATGCCATATTTAATGAAAAACCACTCAAAGAAATTTGCAATGTGTAAATTGCATTCGTTTCATAAAGACAAGATGAATGTTAATAAATATTTATTTATTACCATTCATTGCAATTTGTTAATGCTATCTATATTTTGTAACAACTCAATCAAATGCATGTATACATTTATATATATACACACACTCAACTGTTATGCAAATGTAACAGCTCTAGCAGAAAATTTATTGATACAAAATATAATACCGTTTATAACTTCTAACGGCTCTATGCATTAATGGCTCATAAATATGCATTAACATCTCAAAATAATGGCACAAAATATGTTACCGTTATTAACTTACAACGGCTCGATTGAATTAATTGCTCAATAATAAAAAAAATTGGTAATGCAATTAATTCTCCTTTTTTTTTAATAAATTCACAAAAAGTTCCAACAATCCCCCACTTGAATTTCTTAAAAAATATTTTTGAGCGGTTCATTAAAAAATACATAAGATTGTGCATAAACAAAGGTGTCATCTGACTTGAACCTTAGCATAGTGAATAAGATTCAGTTTTTACTAGAGTGACACGTAATCTTGAACTCTATTCCTGAAATCAAACCACACACAACCTTTCTAGAGTGCAATCAAATAAGCCCGTGCATTTATGGCCATGCACGTCTATCCCAGTTTAGTGAACGCTCTAGGAATCTTGCCCAGAACTCCATAGGAAACGGCTACATTTCCACATTCACAAAGGTGAGTCTATCAAGAGTACTCCTGAAGGTAGGTACTCCACTCCAAATAGAGTATAGATCTCATTAAGAGTTTCTATTAACTCATCCTCTAATCACTTCAGGAATACATGCTTCTTGGTTTATTAAATAGCATGTTCAATTCCTATCACTGCACAACTTGTTTTTACCCATTGAACCTAGTTCTTGGGATCTCCAGTCATTTAGGTCGGGTTACCATTGTGCGTGACTCATCAATTCAAGGGAAATAGTCCCATTCTTTTAGATTCATTCAGGACTTTCTTTCTGGTCAGTCCTTTCGTCAAAGGATCTGCCAAGTTATCATCACTTTATATGTGATGTTCTCTAACAATACTGTGCATACGACTGTCATTTCTTACCGATGTAATATCGGTTCTGTCCTTCTTTCAATAGTCGTCAAATTTTCATCACTATGTATGTGATGTTCTCTTACAGTATTGTCCTTACGACTGTCGTCTTTTACCGTTATAATAACGGTTCAATACTTTTAGCAATAGCCGCGGTACTATCGCAATCGATTACACCATTGGTGTCTATTTTTCCCATAAAGGGATCTCAACTAGTAGATTTTTTTTTAGTTCTCTGCTTCTTCACTAGCTGTGGCTAGTGCTATTATCTCAGTTTCTATAGTAGACTGAGTCAAAATAGTATGTTTCCTAAATTTTTTCAAGAAACAACTTCTTTAATAATGCTAAATATATTGCCACTGGTTGCTTTTAATCATCATATAAAGTATTCCAGTCTGTATCAGAATATTCTTCAAGTACAGCTGGAAACTTTTCATAATGTAATCCAAGGTTCAAGGTTTATTATAGGTATCTCATAACCCTCTCAATAGCATGTTAATGCTCTATACTAGGTCTACTAGTAAACCTGCATAATAATCTACAACATAGGCAATGTTGGATCTAGTACAATCAGTGACATCCGAAGGCTGTCAATGATGCTCACTTACTTTGACTGTCTTACACCTTCACCGGTGTTCTTAAATGTCTTTACACTGAGATCATATGGTGTACATATTGGTTTACAGTCAAAGTGATTGTCTTTCTTTAGAAACTTCTCAATATAATGAGATTGATCCAAAGAAAGTCCATTTTTCGGACCTAGTAATTTTTAATACCAAGGATTGCATTCGCTTCACCTAGATCTTTTATATCGAAATTGGCACTTAATAAGGATTTGAATGAGTTTATGGCATGAATGTTAGACCAAAAAAAATGAGTAGGTCATCTACATAAAGACATATAATAGTGCAAGTGTCATTCTTAAATTGGTAATGAATGCATTTGTCACTTTCATTAACTTTAAATCATGTGAAATGATTAAGTTATCATTTTTTTTTATGCCATGTTTAGGTGCTTGTTTTAAACCATATAATGATTTGTCTCATTTGCATACTTTATGTTCTTGACCATGTACTACAAATCCTTCAAGCTGGTCCATATAAATTTCTTCTTCTAATTCACCGTTCAAATATGCAGTTTTAACATCCATTTGGTGTATTAATAAATTATGAATGGAAGAAAATGAGATTAATACCCGAAGGGATGTAATTCTAGCTACGGGTGAAAAAGGTGTCGAAGAAATCTATATTTTCTTTTTATTTAAAACCTTTAGCTACTAGTCGTGCTTTATATTTGTCAATAGTGCTATCAGGTTTTAATTTCTTTTTAAGTACTCATTTACAGCCTATAGATTTACAACAAGAGGGTAAATCTGTCAATTGCCAAGTCTTATTAGATTCCAGAGAATCCATCTCATCATTTATAGCCTCTCGCCAAAAATCGGTGTCTAGATAAGATAAGGCCTCTTGGAGGTTTAAGTGATTCTCCTCTATAGTAAAAGCACAAAAATCCAAACCAAATCTTTTAAGGTTCTCGCTCTTTTACTTCTTCTAGGTTCAACTTCAGAACTTTTATTAAGTTCTATTCTAATAGGCATACTTGATGTGCCCCCACTATTCCTTAATTTAAAAGGAAATTTTATTTCATAAAAAATCGGCATCATTTGATTCAAATATATTATATGCATTTATGTCATAAAATCTGTATGCTTTGCTATTGATAGCATAGCCTATAAATACACATTCATATGCTCTACTTGCCAATTTTTATTCTCTTAGGGTCTAAAAGCGAATATATGCTAAACAACCCCAAGTTCTAAAATATGAGACATTGGGTTTTATGATTCTTTAAAATTTCATAAGGTGAAATTTCATTCTTAGATTTGGGGATTCTATTCAGAAAATAGCATACAGTTAATAATATATCCCCCATCAAATTTTTGCTGCACCATAAATTAATAAGATGACAATTACAAATTCGGTAAAGGTCCTATTTTTTCCTTTACCGTTCATATTAGGTGAATAAGGTGCAGTTCTTATAGTAATTCAGAATAGAACTAGATTCATATTCTGTTCTTCTATTACTACAAAGTCCTTTATTTTTCTTGTTTGATAAATTTCAGTTTCATTTTTGAACGTCTCGATCATCACTTTTATTTTTCATGAGAACTACAAATTTGAAAACAGAACAACCGTAAATAAAAGTGATGAAATAGTGTTGTCCATATCTAATCAATGTTGTTCATTTTCACATAAAATACACTCATTGATTATTAAATCTACACCATTGTCATTTCCTAATGACATTCAAAAAAAGATATTATGCATGTAATTAATGCCCATTTATAATGAAGGCATTTCCAAATTTGCATACAATTAATCTCAATTTGTGACATTCCCTAAATTTATGCATATAAACTTCGTCAATTTATTTTGATGCAAAAAACATATTCATCTAATTAATGTCAATTCTCAATGACATTATCAAATAACATACACATTCTATTAATGTCGAATATTTAGTGACATTTCCAAATAATATATGCATTCTATTAATGTCAATTTTAATGACATTATCAAATAACATATGCATTCTATTAATGTCAAATATATAGTGACATTTCCAAATAATTTATGTGTTTCATTAATGTCAATTTTTAATGATATTTCCAAATAAACATGTGTATTACCATAAGCAACCAAAAAATTAACAGTGGCTCTCATAACCAATGACCACCGTACAAAGTCTTGCTTACATGCATATAATATCATTCATTATTTTTGTTTGTCAACAAGCTATCTAGACGAAGATCTCCTTCTTCACCAAATAAAGAAATGGTTTGCATATGATTTTACCATTTGAACACAAAATTCGTGCTTTTGTATAAAAAAGGGGGTAATGACAATATTCAATTTAGGACCATTAGGCACTGAACTAATTGTATACAGATCAAATAATGACTGTTTCTCCCAATTTTTTCATTAGAGATCCTAGCCCAAACAACGTTATTTAACAAGCGACATAAGCATATCTACCAAAGGAAACTGCTCTTAAACTAAAACATATAGTTTATCACTTATTTACATATGTAAATATATGTAAACAGTAACCATATGATAATAAAAATAGTACCTTTGTTATCTGAATTGTCCTTGAAATTTCCAAGGTCTTTGATGTCATTAAATTATTTTATATTCTGTACATGACAGAAATATCTCTACATACCTTAGCGTTTTGTCCAAATTCTCTCTTGAAAATACCAATAGTCCCAAGCCCGCATACACAAAACAGTGATCTCTTTCGTACATCGTCAAGATTTGCAGTCGAAGCCATTGTTTTTCCGATAACGTCTTCAATTTGTTGGAAACAGTGGTTCGGCTGAGTCGTGGACTAGGTCACTTTCTTGAAGACGTTTCGGCGATCTACTCAAGGTGCAAAGTAGTTCGTACTGTTCGCCGCCGCCTCTGGGATAAAATAGCCTCTTCCTTGTTTTTCTTTCTATATCGGACCATTTGCACATATGAATCCGATTCAGTTTGCACTCTAAAATAATACTGCTCAAGTTTATTTTCTTTCTATTTTTCAAAAAAGATTGGTTGAGAAGAGGATAGAAAAATATATATGATTTTTTTCCTGTGGAAGAGGAAGAGAGGGTTTTTCTAGAAAAGAGCAATGAAAAAATGTTCTGTATTCTATCTTCTTTCTGGTCTATGACCAAGTTCTTATACAGAAAAAAAAAACGGTGGCTATTCTAGTGGGAGGAAAATTGAACTGAAATTAATGCCATATTTAATGAAAAACCACTCAAAGAAATTTGCAATGTGTAAATTGCATTCGTTTCATAAAGACAAGATGAATGTTAATAAATATTTATTTATTACCATTCATTGCAATTTGTTAATGCTATTTATATTTTGTAACAACTCAATCAAATGCATGTATACATTTATATATATACACACACTCAACTGTTATGCAAATGTAACAGCTCTAGCAGAAAA
This sequence comes from Allium sativum, assembly GCA_030737875.1. NCBI lineage: Eukaryota > Viridiplantae > Streptophyta > Magnoliopsida > Asparagales > Amaryllidaceae > Allium > Allium sativum. Next base: position 558,088,140 of record CM060910.1, read on the forward strand.
TTTATTGATACAAAATATAATACCGTTTATAACTTCTAACGGCTCTATGCATTAATGGCTCATAAATATGCATTAACATCTCAAAATAATGGCACAAAATATGTTACCGTTATTAACTTACAACGACTCGATTGAATTAATTGCTCAATAATAAAAAAATTTGGTAATGCAATTAATTCTCCTTTTTTTTTAATAAATTCACAAAAAGTTCCAACAGTGGAAATATCAAATTCAAAACTTAGTAACTAACAATGCCTATGCAAATGACTTGATCATTTCCTTGTATTGCCTAGACATATATGAGCTAGTTGGCAAAGATATATTATTATTATAATTACTATAATAAGTCAGCCATGTAACTGTTTTCACATATAGTACAACAACAAAAACCTGGATGCAAAAATCATTTTTTTTCAAAGAAAAAAAAAACCATAGTACAAAAACTGCTATAGGCGCTACTGCTAAAAGCCACACCATAAATCCTACAAAATAGAGAAGTTATAATAGTTTTCAAGCATGACTACTGCTTACAAATGAATAAGCATTAAAGTTACACATACAATCCGCTAGTGAAAACATTGTAGGCTGATAAATACAAATGGAAATTGAGATCATTTTCTTAACAACAACCTCACTTTTCATAGGTCAAAAACATGGCCTAAAAATATTGGAAAAAATTCACTGATTATTCACTTCAATTGGGATGTGAGAAAATGAAATCATCAATAAGGAAAATAGGGTTGAACTTATTTCCTCTACCACAAGAAATAACAGAACTAAATTTTCATCTAATCATTTCGAAAATAGTAATGTACCATGGCCTTTGATCATGGTCATTAAAAAATATCCTAACAACAATTAAAGATATTTTTATATTGCATATATTACGTATATATCACACATGCCTCCTTATTCGTTTCACCACTCATTTGGGTGTTTTTCTGCATTAATAGATTAGGTTCTCACTCTTTTTTGTTGAAGTTCCACCAAAAAAACTTTAAGTTTCTAATTGTGAATAATATATCAGTTGAGATACAAATATGACTTGGTTAAATTAACAAAAGAAGGTTAAAGTTTTAAATTTCAATAAATGGTTATATTTGAACACATATCTTAGATGATTAACATTTATAGAAACTTCAACCGAAGTTCGAATTTACTGAATTCACAGAAGTAATAATAGTAAGGAGTAACCAACTGGTTCGTTTTGCAAAAGATAGAGCCACTCATTTAACGCAACTTACTATTAAATCTGAATAAAAATTATTTCCATATTTCATGCATATGATCCACACAAAATAAATTAGGTCTCCTAAAAAAATAAGTATCCAATTCAAATATTATCATGGTACTCAGGATTCAGGAACATTTTAAAAATATCACAACACAAATATGAGTGCTTGGTCCAATTAAGTAGCCCTACTAATCCAAAACAGTTTGTCATAACATCCTCCTAGAATGAGCACTACCGCACCACACTTTTAAGCATTAACATTGTCACATCTGATACATTATGAGGCAAAAACAATCAAATCTTTTTGCCAACTATTGGATAAATGACATCAAAATTTACTAAATTTTTTATTCATTAAAGGAAATAACTCCAAAGTTTCAAGCAATTCTTATGTTTGCTCATAAATTATAGTATGCATTTTGGGTCCTCCAATTTCAACAAACCATTTCTTCCAAACTACACACAGGCACAGAGCGCCCTGGATTATGTAGAAACCAAATTTCATGGTTTGAAATATGATTCGTAAACAAAATAATAAGTTAAAATTGAATTAATAGAGATTCAATTGTTTTCTGAAATGAAATTTATATAAGTGATGTTAATTAAATAATTTTATTTCGTGTAGACAAACAAACACAAGTAAGTTCTCACTATATGAGCATTTAGTACAGTTTTATTAACAATTTAGGTTTGACCTTTATCAAACGCAAATAAAACAGATCTTAACTTTCTTGAAATATTACAATCATTCTAGACCACCTTACAAACAGGTATAACTAAACTAAAAAATTCCAGTGACTTCTCCAATTGCGCTTAATAGATATCGTGTACACAACACTAATTTATAGATGAGTGAAAATACTTCAAACCACTAATACTCATAGTTTTTTTTAATTAAAAACATATAAAATATAAGATTTTAAAATATAAATTATTTAATTATACCATGATTGTTTCATGTCTACGAATATCTAAGAAAATGCAAATATTGAATAAGAAATCTGAGCGTAGCATAGATAATGAGATGGTTGAAACTGTTCCCAGTGGAGGTTATGACATAGTTGGGAGCCTAAAGAGATGGTAATGGAGATGGTATAAGCGAAAGGTCTTTTTCACAACAAAGATAAGGCTTGCATGATGACTTGATCAATAATTTGGTTTAAAAAAAAACATGAGAAGGTGAACAAAAGTCCTCAATAAGATAATGCAACACAAATGTTTGTGTAACTTAATTTAACACCATTTAAAAACAGAGACATTAATGGATGAGAACCAATGAAGAAACTAAACCTCGGGGTTATGCATTTCTAATTATATTCTTTATAACCCATTTACACCCCACAAATTTCCAAGTGCAGTAATCATGCTAGTAAATTACGCATTCCTGAATAAATTTGTTGCCATGCGTTCATGGATTTTAAATGCTTCATGCGTTCATGGTAGTAAATTACGCATTCCTGAATAAATTTGTTGCCATGCGTTGATGGATTTTAAATGCTTCATGCATCAGTAGTAATTTCAAACACTAAATTAAGAAGAAAAATCCTCTAATTATGCAGCAGATTTGAAGAAAATGGATTGCTTTTATAATAGGCCGACACATATGTTCTTTTTATATTTGATATCTTGGCTGAAGGTATATTTTTCATGTTTAACATTGTTTTCATCTTATATAATATAACCTATATATCTTTGAGAAAATTTATGGGTCAATGATCATAATATGTAATGCCTATGGCCTTAAAATGAAATAATATACTTGTTTACCTCGAGAGAAGTTCAAAACGATAAATTTAAGGTGACCAATCCCTCTGTTGTAGAAGAACTCTCAATTTCAGCCTCTGTTCAACCATTTTAGCGTACGGACCTCTTCAAGAATTATTAGACTAAGTTCTATATCTGAAATGCCAAATTTATATTCCTGGAATGCAAGCTCAAAATCAGAGACAAAATCTGGGAAAAGTGAAATAAACCAGTTTCAATATAAAATGAAACCGAGCTGTTATAAAGAAATATTCTTGGAATTAAATTTGAAGAGCTATAAGACATGCTTCTTTATAATGAGGGATAACCAAAACCATTCGTCTCATCCATTCATGATATATGCTGTATTTGTGATGTTATGTAGTTTTTCATTTATTAGTTTACTTTACAATTTTTTTCAATTTCATTCCTCAGTTTTACACAGCATGCTTAGTACTTGAACACGATGCTATATGAATTTTACTAAAGTGTTAGATAATATTTTTAGAATAATGACTACAGTTTTTAAAAGGTGATGTTGCATTCATGCTTACGTCACCATTCACTGTGTCTATTATGCAATTAATGACATGCTCCTACAGTTAGGAAAAAATTATTTATTAAATGGTGTTAAATTAAAGGTAATGTGTTTTCTTGTGTACACATTCAACTGCTTTATAGGTAATGTGCTTGGAAAAAAAATCATAGAATACCTTGCAATTTCCTAAAAAAAAATCAGATGGTTCATCAAAAAAATATTATAATTTCATGCACGCTACATTCATATTATATCAAACTTTTAAGTTTTAACTGTTAAATGATGGCGCTTATGCAAGCTGAGCTAGCAAGTAGAATAGCAGAATAAAAATGTTAACATATCAACACAAAATTCATATATTTGTATAACATATATCGGCGGAAAATGCTACAAAATTTTAGCATGGAATTCATTTGAAGTAGCAACATCGTAGCCACCATCGCCACAATGGTCTATTGGCTAAGAAATTTTTGTTGGATAAAATTAAGCATTATAAAAAAGAGGTTTTTCTTTTAAAAATTAGCAATATATTTTAATAAAGTTTTCTAGTCCCATAATTGGAGAAAACCATCCATATTTAATGAATATGAATGGTTGGATATAAAAAAGATGAATGCTTGGATATAAATGGTACAATTCACGAAAATATTAATCTAAGATCCCTAATTTCAAATGTATATGTACAATGAAAATTTCGATCTCAAATAGATTTGATTAAACGAGTAAAAGAAACATTATGCTAAAATAATTCTAACACGTGGAGCGACAATGAAAACTTAAAATTAGTGAATGTTGTTCTATAAATTAAAATTCTACTGCAATTATCGTTTGCAAATTAGTCTAGCAAGAAAAGTTGTCATAAAACATGTAGCACATGGTCAACATGACAATGTTACACAGCCAGGATCTCTTAAATTATTCCTAATTTTGAAAAGTAGCAAGGACACTTGTTGTTATGTCTCCAACTTAGCGACTAAAGCGATCTGATAAATCTGTGCGTATGGCTCGAAAATTTACTGTGAATTCTTTACAGATATAGCTATTTGTTTTCTATCTTTGAACATTGGTGGTATAGTTTAGATATCTTTATTTTTCCATAAGCATAATTGACCATGCAACAATGTTCATAAACCCTAATTAGGAATTAACTTGGCGTCATATTTTAGATGAATCAAAACGGCAATGCTAAGTATTAAAGAATTATCATCATTACAGACTTGCATGCATATGTTAGTAGTGGAAAACATGACAATGGAACTTTAATTTGTAGGATTTTATTTTTCGGTTGTCCAGAGACTACACACCAATGTATGCTCCAAACGTGGATGCCTTATACCAGCAAGTGCAGTACAACACGGTACGATGGTTTCTACAACAATCAAATGCACTTATGCTTACATTTTCCCTACAGCAGTGCATAATACTGTCTATTTCAAAATGTGCGAGTTGGTTTACAAAACTGACCAATCTGTTTAGAACTGTGGTGCATGCTCCTACAAAACTAAAGTAGGATGTAAAAGGTTGCAAAGAAGATGATGGATTGAGATCAAAGATTTACAGTTGTACGCCAGTATTACATCAACTGGACCGAAGCAAGAATTCAAAATCAAACTCATACATAAAAAAGGTGTATAATTTTAAAATTAACATTATCTTAATTGAGTCAAATCATGGATTCATGAATTCATAAATTCATGCTCGTAGGAGAATAAAATTAATGAACTGTAAGTTTGAAAATTGATTGAGAAATAATTGCTAAATTGTCCTCCAGGATAAGTTAACCATTGCAAAAACTGAGCAAGCACAAATTTTATCCCAAAGGAAATTAACTGGGGAATAGGAACAGCTGGGAAAAAAAGATTACCTAAACGTGCTCCAGAACTATCCAAAGCAATCTCCAAGGCAAGTCATTGTAGATGGAAACCAAGGACCAAAGCAGTAGGGGTAGCAGCAAGAACGAACACGAACACAACTACAAACATGCAGGAGTATGAAGATTACTATTCAATGCTTTTGTAAATTACAAGTCGGAGATTCAAAATAGATCATTAGCTTCCGGCGAAAGGGGGAGAATGCAGAATCAAACATACGAAAGGAGATGACGCGGTAAATGAAAACACATTATTCTTTAAATCAACTAGTATAGTTTAATAATAGGTTTTATAGGTAATTGGGTATATACCAATAACCTAGAGCCACGATAGTATTCCTGAACAGCTTTCAATATGATATACATAACTATTTTTTTCACTTGATAATTTTGAATATCATTCGAGTTGTATGTCAAATATTTCGAAAATAAAATATAGTGCATCTTTCGTTTTTCAATTTACTTAACTTTTTACCAAAGAAGTTCAAAAACATTCAGGAGCACTATGAAGATGGAGAATAAATCAATATCCCTAATTTCCTCAAATTGCAAATAACATATGAAAAAAACGTAAAACTGAGAAACATTTTAATCTCCAAGAAAGCCTTTTCGGTAAAATTTAAAAGCGTTTGCTCAGGCCAATATAAAATTCTATGTTTTCTTTCTGTAATAATAAAATAGGAAAAATGCTAATTTGTTTGCTAATAAAGAGGATCAGATGTGTAAAGAAAAGCAGAAGAAAACATATTTACATATTTTGGAGAGAAAAAAAAAACTTGCATTTTCGAATGTAGAAAAGAAATCCGTTTGCAGTAAATTTAAAAATGGCTTATCGCTATCTATATAAAAAGTAAAGGTATATCACAAAGTTTAGTATTTAATTTTTAATTCTAGTGTTTAAAATTTAAAACTGTTAAAAATGTATTACTAAAATAATCGCATTCCTTTATAGTACAGAGAAAGGTGTAAGAAATTAATCTTAGAGAATGAATAAATTATACGATTTGGATAACAATTGAATCCTTTTTATTGCACCTGGCCAAGTAAATGAAAAAACTCACTCGCCCAAATCCCAAAAACATCACAACTTGTCATTTTTCACATGCTTAAAAAAAATCAAAATATCTAAACTAAAGTTTTTATTTCCGAGTTAAAGCAAAAATAATATAATCAAAAAAAAATATCTAGTCAAAATGCACATATTGATATAAAAGTAAAAAACAAATGAGGTAGCCAAATTTTGATGGTCAATAAAGTATCAATCAATGTCATTTAGACAACTTTAAGTTAAAATATAAAAGCATTATTTTGCATAAGGATTGACAGTCATGTATGCATAATAACTTCTGTTGACAAAAATTATGGACGTAGCATTTGTGCATTAGAACAGCGATCGAAGTAGGCATGCTTATTTTTATTAAGATAAAATAGTACAGGAACGTAACTTCATATAATGTATTGAGCGGGTAATGAAACGTTGGATATTTATTTTACTATTCACTTATGCATACCTACGACTTCCAAGATTTTATGGTAAATGAAATCATAAAGCAAGGACATATAATAGAACAAAATGCAAAAGTAAGGATACTAATGTGCTGTACTTTAATGCTATAAAGCAACTGTAGTAAGAAAATTCATTAAAATGTTAAATACCTTTAAAACCATGCTACTTTTGTTCCCGAAGGCTTGCAAGGAAGCAAAGAACTAAAAGAGCTGGAATAAAAATCATCACATTTATAACTCAATTTCATCCCAAACAGGTATCAACACTTTACTGGAAAGGGCACATCAATTTGGAAAATAAAACAGTCATCATAACTTATCCTGTGCAGGCTTAATTAAATCTTGTTATCCATCATTTTAAATAAGAATTACATCTGAAATAGATTCCATCATTTCATGTTAAAAATAAAACATTCCAAAAATAGATATAACCCTCTTAATTAAACCCATAGGGCCTGGAATTCAATCAAAAAAAAAAAAAATAGCAGCTAAAATTTACCCAACAGTTGTAAACGGGGCTAAGAGAGAGATAGAACATAGTGGATACAGAAGCTAACCAAACGGAACTTTACCACATGGAAATATGCGAATGCGCAGCGTACATACTTCCATAATTAACATCCCAACAAATACATTTGTGAACCAAATAAAAAAGAGTACCTTTGTGAATTCATCCTAGGGAAGAACCGCTATTAATTTTTCCAGCCAACTGATAAACTGATGATGATTGAACAAATTAGGGTTTGTTTGAGAGAATTGGTCTTTTCTGAAAGTAGAAGAAGCAAAGTACGTAAACAAAAGAGAAATCGACTATTATTGAGATGTCGAGGCGCATAAGTTTGGAGGCAGAAGCAAATAAAATAATTACCATGGAAGAAGAGGGAAAAGAGAAAGAGAGGTGGAGTACTCAGAAATAAGAATGGAGGAGGACATACTTTTCACGGGGAAAAAGGACGATTCAAATCCAAATACACGTGGATTGCTTCAGAGTTGAGCATGCTAAACTCAGTAATTATAATATAGTATAGAATGTTTTTCTTGTATTTTATTTATTGTAGTGAAATGAAAGATATGAAGAAACACTTAGCAAAAAATATAAAATAAAAAAAAGATATGAAGAAAAAACAGAGTATTCTAGAATAAGTGAGAAAATTGTATGATCATTGAATTCCAAACTAACTATATATTTGTAGTAACTGAAGAATATAAAGATCATGACCACTAATAAACTCATGGGATCACAAGACCATAAAGAAAATTAGAGAAAAGTCAAGGAAGAGCCATGCATTGGAGCAAGAACATCAAACAAAACTCATCTTGAATAAATTAAACAAGTAATAGCGAACGAGAATGACGTAAAGAGAGCAGTGAGATGAAAGATAATGCTATGAATAAAGAGGAAAAGAAAATTAAAAATGAAATGAAAGAGAAAGTTTCAGAAGTGTCATTAAAGATAAAAATAAAGAGCTATCAACTATTGAAGAAGAAACGAAGAGAAAGTCAAAAGGATAAAAGGCGAGGGACAAACAACAACCGATAAAATTAACGAACTGTAAGTTTGAAAATTGATTGAGAAATAATTGCTAAATTGTCCTCCAGGATAAGTTAACCATTGCAAAAACTGAGCAAGCACAAATTTTATCCCAAAGGAAATTAACTGGGGAATAGGAACAGCTGGGAAAAAAAGATTACCTAAACGTGCTCTAGAACTATCCAAAGCAATCTCCAAGGCAAGTCATTGTAGATGGAAACCAAGGACCAAAGCAGTAGGGGTAGCAGCAAGAACGAACACGAACACAACTACAAACATGCAGGAGTATGAAGATTACTATTCAATGCTTTTGTAAATTACAAGTCGGAGATTCAAAATAGATCATTAGCTTCCGGCGAAAGGGGGAGAATGCAGAATCAAACATACGAAAGGAGATGACGCGGTAAATGAAAACACATTATTCTTTAAATCAACTAGTATAGTTTAATAATAGGTTTTATAGGTAATTGGGTATATACTAATAACCTAGAGCCACGATAGTATTCCTGAACAGCTTTCAATATGATATACATAACTATTTTTTTCACTTGATAATTTTGAATATCATTCGAGTTGTATGTCAAATATTTCGAAAATAAAATATAGCGCATCTTTCGTTTTTCAATTTACTTAACTTTTTACCAAAGAAGTTCAAAAACATTTAGGAGCACTATGAAGATGGAGAATAAATCAATATCCCTAATTTCCTCAAATTGCAAATAACATATGAAAAAAACGTAAAACTGAGAAACATTGTAATCTCCAAGAAAGCCTTTTCGGTAAAATTTAAAAGCGTTTGCTCAGGCCAATATAAAATTCTATGTTTTCTTTCTGTAATAATAAAATAGGAAAAATGCTAATTTGTTTGCTAATAAAGAGGATCAGATGTGTAAAGAAAAGCAGAAGAAAACATATTTCAATATTTTGGAGAGAAAAAAAAAACTTGCATTTTCGAATGTAGAAAAGAAATCCGTTTGCAGTAAATTTAAAAATGGCTTACCGCTATCTATATAAAAAGTAAAGGTATATCACAAAGTTTAGTATTTAATTTTTAATTCTAGTGTTTAAAATTTAAAACTGTTAAAAATGTATTACTAAAATAATCGCATTCCTTTATAGTACAGAGAAAGGTGTAAGAAATTAATCTTAGAGAATGAATAAATTATACGATTTGGATAACAATTGAATCCTTTTTATTGCACCTGACCAAGTAAATGAAAAAACTCACTCGCCCAAATCCCAAAAAAATCACAACTTGTCATTTTTCACATGCTTAAAAAAAATCAAAATATCTAAACTAAAGTTTTTTATTTCCGAGTTAAAGCAAAAATAATATAATCAAAAAAAAATATCTAGTCAAAATGCACATATTGATATAAAAGTAAAAAACAAATGAGGTAGCCAAATTTTGATGGTCAATAAAGTATCAATCAATGTCATTTAGACAACTTTAAGTTAAAATATAAAAGCATTATTTTGCATAAGGATTGACAGTCATGTATGCATAATAACTTCTGTTGACAAAAATTATGGACGTAGCATTTGTGCATTAGAACAGCGATCGAAGTAGGCATGCTTATTTTTATTAAGATAAAATAGTACAGGAACGTAACTTCATATAATGTATTGAGCGGGTAATGAAACGTTGGATATTTATTTTACTATTCACTTATGCATACCTACGACTTCCAAGATTTTATGGTAAATGAAATCATAAAGCAAGGACATATAATAGAACAAAATGCAAAAGTAAGGATACTAATGTGCTGTACTTTAATGCTATAAAGCAACTGTAGTAAGAAAATTCATTAAAATGTTAAATACCTTTAAAACCATGCTACTTTTGTTCCCGAAGGCTTGCAAGGAAGCAAAGAACTAAAAGAGCTGGAATAAAAATCATCACATTTATAACTCAATTTCATCCCAAACAGGTATCAACACTTTACTGGAAAGGGCACATCAATTTGGAAAATAAAACAGTCATCATAACTTATCCTGTGCAGGCTTAATTAAATCTTGTTATCCATCATTTTAAATAAGAATTACATCTGAAATAGATTCCATCATTTCATGTTAAAAATGCAACATTCCAAAAATAGATATAACCCTCTTAATTAAACCCATAGGGCCTGGATTTCAATGAAAAAAAAAAAAATAGCAGCTAAAATTTACCCAACAGTTGTAAATGGGGCTAAGAGAGAGATAGAACATAGTGGATACAGAAGCTAACCAAACGGAACTTTACCACATGGAAATATGCGAATGCGCAGCGTACATACTTCCATAATTAACATCCCAACAAATACATTTGTGAACCAAATAAAAAAGAGTACCTTTGTGAATTCATCCTAGGGAAGAACCGCTATTAATTTTTCCAGCCAACTGATAAACTGATGATGATTGAACAAATTAGGGTTTGTTTGAGAGAATTGGTCTTTTCTGAAAGTAGAAGAAGCAAAGTACGTAAACAAAAGAGAAATCGACTATTATTGAGATGTCGAGGCGCATAAGTTTGGAGGCAGAAGCAAATAAAATAATTACCATGGAAGAAGAGGGAAAAGAGAAAGAGAGGTGGAGTACTCAGAAATAAGAATGGAGGAGGACATACTTTTCACGGGGAAAAAGGACGATTCAAATCCAAATACACGTGGATTGCTTCAGAGTTGAGCATGCTAAACTCAGTAATTATAATATAGTATAGATTGTTTTTCTTGTATTTTATTTATTGTAGTGAAATGAAAGATATGAAGAAACACTTAACAAAAAATAAAAAATAAAAAAAAGATATGAAGAAAAAACAGAGTATTCTAGAATAAGTGAGAAAATTGTATGATCATTGAATTCCAAACTAACTATATATTTGTAGTAACTGAAGAATATAAAGATCATGACCACTAATAAACTCATGGGATCACAAGACCATAAAGAAAATTAGAGAAAAGTCAAGGAAGAGCCATGCATTGGAGCAAGAACATCAAACAAAACTCATCTTGAATAAATTAAACAAGTAATAGCGAACGAGAATGACGTAAAGAGAGCAGTGAGATGCAAGATAATGCTATGAATAAAGAGGAAAAGAAAATTAAAAATGAAATGAAAGAGAAAGTTTCAGAAGTGTCATTAAAGATAAAAATAAAGAGCTCTCAACTATTGAAGAAGAAACGAAGAGAAAGTCAAAAGGATAAAAGGCGAGGGACAAACAACAACCGATAAAATGAAGGAGCTAGTTAAAAAGAAGTGAAACAAAAGAGATGGAATAATAAATGAAAGATGAGAAGGTGAAAGAAATAAATGATGAATGTGCGAACTTTCAATGATGTAATCGAGAATTAATCAACAATTGTCGACACTACCAACTAAAGAACATAGAAGAATTACACGACCGTAAAAAATGTAAGCGGCGTTATCATCCATGTTCTTGGAAATAGAATTATTATGAATCAATATTTTTTTTAGAAAAAGTGAAATTATAAAAGTATTCAAAGATAACATATATGGACCATTTAAATTTTATCACACTAGGATAAAGTGGAGATTATAATGCGCTTTTTGGAAAACTTTATTCTGACAATGGAGAATGAATGAAGGGAGGATTTTTTTAGTGAAATTACTTTGAAGATTTGGAAATCGACGAAGAAGGTCAATATAAAAAAAGAAAGATGAATAATATCTTTATTCCTACCAAAGCATCTAAATTACAAATATTGGTTGGAAATACAAAATCAAGTTTATGAGACTAAAATAATCTTGATTTTTTGTATTTTATTTATCAAGATTTCTCAATATAGAAATTATCTAGTACATATGTTTAGATATTTGTAAGACAATATGTTAAGATATATTTGAGAAAATTTAGATACTTAGGAAATATACATAGAGATATCAATATTATATAGAAAATTTTAAACCATTAGATTAATAAACATCCAAAGTTTATTTAATATGTGGGAACTTTCTGCATGTGAGAAAAAGGTATGAATGAATGACCAGCTGAACACAACAATGGACTGTCCATCCTGGGGGAGTAGTCTGTCCTGCAACCTTATATAGGTTAAGGCAGTCCCCCTTAGACTGCTACTATACCGAGTTCCTCGGAGGATGGGTGCTCATGGAAAGTTTCAAACTCCTGGCCTCTTACGAGGCAGAAGCACGTATTTCTACCAAGCCACTCCAATAAACAATATGCATATATGTGTGTGTGTATGTGCGTGCATGTAAGGAAAGTCTATTTGGATGCAAAATTTTGACACAATTGGTCATACAATAAATCTGCATCATTGGATCACCCTCTGAATTTCACCCCTCCATAAAAGGATATAATAATCTAAAGGTCAAGATTCCATGTCTCTTAGTTTATGTCAAGTTTAGTGTCTAAATAGTCATCCACATACACACACATGTACACACATACATACATATAGTGTGAGTGGATGGACATTCGCACATATATGCGTGTGAACCTACGTGTATATTTGTTGTATGGGTATTTCTATAGACATTACACATTGTCAAGAAGTAGAATAACTAATAATTTACGCGCTCAGACTTGGATGCAAATGGTCGTTAGTTTGAAACCTGTGTAATATGATTTGAACATATATTGACGAGAAGTTTCAGCACCTATAATACCCATGCATTTTTATATGAGAAAAAAATTCAAAATTAATAAGGGTAAATCAACTGCACCCTAAAATTATTAAAAAAATTAAACTAGGAAAATAAAGTAAAAAAGTAATTTTTTGCTGGAATTTGGTTTGAATTTATAAAATTATTTAAGTTTTAAAACTTTCATAAAGGGCGAAGTTAATGATGGGATTTGAACTCCTGAACGCTTTTTTATATAATATTTTGTTTGCATAGAAGGGTACTTTTGGAACTTTAAGGTCGGACAAAAAAATTTATGTCTATTTTTCAACTATTAATAAAGATATGTCGTATGTTGCATACTTCCTAAAAGTTTAAGTACCCATATTTGAATTAGTGGTTGACTTTAATCTCAAAATGTCTTCTGGTGTTCCAGGTTGAGCTAAAGTTGATGACAACATTCATATGGATGTTGAAATCAAAAATGATCATAACACTCCGAGGTGTTTAAGAAACACTTCACCAAAAGGTAGAATTTGAAAATATGGAGTCATGAAATACAAAAGCAAGTAAAAATACGGGATTTTAGAATGGTTAGGCCTAATATTGGCTTACGTCCACTATGGTAGCAATTTTCATTATCACTTTTGAATTTACAAAATACATGATTTGATTCGTTTCACTCCTTTAACTCATTTCACTCTTTTATAAGGATCTCCTTTTTATTCTCTCTTTTTTGCTCTTGATTTCACTCGGAATCATGAAGAAATCAGCAAGATCTCTTGATTTGTGATCGTTGCTGTGTAGATCTTCAATCACTTGAACATTTAGATGATCTTCATTAGTTCCATGATGATTTGGTGTTGCATCTAGGCTTGAGAGAGAATTAATATAGATTAGAGTAGCTTGAATTGAACTTGAGAAATTTCTAATGGAATTTGGAGAAGACTTGATCAATTTGTCATTGAAGAAAGATAGATTGAGCTTGAGAAGCCATTAATGGAGGTTGGAGAAGTTTAGAGTGGTGGAGAAATGATTTTAGCAGCCCTTCGGGGTAGAAGAATCCGTCCCCTATAATGTGTCGAATGATGGGTATTTATAGGAGGAGTTGGTGTAGAGTGACAGAGGTGTAAATAAGTGTGCTCGGGGCCAAGTCGTCAGAACGCCTTTCAACATGTCGTGTGTATGACATACAACATGCTGCTACTCATTGTTATTAACGTCCTGGGTTGTATGGTCTTCATGACTTGCGGAATGAATGAACTTGACGGCATGCGACATGCAATATAAATGATATGGTTACATGTCGTATTAACGGCTTGATTGTAAACATGCACTACGACTTGATTGAAAGCAACGACATGCTTTTTCCCACGTGATGACAGCTAGCCATCCACACTTTATAGCTAGTACACTATATATGTCAAACAACATAGTTGCATGGAACGACTTAGTTATATTTCCGCCTCCTGATTATAATATAAGACCTATTTTTCATACATTATTATACCCATTCATTATTATAATGTGTGTGCTTTATCCTCTACGGCAGGCAATAGCTGGTATTCAATCATAATGTTAACGACATGAATTAGGTTGAAAGCACCTCCTTTGTACTGTTGTATATAATGGTGTTGTATACACAATTATATGATTTTTTGTTTGATGATAACAACCAAATGTTTATTATTTTAAATGTGTTTATTATTGTATTGTTTCATATATTCATCACAGACAAGATTATAATATTTTTTATTTAAATAGAATACGACTGTACAAACATTCATATATTCATACAGTATTTTATTTAAATTGAATATTATATTTCGAGCCGTACATCTATTTATAACTCCACTATTTGCACACATCACATTTCATATACATTCCCAGAATATTGTACTTGTAAATAAACTGAATATAATAGAAAAGTTTGTTTGAACACAATAAAATAATATTTTATTTCAATCGAATTTGTTTATTACAAACACCAGTACAATTCTTTCATTATACATTCATACACTGCTCCTCACTATAACACTCATACGGTCACTGTATCATATATACATACATTTTCACTTTCATATACTGACACTGTTTCATTCATTGTCTTCAGTCTTCTGTCTTCACAGCTCTCTGTCAGTCCGGTCATCATCTTCGTACCTGTCACAATGAAGCACGCACACAATACACTGCAATAGAATTTAAACTGAATATATGCGAATATAAATTTTATTTTTAAAATTTTATTTGCATCAGATTTCTAATGTGTTTATCATCATTTTTCATGACTTGATCTGATTCATCTGTGTCTAGGCAGACAGTTTGTATATGTACAGGGATAGGAAATTTTCTGGTTGGCTGCATATGTACACGTGTATATTATACACGTGTGCACTGCCTCGCCAATCCAGTGTGCAACTGAGGAGTAGCCATGAGGACCATCTCGACTCAGTGCGCACATGAAAACAACTCAATGTAAAGTCAAGCATGGAACATATGACATGGCAGAATTGTTCAAATGTGGCACAACAACAAGCAGTTCAGATTTCAACATGTTCAAGGAAGCGATCAAGCAGCAAATACATGAAGATTTCAAGCTCATATACACATGCACAAGATTCATGATCACATATACATGTCAACATGTATGCAAGCACTGGTGTGCACAAGTTCAAGTCTCACATGCCAATCCAAGTGCCACAAGTCAGGAAAATTCATGAGCAGCAATAATACATAGGCCAGATCAGCAAGAAGTTACAAGAATAAGTGATGCAGTTCAGACTTACATGGTGATACAACTCATTTTTTTTAAAACATGGTGATAAACTCAGTTGACAAGCATACAGGATCACATTCAGATCAAGTGTTTTCAGCATGGGTAACATGAGTGCCACAATGATCAGAACAGTTCAATTCAAGTCATCAAACAAGACAGTCCAGGTTCAAGTGAGGTAAACATGGTTCTGCAAATTCATTAACAAGGGCAGTTTCTAAACTATACATATGTTATGCCATATGTTTCAGAAATCAGTTTTGAGAAAGTGTTTGGTTCTACAAACAAGGCAAGAAGCTCGAATACTTTTTTTTCCAGCATTTCAAAAGTTCGGCGTAGGATCAATACACAGTGTATAGAAGAGCATACATACAACAAAATGGGGTGTTCATATGTATACACAAGGCAGCTTAATCAACATAGTGCAAAGCAGTCAAGCCAGGAAATAAGAAAGTTTCAGATTTATGTTGGGATTGCACAACAATTTACAGAGGAAAATTTTCAATTCAAGGCAACATTTTTAACATCATTGTTTTCCATAAAAGCAGATTTGGCAAGTACCAAGTAATTAATCAACCATACAAATTTCAGGTTGCCAAAGAAATCACAGTGTCATGTTTTGAGAGGTTGAAAATTCAACATTGTATTTTGGGAAGAAAATTATAACCAAAAGCAAATCAAATTAAATCTTTCCATTATCTCCAGAAATCTTACTTTGTATTTGTGGCAAGTTTTTTAATCAGTTCATATATTTCCGCAATGTATTCAAGGAAGCTAGGGAACATTTTTTTTTTCCAGATATTCAAAACAGGAAATAAGGTTTTAAATGGAAAAACATTCAAGACATTTTCGGCCAATTATGTATTAAATCATGCAAAAAGGGCAAGTTTGTTATTTCCAGATTCTCTTTCAATTCGAAATCAAAGAAAGTGTATTTGGCAACAAATGTTTTCATTCATACATCACAGTCATTCATCAAGGAAACATTTTTCACAATCAACGCAGTGAAATAAATTGAAGAAATACATGGCAAGTTATTCAAAATTCTTTGAAATGTAACTCAGAAATCTCGCAAGCCATTTCAATGCCAAGAAAGCTGAAATTCATTCAAGAAAATCAAAAGGGGAAGCCAACTCAAATTAGTCAATCCATCACGTGAAATCAGAGTCTCGATTTACGGTTTCCTAAATCCTATTTTATACACACCCTATTCATCATCGGCTAAATATACAGATCGAAAAACACAAGCAAAAATCTCAAGAGAGAATTTGAGTAATCAAGTCATAATACTCACGTTGTCATCCAAAATCGGAGCAACAGAAAGCCACAAACTCTCAAGCATTAGAGAGACAAATTCAATCAATTCAGCAACACGATTTGGGGAAGATTTAGAAACCTTAGTCGGTAAATTGAAGTCGCCATTTGTATTTCTCCAGAGACCAAAGGATTGGAGCAAAAGACAATAGATGGGCCGACCTACTCTATGTTTGGCCAAATGTTTTAAGTGATAAAAGGGGTTGACCCTTCCTATATAAATCCTAGGGTTTTAGTTTATTTGATTTTGTATTTTTGTTTTTAAATTCCTTTGTAAATCATTCTGAATCAGTTTCTAGAGTTCTGTAAAAATCTAGGGGAAATCAATTAGGTGTTAACTAACAATTTACTAGTGTCTGTAAAACTAGGGGAAAATATGGTCTAGTGGATATAGACCAGTCTAGGGTTTTGAGCATAGGGTTAGTACAGGAGTAGGGAGTGTGAGTTTACAGTGTCTGTAAGCGGGATCTATTATTAACTCCTAGTAGAAACCTTAGGAATGCAGCAGTAGGTAGGATTTTGCCGAAGCTGGGTATCTCTGTGTGTTAATTCCTTCTGCTTTTTATTTCTGCTCTATTCTGTGATCCGTTTATTATTTAATATCCCGTCAGATTTTTAACTCAGCGAAAAACTGTTAAAAACCCTATTCACCCCCCTCTACGGTTATTCTAGATCCAACAAGTGGTATCAGAGCCTGGTAATTTCATTAACCCTAGAATCATGGATCCTAGTTGTCAGCCGATAGAGAGTCAGTCCAGTTCATCTCCAACTATCTTCGATGGAACAGATTTTTTAAAATGGAAATCCAAAATTTAATTTTATTTAAAATCTGTTAATAGTAAATGTTGGTATGTTGTTATCAATGGGTTTGATAGTGTAGATATTACTTTCAATGCTCATGCTATGAAAATTATATTTTATTATCTTAGTACTGAATAGTTTAATCAGATTTGTGATTGTTTATCTGCACAGGAAATATGGGATACTCTCAATACGAAGTATGGAAGATCTGACAACTGCAGCTCAAAACTACAAAATGTCAACTCAAATTCAGATTTATGCTTAACAGGTCGTGCAGATGAAATTTCAGATGGATCAGATGATGGAGAATCAACAGATGCTGAAACAGAGAATTTCACATATGAAGATTTAGTTTATATGTGTGTTGATTTAGCAAAATATGTTGATAAACTCCAACTGAAAAATAAATCTAAGAAATCTAAGAATTCTGAGTTAACCAGCAAAATTGATAATTTGGAATTACAACTTGAATATTTCGAAAACTCTTCAAATTCAGATTGCAAAAAATGTTTGAAACTGTAAACCAATCTTGTTCATCTCAATAAAAATATTCAAAAGTTTGAAAAGGAAATTCTGATCTTAAGAGAAAACAAGATTGAATTATCAAGTTCGAACAATTTTCTGCAAAAGGAATTTGAAAATTTTAAGAGTGCTATAAATTCCAAACTTGAAATTGCTGAAAATGAAAATTTGGTGAAAAATAATTTGATTTTGAAAGAACTTGAAAATGAGATTGAAAAGTCCAAGAAATTTGAGTCTGAAAAACAAAAACGATTTGAATCTGAAATCATGGAATCCCAAGCCAAAATTAAAATTCTTCAAGATGAAAATTTGGTTTTAAAGTCTGATTTTGAAAGATGTAAGATCACTAAAAATCATTGTTTAGATTTAATGAAAGAGAACTGTTATCTTAAAACTAAAATTCAACAACTTGAGTCAACTTTGACTAGATTTTCTAACGGTGAAAAATCTCTGAATATGTTGTTGAAAAATCATTTTTCATATGGAAACAAAAGTGCTCTCGGCTTTGAGAAAAATAATGTTTTTGAAAATCAGAACTCAAATGATTTTAAAAATCCTTTAAACTGCATTGGAAATAATCAATTTGAAAATTCAGTCTCGGATAATCTCAAAGGATTTCTGAATCGTAAACGTGAGGTGAATTTGTTTTATAACCCATCTAACCAATCCTGGATCCCAAAAAGAAATAAAATAAACTTCATGAAATTCAAACAGATCTGGATTCCTAACGGCACAGAGATAGATTCGAATGGTTTGTTATATAAACAGGTCTGGGTACCAAAACGTGTAAATAAAAATGTGAGTGGTTTTACAAATTTTGTTAGACCATTTGATCCTATAAATTGATAGGTGCCAGAGGAGGCTGAGGAACTGCGTTGCTAAAAGGAAATTGAATTTAAGCCATTCCGTATTTCTGTATCATTCAGAGTTCCTTAGCCAAGATGGATTGAGTTAGAGATTTTGATTTATATTGGATTCTGGTATGATCTCTAAACTTACTTTTGTAATTGTTTTTTTGTTTATTTCTTCTTCTACCTCCTTCTATTTTTTGTTTTTGAATTGTCACTGCTATATTTTTCTTCTTTGGGCTTCTTTAACTTCCAGTTGCATAACTCCTGATTTTCTGGATATTTGCTTCACTTAAAAGAAAATATGTTGTTTTAAGTCTTATCCAGACCTTTAATCTAAACTTGTATATATCTGCAATTGTTGTGAAGTTCATTTTCTATCTTCTGAATTCCTAACAGTGTTGATGTATTCTTGTTATATCTTGAACACTGTTAATATGAATTCTAAATTTTTTGAAGATCTGAAAGTTTAATGGAATTTCACACAACACTGTTGTTTTGAGTTTTCTTCTAATTCATTTTAGAAAAACTTAAAATGTTATACTCATTACAGCACACTGCTACTTATCAGTTGTGAAATTTTCGTTGATTTTTAGATTGGCTTGTATTTTTTGATCTGTCTTGAATCTCAGTGATACATCTTGAAATTCATTTTGTATTCATGATCAGTATGGTTGAAATTTGTTTATTTGAAATCATCTAAATTTCTTGATATTTCGAATATCACACACCACTTAAATTTCAAATTATCAAACTTGTGTGAATAATTCATTATATCTCAAACTTGACATTGTTTCAAGTGATTTGAAATAAATTATTTGTTAAATTGCTGGATCATGAATATCTCTTAAGTTTGATGTAAATGATCTGAAATAACTCATGTGCTCGTCAGATTCTTTTTTAAAATTCTTTGAAAAGTGGTATTTCATGGTTATTTGATTTGAATATTTGTTTGTTTAAAATCATTTGAAATTATTGATTTATTGAATCACACACATATCTTAAATCTGAAATTAATAATCTGGTGTGATTGATTCATTAAATTCTGATATTTTCATATTCCATCAAATGATTTAAAATAAACAATATCTTTAAAATCTAGGGTCATGAATCATCTTTTGTGACAATCTGAAACCCCTGTGAAACATCTTCTGACAAGTTTGATTCATAACTGTTTTCTAGTGCGGCTCTAATTACTGGTTCTAATATGCTTGAATTGTCAATTTTGTCTGCTTCGAGTTTGTGAAGAACTTTCTGTTTGTCCACGATATCCTGGTTTGTCTCCGGTGTTTTGTTATAATCCTTATTAATAGGGACACCAAGTGGTATCAGAAGTGCCTTATATTTGTTTCACCCATCTGTACTTAGATTCTAATCTTTATCTTGTATAGATCCACACTCTCTTTTTTAAACGACCCGAGCTTCCCCGTGAAGGAAAGCCCAGATTGAATGGAGAACACAACAAATCAGAACACAAACAGAAGAACATTTCATTGCTTATTACAACAATTCCATCAGAATACAAGAATATACAGAGTGTAAATAAATATTATACATCAGAGAAATATCAGAGGTTTAAATTACATTACATAGCAGCGGAAAAATAATACTAAACACAACTGAAGGAGATATACGGATACTGAGCTTCCCGAATATCATTCCAGCCGTAAACCAGGATCCTGTGAATATAAATCTGCAAAACCAAAACTACTAGCTGCCCGTGCGGAAAATAGGGGCATCCAGAGTTTAGGTTAAAACAATAAACTCCAGGTCAGTCATGTGACTGGTGTGAGAACTAAAGCAGTTATTTAAAACATTATTTTGAAATAGAGTAATTCAAGGGACCACGCTGTATAACAGGGGACGGGTTTCCTCCCGAGAATACCAGTGCATAGAATAAGCAGCGCAATGCTTTTTGTAAAAAATAAAGCTATTATAAGACCCAGGTCCCATCACACGAAGCAACGCAAGCCAGAGGATAGGGTTTCCCCTTATAATAGCCAAATAATGCTTGATACGTTTAAAACCAATCATTTTGATACTATTATAGTGTAAAGTGTATAAAACAACTTCAAATATAAATGTATCAATCATAGGCGGCATGGGTACCATCTATCATGTCGCCAATACTCTATTATCAAAACCGCAAAATATCGTATTGGAAATTGGATTTCCGTCATGAGTCGAGGCAAGGGGCAAGCTCCTCACCGACTTCGAGACACTCTAGCAAATGCCCCACGACTACACACTCTGGGTAGCCCTTGGAATCGGCGGGGCCGGTCCTCCGTTACGTTTGAGGATTGGCAATTCCTGAACACACATTTCCCGGTCCAATCAGACCTATCCATCGGCTTTGTAGAGACCAATATATTCGAGGCACCTCGCATTCCAACATCCACAAAGGTATAATAATCAACGATGTCAGGGTAGTAAAACGCTGACACCACCCATAACTAGAAAGAAACGTCATGTTCTCCTAGCGGTCCTTATCCCGTTTTTAACTCATACCGAGGTGTGAGGCTCGCGAATCAACGCTATACACAAAGCTACGCTGTATTAAAGCCGTGCTTTGATCATCCACCATAAGACTCTGCTTTTCAACAAAAGCCTTGATAACTGCATCTCAGCATGCTACACAGGCAATTCATGCCATGCGACTGATATCTATCGATATATAACCTCTGAGCTCGTACGTCCTAAAGAAGGGCGTTAAGCAAGAGAATAAATTCTCCGCCGCCAAACAGATATATATTTAGTAGAAATCAATCAGCACAGAATAAAATCCAATATCAGACACACAATCCATTTATAAGTTCGTTCTGGGTCTGAACGAAACCAGAGGCACCTTATTCCTCCCCCATATGTCCAATACATGGGAGAGGTCCTCGCATATCCGTCGATCTCCAAGTACGTCTGGACGATCACCACTTATTACCTCTTCTTGGATATACATCCCGATCAAGACATCAGTAATCATCCAAACGATGTGAAGACCTCCGGTCTTCAACCAAAATCTTCATCCTCGACATACCGTCGAATCAGTTATTCAAAATGGGATAAACCCGGTCTTTCTGAATAACTCGCGTATATAATAAACAAGCGCTATAAAAATACAACATACGCCTCATTCCAATCCAAATATTTCTTTATCCAAATATTCATATACTTTGGGAAAGGATCCCATTAATTTTATCAAAGATAAATTCTTTAAATTTATTCTTTAATCTTCCTTTGGATATCGTTTCAAACCATTCCATTCCATCAGCCTCTTAATGTAAATTAGCAAGTGAACAATTCCATAAGTATTAACCCCGAAGGCCGAAACCAACATCAGACCAATACCCAGGAAATCAGTTAACTTAACTAATCTCCAGTTAGTTTCAGATTTTCTTAACTCCATTATTAATCGGGTTAAAGAACAAGTGTTATCTAAAACACCGTTCACGATAAACCCAAAGACCAATTTTAATTCAATTCCAATTAAATATATTAATTTGGAAAAGTTTACTTTGGAAAATTCTCGTTAAATCTTAATAAAAAGATTTATAAATTCCAAATCTCATTTCACTGTAAATCGGGTTAAAGAACGAATGTCGTTGAAAATACAGTTCACAACAAACCCAAAATCCAATCAGCCTCTAACCGTAAATTAGTAAGAGAACAATTCCCTAAGTATTAACCCCGAAGGCCGAAACCAACATCAGATCAATACCCAGGAAACCATTCAACTTAACTAATCTCTAGTCAGTTTCTAATTTTCTTAACTACATTTGGTTCAAGAACAGTATTATTAAAGATACCATCCACGACAAACCAAAAATCCAATTTGATATTAAATACAAGGCTCTAAATAGAAAATATATCGGCTTATATTCAATATCAAATTCTAAAACCAACAAATATCGTATTGGAATAACGATATATATCCTCCAAATTCCTCCACAATATTCGTATAATCACGAAATCCAATATCGAGATATTTTAAGATAATTTCGATTCAAATCCATTCCAATTCATATATTGGAAATCCCAGTTATTTTTAAAACCACTTCAAATCAAATTTATTTATTTTAAAAATATTGGATTTATTATTCTATTTTAAAACTAGTTCATTTTGATAAAAATATATTTTTATCTTTTCAAATATGGAATTTTTCATCCCAATTCTTTTCAAATCATTTTTTTTTGATTTTACACAAATTATTGATATTTTTAGTAATTTTATCAAGGCCCGTACAGTCGATTTCCATAAACGGCCATCGAACTGCACTTACAGTGACCTTTTCCAAATTTGATTTGGACATAATTCCAAATCCAACCATTAGATTTCAAATCTCTCATATTCTTTGGAAAGCTCTTTTCGATACGAACCTAACGGTTCCGGTTTTAGGAGAATTCGACAGTCGGATCTCCAGTAATGTCCGTTCGAAGTCAATGGTTGAAATTCACGAACTGCCGCAGCGCGACGCGTTCTATTCAGGCCACTATATATATAACATATATATATATATTATATATATTTCATCAATTTCCTTTTAAAACGTATTTTATAGTTCGTTTTAAATTCGTTTTCAAAACAGTTTCAACTTCATATTCAATTCCAAATCAAAATTGAATTTTCCATTATAAATTCATTTTAAATTCATTTCAAATTGATTTCAATTCATTTTGAATTCACTTTAAATCGATTTCAATTCAATTTCAATTTCAATTTCAATTCGTTTTGAATTCACTTTAAATCGATTTCAATTCAATTTCAATTCGTTTTGAATTCACTTTAAATCGATTTCATTTCAATTTCAATTTCAATTTCAATTTCAATTTCAATTTCAATTTCAATTTCAATTTCAATTTCAATTTGTTTTGAATTCAATTTAAATCGATTTCAATTTTAATTTCAATTTCAACTTCAATTTGTTTTAAATTCACTTTAAATCGATTTCAATTCAATTTTAATTTCAATTCATTTTTGAATATCCCATATCACTTCAATATTTTCAAAACATCAGATTTTGAAATCACTTTTCGATATTCATTATAAACTGAATAAAATCGACAAAATTCACGTTCGTGTTAAAATGGCGTTTAACTACCTTACACGGCTTCACATTCCAACATTCACTGAATATCATTTTAAAATATTCGTTAATTCTGAATTGGAATCAGACTCAATCAATTACCATATAATTTCAGTTATATGGATTTCAACATCACATGTAGATAAACCATCATTAAAAATTCAAACAACGTCCAGAGTGCATTCTACAACCGTATAAGCATTAAATAAATAAACAACGCTTATACAGCCTGTCAACCCATCGATTGAATCACTAATTATTGGGATCAGTGTATGTCAAATATTATCCCAATACCCGTGTGGGGTTTCCAAACGACAAATACTGTTTATTATTTGTGCAGTTGGGCAATATGTAAAATTTATCGTCCCACTCAATATCAAATAAATTGGTGTACATGAACAAATCGTCCGATTTGTTTATAAATATTTATCTCAACTCATGAATATTTTATTCAGTCCATATATACAATGAAAATGGTATTTTTATTATTTAAATATTTTATTCAACTTGAATATTTTATTTACTTCATATACACAATAAAAATGTGATTTTTATTGTTCAAACTATTTATTCACATATCAATATTTTTAACACTTCTTTCCACATCACAAAATCAATTTTCACAACACATCAATCAAACAAACAAGTCATCCATGGTCTGTGGACGACGGGTATCGGGTGCTGCTAAACACCGTCTGCATCCTAGTATATATTTTAACTAGAAAATAAAATAAAAGTGAGAAGTTCTTAGATTTGGGTTCCACTCCGTCATTCTTTCCTTCTGAACGGTATGGATTCCGTTTTGATTTCCATCGATACCATCGCTATCTTTACCCGCTGTTTACATTAAAAATCACATTTTTACAATGACATTTTTATGTATAAAAATCATATATTTTTATCGCTTCATTCCAATAAACAAAAATTATATTTTAATTTCTATTTCATATATTTTTACAATGCTTCTTCCTATATAAAAATTATATTTTTATATTTCTACTTCTTATATAAAGATCGAATTTTTACTATCTATATAATATAAAAATCATATTTTTATTTTTCTAAAAAATATATTCTCATACATATAATAAAATCATATTTTTATACAACTAAAAATATATTCTTTTATGTGATAAAAATCATATTTTTACTTCTCTCTACATATAAAAATTATATTTTTACTTCATCAAAATCGTATTTTTACGACGCTAATGTATATGTAAAGATCATATTTTTACATAACTAAAAACTATATTTTTACTCGCTTAAAAATCATATTTTTATGTGCTACTATATAAATAAAAATCAAATCTTTATGCCGCTATCATCCATATAAAAATCCCCTCTTTATCTTGCTATTCATACAACAAAAATCTCATCTTTATTCGTTGTTTACATAGATAAAAATCCTATCTTTGAACATATAAAAATCAAATCTTTATTACACTAAAACCAAGAATTACTTCAACGCTTCTTATACATATATAAATCAAATTTTATGTAAATATTATTACCTAACAAAAAAACTGAAATTAAAATGAATAAATAATAAAAAAAAAACAAAAAAAACGTACTGTCAGTAGAGAGAGGGGGTTGGAGCAAGCGGAAGAGGCGAAGGGGGAGGTGCGACCGTGGTGCAGTCGGCGGTGGTGGGCCAGGGGAAGTAGCGGCTGCGGGTTTAAAGGGGGAGAGGATGCGCGAGTTAGGAGGTCGAGGGGGGGGGGGGGGGAGGGCTCACGAGATCGGGGGAGAGAGCGGGAGGCGAGGGGGATCGGAGGGCCACACCAACTCCGGCAGCGCGATGCGCGGCGGTTCATCGTCGAGCCCCCTTTTCCTTTTATTTATTTATTTTGATTTTGTTCTGAGAAGTAACGGGTGAGGAGGGAGAGGATAAAGGGGGCGTTGACCAACTTTAATAATATTTTTTTTCTTAATTTCCAAAAAGTAACTTTTTAATTTGAACTCCAAATCGAACCCACCAACCGTCGTCAATAGCTAATTACCCCCATTCCGAAAACAATGGGACATGTATCATGAGCCAGTTCGGCTGTTTCGACCAGTTTCCGTTTAAATCAAAATTTAAATCTTTATATTGAATTTGAACGCACGTTTCCATTTACCGGGGCCACATACGGACTCTAAAAATTCCCGAAAAATATTTTCTAGCTTCTTATTGACGATACGATTCTAACAAAACTAATTTCATCAAATTCTTAGACCGTTTGAAAAATGGCCATTTTCTGGTCGATCGAAATTGACTAAAACTGTTAAAACACGTTTTACTTCGCCACACTCACATATTGATTCGAAAAATCATGAATTTTGGAATCTAGCAATAATTCGACATCCCGGATCCAGCAAAAGTGGTTTCATCGAAAATGGAGGTCGTTTGCAAAATTTCCATTTTTTAAGGGCCAAAATTCCATAACGACTATTCTGAATTTTCAACTGGGCATAACTTTTTTTCCCGTTGTGAAATTTCAATTTTTTGGATTCATTGGAAAGATATTTTCAAATAGATTCTAATATATTTGGTTTCGCTAAAATCCGGTTTATTTTGAATCCTGTACGTTCATTTGAAATTTAAAATCGAATTTTCAAACTACCACGCCATTTTCAATTCCTTTCATAATCAAAATAGATTATTTATATTCTAACGACGATCTATACAAATATATACGTTCTAATTCTATTCAAAATAAATTTCTCGTCGATATTATTTAAGATAATTCATTTTAAATATCCAAAATTCATTAAAATTGCTAAAATAAAATTTTTAAACTGGTTCGGATTTCCGGGTTATTACATTTTTTGCCTTGTTTAAAATTTTTTCCACTTGTTTTGTGTAGATATCCAATATTCCTCTTGTAATTGATTTTCAATTTTAAATTATTTATTGATTATTCATTCAGAAATTGAAATTAATATCCAAATTGAACTGTATTTATACTTCATCAAAATTATTATTAGATTTTGCAATTGTGATGAATTGTGATTGCATTATATTTCACAACAAGAGGAGATTTTATTTAAATTTATTTCATGATGGTTGAACATTTATTATAATATCTTTAAATTGGCAATTATTTCACTACCATCTCCTATATCTATCATCGTTCTGCCATCCATGATAATTTTATATAAATGTGGAGAGTTAATATGTTTAAAAATATTTTTGAATAAACAGTAAAAGTATTTGTGATAGAAATTGGACTATGTTATTATTCAGAATTAGTGATAATTGAAATTTTTTAATGATCCCAGTACAGTCAAGCATATTTCATAATATAATTAATTTAGAAATTTATTTCACGGTCCATTTCTGTACCTGCCACATTTCTATCATTCATATTGGTTGTATATACCGAGGAGTTTTTTCCTTTTAATGCTGAAATGATAAATATATATAATTAAGTGAAAATTATTGTCACATCCCTATTAAGTTTCAAAATTAGGCTCACATCCGGTCATAAACTTATTATAAATTTAGTCCCTATTTTCATTTTTACGTGTTATTCATAATATTCGCATACATGTATGCAAATATTATGAATGAATATTTGCATATATGTATGCAAATATTTTGAATTTTTGCATACATGTATGCAAATATTCTGAACAAATAGTTGCATACATGTATGCAAAAATTCAAAATAGTTGCATATATGTATGCAACTATTCTGAACGAATATTTGCATACATGTATGCAAATATTTTGAATTTATGCATTCATGTATGCAACTATTCTGATGAATATTTGCATGCATGTATGCAAATATTCTAAATTTTTGCATACATGTATGCAACTATTCTGAACGAATATTTGCATACATGTATGCAAATATTCGTTTAGAATAGTTGCACACATGTATGCAACTATTCAAAATATTTGCATACATGTATGCAACTATTCTGAACGAATATTTGCATACATGTATGCAAATATTTTGAATTTTTGCATACATGTATGCAACTATTCTGAACGAATATTTGCATACATGTATGCAAATATTCTGAATTGTTGCATACATGTATGCAAATAAAGTTGAACTAACGTTAATGAATTGTTGCATAAATGTATGCAATTTTTCTAAATAGAAAAATAGGGACCTAATTTACAATAAGTTTATGACCGGACCTGAGCCTAATTTTGAAACTTAATAGGGACCTGTGCCAAACAGGCCCTATAATTAATATATAAGTGTATCTCCAACCTCTTTTAAAAATCCCAGCTCTGGTCATGAATGGTTAAGAGACAACTTATAATTTAAGCTACGACTGATCTCATTTAAAAATCCAAGCTCTGGTTATGCGTGGTTAGTGTGCTCTTAAATAAAATATAAAGAAAAAGGGAATAATGTGCTATAAATAGAAGTTGAAATTCTCCTTGGTGTGTAAAAACCAGCCTACCAGTCCATTTTCTAATTTTGTGAAATGTGTTGAAATCTTATGACGTATTATGATTTGTTGATTGATGGGTATTGGGGTTTGAGATTATTCGATTTTGTCACTTAAATTGAATTATTAATTATAGTCCAAATCCATTACTGTTTTTGTGCAAATTCTTTACAAATCTTGTTGGATTTTTTTGGAAATTATTGGAAAATATTCATGTTTTTTAACTCTCTCCATTATATATAAATTTCATCATAAATCTGTCATTCTCTACAATGTGAAATATTCTAGCTGTTCTCAGAATATTATGATTTTTGTTTGACTGATTGAGATTTATGATAATTGTTTCTCCTCTTAAGCTGATATTATATTGTTTAGTCATTATTGATTAATATTTTAAATTCTGAATCCTTTTGATGATAACAAAAGGGGGAAAATGGATTGATATTTTGATTTATAGGTGAATATTTTATAAATATTTTTAATTTTGAAAATTTATTCAATTTTCATTTTTCACTCATGCACAGTTATAGGGGGAGTTTTCGTTGTAGGGGGAGCATTCATATAGGGGGAGTTCAGTTCTTCACTGTCAAACACATTCATTTGATTCAAAATCTTATATTTGTTTGTCATCATCAAAAGGGGGAGATTGTTGTATATAACAGTGTTGTATACACAATTATATGATTTTTTTGTTTGATGATAACAACCAAATATTTATTATTTTAAATGTGTTTTTTATTGTACTATTTCATATATTCATCACAGATACGATTATAATATTTTATATTTAAATAGAACACGACTGTACAGACATTCATATATTCATACAGTATTTTATTTAAATTGAATATTATATTTCAAACATTCAAACAATACATCTATTTTTAACTCCACTATTTGAACACATCACTTTTCATATACATTCACAGAATATTGTACTTGTAAATAAACTGAATATAATAGACAAGTTTGTTTGAACACAATAAAATAATATTTTATTTCAATTGAATTTGTTTATTACAAATACCAGTACAATTCTTTCATTATATATTCATACACTGCTTCTCACTGTAATACTTATACGCTCACTCTATCATATATACATACATTTTCACTTTCATATACTGACACTGTTTCATTCATTGTCTTCATTCTTCACAGCTCTCTGTCTATCTAGTCATCATCTTCTTACCTGTCACAATGAAACACACACACACACAGTACAATGCAATAGAATTTAAACTGAATTTATACGAATATAAATTTTATTTTTAAAATTTTATTTGCATCAGATTTCTGGTGTGTTTCTCATCATTTTTCATGACTTGATCTGATTCATCTGTGTCTAGGCAGACAGTTTGTATATGTATAGGGACAGGAAATTTTCTGGTTGGCTGCATATACACATGTGTATATCATACACGTGTGCACTGCCTCGCCAATCCAGTGTGCAACTGAGGAGTAGCCACGAGGACCATCTCGACTCAGTGCACACATGAAAACAACTCAATGTAAAGTCAAGCATGGAACATATGACATGGAAGAAGTGTTCAAATGTGGTACAACAACAAGCAGTTCAGATTTTAACATGTTCAAGTATGTGATCAAGTAGCAAATGCATGAAGATTTCAAGCTCATATACACATGCACAAGAATCATGATCACATATACATGTCAACATGTATGCAAGAACTGGTGTGCACAAGTTCAAGTCTCACATGCCAATCCAAGTGCCACAAGTCAGGAAAATTCATGCAACATCAATAATACACAGGCCAGATCAGCAAAAAGTTACAAGCATAAGTGATGCATTTCAGACTTACATGGTGATAAAACATGGTGATAAACTCAATTGACAAGCATATAGGATCACATTCAAATCAAGTGTTTTCAGCATGGGTAACATGAGTGTCACAATGGTCAGAACAGTTCAATTCAAGTCATCAAACAAGACAGTTCAAGTTCAAGTGAGGTAAACATGGTTCAACAAATTCATTAACAACGACAGTTTCTAAACTATACTTATGCCATATGTTTCAGAAATCAGTTTTGTGAAAGTGTTTGGTTCTACAAATAAGGCAAGAAACTCGAATACTTTTTTTTCCAGCATTTCAAAAGTTGGCATAGGATCAATACACAGTGTATAAAAGAGCATACATACAGCAAAATGGGGTGTTCGCATGTATACACAAGGTAGCCTAATCAACATAGTGCAAAGCAGTCAAGCCAGGAAATAAGGAAGCTTCAGATTTATGTTGGGATTGCACAACAATTTACGAAGGAAAATTTTCAATTCAAGGCAATATTTTTAGCATCATTGTTTTCCAGAAAAGAAGAATTGGCAAGTACCAAGCAATTAATCAACCATACAAATTTCAGGTTGCTAAAGAAATCACAGTGTCATGTTTTGAGAGGTTTAAAATTCAACATTGTATTTTGGGAAGAAAATTATAACCAAAAGCAAATTAAATCTTTCCATTATCTCTAGAAATCTTACTTTGTATTTGTGGCAAGTTTTTTAATCAGTTCAGTTATTTCCGCAATGTCTTCAAGGAGGCCAGGAAACATTTTTTCTCTCTAGAAATTCAAAACAGGAAATCAGGTTTTAAATGGAAAAACATTCAAGACATTTTCGGCCAATTATGGATTAAATCATGCAAAAGGGGCAAGTTTGTTATTTCTAGATTCTCTTTCAATTCGAAATCGGAGAAAGTGTATTCGGCAACAAATGTTTTCATTCATACATCACAGTCATTCATCAAGGCAACATTTCTCACAATCAACGCAGTGAAGTAAATTGAAGAAATATATGGCAAGTTATTTAAAATTATTTGAAATGTAACTCAGAAATCTCGCAAGCCATTTCAATGCCAAGAAAGCCGAAATTCATTCAAGAAAATCAAAAGGGAAAGTCAATGCAAATCAGTCAAGCCATCGTGTGAAATCAGAGTGTCGATTTAGGGTTTCCCAAATCCTATTTTACACACACCTTGTTCATCATCGGCTAAATATACAGATCGAAAAACACAAGCAAAAATCTCAAGAGAGAATACGAATAATCAGGTCATAATACTCACGTTGTTTTCAATCGAAAGTCATCCCAAATCGAAGCAACAGAAAGCCACAAACTCTCAAGCATCAGAGAGACAAATTCGATCAATTCAGCAGCACGATTTGGGGAATATTCAAAAACCCTAATTGCCAAATTGAAGCCGCCATTTGTATTCCTCCAGAGACCAAAGAATCGGGGCAAAAGACAATAGGTGGGCCGACCTACTCTATGTTTGGCCAAATGTTTTAAGTGATAATAGGGGATGACCCTTCCTAAATAAATCCTAGGGTTTTAGTTTATTTGATTTTGTTATTTTGTTTTTAAATTACTTTGTAAAACATTCTGAATCAGTTTCTATAGTTCTATAAAAATCTAGGGGAAATCAGTAACGGGTTAATGACAGTTTACTAGTGTCTGTGAAACTAGGGGAAAATCTGGTCTAGTGGATATAGACCAGTCTAGGGTTTTGAGCATAGGGTTAGTACAGGAGCAGGGAGTCTAGCTTACAGTGTCTGTAAGCGGGATTTGTTATTAACTCCTAGTAGAAACCTTAGGAATGCAGCAGTAGGCAGGATTTTGCCAAAGCTGGGTATCTCTGTGTGTTATTTCCTTCTGCTTTTTATTTCTGTTCAATTCTGTGATCTGTTTATTATTTAATATCCTGTCAGATTTTTAACTCAGCGAAAAACTGTGAAAAACCCTATTCACCCCCTTGGGGTTATTCTAGATCCAACATGTACTTACCGAAATGTACTGCCACGTGGAATTATATTGTGATCGCTTGCTTCTTAAGTTGTATGACTCGCGGCATGAACACGTATGGGAACGTCATGCTGCTACATGAGTTGATTCTATGCCGCTCATCACTTGAATGTCTTGTTTTTAAACTCACGACTTGACTGTATAACAACATGACATGCATGTCGTTCCATGTTTTACATATCATAACATGTAGCAGCTCACAAAGTTTGGAGTCAATCTGTGCTTTTTCTGGACATTACCATTCCTTCTCTTAAACTGGAACAAAATACCCATGTGCCACGTCATTTTCATGCTTTTATATCACATTCAGCTATATGCTTCTCATGTTAGCTATATAAATGGAACCCAACTGTGTACAGCTAGAACCGAACTTCATCTGCGTGGCATGATAATAACGACATGAATACTTGCGGCATGGATCAGACTTGCGACATGGAGTGAAAGACATGATCCTGACTGATGTAGTACCTAACGTTTGTATGCAATCCTTCTTCATGTCTCATCGTATGAATGAATGATGCCAAACGAATATTTTATTCCACGTCTATCAACTATATATTGCATATATTGAACGGGCTGATGTGAGCAACATGCTTTTAGCGACTTACGGTATGAACGTATTTAATGCCATGAATTGCATGGTCATAACGACATGCTTTTTGGTGAAGATCTAAATGACTTTATCAAGTCGCTGAACGATTTTCATCATGTCGCCAGAGTAGTGTGACACCATGTCGTCAGAACATAATTATGAAATTGCCTGGTTCATTGTGTATTATATTGTCAACATATTTTTTCTGAACCGCGTTTATACAACGGGGTTAACATTTGCCCCTCGGAGCTTGCATTTTTGCTTGCGAAAAATGCAAGCTTCGAAAAGTTTGTTCTACTTTTGACTTCAATTTATCGTTAGCTGATTTTTTCCAATTATGGTATCATAAATTCCATTGTATTTTAGCATTGCTGATGATATTTAATTTGATGGTGATCTGTATCTTAATGCATATGCACGATCCAAGATTTCAAACTAGTGATTTTTCGGGTTGTAGAGCGACCTGATAGTTAGGTCGTTGAGCGACCTGGAGGCTAGGTCATTGGGCAACCTTGATGCTAGGTCGTTGGGCGATCTGGGTGTTAGGTCATTGATCGTCCTGACCCTTAGGTCGTTGAATGACTTAAATCTTGGAGCTTGACGATTGTTTCTTGAAACTTATTGTATCCGAGCACCCAAGAATTTGAACAATTCATAGTTATGATTTGAAAATTAAACGCCTTTATGGCCCGTTTCCTGCCTTATGAAAGCAACAAACATTTGTGTGTTTTGGACTTATACTTCGCCATCGACTGTCCATATCGATAACAAATTAGTTAAATCATTAAAAATGAATTATAACAGATTCCATGATCGAAACTGAATAATGTACCTATACAGAATCATTTTGTTTAACTGTTATAATTCATCAAACATTGTCTTTATAGGTACGATATTTTACCCGAATTCGCACCGACACTTGAGTTCTGCTAATCAATTTATCTATTGACTACAAATTTCAAGCCTCGCTTGTTTAATAACTTAGATAATTCCATATAGTAGCTCACATTAATGAAACGTGTACCAGACAATTTGTCTGATGGAATTCTGAGTTTACTGACTAGCTTGGTGCTTCTACTTAGAGAAGTTTTTTTATATCTTTTTTGCCTCTACTAGGGGAGATCTTTGCTTTTAATGCCTCCTCTTAGGGAGGTCTTTGGATTTGATGCCCCCGCTTGGGGAGGTCTTATACTTGGTGCCCCCGATAGTGGAGGATTTATATTTTGTGCCCCTGCGAGGGGAGGACTTATATTTTGTGCCCCTGCTAGGGGAGAACTTATACTTTGTGACTCCGCTTCAGGTGGACTTATATTTTGTGCCCCTGCTTGGGGAGGACTTATATTTTGTGCCCCCACTAGAGAAGGACTTATATTTTGTGCCCCCGCTACGGGAGGACTTTGCGCTTCACTTGGGAAGCGTTTGCTTTATCTGGGAGGGTTTTTCTTGTTGCATTGTTTCACGGGGCTGGCGCTAGTTCCTTTGTCGGACCTTAGATTTGGCAGACTATCTCAGTTAAAGAACTGGGGCCTTGGACCTCTCATTTGGGAAAGTGCCCCTTCGACAAAAGTTACAACCCTCTTGTTTGTTTGTCGCGGGGTCTTTCTCGTTGTTTTAATCTTTGCGGCTCTTCCCATTCACATTTCAAAGCAGTCCTTTTTTATTTTTGTATTTGGCGCTTGAACTATTATTGTTGGAGTCGTATGTTTTGTCATATTTTAAGAGAACAAGCGTTCGACAGATGGCCTGCAATATAAAATCATCTTTAAGCAAATTTTGATTTGACAAATTTTTTTGCAAGTGAGAGATTTATTCAGGCAGATATGCTTTTAGTCATAGAGCTAATGTCTAGTACAATGTTTGTAAAATATTACAGACTGTTTTACAAGAATTTTTGAATATAACATGAAGTAAAAAACGATATAAAGTTGTGGCGATGATGATCGTTTATTCCGAGCCATTGAAATTGGAGCACCACCACCAGTTATCAGTTGATCACCAGCCTTGCATTGGTTTGAGCGGGAGCTACGTTGCTTAGGTTGGATTGACCATTTGATGTCCCTTGCCATGGGGAGTTGCAGAATGATTTGTAGCTTGTGGATTTTTTACACATTCCTGCAGTTTGTTCTTCCTAATCAATTCCTTAATTAAGTTCTTCAAGCGTCAGCATTCGTTAGTATCATGCTCGGGTTGATTGTGAAAATGGCAGAATTTTCCAGAATTTGCAGCTCTCTTAGAAATATTCAGCGATGATGGTTCTGGATAGTGTTATGTATCTTTTGTAGCAAAGTAAATTTTCTCCGGGGTATTATTTAGAGGGGTGAACTCAGCGAGTGTAAAGAAGCGAGTCTTCTTGCCATCTCGATTATCTTTCCCGTCATTTCCTCTCTTTTGATTTCCCGGATTCTTCTGATTATGTTGAGTAGCAGCATTTTTGGAGCTTCAAGAAGTTGGTTACCATCAATAATCCGAAGAGGCACGGGATTTGCAACACCCCGGATTTTCTGTGAACATAAGAGTAACAAATCAGAGAATAATTAAATTGTAATAAAATAACTAAGGGAAATGGGTTATGCCATTGCGTTCGCCTCGAAATTCTGCTTGGAATAGAGTCCAAGTTTGCGTAAATCGGACAGCGTATGAAGAAGATATAGCCTTCAGAAGTTTCAGTAGAAATCAGCCCGAAATTCAAAATTCAGATTCGAAATTCAAAAACAGACACCCGGGCTGGGCGGGAAAATTCCCGCCCAGGCCCAGGTCGACACTAGGGTCGACCTCCCCCCTTTTCCAGATTTGTAGACAGATCCATTTTTCTGCACCTGGACGCCTTTCTAACCGGATTCATGAGCTCTAACCTATTTAAACACCCCCAAACCCAGCTTTCTCTCCATACAATTTCAATCTGCCTATACTCTGCCTCTATTCTAATTAAAATAAAAATGGCGTCGCTACTCTGCTAGAATCAAAACTAGAACTAGTGCATCTTCTTACAAACTGAATAGGATTAAAAGAACAACTAGTCTACATCAAAGGAGTGCTATTCAGTGTCAGAACACAGATTCCAGAATACAAGAATCATTCCCTTTTTGTGAGTACAGTTATTTTCAGATATAAACTTTTATTATGATCTTGGCATGGTTATAAATCTGAATCTAAGGTTATGCATATTCTTATCCGTCAGATTTGTTTTTCTGTGACTATTCTTTATCTCCTTTTTCTTTCTGTTCTATAGCTAGGCTACTATGAGCCTGCGCCAAATCTCATAAGAGATTAATGCATGAACGCTAATTTTGGGACAAATAATGAATATTGCATAATTGGACATGACTGATCTGTGACTGATTTGAGAAAAGAACATAGGTTGTAAATTAAGATCTAGAATCAGTGCATACTATGTATAAAAGACTGTGATTTGGAAGAAGAATTATTATATGATAACATATGACTTGGGATTTGGAATATAATGCATATTATAAAGCAAGATCTGATTTTAAGGACTTAATACATGATTAAAATTTAAGATTTAGATTTTGGGGCATATTTTATATCACGATCTATGACTTGAAAAGAAAAAAAAGATATATGTCACTTAGGCGTAAAGACCTATATAGGTTAACTATTAATGTGAATGCGCCTAAATATGTATTTTAGGATATTTGGCATCATAGTCTATAATTTGGCATAATTCATATTATTTGGGACTTTTTAGAGAATATTCTGTACTATGCAAAGTTTAATTAAAATTTGGGGGATATGTCGTATTATGAATTATGACCATGATTTAGGCATGTAAATTTAGGCAGGATATGTAAATAGCACTTTAAGAAATATTTAATCTGTTAAATCTGCTGAATTGCCTAATCTGCTAAATCTGTTATCTGCTTAATCTGTTGAATTGCCTATTCTGCTAAATCTGCTAAATTGACTAATCTGCTAAAATTGTTATCTGCTAAATCTGTTGAATTTCTTAATCTGTTGAAAGCTGAATAATTATAAATTGGAGGCTCGATCTAAAATTGAGCAAAACATGTTAATAGAACTTTGGATAATCTGCCATAACTTGTAAAGAAGTTAAATCTGCTAAATAGACGCAATTATCTGATATATTCTGTAAAGTGGCTACGACACGAGGTTAGACTCCGTTTGCGGTAGAAGCCTGCCCGGAACCAACCGGCTTAACCAGCGACCGCAAACTGTCAGTCTAATATGAGAGGTCGTAGGCATAACTAAAATATGCTTAGACACGAGGTTAGGTCTGGCTTGTGGCAGAAGTCTGCCCGGAACCGCCCGGCATATCCAGCGGCCACAAGCTACCGACCTAATGTGAGAGGTCTGTGCATTAATAATTAATTAATGCAAATCTAAGATAAATATGATACCTAAAACGTGTTGGGTGGATAGGGTTAAAACAATTGGTCTGATGAATCTAATAAACCCGTTTCGTATATCTGTAGGCCCAATACAAAGTTAGGTAAAACACTTTGTAAGTCTGTTAATCTGTATATCTGATCCGTTAGTCTGAGAACTTGTTAATCTGTATATCTGATCCGTTAGTCTGAAAATCTTGTTAACTTGATTGTCTGATTTGTGAACTAGTAACCTGAACTCTGTCTGAAATCTATAAACAAGTAATTCTGAAATCTGTTAGTCTGGGGACACAAGGTTAGGAGGGGAAGTACTTGTGTCATCTGTTGTTTGGGACCCATATTAGTCAGTAGCCCTTTCTGGTATCAAAACTTTGACCCCATGCTATGTAGGTGTCCAGGCATGCTTACTGTACTAATTATAAGCGGTTAATTCTGATATTGGCTAAGGGTGTTGATGGTGCGTTCCAACCAGGTCATGTGCGTGCATGGATCCGGTCTGCTCTGAGGATGTAAGACACCGTGACATCTGTAAATAGGCCTGTGCCAATAGGTTGCCACTTTAGGGAGTGATACACCCTACTGTGGGGCGACACAGTTTATTTATGTATTAGGGAGCCAATCGCTTGGGGTAGGACTTGGGGTAACACCTGTATGTTTCTGTGCGGTACCGTCTGTTGGAGTGGTAAAGGCCCATTACTAGTGTACACCTAATTCTAACATTCTGTTTGCGTAGGGATTATTCTGTTTCCGTCTCTGATTCCGTTTCCGATTCTGTTTCTGCACCTTCTGTCCATTGGGTGGTAAAGGCCCATTAGTTGGGTGGTAAAGGCCCATTATTAGTATTCTGCTTCTATACCTTCTGTCTGTTCGGGTGGTAAAGGTCTATTACTAGCATTCTGTTTCTGTAGAGATTATTCTGTTTCCATTTCTGTTTCAGTTTAGACATTAGGGTAACACCTAATCCTATTATACTAGTATTAGTGCAGAGAAGTGAGGACTAAGTAAAGACCTTAGCTTAGTCTATATCATTCTGTTAACTTGCTACTCCTGTTACGGTTATCTCTCATCCAGTTTTATTTACATGTCATGATACTATTATCTGTTTATATGCTGAAAGTCATTGGACTCACCAGACTTATGTCTGACCTAGTTTGTTTCGCCTCTTTTCTTTCCATTTCCCACCCAGGTTTTCAGGGTGGAAACATAGGAGCTTGATTCAGATTCTCGTTGCTTGAAGTATTTCTTGGCTTTGTCTCTATCTTTCCACAGCAGTTTACGTTGGTGATTATAACTTTAAAAACTATGCATTCTGAAGGCTTTTGTACAAGACCGATATTTTGTACTTGATATTGTGATTTGAAACGATGTAACCAAACTTATTTCTGTTTCTGTTGTAATAAAGTTATAAATTTTTCAAGTACTACTTTATCTGTCTTGTAAATTTCTGTTCTGTTTACTAAAACGCTCCATCAAAGTTAAGGCATTCCCTTTGTGAGTGACTTTAACGGAAGTGGGGTATTACAGGATTATTGTCCACTTTCATATACTCCTCTGCTTTTTTTATAGAATTTTTCAAGCATGTTTGGTTTTTTCATTTTAATCCATCTACCAAATTCGCTCTTCTCTTCTATGGTGCCGATCAGAGACATTAAGATAATGCGGGATTTGGGATTCCCCACCTCAGACAAAGCAGTGTTGAACCTCTTGAGGAAAGCTTTAACATAATCTCCTGGATTCTGCTTCATTGATGTCCAAGAGATAACATCCTTACCTTTCATAGCTTGCATCCTAAACTGCTCCTTGAATTTCAGAGTCAAATCAGCAAATCGGTCAATAGATTTGGGCGACAGCTTCGTAAGCCATAATGACGCCACACCTTCTAGATAAAGAGGAAGCATAGGCATTTGATCTTGTCCATTGCTTTGGCTACATTCATGTGCCATTCATATCTGTACAGTAATTGATTTGGATCAGAAGTCCCATTGTATGGAGGCAAAGTAGGATGAGTAAACTTTTTACGAAATTCTGCTTTGCGAATCCTTTTAGTGAACGGAATTTTGCTGGGGGAGAAGTCTCATTCCCTCTCACTATCATTGCAAGCCATGCTATCTTTCATGATTCTCTCTACCATACTTGCGATATACTCTTTGAGTTGTGACGTTCCGCAGGGTGGACTTTGATCTCTTTATCGGGTGAATGTCTTGGCGAGTGATCGAGATTATAGGATCTAAGCCTTTTACCTCTGCTGTGGAGAGGTGCTTCCTTGGCGGGACTAGCAACTCTTTGGGTATCTTGATCGGAATGTCTTTTAGTTTTTAGCTTTGAGTCTTGGACATCAGCGTCGCCTTTGCCACTTTCCCAGCGATCGAGCCCTTCCATGTTATCACTACAATGATGATCAGAAGCTGACGAATTCACATTCTCTTCAAGGTTGACATGAACTCTTTGAAGAGGTGCAAGATTAGCTTGAGCATTAAGAAGAGCATCCATTTTGTCTATCAGAGCCTGACTAGCATCCAACAAAACTTTATTCGAAGTCTCCATTCGTTGGTTTAAATTGGCGATAGCGGCGTCCGATTCATTCCTAGTCACAACGATTACACCTACCAAGTTTTTGCCAATTTCAAAGCGACTGGTTAACAATATTTCCTCGTTATCAACATTATCGGGTCCTCCAATAGTTTTATTTATAGTTCTCTTTGACTTTGCCATTATATCGGACAAGGTTTTGAACTTCGGAGAAAATCCATCAATTGTCCCGTATCTTAGATTTGGAGAATCTATCGTAGTAGCAGGCTTCAAATTTCAATGCAACCACATGGAACTTAAGCTTGAGAATGTGATCGTGGCCCCACGGTGGGCGCCAAAAATGTTGAAATAAAAAATGATCACAACACTGCAAGGTGTTTAAGCAACACTTCACTAAAAGGTAGGATTTGAAAATATGGAGCCACGAAATATAAAAGCAAGTAAAAACACGGGATTTTAGAGTGGTTCGGCCTAATATCGGCTTACATCCACTATGGTAGCAATTTTCATTATCACTTTTGAATTTACAAAATACATGATTTGATTAATTTCACTCCTTTCACTCTTTTATAAGGATCTCCTTTTTATTCTCTCTTTTTTGCTCTTGATTTCACTCGAATTCATGAAGGAATCGATGAGATCTCTGGATTTGTGATCATTGTTGTGTAGATCTTCAATTACTTGAACATTTAGATGATCTTCATTAGTTCCATGATGATTTGTTGTTGAATCTAGGCTTGCGAGAGAATTAATGGAGATTAGAGTAGCTTGAATTGAACTTGAGAAATCTCTAATGAAATTTGGAGAAGACTTGATCAATTTGTCGTTGGAGAAAGATAGATTGAGCTTGAGAAGCCATTAATGGAGGTTGGAGAAGTTTAGAGCGGTGGATAAATGATTTTAGCAGCCCTTCAGGGTAGAAGAATCCGTCCCCTTTAATGTGTGGAATAATGGGTATTTATAGGAGGAATTGGTGTGGAGTGGCAGAGTTGTAAATAAGTGTGCTCGGGGACAAGTCGTCAGAACGACTTTCATCATGTCATGTGAACGATATACAACATGATGCTACTCATTGTAATTAACATCCTGGGTTGTATGGTCTTCATGACTTGTGGCATGAATGAACCTGACAACATGCGACATGCGGCATAAATGATATGGTTACATGTCATATTAATG
Organism: Allium sativum; assembly: GCA_030737875.1. Classification (NCBI taxonomy): domain Eukaryota; kingdom Viridiplantae; phylum Streptophyta; class Magnoliopsida; order Asparagales; family Amaryllidaceae; genus Allium; species Allium sativum. Next base: position 558,129,358 of record CM060910.1, read on the forward strand.
GCTTGATTGTAAACATGCACTACGAATTGATTGAAAGCAACGACATGCTTTTCCCCGCATGATGACTGCTAGCCACCCACACTTAATAGCTAGCACACTATATATGTCAAACAACTTAGTTGAATGGAACGACTTAGTTATATTTCCACCTCCTGATTATAATATAGGACCTATTTTTCATACATTATTATACCCATACATTATTATAACGTATGTGCTTTATCCTCTACAGAAGGCAATAGCTGGCATTCAATCATAATGTTAACAACATGAATTAGGTTGAACGCACGTCCTTTGTACTTGCCGAAATGTACTGCCACGTGGAATTCTATTGTGATGGCTTGCTTCTTAAGTTGTATGACTTGCGGCATGAACACGTATTGGAACGACATGCTGCTAGATGACTTGATTCCATTCCCCTCATCACTTGAACGTGTTGTTTTAATTTACCAGGGCCACATACTGACTCCAAAAATTCCAGAAAAATAAATCTAGCTACGTTTTGATGTTACAATACTATTAAAACTAATTTCATCGAATTTGGAGACCGTTTGAAAAATGGTCATTTTCCAGTCAATTAAATTCGAACTGAAATTACCAAACACGTTTAAATTCACCTTGCTCGCATATTAATTTCAAAAATTATGAAAACTGTAATCTAGCAATAATTTTCCGGATCCAACAAAAGTGGTTTCGTCGAAAAAAGAGGTCATTTGCAAAATGGCTATTTTTAAGGGCTATATATTAATTAAAATATACATAAATTCCATAGCGACTATTCTGAATTTTAAACTAAACATAAGTTTCAATTTATATTATGAGTTCTGATTTTTTCACATTTGTTAGGAAGATATAATTAAACAGATTCAAATGTTTCTTGTTTTACTGAAATCCGATTTATTTTGAATTCTATACATTCAATTGAAATTTAAAATCGAATTTTCAAACTACCACGCCATTTCAGGCTTGTTATATAATCAGAATAAATTTATTTGTTCTAACTTCGATTCAAATATTTTTTTAGTCGTTATTATTTTAAATATTCAAAATTCAATAAAATAGCTAAAATAATTTTTTTAAATTGGTTCTGAAAATCCGGGTTCTTATAACCGCTCTTTATGAGTCTGATAATAAATCTAATATTATAAGTCGGAAGTCTGACACAGATCATGGATTTAATCAAATGTCATTACTAAAATGCAATAATCACTTGTTTATCACAATTCTGATACCTAAGCGTACTATAATGAAAAAAATAGTGTGTATATATATGTCATAGGAAAATGTTAGTCAACTAAATGAAAATTACATGTTGTGCATATCACATGCGAAAGAAACAAATTAATAAAATGTACACCCTCGTTGATCTGAACTATGGATGCTAGAGTGAATACTCTCTGACGATATTGTTGCTACCAAAATTAAATCTGAGACTAGCTGACAGTGAAAGGGTATCAGTGAACCACAAAACCGGAAAGAGTGATCGGAGAGAAGCAAAAACCGGCACCCTTCCGGAGGGAAGGTTCCCAAAGTCTACAGAATATCGACAAGGTACTTCTGGTAGGGTCCATCCGACAGGACCTATCTGATAGGAAGGCCCTTGAAAAAGGGCCATCTAAGTCAGAAACTAAGAAATAAGATGACATGAGCTCCACTCCTCAAAACCCAAGGGGTTATCAGTGTTAACCTGCTCAACATCGATACACCAGAAGGCATCGAAGGCACCAAACAAGAGGGACGCAAGGATCGTCCGGAACCAACTTCCGAAAATAACTATTGCACAGTTATCGAAAGGTCGCGTTAAGAAACAACAGAAGCATCATCGGAAGCCATCTTCTAGAATGCCAGACTTACCCGAAAGCTCCATCGGAAGGCTAACCAGGACCCAAGCGGAGCCCTTACTAATCTACCTAGTGTAGGAACCAACAACGGTTTAGAACTAGCAGCTCTCCACATACATCATGAGGGCATGCTCCTCTAAGTATCCACGAGAAAGACGGAAGCCTACATCCAAAAGCTTACGTCCGGGAGCCTACATCCATGAGCTGCTACCGAGAGTTCAAATGCCGTCTGGAAGCTACCTCATCAACAAGCCCGTGGCTATCTCAATGGAGCCTGATTGATCGGGACTCTCACTTTAAAGACTATAATTAACACCACAAGGACAACCAGAAGCTAAACATTCGAGAACATGGAAAAAGCGGTTGGCAAAAGCCCGCGCGGGCCCTATTATCTAACAGTAGAAGGGCCTCCAAATCCTCTATAAATAAGACCATAGGGGTCACTCTAAAGTGATTGGAATTCTGATACTCTTCCTCTTAAGAAAGAAAAACAAAAAAATGGAGATTAATTTAACGATCTCCTCAATTCTGTTCATGTAAGTAATAGATTAATAAAGGGCAAGAACTACACCTATGGTATTTACTGTGAGTATATCATTTTAATTATTGTGGTTTCGATTAACTGTTTGCTACCTATGTATGCCTGGATTCTTGCCTGAATCTATACCTATAATCGAAGGAAACGACACCTCTCAGTTAACCTAAGACCTCCCTATAAGCATAGGTATTATCAACGAGCTTAGATCTCCCGGCGAATTTGGTCTAGATACCTAGGAATAGTGGACTGACCCAAACTTTCGAAGGATAAACAGACTATTTCCCTCTTAGGTCCATCCCCGTAGACCTGATTCCGGTGTTAACGAAAAATATCGCTAACAAATATGCTATAGATCGCAAGGTCTAAAAGCACGCAGATAGGAAACACACAAAGGAGGTTGCGTGTATTGGGAAGATAAATCTCAAAATTCGTTACTAACATAGGAACAACATAGGAGGACATACGAGGAACAATATGATAGGAATTCAAATCTTGTATATAATCAGATAACAAGTAAGCATAAGAGGCTATTCAAATCTAGTAGGCATTGAAGTCTCCAGGTATGGCAAAAGACTTCCCCTCCACCTATCCTATAACCCTTATGACGACTATATAAGAGGGCTAACATGATTTTTTTTGAAAATTGACTAAAGTGCTAACATGGTGGTCAGAGTAAGCCTTGAACTCCCGACCTTAAACCAAACATGAAAACTTATTCTATTATGCCAAGTTATGCTGGCACTGACATGAATATATATATATATATATTATATATGTTCATACAGAAGAAAATCAAAAGGAATACAAAATACCCCAAATAAATACAAGTGCCACTTTAATAAGTATAGCATATGAACAAACATGAATGAACCTAAAGCATATTGTACATTTGGAGATAAAAAAGCAAAAGGTAATATAATGCTTAGTGTTAGGCCCTAAAAATATCATATGCTCGTGTCAAGGATGGAAAATAATGTTTTTGCACGTCCTCAAGTTCATCTTCTATTTGGCCTCCATCAACTCATAATGCAACCCTTGTGGAACATAACATACATGCAAAGCATTCCCTCAATGATGCAATCCATAAAGGTAAATACATGAAGCGGTGCTTGCTCCATTAACAAGTTATCTGTACATGTTAGTACCATGGATGATACTTTTGATGATTACAACCCCAGGCAATGAATATTTTATAAAACACATGTACTAATTATTATCTAGATATATATGCTATATAATGTAGGATATATTGCAAGGTATTGATAATCAAGACTATACAATATCAAGATTAAAGATCCAGATTGATGATTCAAGAGTTAGAGAATGAAGACTCATGAGTTTTGAAGAGTTCAAGATTTCAAGGTATTATCGAGCCTTAGAATTTATGTTAAAACTCAGGTTGTACTTATCTTATCTCCATCCATTTTGCAAATTGATTTTTCAAAATATTTATTTTCAAATTCCATTTTGCAAAATGGTTTCAAAAGTATTTTCAAATCTATTTACAAAAATACATTTAACTATCCTTTTTTTCTAAATGATTTTTCAAAGAATTTTTAAAAAGGAACTTTAAGCTTTTAAATAATTTACTTTGAAATGTTCTTATATACTAGATTTTAATGTCTATACTTATACATTGATTCAAGTACCTTAATATCATACCTTCAAAAATACTTACATTGGTTTTTTATTTTGATTATACTTACATTTTAGTTTTTTTATATACTTTGATTTTTACACTAATATTATATTTCGATATTATACTTTAGATTTTGATGAAGATTTTGATTTTAAATTTGTACTTTAGATTTTGATTTTAAACTTAATGATTATTGTTTAATACTATTATAATTTTGACACTTATATTTTAATTTATTAGATTAGATATAGTTTTAAATATAAATATTACATCCTTGCATAAATTCTTTTAAGTTTTTAACAAGTTTTCTTAAGCTTTACTATGCTTAGAATACATATTTACTATGTTTAAATAGTCTTACAAAGTTTCAGAATATTATATATAAATTTATATTTTCAAAAAAAATATCAAATAAATTAGTTTTCAAACTCTACTAAGGTATGTCAACATCGGGGTCTCATGTATGTCGACATATACCTGTATTTTACAAAATTCAAGTATGAAAAGAAGTGTCTATTTGTGGTAACCTTTCTTCAATAGTCATATCTGCTCACTCCTTTATATATCCTTCTTCCATAAATGAATTTTCAACTTCTCCTTCATAATTTTTCGCTCTTTTCTCTTCTCTCTTAAAATTACAAAATTTATTACCATACTCTACCAATTTTCAAGTCCAATCAAGTTTATTCTTCTTCGATTTGATTCTACTTCAAACTCCATTTCTATCAGGATCAAAGAGCAATTCAGTGTTATACAAGTAACTATGATCAAGATTGAAAGATCCAAGTCCATTGCTTTATGTATTTATGTTATAAATCTATTATGAATCGAAAAACAAAATAATACAAACCATTAACATATGAACAATACATGAACACGTGAGCATCCTCAATCACTAATACACAAACTATACATGATGAATCATTAAAATGGCACAAAATCAAAATATCTTCACTCAATATGATACAACCCATTCCCGTTATCATTTCCGTTGTCGTCACAACTATCATCAACGCCATCGAAGTCATGTGTATCAAGCAGCGTTGCTACTTTAAGTCATGCTTTAGAGCCCGATAAATCTGTATTTAAGCCCTATGCCACTCTTTCTGAGTCTGATACTAAATCTAATACTGTTAATCAACCTGATAAGTCTGATACATATTATGGATTTAATCATATGTCAGTGCTCAAGTGCAACAATCACTTGTTTATCATGATTTAGGTACCTAAGCATACTATGATGAAAAAAGAATAGTATACATATGTCATAGGAAAATATTAGTCAACTAAATGAAAATTACATGTCATACATATTGCTTGCAAAAGATGCTGTAATGACCCGCATTGGCAGAGGTACTATAATTAATTTATTTAGTTATATAAATAGTGATATAGTGAATTAAATGGTCGTGGAATTAAATAATGGTGAATATTTAATTAAAATAATAAATTAAATAATATATTTAATTCTGATATAATCAGAATTGGCTGAAATGACGATATGGTGTGAACTGGATCATCTGTGATATTTATTTCAGCTTGGAATTGAATTTGAATAACGAATATATTATATAAACGACAGTTTGAACGTAGAATTATAATACAATTAAAATCGAGCTCGAAATGACGCTGCAGTTCGTAAATTGGCGATTCGAACTTCAACTGAATGTACAGGATTCGTTTTAAGCCGGATTTCTGTGAAACAAGAAACGTGTGGAGCTGGTGGAGTATATCTTTCTAGTGGAAGAGAAAAATCGGGATTTCGTTGTGTAGTTTTTGATTTACGTCCAAATCAAATTTCAGAAAAGTCGCTGTGGAATTCCTTTGAATTTTATAAAGGAATTATTTATATTTTTAAAAGGAATTTCAATATAAATCGAATATCGGGTTGACCCAGATTTGAAATATCGAATTAGAAATTCATATAGGAATATTATAGAGTTGTATGGTATTCCACTGTGAATATATATGATAATATTTATTTTTTAAATATTTAATTTAATTATATTTAAATAAATTTATATATTTAAATGGGTCATCCAGAGCTTTAAAAATAGCCACTTTGCAAACAAAGTCGGAATTCGATGAAACTAATTTTGTTGGATCCGCAATGTCAAATAGTTTTAGATTCCAAGTTTCATGAGTTTTAGAGTCACTGTGTGGCCGCACGGATTTTTAGAGTGAGAAATAGTCAGTATTTCGACGGTTAAAAATACGCTGTGTGAGCAAACGGAGTCGGAATTCGACGAAACCAGTTTCGTTGGGACCGTAATGTCAAACTCTAAATGCATGTCAATTTTCATAATTTTTGGGTGTCGTATGTGATCATGGGGATTTTTAAAGCCAAGCACAAACAACGTTGAGATATAATTTAATATTTTAATCGAATATAAAAATATTATTTTTCTTCTATATAATACCCTTACCCTCTAACCCTAATTTCTATTTTTTCTGGTCAAAGGAATTTTGTGCCGCAACCTTCTTACATTCTAAAAAAAACAAATCCGAAGTTGTAAATTCAAAATCAATTCAAATAAAACTCTATAAAATCCAAACCAAGGCTTTTTGGGTTCGGTAAGAGGAGATCTTCAGTCTGATATGAATCTCATGAGGTTCGAGGCCATTCTAGTGTAGGGATTTTCTAAACCGTTGGCTAGGGTTCAAACAATTGGGAGATTTAAGCTTCAATCCTCGATTTGGTGGTTAGTTTTGGATTGAGGGTGGAGAATGGCATCGATCATGAATTTTTGATGGAATTCCGTTTGAAAATGTGTCGCACAAGTTACTGTGCGAACCAGGCATGCGCTCGAAGTCGCATTTCGGAAGGTTGGGGCGAGCTTCATCATTTGGGTATGTTAAGGAAGAGATTTTGATAAGAAGTCTGATGGTGCTATCAGTTTGAAGATTCGTGAATAGATGAAGGAGAGGTGGTGTTAGAAAGTTCGGTTATGGCATTGTGAGGAGCAGAATTTGGCCACGGTACTTTTGGGAAGAAGGGGTTAACAACCGTCGTGGGTTTTCAAGTGGTAGTGGGCCGAGTAATTTAAAAGGGGTGAGGCCCATTATAATAAAACCCATGTTTTTATTTCTTCTATTTAAAAATGTACTAACTTTGTAAATTCATAACTTGACCATACGATATCGAAACTCAGCGAAACAAGATCCGTTGGGATCGTATGGACGAGAGCTTCACAATTAAGCTGGCTGGGAGTGGATTGGGGCTCGTATGAATTTATGGCGGAATAAACTGTTTGATTAAAATCAAATAACAGTTTATTGTTCTTTAACGATGAACTGCCAAAGTGAGTAAATCTCACTAACTCTGAACAGTTTATAATTTCATGTTGTATTTTTAGAACTGTTAAATATTGGCTGATTGACTATGTGTTGACTGTTTGATTGAACTGCTAGTCAGTTAGTTGAATTTCTATATTGATTCTGTTTAACAAAATATATCATATGCAACTGAAAGTGATGTTATCTATATTGTTTAACATATGTGATGCAGGGAAACAGGTCGGAGGAATCCAACTGGATTCCTCAACATTTATTTTACTGTTTTCATATATGGTGATATATGAGGTGATATATAATCTGTTTGATTATGTGTGTTAGAATGATGTTGATCATTGTGATTCGATATTTTTAATATCATAAAAAGACCCTGGGATGTACAAAGAATTATTTCAATGTATATTGAAATAAAGGGATTTTATAAAATCAATAGATTTTATAAAAAGGAAATATTTTGAAAGTAAATAAAAGGAAAATGTTTATAAAACGAATAGAGTTTTATAAAAGGGAAAAATGTTGATAAAACGAATAGAATAGAATAAAGGAATACTTATTTAGGAAATAAATAGGATTAAAAAGGGAGTTAATCAAACGTAGTTTATCAAACGGGAGTAAATCAAACGTAGTTATCAAAAGGAGTAAATCGGGCATAGTTATATAGGATAAGTTACCATTTTGCATGACTGCTAGCGTAATTCGCAGGGCTGCAGATAGCCTACGGCGGTCGGATGTTTCCTGAGGGAATCAGGCGTAACCATTGTGATCACTGCGATCTAGAGTTAAGCGAATGGAGTTAAATCGAATATTAGTTATTCAAATTAGAATTAATCCAAATAGAGTTAAACAAGATTAGAAACTGACTAGAGATTACTTAAGTTGAATAGTTTTCTAAGTATCGATCTGATGTTGGTTTCGGCCTTCGGGGTTTATACTTAGAGAATTGTTCTCCTACTAGTTTACAGTCAGGGACTGATAGTTGTGGAAGAATAGTGATACGTAAATAAGCGATGGAAATGTTTTCCAGTGTTAATAACATATATTTTCTAAACATAGAAAATAAGGAAATAAGGATATATATATATGATTGATGATTGATTGATAGAACTTCCATTTGGAAATAATATCGTTGTTTACGCACGTGTTTTTCTTCGATAGTTAAATCACAGACTATCGAAGTTTTTGACCATTTTAACGTTGTTAATATGGAGAGACTGGTTGGATTATTATCCAAAGAACCACTCTGTATTGGCATAAGAGTTGCGAATCATATATTCCAAAGGAGATTGAAGACAGAGTAAAGTGCAAGGGCTATTGTATAAATCTTAGATAACAGTGCCTAAGATAGATATACTGAATAGTACCTTCGGTTCATCTTGTTCCTGGATGACTTGTATGGATGAATGTCTGACAGAGTATTTCCAGAAAGGTCACGTACATTGATTTCTCCAACCGTGCCAAGAGTGGAAGCAGAGAAGGAAACTTCTTTTAGCTAACACATAATGTATGGTTAAGGACGTCAATCAGTGATTTGATGGATTTGGCGATGTGGCATTCAAAGTGAATCTGGTGTGATGATAAAGCATAGCTTCTAGCCTCACAACCGGTAAATGACAGAAATCGGGTAGGCAGCATGGCTAAGTCGGTCGCTCCGAAGTAGGGTGTATAATCACCTGATCCAGAGTTTCATTTACTTCTAAAAATCTATTGTTGATGCTGTCCCATTCGGGAAATGGTTGCTGATCCCAACCGTTAGTGATATACATTCGATACACTCAAGCGAAATGAGTCGTCGGTCATGTGTGGCCGGGTTGCAAGATGTTCTTGTTGAACCCAGTGCATTCCTCTCTAGAGGTACACTAGCGAAAGGTGGTTCCATACCTTGTCATAGTTGGAAATCCATTACCCAATACGTGCTTGCAGTTTTGATTGTATATATATATGTAGAGCGTGAGATGAAAGCGTTTCTGCTAGATGATTATTATATTCTGGCTGATAGACATTACTATATTATCAAAAGGTTTTTGATATAAAGATAATTTGGATTCTCATAAGGGAAAAACCCGTTCCGTTATACGACGTGGTCTTATGAGATATCGATTACCTGCTTGAACTGTTTTAAACTGTTTTACTCACACCAGTCCCATGACTGACCCGGAGTTTATTTTGTTTTGTTTTCCCTAAACTCTTGGGTGCCTAATTTTGTACGGGCAGTCAATTAGTCGGGATTTACAGATATACTAGAAGAGCTTGGGCAGGAGTGTGACGACCAGAAACCTGCACATCTCCAATTCGACTCCGATTTCGACCAAAACTTCGCCAAACGACGAATCCGACGAAACCAGCTTATCCGATTCATCCAAACGCAATCACAAACATGTTATGCAACCAAAAATATCATCAATCTAACAATTTCCATCAAAACACATAAATTTCCCAAAACATGATAAGTGAATCATATGAACATAAAAACGGATCTAACTTGCATAATCTTGAGAAAAATCATAAAATTAACCATTTAAATTATCTAGATCAGATCCTAAGGTGATTCATATATAAAATGGACTTAGCATGGTGTGGATCTAAGGAAAATAACATGGAAATGATGAAATTAACATCCTAAAACCCATATACTTGCATGAATCCGAATGAGAGATGTAAATCACTCACCAATTCTTCAAATCGATGCAAAAACAATGAAAAAGCAATCCGGACAGCGAACACTTCGAATCAAACTCCTCAATCCGATGAATTCGCCCTTGAAACGATGTAGATCTAGCCTCTTATGGTGTAGATCTTCGATTTCCCTCCTTGGATTTTGGAATTTTAATGGTGGAAAGATGTTAGAGGAAGAAGGTGATCAAAGCCTCCCCATAAGAGAATGGAAAATGCCAACCTTTCTCCATATCCCTTACCCCCTATTTATAGCCTCCACCAACCCCCTAATGGGCCTTCTCCAAATCAGCCCATTAGCCTTCCAAAACCTGAACAGCCAACTGAAAAATCTTAAAACAGCGATTTCTCCCAAACCGCTGAACCAAATCCTTAATGTAACCACTCTACGGAAAGGGAATCATCAATTCCTTTCCAATGGCACAGGTCTCACCCTCTGATTCGACCTGAGTCAAAAGTTATGCCCAGTACAAGACTGACAGGGGCAAAATGGTCACAAACAAAATCGGTAAAAATTATGGACATGTCACACATCCCCATAAGCAACATATCAAAAGATGAGAATGATCCAACCCTCAGGGAATAAAATAAAAATATTTTACGATCTTCCGATACGTAAAAGGCGGGCTGTTACATTCTCCCCCCCTTAAGAATTTCGCCCCCGAAATTCCAAGCAAACACAAGCAACCACAACAATTCCGCATGCCTATCATCCATGTGAAGCCAATTCTATCATCCAAACTAGCAACCATCAATCCATGCATCCATAGCCTTATCCTAGCACGCGGAATTCTATCAACAACATGACCGTATACCTCCTAAGCTATTTCGTGTTGTTCCTCTCAAACACGAAGCAGCTTACGAGGTCTCGTAACTACGGACTCAACTTCTAGGTTTTATACTACCCTGGAGAAACCACCCCATTCGAAAATACTCCTCCGAATGAATCCTTTCTCCAAAAGATCGCGAACTCGCACCTCTAACTCTTGCTATTCCTTAGGCGCCATCTGCCTAAGAGATAAAACGATAGACCTAGCCCCCTCGATCAAAACGATCCTAAACTCATCTCACGATGCGGCGGCAACCCTTTGACCTTGTCAAAGACATCTACACACTCATTAGCGATCAGCACTGATGATGGGTCTTCCTGTGAAATCCCAAGCGAATATAGATAACTCACGAAGACCCCGTCTTCGTGCTTACATCTAATCAACACCTTTCGCCCTTCCACATCCCCGACCCTCACCTCTAGCTTCTCGCAATTCACCCTTGCCGCATACTTCTTGAGCCAAACTATGCCCAATATGATCCCAAATCCAGCGGAGATCATCGCAAAGACAACCATGACTCGACAAAGCAAGAGCATGCCAAACATACACAAACTAGACGAACCCTCAGCTGGATTGGCCTATCACGCATCTCGGGTTTCAAACCCAAGCGACACACATGCTCATAACGAACAAATGAGCGCAAAGCTGCAGTGTCGAACAACACTCGAACTGAAACACTTTTAACGGAAAGAGTACCTTGCACCACGACACCCTTTCCTTTCTCTTCAACAGTCGGACCCCTCGAAGAAGACGGCACGGCTTCCAAAGCATAAGCCTTCACGATCTGGTTCCCCTTAGCTGCTTCCGGACAATCTTTCTTCTCATGTCCAGACTTTCCACACTTGAAGCACTTCTTCTCAGCCTTGGGATTCTTGCACTCGTTAGCAAAATGGCCTTTCTGCCAGCAGTTATAGCAAGTCACTTCACCCTTTTGCTTCTTCTGTCCACTTTCCCCTTCCTGTTGTTGCTGCCTCTTCTTCTTATTGTTATCACCACCCAGCTGCGGTTTCTGATCTCCTTTAGTTGCAGCGACAACATTTGCTTCCTTGGGAAACAAGCTTTCATGGCGAATAGCTTTTTCCACAATCTTCTCAAATGAATCATCAAGATGGTCCACCAGTGGCTTCCCAATATAAGCATCCAAACCCAAGACAAACTTCTCGTTCTTTTGATAGGGTGTATCAATGTATGAACGAGCATATCTAGACAAAGCCTCAAAATTAGAAATGTAGTCAAGAACTGATCTACCATTCTGCTTCAACTCTACGAACTTCTTGAAGAGAACGGACTTCTGAGCAGTGGAGATAAACTTTGCTTCAAACTTAGCTTGGAATTGCTCCCATGAAATCTCCTCTTCCGGAGTCTCGAGTATAACGGAATTCCACCATTCCATGGCTCTACTCTGAAGCTGCCTTGATGCAAGCTTTCTCTTCATTGCATCCTCAATACCTAAGTCTCCAAAGATTCGAACACATGAATCCATCCATCTCTGAACCTCTTCAGCTGGTTCAGTTCCCTTGAATGGTTTCCCTCCTAGAGATATAAAGTCCTTGCACATCTTTGCAAAATCTATTCTAGGAACTCGCACCCCTACATCCACCGTAGCCGCCACTGGAGCGGGTACCCTTCGCATAATTGCTTCTGCCATGGCTTCAAACATGGCCAGGTAATCTGGTTCATCACCATTTCCCCCTCCAGTATTAACTCTCCTAGCAGCGTGTCTTGATGGTCGTCTACTCATTCTAAGTCTGCAATTTAGAATAGTTAGCCACTTCCAAGAAAACTGCTAAAAGAATACAACCGCTACTACTATATATGCTAATATATATAGTAAACAACCAACTGAAATCTACAAATACGCCTCTCATACGTAATTACGTCTTTGAACTTTGGCTAAAATCGTTGACCAGAGCTCTGATACCAAATGTGACGACCAGAAACCTGCACATCTCCAATTCGACTCCGATTTCGACCAAAACTTCGCCAAACGACGAATCCGACGAAACCAGCTTATCCGATTCATCCAAACGCAATCACAAACATGTTATGCAACCAACAATATCATCAATCTAACAATTTCCATCAAAACACATAAATTTCCCAAAACATGATAAGTGAATCATATGAACATAAAAACGGATCTAACTTGCATAATCTTGAGAAAAATCATAAATTTAACCATTTAAATTATCTAGATCAGATCCTAAGGTGATTCATATATAAAATGGACTTAGCATGGTGTGGATCTAAGGAAAATAACATGGAAATGATGAAATTAACATCCTAAAACCCATATACTTGCATGAATCCGAATGAGAGATGTAAATCACTCACCAATTCTTCAAATCGATGCAAAAACAATGAAAAAGCAATCCGGACAGCGAACACTTCGAATCAAACTCCTCAATCCGATGAATTCGCCCTTGAAACGATGTAGATCTAGCCTCTTATGGTGTAGATCTTCGATTTCCCTCCTTGGATTTTGGAATTTTAATGGTGGAAAGATGTTAGAGGAAGAAGGAGATCAAAGCCTCCCCATAAGAGAATGGAAAATGCCAACCTTTCTCCATATCCCTTACCCCCTATTTATAGCCTCCACCAACCCCCTAATGGGCCTTCTCCAAATCAGCCCATTAGCCCAAAACCTGAACAGCCAACTGAAAAATCTTAAAACAGCGATTTCTCCCAAACCGCTGAACCAAATCCTTAATGTAACCACTCTACGGAAAGGGAATCATCAATTCCTTTCCAATGGCACAGGTCTCACCCTCTGATTCGACCTGAGTCAAAAGTTATGCCGAGTACAAGACTGACAGGGGCAAAATGGTCACAAACAAAATCGGTAAAAATTATGGACATGTCACACATCCCCATAAGCAACATATCAAAAGATGAGAATGATCCAACCCTCATGGAATAAAATAAAAATATTTTACGATCTTCCGATACGTAAAATGCGGGCTGTTACAAGGAGGCTTCAAGATTATATAGCTATAGGTTATTTCTGCTGTGTAGTAAGTGCTGTACTCTGATAGTGTTATTGTATACATATACTGATTTGATTTCAAGGATATGTTATCTATTATATCTTGTTTCGTTCCGCTGTGGGATTCATGTTACTCTGATGTTGTGTTCTTCTTCTTCTTCTATTATAAGTTTCTATCTTATCCTTCTTCACCCTCTGTTTTCTTTCTATTAATTTCCTGATTTTCAGTTTAATTTGGGGTTGGACTTGTGTTTTTGGTCAGCTCAAATTGGACCGGATTTTCGGGTCATTACAGTTGGTATCAGAGCAAAGGTTTAGTTAATACCTTGGTTCTGTTGCGTGACTCAGTAGAGATAGGGTTAGTAATGCCCTAGATTGAGTTGAGTGTATATATACTAGTGAACATATTTGTTATTCAATATAAAAATTTGTTTTATATTGTGGAGATTTATTGGTTGAGTTGTTTATGAGTTCTGGTCGATCAGTTTGATCCCCTGTATCGGTAGGGATTTTGTAAACACTCGAATACGATGAACCGTCATGGTGTGTTTTGAAAAGAGGGTAAACGAAATAATTTTACCCAAATTATATTTTGATATAAAGAATTTATATCAGAGTGATTTTAAATATATTGGATATGTTGGTTGTTATTATAATCGAGTAAGATTATAAATTAAATGGTTATGTAAATAACCAATCAGAATTCATATAAGTGAAATACGTGAAATCAGATGAGTAAATCTGAAATTTAAACCAGAAATTGAATTAAAATTCTGGAGAATTGGATAAGTGTTTGTAAATGGATTTGGATTAAAAATAAGGAAAATTTAAGATCCTGGGAGGTTTTAAATTGTTTTACAAGCAGTGTGAATTATATTTTGAAATTGATTTCAAAGTGAAAATGTGTAGAAATGGTTTTATAGTATTGAACTCACTTCGATCACTGGAAAATAGATTCTGATGATGACAGCTGCATCATCAGTATTCATTTTCGAGTTGTAAGTGACGAATTACTACCAGAGATACTATTTTGAATTTGTTTTGGGAAAGACAAGTGTGTTGAATTTCAAAATGGGATTTATAATATAGAATTGAATATAGAATTTGAATAAAGAGAATTCAAATAGATTTAAATATAGAATTTGAATAAAGAGAATTCAAATAGAATTGAATATAGAAATTCAAAGGGAGTTTGAATATATGAAATTCAATGGAATTGAAATAGAAATTCAAAGGGAGTTTGAATATAGAATTCAAATGGAATTTAAACTATAGAATTTGAATATATAAAATTTGAATAATAGAATTTGATATATATGTTTGAATAATAGAAGTGATATAAAATTTGAATAGAAATTAAATAGAATTAACTAAGTCGAAGAGGAATTAGTTAATCGAGTTTTGAATTTGAAGTTGAACTTTGAAAGGGTGAACTGGATTTGTAAATGGATATTCGAAATCGAATACAGAACTTAAATTTGAAATTTGGATTCAAATTAGTTAATAAGCAAGTTAAAATATATTTGAACTGTAATGGTCAAATATAAAAGTGAAATAAACTAAAGAGTTAATTAACAAATTAATTAACGAATTGAGTTAAAACGATCAGGTATAGTTAAAATAGATTGGGCAGGTATAAATATACATGAGATAGGTATGGATAAGGTATGAAGGTATATAAATAGAATGCTCGTTGAAAAGGTATGTATTTAATTCATATATGAGATTTTATGCACCCTATCGGCTAGCCGATTGGCTTTTTCTTTTTCTTTTGGATTGGTGAGAGCCATGGGAGGCTATTTGAAATATCTCGATGCTCCTGGTAGAAAGGAGGTTATGGCAAATTTTTCCAGGAATTTAAGGAGTTAGAATATTTTTAAGATAATTTGATAGTTAGAAATCAACGTATCGATATATATATATATATATATATATATATATATAGAAGTCGATAAGGAAATGAACTTAGAAATAGAATAGTAAAATCAAAAAGGAAGACTAAGAATAAAATCTAGTAAGAATAGAAAGTGGAAGCGTATACGTGTTTAAAAGTGAATAAGTAGTTGTATGGTATTGATTATTCGAGTAAGTAGTCATATCTGTTTTGACGTTATAAATGTTATTCAGTCAAGGTCTGAGAGGTAGTTATACCCCAACTTGATTGATTTCATTATTAACAAATAAATAGTAAAATTTCAGGCTCGAAGATCAATGTTGAATAAGAGTTAGTTGAATATAGTATTTGGGTTGTCGTAACGATGTTTTACACAACATCCGTTTTAACCCAAATAAGTGTAAGCTTGGAAATATAATAAAGAATATTTCCTAAGTATAGAAATAAACGAAATCGGAAAAGAGATAAGTAATTGGAATATTTTCCAATTATAAATAGCATATATTTTCTAAAGTTTAGAAAATAAAGGAAGATGATATTCGGAAATGTTTTCCAAATAACGTAAAAGGCCAATATGGTTATTGAAAATATTTGGTTAACAAATATTGATAAACAAATAGAGAAGTGATTTAACTAATGGAATATTAATTAAGGGCTCAGTGACTTGTTCAAAAAGGAAAATTTGATTTTTGAAAAGAGTAAACTGTTTGAAAACTTCCAGGGAAAGACTGTTTGAATTAAAAACAATTTTAACAGAAATTTGTGAAAGCAAAATTGAATTAAAGTAAAGCTA
Source organism: Allium sativum (assembly GCA_030737875.1). Taxonomy (NCBI): domain Eukaryota; kingdom Viridiplantae; phylum Streptophyta; class Magnoliopsida; order Asparagales; family Amaryllidaceae; genus Allium; species Allium sativum. Next base: position 558,145,843 of record CM060910.1, read on the forward strand.
GTAAAGTGGTAACTGAGGTTGAATTAGAATGATATCAAGACAAATTGGATTGTGAGATTCAAATTTGAGGTGTAATGTGATAGTCAAGTTAAGAGTTGGGAATCGAGAAGAAACTCGAGTTGAAATGATATTTGGCTCGGCTGTAAGCGAATGGTTGTGTTGTGGATAAAAGCAGATTGGAATTTGATTGGGATGACCCTTGTATCCGCTGAATTGATAACAGGTGGAAAAGGATATAATGATATGCCGACAAAAGGTACAAGTTTATATTTCTATTGGATATAAGATTTATGAGCCGAATTGGCAAGCCGCTTGGCTATTTGATTTTCTTTTGGGTTGGAGATGGCCCAGAGAGGCGAGTTGGAGTTTGACCAATTAACCAGTACAAAGGAGGTGGTGGCGAAATTTTTCGAAAAGTTAAGGCGTTAGAAAATTTTCAGGATTTTTGAAAATTTTCGTTAAAAAGAATTAATTAATATTTAATTGAAATTAAATTGGTTCAGCTGAAAATGAAGTTAAGAAGTGAACAAATATGTTCTAACCAGTCGATAGGGTCATCCTCTACCTTTTAGCAATTTCGAGGATGAAATTATTATAAGTGGGGAAGATTGTAATGACCCGCATTGGCAGAGGTACTATAATTAATTTATTTAATTATATAAATAGTGATATAGTGAATTAAATGGTCGTGGAATTAAATAATGGTGAATATTTAATTAAAATAATAAATTAAATAATATATTTAATTTTGAAATAATCAGAATTGGCTGAAATGGCGATATGGTGTGAACTGGATCATCTGTGATATTTATTTCAGCTTGGAATTGAATTTGAATAACGAATATATTGTATAAACGACAGTTTGAATGTAGAATTATAATATAATTAAAATCGAGCTCGAAATGACGCTGCAGTTCGTAAATTGGCGATTCGGAATTCAACTGAATGTACAGGATTCGTTTTAAGCCGGATTTCTGTGAAACAAGAAACGTGTGGAGCTGGTGGAGTATATCTTTCTAGTGGAAGAGAAAAATCGGGATTTCGTCGTGTAGATTTTGATTTACGTCCAAATCAAATTTCAGAAAAGTCGCTGTGGAATTCCTTTGAATTTTATAAAGGAATTATTTATATTTTTAATAGGAATTTCAATATAAATCGAATATCGGATTGACCCAGATTTGAAATATCGAATTAGAAATTCATATAGGAATATTATAGAGTCGTATGGTATTCCACTGTGAATGTATATGATAATATTTATTTTTAAAATATTTAATTTAATTATATTTAAATAAATTTATATATTTAATGGGTCACCCAGAGCTTTAAAAATAGCCACTTTTGCAAACGAAGTCGGAATTCGACGAAACTAATTTTTTTGGATCCGCAATGTCAAATAGTTGTTAGATTCCAAGTTTCATGATTTTTAGAGTCATTGTGTGGCCGCACGGATTTTTACAGTGAGAAACAGTCAGTATTTCGATGGTTAAAAATACGCTGTGTGAGCAAACGGAGTCAGAATTCGACGAAATCGGTTTCGTTGGGACCGTAATGTCGAACTCTAACTGCATGTCAATTTTCATGATTTTTGAGTATCGTATATGATCATGGGGATTTTTAAAGCCAAGCACAAACAGCGTTGAGATATAATTTAATGTTATAATCAAATATAAAAATATTATTTTTCTTCTATATAATACCCTTACCCTCTAACCCTAATTTCTATTTTTCCTGGCCAAAGGATTTTTGCGCCGCAACCTTCTTACTTTCTAAAAAAACAAATCCGAAGTTGTAAATTCAAAATCAATACAAAATAAAACTCTATAAAATCCAAACCAAGGCTTTTTGGGTTCGGTAAGAGGAGACCTTCAGTCTGGTATGAATCTCATGAGGTTCGACGCCGTTCTAGTGTAGGGATTTTCTAAACCGTCGGCTAGGGTTCAAACAATTGGGAGATTTAAGCTTCTATCCTCGATTTTGCAACAACCCGAATTTTAATAACATGCTGAAACTAGAAATCAGGGTATAATTAAATTTTAAAATCAGAATCAGGGGAAACGGGTTACGCCATTGCATTCGTCTCAAAATTTTACATGAAATAGAGTCCGAGTTTTCGAAAATCGGAGCCCGGATGAAGAAGTTATGTCCTGTACAAGTTTCAGCAGTTTCAGGCAGCACTGGGCCAGGGGGTCGACCATAGGGTCGACCTACCCCCCAGGTCGACCATAGTGTCAACCTCCCCCCTTACAGGTCGACCTGGTCGGCCTCTTTTGACCCAGAACTCATTTTTGAAGCTTGAGACGTGTTTTGACCGTCCGGATTGATTCTAGGGTTAATCTAAGGGCCTAAACTAGTTGCTAAACCTATAAAAACACCCTTAGACCTAACCTAATTCATATCAAATCATTCTTACACTATTATGCTGCTGAACTCCCTCTTGAACCATGGCCTCCGCCCTCAAATTAAAGTGCAAACATTCAAACTCAAATCAATTCAAAGAACAAAGCTTCAACAATGGTTCAAGACAATAAATCAACAACGCCGCAACATTTTTACAACAAATTCAGTTCCTAATTCACTAGCCATGCTCTGTAAGTTCTAGTTGTTTTTAGATTTAAACATTTAATTATAATGTGGCCATGGAATGAAGTGGAATTGGATTTAAGTATGTTTATCGATTCTGATCTATTTCTGTTGCTCCTTGAATCTTGTGTTTTGTGAATTGTCCATCTTTATGCTCATGACATGTTTATGATCTATTCAGCAGTTTTCTTGATTCATAATGACGTTATCTCAAGTTGTAATATTTATGCCTATGATGATGTTTTCCTCTGATCTCATTTTTATTCAATTTCTATCTCCCCCAATTTATTTTCTTTCATGAACCTTGGTCAATTTCGGACCTTGGCCTAAAATCGCAATTTGCATACGATATGTATACGGGGAAATTATGGGATTATTTCCTATATGAATATGATGTAATAATTGGCAACATTAAATTGGATATTATCATTGTATTTGCAAGTTTGGGCGTGATCTGTAAATTTTGGTATAATCTTGTTATGAAAATTTTGCATAAATATTATATACATGGAATTTGGCACAAATAGGATCTATGTAATGTAACATGATATTTGGTATATATAACATGTAAATAATTTGGCATGAAGTGGGCATACATGAATTAGGCATATGTAGAATTGGGAATTTGAACATGAAAGCGATTGTAAACATGATAATTGGCATAAACATGTATTATGTACTTGGGCAACTGACATGTATTGTAAGAAAAAGATTGGGAAAACCGCATCATGAATCATGATTCCGGTTTACTGGGTATAAAACTTAATACATGTAATTTTGGCTAGATCTTGATATGGGTAAAATGGCATAAAATTGGCATACATGTAAAACGACATGAATTGGCATATGTAAATTTGGTACGAATTGGGCATATGTAAGATTTACATGTAATCTAGAACTTGGGCATATGTTAATTATGTAAAATTTGGAGTTGAAACATATATGGTAATTTATGACTTAGTAGAGGTTTAATATGAACGCGCCTATGTTGGGATTTTGGGTAATTGGCAGGTATTGTAAATAAAAGGCTATAACTTGGCATAACCTTATAGTGAATTATGGTAATAATTTGGGAATACGTTTTGGGGCAAAAACGTGAACCATGAACATTTCTATATGTTAAACATATGAACTGATATTGGGGTTTTGGGTGGAATACGACCATTAATGAACCTTTGACACGAGGTTAGACTCAGTTTGTGGTGTAAATCTGCCCGGAACCGCCCGACAAATCCAGCAGCCACAAAGTGTCAGTCTAATGTGAGAGGTCGAAGGCCAAATTGTAGGCGAACAGTTTATGACACGAGGTTAGATCCAATTTGTAGTGTAAATCTGCCCGAAACCGCCCGAAAAATCCAGTGGCCACAAAATGCACGGTCTAATGTGAGAGGTCATGATTCTTTCATCATAATGATTGAATTAAGGAATATTAACCATAATAAGACGTGGGTATGGTTAGAGGGTTAGGTGGGATGACATGGAAATTTGACATGTAAATATGGACCTAACCGGTATGAGTTAAGAACATGTAAAACTTATAAATGTAGGCTCAACCAACATAATTGTTAATCAGACCAATGGGTGGGTTAAGTAATATGACTAGACTAATGACACTTAACCAATATGATATGAATGGGTGGGTTAAGTAACGTGGCTAGGCTAATGACACTTAACCATTATAATATGACTGGTGGATGGGGTTAAGTTAACATGCACTTAACCAATATAACGTGATGCGTGGTAAGCTTAAGTAAACAACAGAGGGTAACACTTAACCGTTACAACATGATAAGTAGGTGGACTATGTCAACTTAACCAATATGACATGACATGCTGTGGGGTTAAGTTAACACAAGGGAGAACACTTAGCCAATATAACAAGGCTTGCGGTAGGGTTAAGTAACACAAGGAACAACACTTAACCGATATAACATGATGTGTGGTAGGGTTAAGTAAAACAAGAGAAAACACTTAACCAACTTAATGTGATGGACGGAGAGGGTTAAGTACATATCGGGTTAGTGGGTAATATTAGTAAATATAGGCCCACAAACTTAACTGTTAATAAGCATGCTTGAATCGGCGGGATAAGTACATCACGGGAAGGTGGGTAATATCTGTATATATAGGCCCACAAACTTAACCAGTAGGAAACCCTAGTAACGGGGACCCATTTCAGCAGTAACCCACTAGATGTATCACGGTACCCTGGAACTAGGCAAGGTGGGGCACGATTACTGGGCTGATTGTAAGCAGTCAAAGCGACGGCGGTGGGTGCAATAGTGTAGGTTCTAACGGAGTGCGGGCGTGCACACACTTCAGAGCAGAGAAACAGGGCACTGGGGGCACCAGTAGTATAACCTATGCCTTCTAGAATTGCATCGGGCCGCCACCATGGGTCTTGATACGCCCTATGGTGGGACCATCTTAGGTATCTACAATCATTGGGGGACTGTATGACACACGTAGGTAGCATAATCCCTAGGTTGGACCTAGGTGGCATAAACCCTAAATCCAAGAAGTGTTCAATAGGTAGCATAATCCCTAGGTTGGACCTAGGTGGCATAAATCCTGGTTGAATCTAGGAAGCGCTCGATAGAAAACCCTAGGATAGGCCTAGGTAATAAATAAATAGATGTTCACGTGAAAGCAACCTTAATTTCGGGGATTAGGATCACGTTATGATTTTATCATTTTATATAGGTTACTAGTTGGGACACTTGTTAGGTGGTGCAGAGCAAATAGATATCATTTTAATGGTGAAGCAAAGAAATCTTGCGATTCTTGATAGAAATCTTGCAAATCTATACTTAGTTCATCTTGAATGGGAACCTTGCAATGTTATACATGACAAAAATCCTATGATGTTATTCTTAGTTATCGTGCCTGTAGCTTATCTTGTCTTCATGCTTATGTCTACTTTCAGTTTATTCATTACATGTTATCTTTACCTGTTTTTATACTGAAAGCCACTAGGACTTACTCAGTCTTTATGACTGACCCAGTTTGTTTCTCCTCTTTTTCTTTCGTTCCCCCCCCCCAGGTTCGCAGGGTGGGAATACAGCTTAGTTCGGATCTTACCAAGCTTCAAGGCTCTTTCATGTATTGCTTGGATTTCTCTTGGCTAGGGCTTGCTTTACTCCTTTATTGGGGAATACTACAATTTATTTTCATGCTTCTTTGTTTTTAAGCAAGACAGATATTTTAGTTATGCAATTGGGTATTTGAAAGTTGATGGGATTTTATTGTAAACAATTATATTTAATAAATGATTTGAAGTACTTCTACTTTACCTTCCGCTGTTCTATGTCTGTCTTGTAATATTTCTGTTCCAGTACCCATAATGCTCCATTGAAGTTAAGGCATTCCCTTTGTGAGTGACCTTAACGGATGTGGGGTGTTACATTTGGCATCAGAGCAGAAGGTTACCAGACTGGGCAAAAGTTTTTAAAAACCTTCTGAAATTATTTTCAAAATGTTTACAAAGAAGTATTTTTCTAAAGAAAAGTTTTGTTTTACGAAAGGCATATTCCCCAAAAGCCATATGCACTATCTTTTGATTCTTTCCTTGGGTCTCTTCTCTCTTTCTTTTTCACCATAGTTTTGTAGGTGTACGACATATGTAGAAGGGCAAAGGAGTGCCCAACCTCCATCAGTAGCCGCAGTAGTTTCATCTGTGACTAATCTTATCTCAAGCTTTATAGGGTTGCCGTGCGATGGAAGTAGCTTTCGAGAAACTTTTCAACAAGCTATACAAGGATAGTAGGAACGAGGATAAAGAACACAAGTCTAAGGATGAGAAACTTGTTGATATGGCTTAATCCACGAAGAGGAAAGAGCTGAAAGGAAAGAGGCCAAGTGGAAGAATAATAAAAACCCATGACAAGAGAGAATATCTTTAGTATGGTAAAAAGGGACATGTAATTAAGTATTATAGGACAAGAACAAGGGCAAAGTACAAGATCGTCGAGAGGGCAATTGTATGCTCTCACTACTAGCATACCTAAGAGAGGTGGTAACGTTTTTGTTAAAAGTTTAGCTTTTCTTTTCTACCATACCGTGGGAACTTTGTCTTTGGTACATCGCATCCTTTTAATTCTACTTCGATAGTTGAGTCTCTGCACCTTAGTACTAGCGTAGTATAGGATCCCATTTTTGTCTCAAATCTTGTTGGGGAATCGGCTCATTTATTCATGACTTGTTTGGATTTGAGAATGTCTATGCTAAGTATTGAATTTAGAAGTAAAGCTTATGTTTTTGGGCTATGGGTTGATTCTAGGGATGGAGTGGTTGTCTAGAAATGGTACCATTCTCGAGTTTGAAAAAAGGGTAGTTAGATGCTCGACTTGCCTTGGTAATGCCCTCTAAGTATAGTGTAACCCTTAGGGTTCTGCCATGTTTAGTTACCTAGAATCTCTTGATACATTTATCGATCCGTCCTTGATACATTTATCGATCCGCTCGAGTAGTGTTTGCCACTAAGGTGGATGGTTCATTTCGCTTATGCATGAGTTATATAAAATCACCTTAGTAAGTTCACTTAGCAACATGGTTGGCATTTGTTTATTTTCAAGAGATAATTCATTTATGTGGAATACCTTCTAGTAAGTGAACGAGATCCGAGATTCACTAGTGAATTTTGGAGAGCTTGCATGAAACCATGAGTACGCAGTTATGTTTAAGCCGAGTATACTAGAAGAAGGATAAGTAAAAGTGGAACGAGAGGCAACAATGGAATGAGTATATCCTTGGAATTGTGAAGTGAAAGAATTAAGAAGCTATGAAATTGTGAAGTGAAATACGGTGAAAGCACAATGGAGTTAAGCTCAAGGAAATGCGACTCAGAAGATTGAAGACTAGATACGTATATCATATTTCTTTTTTAGAGTATATCCTTGATCTCTCTTTTCCTGTAGAGATAATTTGCATACTATCTTTCAAGTATATCCTCTCGGTCCTATTCTCAATCCCATTTCTGTTAGAAACCCCATAGGGAGGATGACTCGTCTGTTAGTAATACATTTTGGGGCTTGAGGGTGTCCGTTAGGTTGACTAAACTCTTTGGGTTTTATAGGATACGAGTTGGTTTTAGGAAGAGATTTCCTTGTGACCTAAAAGGAGTCCATCATGCTTAGTTTCCTAGAAACATATATATTGGTTGGTTAATTCTTTGGGTGTCAGCCTGATGTTGATTTCGGTCTTCGGGGCTGGTGCTTAGGGAGTTCTTCTCCAAATCAGTATATATGTGACATAGATTTCCAGATTTGACATTGCCTAATGGGCGTAAGATTTTTACTTGCTTCTATCATTCGACTATACCTTTAGGTAGAAACAATTGGGTGCAAACATGTGTTTGAGACATGTTATGATTGATGGTTGCAAGTGGCTGCTAGTGGTTTCTCATGATTGCATAACCCACATTAGGCACTAGATCGGCTCAGACACATTTCCATATTGCATATGCATGAGTGTTTATACTTGTTAATGGATGAAATTGGATGTGTTATCATATGGATGATGCATATGGATGGATGTTTGTGCATACATATAGTGTTTATGTGACTAGGACTATTTGCATACATGTTGGACTCATTGCACTAAACATATTTTGCATTAAGAAGATCAATCAGGCCTGATCATTTGCATTAGATAAGGAACATGTACACACACTTTCTGCATATGTTCATACAGCATTAGAAATCTCTTAAGTACAATGGATGCCTGTGATTGATGATTGAGTAGATGGATGATTGGATGGTAGGACACATTCTTCTTAACTTGAAGATTTCGAGGATGAAATCCTTTAAGGAGGGGAGAATGTAACAACCCGAATTTTAATAACATGCTGAAACTAGAAATCAGGGTATAATTAAATTTTAAAATCAGAATCAGGGGAAACAAGTTAAGCCATTGCATTCGTCTCGAAATTTTACATGAAATAGAGTCCGAGTTTTCAAAAATCGGAGTCCGGATGAAGAAGTTATGGCCTGTACAAGTTTCAGCAGTTTTCAGGCAGCACTGGACCAGGGGGTCGACCATAGGGTTGACCTACCCCTCCTCAGATTGACCATAGGGTCGACCTACCCCCCAGGTCGACCATAGTGTCGACCTCCCCCCCTTACAGGTCGACCTGGTTGGCCTGTTTTGACCCAGAACTCATTTTTGAAGCCTGAGACGTGTTTTGACGGTCCAGATTGATTCTAGGGTTAATCTAAGGGCCTAAACTAGTTGCTACACCTATAAAAACACCCTTAGACCTATCCTAATTCATATCAAATCATTCTTACACTATTATGCTGCTGAACTCCCTCTTGAACCATGGCCGCCGCCCTCAAATTAAAGTGCAAACATTCAAACTCAAATCAATTCAAAGAACAAAGTTTCAACAATGATTCAAGACAATAAATCAACAACGCCGCAACATTTTTACAACAAATTCAGTTTCTAATTCACTAGCCATGCTCTGTAAGTTCTAGTTCTTTTTAGATTTAAACATTTAATTATAATGTGGCCATGGAATAAAGTGGAATTGGATTTAAGTATGTTTATCGATTCTGATCTATTTCTGTTGCTCCTTGAATCTTATGTTTTGGGACTTGTCTATCTTTATGCTCATGACAAGTTTATGATCTATTCAGCAGTTTTCTTGATTCATAATGACGTTATCATCAAGTTGTAATATTTAAGCCTGTGATGATGTTTTCCTCTGATCTCATTTTTATTCAATTTCTATCTCCCCCAATTTATTTTCTTTCATGAACCTTGGTCAATTTCGGACCTTGGCCTAAAATCGCGATTTGCGTACGATATGTATACGGGGGAATTATGGGATTATTGCCTATATGAATATGATGTAATAATTGGCAACATGAAATTGGATATTATCATTGTATTTGCAAGTTTGGGCGTGATCTGTAAATTTTGGTATAATCTTGTTATGAAAAATTTGCATAAATATTATATACATGGAATTTGGCACAAATAGGATCTATGTAATGTAACATGATATTTGGTATATATAACATGTAAATAATTTGGCATGAAGTGGGCATACATGAATTAGGCATATGTAGAATTGGGAATTTGAACATGAAAGCGATTGTAAACTTGATAATTGGCATAAACATGTATTATGAACTTGGGCAACTGACATGTATTGTAAGAAAAAGATTGGGATAACCGCATCATGAATCATGATTTGGGTTTATTGGGTATAAAACTTAATACATGTAATTTTGGCTAGAACTTGATATGCGTAAAATGGCATACATGTAAAACGGCATGAATTGGACATATGCAAATCTGGTACGAATTGGGCATATGTAAAATTCACATGTAATCTAGAACTTAGGCATATGTTAATTATGTAAAATTTGGAGTTGAAACATATATGATAATTTATGACTTAGTAGAGGTTTAATATGAACGCGCCAAAGTTGGGTTTTTGGGTAATTGGCAGGTATTGTAAATAAAAGGCTATAACTTGGCATAACCTTATAGTGAATTATGGTAATAATTTGGGAATACGTTTTGGGGCAAAAACGTGAACCATGAACATTTCTATATGTTAAACATATGAACTGATATTGGGGTTTTGGGTGGAATACGACCATTAATGAACCTTTGACACGGGGTTAGACTCAGTTTGTGGTGTAAATCTTCCCGGAACCGCCCGACAAATCTAGTAGCCACAAAGTGTCAGTCTAATGTGAGAGGTCGAAGGCCAAATTGTAGGCGAACGGTTTATGACACGAGGTTAGACCCAGTTTGTGGTGTAAATCTGCCCGGAACCGCCCGACAAATCCATTGGCCACAAAATGCACGGTCTAATGTGAGAGGTCACGATTCGTTCATCATAATGAATGAATTAAGGAATACTAACCATAATAAGACGTGGGTATGGTTAGAGGGTTAGGTGGGATGACATGGAAATTTGACATGTAAATATGGACCTAACCAGTATAAGTTAAGAACATGTAAAACTTATAAATGTAGGCTCAACCAACATAATTGTTAATCGGACCAATGGGTGGGTTAAGTAATATGACTAGACTAATGACACTTAACTAATATGATATGAATGGGTGGCTTAAGTAACGTGGCTAGGCTAATGACACTTAACCATTATAATATGACTGGTGGATGGGGTTAAGTTAACATGCATTTAACCAATATAACGTGATGTGGGGTAAGGTTATGTAAACAACAGAGGGTAACACTTAACCGTTACAACATGATAAGTAGGTGGGCTAAGTCAACTTAACCAATATGACATGACATGCAGTGGGGTTAAGTTAACACAAGGGAGAACACTTAGCCAGTATAACATGGCTTGCGGTAGGGCTAAGTAACACAAGGAACAACACTTAACCGATATAACATGATGTGTGGTAGGGTTAAGTAAAACAAGAGAAAACACTTAACCAACTTAACGTGATGGACAGAGTGGGTTAAGTACATATCGGGTTTGTGGGTAATATTAGTAAATATAGGCCCACAAACTTAACCATTAATAAGCATGCTTGAATCGGCGGGATAAGTACATCACGGGAAGGTGGGTAATATCTGTATATATAGGCCCACAAACTTAACCAGTAGGAAACCCTAGTAACGAGGACCCATTTCAGCAGTAACCCACTAGATGTATCACGGTACCCTGGAACTAGGCAGGGTAGGGCACGATTACTGGGCTGATTGTAAGCGGTCAAAGCAACGGCGGTGGGTGCAACAGTGTAGGTTCTAACGGAGTGCGGGCATGCACACACTTCGGAGCAAACAAACAAGGCACTGGGGGCACCAGTAGTATAACCTATGCCTTCTTGAATTGCGTCGGGCCGCCACCATGGGTCTTGATACACCCCATGGTGGGACCAACATAGGTATCTACAATCATTGGGGGCCTTATGACACACGTAGGTAGCATAATCCCTAGGTTGGACCTAGGTGGCGTAAACCCTAAATCCGAGAAGTGTTCAGTAGGCAGCATAATCCATAGGTTGGACCTAGGTGGCATAAACCCTAAATCCGAGAAGTGTTCAATATGTAGCATAATCCCTAGGTTGGACCTAGGTGGCATAAATCCTGGTTGAATCTAGGAAGCGCTCGATAGAAAACCCTAGGTTAGGCCTAGGTAATAAATAAATAGATGTTCACGTGAAAGCAACCTTAATTTCGGGGATTGGGATCACGTTATGACTTTATCATTTTATATAGGTTACTAGTTGGGTCACTTGTTAGGTGGTGCAGAGCAAATAGATATCATTTTAATGGTGAAGCAGAGAAATCTTGCGATTCTTGATAGAAATCTTGCGAAACTATACTTAGTTCATCTTGAATGGGAACCTTGCAATGTTATACATGACATAAATCCTATGATGTTATTCTTAGTTATCGTGCCTGTAGCTTATCTTGTCATCATGCTTATATTAACTTTCAGTTTATTCATGCCATGTTATCTTTACCTGTTTTTATGCTGAAAGCCACTAGGACTTACTCAGTCTTTACGACTGACCCAGTTTGTTTCGCCTCATTTTCTTTCGTCCCCCCCCCCCCCAGGTTCGCAGTGTGGGAATACAACTTAGTTCGGATCTTACCAGGCTCCAAGGCTCTTTCATGTATTGCTTGGATTTCTCTTGGCTATGGCTTGCTTTACTTCTTTATTGGGGAATACTACAATTTATTTTCATGCTTCTTTATTTTTACGCAAGACAGATATTTTAGTTATGCAATTGGGTATTTGAAAGTTGATGGGATTTTATTGTAAACAATTATATTTAATAAATGATTTGAAGTACTTCTACTTTACCTTCCGCTGCTCTATGTCTGTCTTGTAATATTTCTATTCCAGTACCCATAATGCTCCATTGAAGTTAAGGCATTCCCTTTGTGAGCGACCTTAACGGATGTGGGGTGTTACAGATTTGGTGGTTAGTTTTGGATTGAGGGTAGAGAATGGCATCGATCTTGAATTTTTGATGGAATTCCATTTGAAAATGTGTCGCACAAGTTACTGTGCGAACCAGGCATGCACTCGAAGTCGCATTTCGGAAGGTTGGGGCGAGCTTTATCGTTTGGGTATGTTAAGGAAGAGATTTTGATAAGAAGTCTGATGGTGCTATCGGTTTGAAGATTCGTGAATAGATGAAGGAGAGGTGGTGTTAGAAAGTTCGGTTATGTCATTGTGAGGAGCAGAATTTGGCCACGACACTTTTGGGAAGAAGGGGTTAAAACCCGTCGTGGGTTTTCAAGTGGTAGTGGGCCGAGTAATTTAAAAGGGGTGAGGCCCATTATAATAAAACCCATGTTTTTATTTCTTCTATTTAAAAATGTACTAACTTTGTAAATTCATAACTTGACCGTACGGTATCGAAACTCAGCGAAACAAGATCATTTAGGATTGTATGGACGAGAGCTTCACAATGAAGCTGACTGGGAGTGGATTGGGGCTCGTATGAATTTATGGTGGAATAAACTGTTTGATTCAAATCAAATAACAGTTTATCGTTCTTTAACGATGAACTGCCAAAGTGAGTAAATCTCACTAACTCTGAACAGTTAATAATTTCATGTTGTATTTTTAGAACTGTTAAATATTGGCCGATTGACTATGTGTTGACTGTTTCATTGAACTGCTAGTCAGTTAATTGAATTTCTATATTGATTCTGTTTAACAGAATATATCATATGGAGTTGAAAGTGATGTTACTTATATTGTTTAACATCTGTGATGCAGGGAAACAGGTCGGAGGAATCCAACTAGATTCCTCAACATTTATTTTACTGTTTTCATATATGGTGATATATGAGGTGATATATAATCTGTTTGATTATGTGTGTTAGAATGATGTTGATCATTGTGATTCGATATTTTTAATATCATAAAAAGACCCTGGGATGTACAAAGAATTATTTCAATGTATATTGAAATAAAGGGATTTTATAAAATCAATAGATTTTATAAAAAAAGGAAATATTTTGAAAGTAAATAAAAGGAAAATGTTTATAAAACGAATAGAGTTTTATAAAAGGAAAAAATGTTGATAAAACGAATAGAATAGAATAAAGGAATACTTATTTAGGAAATAAATAGGATTAAAAAGGGAGTTAATCAAACGTAGTTTATCAAAAGGGAGTAAATCAAACGTAGTTATCAAAAGGAGTAAATCAGACATAGTTATGTAGGATAAGTTACCATTTTGCACGACTGCTAGCGTAATTCGCAGGGCTGCAGATAGCCTACGGCGGTCGGATGTTTCCTGAGGGAATCAGGCGTAACCATTGTGATCGCTGCGATCTAGAGTTAAGCGAATGGAGTTAAATCGAATATTAGTTATTCAAATTAGAGTTAATCCAAATAGAGTTAAACAAGATTAGAAACTGACTTGAGATTACTTAAGTTGAATAGTTTTCTGAGTATCGATCTGATGTTGGTTTCGGCCTTCGGGGTTTATACTTAGAGAATTGTTCTCCTACTAGTTTACAGTCAGGGACTGATAGTTTTGGAAGAATAGTGATACGTAAATAAGCAATGGAAATGTTTTCCAGTGCTAATAACATATATTTTCTAAACATAGAAAATAAGGAAATAAGAATATATATATATATATGATTGATGATTGATTGATAGAATTTCCATTTGGAAATAATATCGTTGTTTGCACACGTGTTTTTCTTCGATAGTTAGATCACAGACTATCGAAGTTTTTGACCATTTTAACGTTGTTAATATGGAGAGACCGGTTGGATTATTATCCAAAGAACCACTCTGTATTGGTATAAGCGTTGTGAATCATATATGCCAAAGGAAATTGAAGACGGAGTAAAGTGCAAGGGCTATTGTATAAATCTTAGATAACAGTGCCTAAGATGGATATACTGAATAGTACCTTCGGTTCATCCTGTTCCTGGATGACTTGTATGGATGAATGTCTAACAGAGTATTTCCAGAAAGGTCACGTACATTGATTTCTCCAACCGTACCAAGAGTGGAAGCGGAGAAGGAAACTTCTTTTAGCTAACACATAATGTATGGTTGAGGACGTCAATCGGTGATTTGATGGATTTGACGATGTGGCATTCAAAGTGAATCTGGTGTGATGATAAAGCGTAGCTTCTAGCCTCACAACCGGTTAATGACAGAAATCGGGCAGCCAGCATGGCTAAGTCGGTCGCTCCGAAGTAGGGTGTATAATCACCTGATCTAGAGTTTCATTTACTTCTAAAAATCTATTGTTGATGCTGTCCCATTCGGGAAACGGTTGCTGATCCCAACCGTTGGTGATATACATTCGATACACTCAAGAGAAATGAGTGGTCGGTCATGTGTGGCTGGGTTGCAAGATGTTCTTGTTGAACCCAGTGTATTCCTCTCTAGAGGTACACTAGCGAAAGGTGGTTCCATACCTTGTCATAGTTGGAAATCCATTACCCAATACGTGCTTGCAGTCTTGATTGTATACATATATGTAGAGCGTGAGATGAAAGCGTTTCTGCTAGATGATTATTATATTGTGGTTGATAGACATTACTATAATATCAAAAGGTTTTTGATATGAAGATAATTTGGATTCTCATAAGGGAAAAACCCGTTCCGTTATACGGCGTGGTCTTATGAGATATCGATTACCTGCTTAAACTGTTTTACTCACACCAGTCCCATGACTGACCCGGAGTTTATTTTGTTTTGTTTTCCCTAAACTCTTGGGTGCCTAGTTTTGTACGGGTAGTCAAGTAGTCGGGATTTACATATATACTGGAAGAGCTCGGAGCAGGAGGCTTAAAGATTATATAGCTATAGGTTATTTCCGCTGTGTAGTAAGTGCTGTACTCTGATAATGTTATTGTATACATATATTGATTTGATTTCAAGGATATGTTATCTATTATATTTCGTTTCGTTCAGCTGTGAGATTCATGTTACTCTGATGTTGTGTTCTTCTTCTTCTTCTATTCTAAGTTTCTATCTTATCCTTCCTCACCCTCTGTTTTCTTTCTATTAATTTCCTGATTTTCAGTTTAATTTGGGGTTGGACTTGTGTTTTTGGTCAGCTCAAATTGGACCGGATTTTCGGGTCATTACAGATGCAAATTAACAGAATGTACACCCTCATTGAACTCAACTATTCGATGCTAGAGCAGATACTTTATGACGATACCTATTGATCGCAAGGTTTGAAAGGACGCCGATGAACAAAGGAGGCTGCATGTATTAAGAGGACGAAGCTCAAAAGTTGTTACTAACATAGGAACTATACAGGAGGATATATGAGGAACAATACAATTGGAATTCTTATCTTGTATGTAATCAGATAACAAGTAAGCATAAGAGGCTACTCAAGTCTAGTAAGCATTGAATCTCTAAGTATGGCAAAAGACTTCCCCTTACTTATCTTATGACCCTCATAACAACTATATAAAAGGGCAAACATGATTTTTTTTTTGAAAATTAGTTAAATGTCAACATGGTGTTCAGAATGAGCCTTGAACTCCTGACCTCTTACCAGACAGGAGCACACCTTTCCACTATGTCACACTATGTTGGCACCAACATGAATATATATATATATATATATATATATATATATATATATATATTCATACGAAATAAAATTAAAAGGAATACGAAATACCTTAAATAACTACAACCAAAGCCGCTTCAATCAGTATACCATATGAACAAACATGTATGAACGTAAAGCACATTGTTTATTTGGAGATAAAGATGTAAAAGTTAACACAATGCTTAGCGTTAGGCCCTAAAAATATCGTATGCTCATGTCAAGGACGGAGAATAATGTTTTTGCACCTCTTCAAATTCATCTTCTATTTGGACTCCATCAACTCATAATGCAACCCTTTTGCAACATAATATTCATGCAAAGCATTCCCTCAATGATGCAGTCCGAAGAGGTAAATACATGAAGTAGTGCTTGCTTCATTAACAAGTTATCAGTACGTGTTGATTGTGTTAGTACCATGGATGATAGTTTCGATGATAACAACTCCAGATAATGAATATTTTATATTACACATGTACTAATTATTATCTAGTTATATATGTTATGTAATGTAGGATATATTGCAAGATATTGGTAATCAAGACTGTACAATATGAAGATTAAAGATCCATATTGATAATTCAAGAGTCAGAGATCGAAGACTCATGAGTTTTGAAGAGTTCAAAATTTCAAGGTATTATCGAGCCTTAAAATTTATGTTAAAACTCAGGTGGTACTTATCTGACCTCCATCCATTTTACAAATTGATTTTCCAGAATATTCCTATTTTCTAATTCCATTTTGCAAAATGATTTCCAAAGTATTTTCAAATCTGTTTACAAAAAAACATCTAACTATCCTTTTTTTCTAAATGATTTTTCAAAGAATTTTCAAAAAGGAACTTTAAGATTTTAAATAATTTACTTTGAAATGTTCTTATATACTAGATTTTAATATATATACTTATACTTTGATTTAAGTACCTTAATATTATATCTTCAAAATACTTACACTGGTTTTTTATTTTGATTACACTTATAATTTAGTTTTTTTAATATTTTATATACTTCGATTTTTATACTTATGATATTATGCTTTAGATTTTGATGTTACATAGGATTTTGATTTTAAATTTGTACTTTAGATTTTGATTTTAAACTTAATGATAATTGTTTAATACTGTTATAGTTTTGACACTTATATTTTAATTTTAATTTATTTGATTAGATATAGTTTTAAATATAAATATAATTTTTTTGCTTAAATTCTTTTAATTTTTTAGCAAGTTTTCTTAAGCTTTAACATGCTCAAAATACATATTTAATATGTTTAAATAGTTTTACAAAGTTTTAAAATAATATATAAGTTTATATTTTCATAACAATTTCAAAATGAATTAGTTTTCAAACCGTACTAAGGTATGTCAACATGGTGGTCTCATGTATGTCGACATATACAAGTATTTTTCAAAATTCAAATTCAAAAGGAAGTGTCTATTCGTGGTAACCTTTCTCCAACAGTCATATCTCTTCACTTCTTTATATATCCTTCTTCCATAAACGAATTTTCAACTTCTCCTTCATAATTTTTTGCTCCTTTCTCTTCTCTCTTAAAATTACAAAATCTATTACCATACTTTGCCAATTTTCAAGTCGAATCAAGTTTATTCTTCTTCGATTTGATTCTACTTCAAACTCTCTCCATTTCTATCGGGACCAAAGTGCGATTCAATGTTATAAGAGCAACTATAATCAAGATTAAAAGATCCAACTCTGCATTCATTATACAAACAACTCAAAAATCTATATAGTTGTTACTAGGTAGTCTGAATCCAGTTCGATTTAATTGTCTCTGATAAAAAAAATTAAGGGTAACTTGTTTGCTCGGAAATAGAGTTGGTTAGGGATCTGTGGCCTACAAATCAGATTTCCCTGCCCAGGAGTTCGAATTTTAGAGGGTGTCTCCTAGTGGCCTTGATGTCAACCAGTGTAATTATTTGGTATTGATTAAAGACTGTATGCTGTGCGGAACTGGAAGTAGGAGTAACTCCGAACCATTATAAAAATTCCTGTGTGTTTTATCTTTAGTACATTTACTTTACTTGTTTTTTATTTTTTATTTGATTATGTGATTGTTATACATATGCTTATAACTATAATCTAAAGATTTTTAAAGGATTTATAAATTTAAGTAAACATTATTCATCCATCTCTAGTAATAATATAGCTTTAAGATCTATAATTCGCGTCACTTTCAGGTTGTGTATTCATAGTACCAATATAAGAGGATGTACCGAAATCCAAACGACTATTTGTATTCCCATAGAGTATATGCGTCAACCTCTATGTACAGATATCCAAGGATGGTGACACCATAATTTAAACATGACCCGACGTTAACCAAACTAGCTAGACATCTAGGTGCAATGGTGCCTTTGTTGCTTAAAAACATATAGAACCAAAAACACATAGCATGATCATGTGCGATAAAAGTGTGCATTCAATGGTGTCTCCAGACTTGATTATATATCTTTGCAAATATGTAATAGTCATTACATCCCTCCTCCTCTAACCTCACCATCTGACAAATCAGAAAATATGCAGAATATGGTGCAAACTCTTTGTAGCCACTATCATACTATACCGCCTCAAAGTCTAGACATGCCAAGATACAAGTGAGCGTATAAAAGTCAAAATGTTTAAACCTAACTCAAAATCCCAAAAATTGAAACATATATGTTGTATTCACCGTCATTTTATAAGAGCCTCTACTACGTAACAGGTACATGCAAATGAATCATTAAACAATGATACATACCGTTTAATTTGAATCAATTGAGAAAACATGCTAACTTACTCAACGACGCATTTAAGCGAACAATCTCATATTGTTATATGACCACCATGTATAATAATCATATAAAGTTAGAACTAAAGTAACTAAATGTTGAGTTTTTTGATTCAAATATTTTATGAAGAGGATGTAATCAATTAAATGATTGGTTGATTAATTGATTGATTAATTGACTAATTAGTTGATTGATTGGTTAATTGATTGATTTATGGGTTAACTGATTGATTTGATTATAAAAGGAAAGAAATGAGTGGTTATATTTTGGAGATATCTTGGAAGGGCAACTTGGATATTTGCCTAGGCTTTCTGTTCTCCTATATATGCAACCTTCGTGATTAGACTGCAAAAAATAAGAACAAGAAACCATGTGAGAATATCTAGTGAGGTTGTGTGCCTCCATGGGCTTGCGCCCTGGGGCGGAAGATGTAGGAATTTGGGCTGAGGGTAGCTATTCCTATTTACTGCTGAAAGACGCAGTTAGTGCCTCCATATGTTCCAAGGGTTTGTCGTTGTTCTTCATCGCTCTTCTGCTCTAACAATATTTGCAGTCATCTAGATATCCTTTGCCTATCTCAATAAGGTTATTTATTCATTGTATTTTTTTATTTTGGTTGTAATCCGTTGAGTGTAAACAAATTTTTTTTTGGTGAATCAGTAATGATGGTGGTTGGGTGGAATATCGTGTGCTCATATTTTCGATATTTTTGTGCTGTTATTTATTTTTTCAATTGCATTCATCTTCAAGTGACTGGGTGATAAAAATCATATTTTTCTTGGCGTTTTGTCAAACTTCCGCTGCGCACAAAACCCTAACAGTTTGATATTAGAGCAATTTTTGCATAACAGTTTGATATCAGAGCCAGATCATCGCATAGCTTGGAGTGTTTGTGGATTGAAGATTGTAGATGTTAGAGATGATGTTGCTCTCGTGGATGACTATTTTTGATGGTAGATACTAAGGGGATTTGGAAGCCTATAATGGTGGATGTTCCATGCCTCAATGGTCCAATTGATGGAAATGTGAAGAAGCCCTCTGATATGGATGAGGGAAGATGGAAGAAGACGAAGAAGAAGGCGGGTGATGGTTGAAGAACCTAGTCCACAATAAGGTGGAGAGGTTAATATGGTCACTGCTTATGGTCCTAAGGTGGAAGATCATGGTATCGACAAGGGTCTAGATGTTGATGATGCTCGAGGGATCCCGGAGATGAAGAGATCGTGTCAAACGGAAGACGGATGTCGAGTTTTGAAATCCACAAGATGATGGAGATCTTGTGGTACTACAAGCACTTTCTAGACCGTTGGTTTTTGCGTGGTGTAGCTCAGATGGTTGATGCTTCTTTTGCAGGTGGTAGGTTGTGTTTGTAATTGAGGTGTGATCGTAATCCTTTCAAATCGACTGGGGTATATCTCGTTGCCTTGAAATCGTGGTTGATTTTAATTGATAGTAGGTGTTATTGAAAGAGCTAGGTTGACTTCTTTGTGGACTGTTGGAGATAAGTGATATTTGAATCAAGGTGGAGTGTTGAATTTTTTGATTCAAATATTTTATGAGGAGGATGTAATCAATTAAATGATTGATTAATTGACTAGTTGGTTGGTTGATTGATTGGTTAATTGATTGATTGATTTATTGGTTAATTGATTGATTTGATCATAGAAGGAAAGAAATGAATGGTTATATTTTGGAGATATCTTGAAGGGGCAACTTGGATATTTGCCTAGGCTTTCTATTCTCCTATATATGCAACATTCGTGGTTAGATTGCAAAAAATAGGAACAAGAAACTATTTTCACATCTCCAGCCACTGCTAGAGATGCTCTTAATCAAGAAAAAGCGTTATGATAATTTGATCATTCACGTAAAGACGTTTGGATTACAAGATGTATGGTATGTCGTATAAAAAAGTATAAGCAATCCCAGATGTCACCACTTTATCCTAATCTAAAAGGGACAATTCGACGAGTTTAAAGAAGAATGATTAACAAGTTCTTGTTATCACCCATCAATTTTTATATCGATTTATGTTTGGCAAATGCGTATACTAGCAAGAATGCATGATCAATTTTTAGATAATGCATTCAGATTGAATTAATAATGTGAAGACAATTCGACTACGACTTATATGACCAGAGTTCCATATAAGGAATCATCGGAATTAGTTGTGATCATTTTTCTTGTATTTTATTTATTGTAGTGAAATGAAAGATATGAAGAAATACTTAGCAAAAAATAAAAAATAAAAAAAAGATATGAAGAAAAAACAGAGTATTCTAGAATAAGTGAGAAAATTGTACGATCATTGAATTTCAAACTAACAATATAGATGTAGTGTAACACCCCACCTCCATTAAGGTCACTCGCAAAGGGAATGCCTTAACTTCAGTGGAGCGTTTTAAGTGAATATAGAACAGAAAATCACAACAAGATAGATATAAAGTAGTACTTGAAAATTAAAACTTTATTTCATTGCAGCGGATAAACCCATATGTTTGATTACATCATCAAAACTATAAACCAAAGTCAAGTACATCATATCCATCTTGATAAAACAAAGTACATAAACTGAAAGACATAATCCCCAACATTAAAATAGCCATAAATAAAGAGAAGCTGAACTTTACTTCAGTGGTCCAAGAAATCTTCTAAAAGCAGTCCAAGATCAAGCTCCACTGGTGCTAGTTCCAACCTGAGCACCTGGAGGGGGGGAGGGGGAGGAAAGAGATGGAAAAGGGGGGTCAGACATAAAGTCTGGCGAGTGCGATAATTCTAACAATATAATTAACAAAGTAACTAGGCTAAGGCATAAGTTGGAAAATAGGGAAATGACCATGAACCATTGAGTATGACAGAGTAAACAAGGAAACAAGATGAATTACGATTTCGTTAAAGCGCATCTAAACTACTATAGGATAATTACTGAACTACATCAACACTATGGGATAATTCCTGAACTGCACTGCCACTAGTATACTGCACCACTACTAGTCACCCTAAGATTGATCCCGCCTACAGACTTAATAATGATATTGGTAGTTTCGTGCACCCCTAGCTGCCTTCATAGGTGCCGTCTGCCCCTATCTCCACTAGGTGTACCCACTACCCCCAAGCGATCGGCTCCCTAACTCGTAGATACCCGTGCTGGCCCCACAGTGGGGTGTATCACTCCCCAAAGTGGCAACCCGATACAACAAAGAATGCACGGCTTATACCTACACGATGCAACAACGTCTTACCTACCAGCTCGGGTCCACACATGCATATGAACCCGTTGGACTTGCGTTGCCACCGCTAACCCGGTTTGGCCTCTTACAGTCAAGCCCAGTCTGCGTGTCCCGTCCTCGACTTGGGTCGAGCCCACAAAGATACGTATGGGTTACTGGTTGAAAAGGGCCCCCTTTACTTGACACAAGCTATCCACCTAAGCTTGGTCCCCTCTAGTACATCCCACTTAACCCACTTCTTATTCACGTTTCAATTACATGTTTCATATTTTGGTTAAGTGTTTCTAATTGTATTTCCAAGTGCCACCCAAGGCACCCACTTAATCTCCTCCTGTCCCACTACATGCTTATCTGGTTAAGTGTTTTTTAATTCATTAAGACCGTAACCTCATAAAGACCTCTCACATTAGACTGGCAATTGTGGCAGCTGGATTTGCCGGGCGGGTCCGGGCAGTCTTACACCACAAAAGAGCCTAACCTCGTGTCTTTACAATTGTTACGTATTTAGTTTGTGCCTAAGACCTCTCACATTAGACTGGCATTTGTGGCAGCTGGATTTGCCAGGCGGGTCCGGGCAGTCTTACACCACAAAAGAGTCTAACCTCGTGTCTTAGACGATTAATTACTCCTAATTAATCACCCCCAATTTGAATTACTTTCCCTATTCAAATTATCAATCAATTCCAAATTTAGCGATGTCCATAATTGACTCAATTATGTCCATCCATTTATGGTATGTAAAATCATAACAATTTCACTACAATTTTATTTTATACCATTTAAGGCATTTATGCCAATTAAACATTTTTAATATTGTCCCCTTTTTCCCCACGTAGTACGTTTGTTCGTTTAACGTAAAGATATACGTTAGACTCGAATAGTCTAACTCATGAAATAAAAGAAAACATCACATACATAATTAAAACATAGATCTAACATAGGGGTGAACTTGCATATGTGAATGATGTTCTACATCTAAAACTTGCATAGGCCAAGATTACAACTTGCATAACAACATATGTCATGGTTCCAAATTTAAAGGTGTGAGCTTGATGAAATAATGGCCACAAACTTGCATAAACATCATGTATAACATAGACCCAAATCTAAAGGTGTGAACTTGATGAAATAATGGCCACAAATTTGCATAGACATCATATGTCATGAACCTATATCTAAAGGGATTAAACTTGCATAGGTAATAACATAACATGATTCATGTCCAACTCATAAATTCACATATGTGATTTATACATCGCAACAATGGTGTAAACTAATATCTAACATGTAAAGTGTCATGTCATAGCCTAATCTTTCAATTAAATTCTCACATAAACTAGGTGCCATAATCATGTAAGGTCACATGTAATTCTACCCAAACTTGTATATGATTCATGTTTGAATCAACATCTAAACTTTCCTACATATGACTTATCGTATGAATCAATATCGCAAACTAGCATAAGAAACATGACGTTTGATTGTATATAAGATTACAACATGGATGATAGCAACATAACTTCGCATCACAACATAACATCATAGGTATTTCAATCATAATCCTACAACATAATTACACCATGCAATCAATACTTCATATCACATCCATACAATCCGCGTTATAACTTAATCTAATTAAATTACTAATTATTTTGCTAAAACTATTGAACTCACAACTCAAAAGCAGTCTTGAGTTCTGAATTCTTATTTCTGGAGTTGAATTAGCGCTCCTTTGATGAAGAATCGCTGTTAGGGTTGAGTGGTTCTGATTTGGTTGTTGTTCTTTCTCTTTGATTTGGTGGCGGCTGCTCTAGGGCTCAAGACAACAGCATGACGGCCATAGTTTTAGTTTTAATTATGATTTAGGGTTTGTGTCCATGGGTCTTTTTATAGAGTTATGAATTAATTTAAGCCGTCGAATGTTCTTAGGGTTAATCAAAACCATTCAATTATGATAGGGTGATGAGTCAGCCCTAATGACTCAACAAGGAGTCAGAATGGACTCAACAACACGGGTGAGCCTGAACCAGAAAGCTGTGTAGGCTCCAGCCTCGGCCTGGGCGCACTTGGTAGGTGCGCCAGTGTAAATATGTACTGGTGCACTTCCCAAGTGCGCCAGTGCATTTTTTCCCTCTACTTTGCCACCAAACTTCGTTCGTCCATAACTCTTTCATCCGGTACTCGTTTCCCGCAAACTCGGACTCTATTTCCACTAGAATTC
Organism: Allium sativum; assembly: GCA_030737875.1. Taxonomy (NCBI): domain Eukaryota; kingdom Viridiplantae; phylum Streptophyta; class Magnoliopsida; order Asparagales; family Amaryllidaceae; genus Allium; species Allium sativum. The sequence goes on from CM060910.1 coordinate 558,170,221, forward strand.
CGAGACGAACACAATGGCGCAACCCAATCCCCATAATTCTCATGTTTGAGATTTATTATTCTTTATTTTAGTTAATTTGATTATTCAAAAATCCAGGGTGTTACATTCTCCCCTCCTTAAAGGATTTCGTCCCCGAAATCTCCAAGTTAAGGAGAATGTATATCCTACCATCCAAACAGCCATCTACTCAACCACCAAACACGGGCATCCATTGTCCTTATAAAATTTCTAATGCTGTATGAACATATGCAAAAAGTGTGTATACATGTTCCTTATCTGATGCAAAATCAAGCAGTCTACTGATTCAGTTGACCTCCTTAATGCAAACCATGATAGTGCCATGCATCCATTATGTATGCGAAAGAACCCTATCGATACATATCATTTCTACAAGTGTGCACAACCATTCATCAAAATGCAACATCCATATGATGGTACAACCATTATACATCCATTACTTACATATGATCACACATTTATATGCAATATGAAGTGACTGAGCCGATCTAGTGCCTAAAGTGTGTGTATATGCATCCACGAGCAACCACTAGCAAACACTTGCATCCACTTGCATCCATCATACATAACATGTCTCAAACACATGTTTCAGCCATAGGACTATCCTATCTAAAGGTCAAAGATACTAGCGAGAGGACATACTAAAGATAAGATAAGTACAAGGTAAGCGATAAAGGAGAAATCAAAAGACATACCCTCGAAAAGAAAAGGGTACAATGAACGCATCTTCGCTTCCGTTTTCCAAGTAGCGTTACTCTCATCATCTCCCCATTGCACTTTGACTAGTTTGACCTCTCGATTCCTCAACTTCTTAATCTCCGACCCAAGAATGCGCGTAGGAGCTCGTCGAATCGTCGCATCACGCTCGATCTCCACTTCTCTAAGCAAGCTCGGCTCTACCACCTCTGCGGTCTCATGCAAGCACTTCCTCAAATGTGATACATGGAATACGTTGTGTACACCACTAAGTCTCTCGGGAAACTCCACTCTATACGCCATCTGCCCAATCCTTTCCTTAGTACGAAACGACCCTACGAACCTTGGTGCTAACTTCCCAACGGACCCAAAGCGAATGACGTTCCGTAATGGAGACACCTTGACAAAGACCATGTCCCCAACATCAAACTCAAGATCTGACCTCCTCTTGTCCGCATAAGATTTCTGCCTATCTTGCGCCGTTTTCATCCTTCTTCGGATAAAATCAATCTTTTCCGAAGTCTCTCTAATCATATCGGGCCCAAGCAAGATCTTATTTGTAGCTTCCCACCAACATGTAGGCGAACGACACGGCCGTTCATAAAGAGCTTCGAATGGTGCCATGCCAATGCTAGACTGAAAGCTGTTATTATATGCGAATTCTACCAACGGAAGATGTTCCTCCCATGTACCTCCGAAATCTAAGACACATAACCTCAACAAGTCCTCTAGAATATGATTCACCCTCTCGGTCTGGCCGTCCGTCTGAGGATGATATGCGGTGCTCAAACATAACTGAGTCCCTACCGCCTCTTGAAAGCTTCTCCAAAATTCGCTAGTGAAAATAGGATCGCGGTCGCTCAATATGCTAGAAGGAACACCGTGCAAACGAACTATTTCTCGAATGTATACGGAGGCTAACCATGGAGCAGTCCTCTTCCTCTTCATGGGAATGAAATGGGCGCTCTTAGTAAGTCTGTCTACCACGACCCAAATACCCATATTACCATTCCTCGATCTCGGTAATCCGTCAATAAAGTACATCGAGACGCTTTCCCACTTCCATTGTGGGACCTCCAATGGATGAAGCAATCCACCGGGCTTCTTTTGCTCCGCTTTACTTGTTGGCACACCAAGCATCTAGCGACATACTCAGCCACATCTTTCTTCATGCCGGCTCAAAAGTAAACTCGTCTCATGTCCATGTACATCTTGTCCTCGCCGGGATGGATGGTCATCTTCGAACGATGTGCATCATCAAGAATGGTCTTCCTTAGGTCATCGTCTTTTGGTATACAAAGTCTACCGTCCCTACATAACCAACCCTTATTATATAGGGTATACCTACGGAGATGGATCGATGACTCCCCTCCTTTGAGCTTTTCTACTAACTCAACCAACTGTGGGTCGTCTCGCTATGCCTCGCCAATCCGTCCCAAAAGCGTAGGTCTAACCTCTAAGGATGCTAGCAAACCAGGTACGAAGTCAATGGAAGGTGTAAAGTCAAACGTAGAGATGAACTCTAAACTTCGCCGCTCAACAAACAACGGACTTAAGGATAATCTTTTTCTACTTAAGGCATCTGCCACTACGTTACCTTTGCCAGGGGTATATGCTATCTCGAAGTCGTAGGATGCTTAGAACTCCATCCACCTTTGCTGCCTTAAGTTCAAGTCCTTCTGAGAGTATAAGTATTTTAGCGATTTGTGGTCAGTGAACAATTCGAATTTTTCGCCGAGAAGATAATGACGCCAAGACTTAAGCGCGAAAACAATAGCGGCCAACTCTAGGTCATGTGTAGGGTAATTTATTTCATGCACTCTCAACTGCCTTCCACCATAGGCTATTACCCTTCCCTCTTGCATTAGGACTGCGCCTAGTCCTGTCCCACAAGCGTCAGTATAAACGGTAAATGGCTTACTCCCATATGGCAATACTAAGACTGGGGCTGTGGTCAAAGCTCTCTTTAAACGTTGGAACGCATCATCACAATCTACGTCCCACGTGAAGACTAAGTTCTTCTTCGTCAAGCGTGTTAATGGAGCTGATATTTTTGCGAAGTCTTTGATAAACTTCCTATAGTAGCCAACCAACACTAAGAAACTTCTCACCTCGGTAGCATTTTTAGGGACCTTCCAATCTTGGATGGCCACTATCTTCGCGGGATCCACGACTATCCCTTCTTTGGAAACTACGTGCCCTAAGAATCGCACTTCTTTCCTCCAAAAGTGACATTTGGAAAATTTAGCTTTAAGGCTATGCGCTCGAAGAGTCTCCAACACTTCCCTAAGATGTAGGGCATGCTCTCCCTCGCTCTTAGAAAAGATCAAGATGTCATCTATAAAGACTACCACGAATTTATTAAGGTACTCCCTAAACACCCTACTCATCAAATCAACAAAGTATACGGGGGCGTTTGTCAAACCGTAGGGCTTCACCAGCCACTCGAAGAAACCGTCTGGAGTCCTAAAGGCAGTCTTGTCTATCCTATCCTCAGCCACTCTCAACTGATGGAAACCCGTGGCTAAGTCCAACTGCGAAAACACTGAGGCGTCAACTAACTGATCGAAAAGATCGTCAATCCTCGACAGTGGGTGTCTATTCTTCTTAGTAAGTTTATTAAGTTCTCTATAGTCCACACAAAGTATGAGGGACCCATCCGCCTTCGTGGCAAATACTACTGGAGCACCCCACTCCGATATACTACGTCTGATGAACCCCTTCTCAAGCAATTCTTTCACTTGCTTGCTGAGTTCTCTTCTCTCTCTTGGAGCCATGTGGCGCACTGGCAATGCAACTGGCTTTGCATTGTCCACTAGATATATTCGAAAGTCTATCTCACGTTTTGGGGGTAAACCCCTCACCTCATCGAAAACATCAGCATATTCACGGACTATGGGAATAGAATGTAAATCATCATCGGATGCGTCAAGGGATTCTAGGTAACTAAGCATTACTGGACCTTTAGGGTCTCAAGAAATATCAAGGGTCTTTCCCGAACAAGTCAACAATCTAACTACCCTTCTTTCGCAATCTAGGATGGCCCCATATATAGTTAGCCAATCCATACCTTGAATTAAACCGTAGCCCATGAAGCCAAGAACAAAAGCGTTGCAGTCAAACTCAACGCCCAAGATAAACACTCTCAAATCCCGACAAATCATAGAAAGATGAGCCGAACCACCAATAGGATTTGAGACTACTAAGGGATCAGTAACAAGACTAGTATCTAGGTGCAGTGTTTCAACTAATGATGTAGAGATAAACGAATGCGATGTGCCAGAATCGAATAAAGTACGGACAGGATGATCAAACAGAAAAACTAAACTTTCAACGGAAATTGCTCTACCTCGTTCTTGCAGCGGTGGGACCACGAGGGCCTGAACTTGTCCCCTTGCCTGCCCGGGTGCCATAAGAGCTTGCACCTGTCCTCCCGAGGTAGACCCTGCCCTCTGCCCTTTCTTTGGGAAGTCCTTAATAAGATGTCCCGCTTCGCCACAGTGGAAACAACCGGTCTTCTTCTTCTTCCTACAATCTTTGCTTAGATGGCCGGGTGTCCCACAGCTAAAGCATTTCTTCTCCCCCTTAGCATTATTGCCTTTGCCACCTTTCTTGTTCTGTTGTTACTGTTGCGACTTCTTTTGATCCCCTTTCTTTTCGGGTGCCTTACTAGCATTGGCGCCCTTCTCCTCTTCATGCATGAGTGCCATGTCAACTAACCTCTCAAAGGAAGCCCCCATGGGAATGTGGGTCATAGCTAACCCATGGAGCGGCTCATTTAAACCCTTAACAAATCTTAGAGCCTTCTTTTCTGGAGTGTTCACCAAGTCTAAGCCAAACCTTGCCAATTGGTTGAATTTTTTAACGTACTCCTTCACCGATAAATTCCCTTGCTTCAGTGATAAGAACCTTTCCATGTATAGATTCTCTTCAGCCCGTGAAAGAAACTTTGCCTCAAACCTCTGCCTAAAATCTGGCCATGTATCAACTAGACGACCCCCAATTGTGACCTCCCACCAAAACGAGGCCTCATCCTTCATCAGCCATGCAGCTAGCTGGACTTTCCTTCCATCATCCACTTCAAAAATTCCAAATAATTCTTCCACCTCCTTTAGCCAGTTACGAGCTTCAACAAATGTCTCCGTTCCATGAAAAGGTTTCCCACCCATTGCTCTAAAGTCCTTGCATATCTTTGTGAAATTATCGACACGAGGAGGAGGAGGATGAGGAGGAGGATTTGCTGGACCTGCGGCGGCGGCCCTAGCCTCAAGATATTGACGGAACCAACCGGGCACATGAACCCCCTCTGGTATCTCAAATGCTTCAGACATGCTGAAACGAAAAAGGAAAGATTCAATACAAAAAGGACTGAAGAAAAGATATATGGCTCTTGGGGTTATGCTTTCCAAAATATACTTTTCACCTGAAAATACTTTCCTTAAATCATACTTTTGAAAGTAATTCTTTATAAAAAAATTGTTTTGAAAAATAGTTTTTCAAAAATTCATATCTGTTCTGGTAACCTTCAGCTCTGATACCCCGTGTAACACCCCACCTCCATTAAGGTCACTCGCAAAGGGAATGCCTTAACTTCAGTGGAGCGTTTTAAGTGAATATAGAACAGAAAATCACAACAAGATAGATATAAAGTAGTACTTGAAAATTAAAACTTTATTTCATTGCAGCGGATAAACCCATATGTTTGATTACATCATCAAAACTATAAACCAAAGTCAAGTACATCATATCCATCTTGATAAAACAAAGTACATAAACTGAAAGACATAATCCCCAACATTAAAATAGCCATAAATAAAGAGAAGCTGAACTTTACTTCAGCGGTCCAAGAAATCTTCTAAAAGCAGTCCAAGATCAAGCTCCATTGGTGCTAGTTCCAACCTGAGCACCTGGAGGGGGGGGGGGGGAGGAAAGAGATGGAAAAGGGGGGTCAGACATAAAGTCTGGCGAGTGCGATAATTCTAACAGTATAATTAACAAAGTAACTAGGCTAAGGCATAAGTTGGAAAATAGGGAAATGACCATGAACCATTGAGTATGACAGAGTAAACAAGGAAACAAGATGAATTACGATATCGTTAAAGCGCACCTAAACTACTATAGGATAATTACTGAACTACACCAACACTATGGGATAATTCCTGAACTGCACTGCCACTAGTATACTGCACCACTACTAGTCACCCTAAGATTGATCCCGCCTACAGACTTAATAATGATATTGGTAGTTTCATGCACCCCTAGCTGCCTTCATAGGTGCCATCTGCCCCTATCTCCACTAGGTGTACCCACTACCCCCAAGCGATCGACTCCCTAACTCGTAGATACCCGTGCTGGCCCCACAGTGGGGTGTATCACTCCCCAAAGTGGCAACCCGATACAACCAAGAATGCACAGCTTATACCTACACGATGCAACAATGTCTTACCTACCAGCCCGGGTCCACACACGTATATGAACCCGTTGGACTTGCGTTGCCACTGCTAACCCGGTTTGGCCTCTTACAGTCAAGCCCAGTATGCGTGTCCCGTCCTCGACTTGGGTCGAGCCCACAAAGATACGTATGGGTTACTGGTTGAAATGGGCCCCCTTTACTTGACACAAGCTATCCACCTAAGCTTGGTCCCCTCTAGTACATCCCACTTAACCCACTTCTTATTCATGTTTCAATTACATGTTTCATATTTTGGTTAAGTGTTTCTAATTGTATTTCCAAGTGCCACCCAAGGCACCCACTTAACCCCCTCCTGTCCCACTACATGCTTATCTGGTTAAGTGTTTCTTAATTCATTAAGACCGTAACCTCATAAAGACCTCTCACATTAGTCTGGCATTTGTGGCAACTGGATTTGCCGGGCGGGTTCGGGCAGTCTTACACCACAAAAGAGCCTAACCTCGTGTCTTTACAATTGTTACATATTTAGTTTGTGCCTAAGACCTCTCACATTAGACTGGCATTTGTGGCAGCTGGATTTGCCGGGCGGGTCCGGGCAGGCTTACACCACAAAAGAGTCTAACCTCGTGTCTTAGACGATTAATTACTCCTAATTAATCACCCCCAATTTGAATTACTTTCCCTATTCAAATTATCAATCAATTCCAAATTTAGCGATGTCCGTAATTGACTCAATTATGTCCATCCATTTATGGTATGTAAAATCATACCAATTTCACTACAATTTTATTTTATGCCTTTTAAAGCATTTATGCCAATTAAACATTTTTAATATTATCCCCTTTTTCCCCACGTAGTACGTTTGTTCGTTTAACGTAAAGATATACGTTAGACTCGAATAGTCTAACTCATGAAATAAAAGAAAACATCACATACATAATTAAAACATAGATCTAACATAGGGGTGAACTTGCATATGTGAATGATGTTCTACATCTAAAACTTGCATAGGCCAAGATTACAACTTGCATAACATCATGGTTCCAAATTTAAAGGTGTGAACTTGATGAAATAATGGCCACAAACTTGCATAAACATCATGTATAACATAGACCCAAATCTAAAGGTGTGAACTTGATGAAATAATGGCCACAAATTTGCATAGACATCATATGTCATGAACCTATATCTAAAGGGATTAAACTTGCGTAGGTAATAACATAACATGATTCATGTCCAACTCATAAATTCACATATGTGATTTATACATCGCAACAATGGTGTAAACTAATATCTAACATGTAAAGTATCATGTCATAGCCTAATCTTTCAATTAAATTCTCACATAAACTAGGTGCCATAATCATGTAAGGTCACATGTAATTCTACCCAAACTTGTATATGATTCATGTTTGAATCAACATCTAAACTTTCCTACATATGACTTATCGTATGAATCAATATCGCAAACTAGCATAAGAAACATGACGGTTTGATTGTATATAAGATTACAACATGGATGATAGCAACATAACTTCGCATCACAACATAACATCATAGGTATTTCAATCATAATCCTACAACATAATTACAACATGCAATCAATACTTCATATCATCCATACAATCCGCGTTATAACTTAATCTAATTAAATTACTAATTATTTTGCTAATCGAACTCACAACTCAAAAGCAGTCTTGAGTTAATGGCGGCTGCTAATTCTCGTTCTTTCTTGGTCAACAATTCTCGATCTAATTTGAGTTCTTATCAATTTTTGGGTAAATCAATTTCGAATCTAGAGGGGATCAATTCGAGCGCATTTACTCGAACAGGAAGTGCTTCGTTGAATTCTCAGACTCGGTCGTCGATGTGGGAACAGAAAGCATTATGGCAATTGTTTGATTTCTTCAGGGGGTGTATATTCTTAGCATAGTATGGAAAAGATTAAATCTGCGCAGTATCAGATTCTCAACTCGGGTATGATTTTATTAAAGAATTACATAAGTCTTGAGGATCAGATTCACATCATCAATAAATTTCAAGAATTAGGGTTTAAAGAGGGAGGCTTTTATAGACCGGGTTATGAGAACGGTGCAAAGCTTAATCTTCTAATGATTTGTTTGGGTAGAAATTGGAATCCTTAATCAAGATTATATGAAGACAGGCGGTTCTTTGATGGTGCTATCTCCTCAGAAATTCCTCTAAACTTCAAAAAACTGGTGAATGATTCTTTGTTATCAGCGCATAGAGGAATAATGAGTAATGGTGGAAATGATGTGGATTTACCGCCAATGTCTCCTGATGTATGTATTGTCAACTATTATAACTTAGATGGTAAATTGGGATTCATCAAGATAAGGATGAAAGTGATGAAAGTTTATTGCGTGGTCTTCCTGTTTTTTCTTTCTCAATTGGTGATTCAGTGGAGTTTGTGTATAGAGACGAGAGATTTAAAGGTGTGGAAAGGAAAATTAAACTCGAATCAGGGGATGTCCTCATCTTTGGTGGTAAATCGAGAGGTATATTTCATGGCATTAAGGGTATTTACAAAGATACTGCGCCTAAGCTGCTTAGTATGAGGACTAATTTGAAAGAGGGGAGATTAAATTTGACATTCAGACAGTGTATGATTTCAAGTGAAGAGGAGAGGCGATATCACATGCCAAGCAAGGTTAGCTATTCAAAGCAGAATATTTTCAATCGTTCCTTTGCTGAAGTTGTGAGACAACCAAAGCTTACCATGCCAATCTGGAATTCTTTCAAAAAGGCTAGTACTCGGAACTATGAGTGTGTTCGTAGGTGCTTCCGCTATGGTGATGCTAATCATATTGCAAAGGATTGTAGAAATGGGTTGAGATGTTTCAATTGCGGTGGTATGGGGCATCGCAAGGATAGTTGTACAGGGAATTTCTCTGGTAAAACAGTTAAGGAGCTGATGCACTTCAACTATTTGATGATTTGTCACAGAATGTTGGATTTGCTGGATATGTATTCACGTGATTTACCTTCTAATATGAATGAAGGGGCTTACTTGTTACTGTCATTGGGGTGGAATTTGGAAGGACTGGTCGACGGAATTTTGTGGAGCAAGCGCGTTGATACTATGAAGGTCTATCCTCCATTACCGCAGCCTTTTTCTAGAAGAGAGCATGCTTTTGCTTTCAGTCTGAATCTTATCAAATTGCGAAGATTTTACACTGAATTGAATACTAGAAATTTGTAGGGCAGTCTTGTAGTTATTGGACAAAATTTTAGAACACTTTGATGTATTAAATACTGTTATCAACCGCGGGGTTGGGGTTAGTCCAAATCCAGTTATTCCGCCGCGGTGTAACAGTGAACTGATGAATGATGTTATGAGCATAAATTCTGATATGGTGAATGAGGGAGAGGTCTCTCTAGTAGATGAGTTAAGGGTTGATGAGGGTTGGTATTGGTCGTCGTCGTGTGATCCAATGTTAGTCGATCAGTCTGTGCTGAAATGCATAAGTCACCACTATGAGAACTCGGTTGTTGATGAGATTAAGGGGGGTAGGTCTGTTAATAAAAAGGTAGATAATGAAGTGATGACTGGTGTGGATGCTGTGGATATGGGGGTCTATGCTTTTGATCATGGCGCTGGGTTGTAGTAGTGTTGTGATGAAGTGGGGGAGGAGGTGATCGATTGGTATGTAGCAAACGATGTTGAAATTTCAAACAGTTTTGATTTATTAAAGGAAGGTGACGAGAGGATGGACTCGAGGAAGGTGGGGTCAGAGGTAGCTAAAGTAACGGCTGGCTCGAAGCAACGGTCGAGGAAAGTGTTCAGAATGAGGAGGTTAAAACATGGTAGGTGTTCTCGTTTGAAGAAAATGAGGTGTTTGGGAAATGAGCGAGACAAGGCAATGTTGGACATGATCTTGAATAAGGATACAGGGTATTATGTTAATGCAGACAGTTTGGTCAGGAAGTATACAAACAGTGGTGAGCTATTTGTCAATGTTTTGGCGGAAAAAATGTTGGGTTTGTGCAAAGTGGGAAGAGAACTGAACAGTGTGGGTGGCACTGGCATTAGTTGGTCTTCTAGTGATTTAACGCATGCGGCTAACAATTATGACGAGGAACAGTGCGATTGTACATTTGACATTCACACTTGTTCAGTTATTGTGGGCAAGGAGTTTGTGAAACTCATATGTTTGTATCCGAGACCGAGTCATGGTATATTTGGTTGGGTGGACGAATTTTTACATTCAATGTTTGATTCTGTGGTGGTCTCTTGTACCTTGAGCAGTGATAGTATGTTGGTTACTAGAGGGGGTTTATCTCAGAGATGTGTAGCTATCACTTCTGAGTCTACTGAGGGCTGCTTCCACAATAGAGATGCCCCTTCTTCTCCGTCCAGGAGGGGGAGGCGCAAGAGGATTGTCCCCAGTTCCGGTTTTATTCGTCGTAGTGCTAGGCTAAGATCTAGCTCTTCTCCTTTTCGAGGTAGGTCCCAGAGTACGAATGCTAGTGTTAGCAATTCGGTAATGGGCTCAGGTATGATTTCTGTGTACGGTAGTGAATATTCTCCTTATGCTCTGGGTAGCCTTTCGTCTACTCAGCTATTTCGGCTTGCTAATGATACAACATTTATTTTTTCGGACATTGAGTTAGATAGTGAGTTTATTAGGAGTAGGGAATTAGAGAGAGTTTCATCTATAAGTAGATGAGGATTGTTAGTTGGAATATCAGGGGTTTAAATGAACCTAAAAAATATGCTAAAGTTAGGTCCTTCTATGTTGATCAACATATTGACATTGTTTTGTTACAAGAGACAAAAATTGAGAGCCCAGATAGTAGATTTTATGCTAGGTTAGGTGGATCCCATATCCGCAATTGGGCATGTCTACCGGCAATCGGTACTGCCGGGGGGCTTATGATCGGTTGGAAAGACAATCAGTATAGACTTGTGCAGGAATTTCCTAAATTACATTCATTACACATTATATTAGCTTCACTTATAGATAATTCATCGCTGGGCATTTCTAATGTGTATGGCCCTCACACTAAGATTATGAGGAGATGTTTGTGGGACGAATGTGCAGAATTTAGGAATCTTGCCCCTAATCTCTGGATTGTAGGGGGAGATTTTAACGTTACTAGGTTCTTAGGAGAGAGATCTCCTCGTGAAGGAGATTTCTCTGATATGGAAGAATTCAATGATTTCATTCTTGTTAATAATTTGATTGAGATTCCGCTTAGTAATAGATCTTTTACTTGGTCTAGGTCTAATATTAGTGACGGGCCGTCTTTCGCTTTATTGGATAGATTTTTTATAAGTTCGGAGATTGAAGATAGATTTCCAATTTGTAAAGTAAAAGGGCTACCTTTTTTATATTCGGACCATTGCCCTTTAATTCTTATGTGTGATTCTAACATTTTAATTAGTAATAATTTTAAATTTGAAAGAATGTGGTTATTAGATGCTAGTTTTATTAAACTTGTTACTGATAAGTGGAATTCGTTATTCTATTTTAATAATTTGTACAGTGGCAATTCGGCAAAGATTTTCGTGTCAAAACTTGGTAAATTAAGATTTTTTTCTTAAGAGGTGGAATATATTTGTCTTTGGTAGTGTTAGAATTAAGAAAGATAAGATTTTAAGTGAGATGTTAGACTTAGATAAGTTAAGTGAATCTAGGACTCTTAATCTAGGTGAGAGAGATAGGCTTTCTAATCTCAGGAATGATTTTAAATTGATTTTGGAAAAAGAAGAAATAATGTGGAAGCAAAGATCACGTGTTCAATGGATTAAGGAAGGGGATAATAACACGAAATTTTTTCATAACATGGCTAATAAGAGGAGACGTGATAACTTTATTCATTCTATTTTCTTGAATAATAAGGAATTGACAGTTCAACGTGATTTAAATGAAGCCTTCACCAATTATTATAAACAAATTTTTGGGACTAGGATTAAGAGAAGAATTAACGTTAATTGGAAGGAAATCTACCCTAATGAAGACAAGGGAGAGTTATTAGATTTAGACGAACCTTTTTCTGAACAGGAGATTTGGAAGGCAATTTGTGATATGCCTAGTGACAAAGCTCCGGGGCCTGATGGTTTCTCTGTTCTTTTTTACAAATAGTTTTGGGAGGGTTTGAAATCTGATTTAGTGAATTTATTTAATGATTTTTATAGCGGGGATTTGTGTCTAGGTAGCTTTAATTTTGCTAATGTTATACTCATTAAGAAGAGAGAGGGTGCAAAGTTTTTAAAGGATTTTCGACCTATCTCATTGATAAATGTTTCAGTTAAGATCATTTCTAAAGTTTTAGAGAATAGGCTTAGTAGGAAGATGAATAATCTTATAGATCATTCACAAACTGCTTTTATTAAAGGTAGACAAATAGTGGATGGAGTTGCAGCAGTACAAGAGTACATTAACGTATGTGTTAAGAATAATTTTCCATGTGCTATCTTGAAACTCGATTTCGAGAAAGCATTTGATTCTATCGACTGGGATTATATATGCGAAGTATGTCTTGCTAGAGGTTTTAGTGTCCGTTGGATCAACTGGATTTTGCTATTACTTAGGTCTGGTAGTTATAATATCGTTGTTAATGGGGTTATGGGAAAGAAGATCCAATCTAAGAGGGGTCTTAGACAGGGAGATCCCCTATCACCTTTATTATTTAATTTAGCGACTGACGTTTTTTCTAGAATCATCAAGAGAGCGGGGAGATTAGGGGTATTGGGTTATGTTGGTAATGACGTATTTAACAACGAATTATCTGTACTCCAATTTGCGGATGATACTTTATTATTTTCTTCTCATCTACCTAAACACATTATTGCTCTTAAGTTTATACTGTATTGCTTTGAGATGTTATCAGGTCTTAGAATTAATTTTGACAAGAGTTCTGTTATGGTTATTAATGACTTTGATAATGTTGAGACTATGGTTGCTAACACCTTAGACTGTTCTGTCATGAAATTTCCTTTTGATTATTTAGGATTTAAGATTAGGCCGTCAAAATTAAAGGAGGATTGGTTAGCCTTAATTGATAAGATTAGTTGTAGACTATCAAGTTGGAACAGTAGATTTTTGTCTAGAGCAGGGATATTAGTTTTGGTTAATTCAGTACTTTCGGCTATCCCAACGTATTGGATGTCATTACATAGACTGCCTCATTGGGTTATCGATAAGATTGATGGAATAAGACATAATTATCTTTGGGGTGGGGGTAGAGATCCTATTTGTAGGGGTTTTAAATGTTTAGTAAATTGGGAGGTGTGTTGTAAGGCTAAGAAAGATGGGGGATTGGGGATTATTAACTTATTTAATTTTAACTCTTCTTTATTAGCCAAATGGTTGTGGAAATTTAGGTCTCCTGTAGTATCCACAACGTGGAAAGTTATTATATCTAAATTTTATTATTCAGAAGGGGAGTTCATTGTTGGATCAAATGGTAGTTGGTATAATATATTATCTTGTTTTTGGAAGTCAGTATTAGAGTGTTTTGACTTTTTTAACTTAGGTTATAAGGTAATTGTACATTCTGGTAATTCGACTTACTTTTGGCATGATAGATGGATTTCGCGTTTACCACTTAAAGTTGAATTTAGGGAGCTCTTTAATATTTGTAGTTTTAAAAATGCATTGATAAAAGATATCTTTAGAAGAGATTTAGATCCCCCCATGGGAATTTTCTTTTGAAAACATATTAGATGGGGAATTGTTAAGACAATTAGCTTTACTTTATGCTAAGTTATCATTATATCACATCAATGAGGGTAAGGATTTTATAAGTTGGGGTATGGATAAAAGTCAAGTTTATTCGGTTAATTCTATGTATAACCTTTTAAATTTTTCGGGTATCTCATTTAGTCCTTTTAATTTTATTTGGAAATCTAATTCTCCTCCTAAAGCTAAATTTTTAATGTGGTTAATCATTCATAAGAAACTTAATACGGTTGAGTTTCTTAAGAGGAAGAATATAATTTTTGATGCTAAGTTTTATTTTTGTAATATTATGAATGAGGATGTTGATCATTTATTCTTTTCTTGTAACACCACAAACTATATATTTAGTATGGTTTTACGGATATTTGTTTTTGATTGTTATAATTCTTTCAATTGTTGTGCTAATTACTGGGTCTCTCATAGATTTGTTTATAATGTTAGTAAAAGATACATTTTAGATTCTTTAATCACTATCGTATGTTGGTTTATTTGGTCCGAGAGAAATCAGAGATCCTTCCATTCTAATTCTGTTTCTATGGATAATTTAATCATTAAAATAGTCTATTTTCGCTTGAATTGGATGTCTAATTCACATTACAAGTTATTTGGGAAATCGGGTTTTGAGACTTTATTGATTAAGGTTAGACTGAATTTGCATCTATTTAATAGAATTAATAGTTTTTTTCGTAATAGATATCGAATCGGTTGTTGATTTTTCATTGGTATTTCATTGTATTTCTAATGCACATATATGTATGGTAAATAACTGTGTATGAATATATATATATATATATATGCTTATGTTATATATATAAATATACTTAGACACATTTTTTTCTATATATATATGTGTGATAAATTACTAATAGTTTGTTGAGTTTTTTTTGCAGTTTTAGGTGGTTGATATTAAGGGAGTGCTTAGTGGATAGCAGGATGGACCGGTAGCAGTTATGTTTCTTTGAGGATTGCTGTTTGGACTGTTGATTCGTATTTCACTTGGGCTTGTTGGTAGACAGTCTTTGATGTTGTATCTCATTATTTTTTGATAGTTCATTGAGAGTAGGGGTTATTGTATACGAGTAGATATACTTCAATTTCGGGTGGTGGCCTTGCCGGAATTCAATATTGGAGTAGATGGGCGGTGGTTTATCCGGAGCTCATCTATCTACGTTCCTTACATTCCTAGAGCTGGGTTTGGTTTTATCTTGTATTTTCATGTGCTATAGTCGGACTATGTAGCTTTGTTTTTATTATATATATGTGTGTGTGCTCTCTTCTATTTGGAAGATCACACATTTTTGTTTCAAAAAAGCAGTCTTGAGTTCTGAATTCTGATTTCTGGAGTTGAATTAGCGCTCCTTTGATGAAGAATCGCTGTCAAGGTTGAGTGGTTCTGATTTGGTTGCTGTTCTTTCTCTTTGATTTGGTGGCGGCCGCTCTAGGGCTCAAGACAACAGCATGACGGCCATAGTTTTAGTTTTAATTCTGATTTAGGGTTTGTGTCTATGGGTATTTTTATAGAGTTATGAATTAATTTAAGCCGTCGGATGTTCTTAGGGTTAATCAAAACCATTTAATTATGATAGGGTGATGAGTCAGCCTTAATGACTCAGCAAGGACTCAGAATGGACTCAACAACACGGGTCAGCCTGAACCAGAAAGCTGTGCAGGCTCCAGCCTCGGTCTGGGCGCACTTGGCAGGTGCGCCAGTGTAAATATGTATTGGCGCACTTCCCAAGTGCACCAGTGCATTTTTTTTCTCTACTTTGCCACCAAACTTCGTTCGTCCATAACTCTTTCATCCGGTACTCGTTTCCCGCAAACTCGGACTCTATCTCCACTAGAATTCCGAGACGAACACAATGGCGCAACCCAATCCCCATAATTCTCATGTCTGAGATTTATTATTCTTTATTCTAGTTAATTTGATTATTCAAAAATCCAGGGTGTTACATGTAGTAACTGAAGAATATAAAGATCATGACCACTAATTAACACGTGGGATCAAAAGACCATAAAGAAAATTAGAGAAAAGTCAAGGAAGAGCCATCCGTTGGAGCAAGAACATCAAACAAAACTCATCTTGAATAAATTAAAGAAGTAATAGCGAACGAGAAAGACGTAAAGAGAGTAGCAAGATGAAAAATAATGCTATGAATAAAGAGGAAAAGAAAATTAAAAATGAAATGAAGGAGAAAGTTTCAGAAGTGTCATTAAAGATAAAAATAAAGAGCTATCAACTATTGAAGAAGTAACGAAGAGAAAGTCAAAAGGATAAAAGGTGAGGGACAAACAACAACCGATAAAATGAAGGAGCTAGTTAAAAAGAAGCGGAGATGGGATACTAAATGAAAGATGAGAAGGTGAAAGAAATAAATGATGAATGCGCAAACATTCAATGATGTAATCTAGAATTAATAAACAATTTTCGACACTACCAACTAAAGAACATAGAAGAATTACACGACCGTAAAAAATGTAAGCACCGTTATCATCCATGTTTTTGGAAATAGAATTATTATGAGTCAATATTTTTTTTAGAAAAAGTGAAATTATAAAAGTATTCAAAGATAACATATATGGACCATTTAAATTTTATCACACTAGGATAAAGTAGAGATTATAATGCGCTTTTTGGAAAACTTTATTCTGACAATGGAGAATGAATGAAGGGAGGATTTTTTTAATGAAATTGCTTTGAAGATTTTGAAATCGACGAAGAAGGTCAATATAAAAAAAGAAAGATGGATAATATCTTTATTCCTACCAAAGCATCTAAATTATAAATATTGGCTGGAAATACAAAATCAAGTTTATGAGACTAAAATAATCTTGATTTTTTGTATTTTATTTATCTAGATTTCTCAATATAGAAAATATCTAGTACATATGTTTAGATATTTGTAAGACAATATGTTAAGATATATTTGAGAAAATTTAGATACTTAGGAAATATACATAGTGTAACAACCCGAAAATCTGGGCCAGTTTAAAATTTTTATTTTGGCAATTTTAGCGAATTTTGAATATTTAAAATAGATTATTTTAAATAGTATCGACGAGGAATTTATTTTTAAATATAATTCGAACGTATATATTATATACGTCGTCGTTAGAATATAAATAATTATATAAAATTATAAAGGGAATTGGAAATGGCGCGGTAGTTCGATAATTCGATTTCAAACTTCAATTGAATGTACCGAGTGCAAAACAAATCGTATTTTGGCGAAACCAAAAATAATAGGATCTAATTGATGATATCTTTCCAACGAATCCGAAAAATTGAAATTTCATAGCGGGAATTAAAAGATATGTCCAGTTGAAAATTCTGAATAGTCGTTATGGAATTCAGGCCCTTAAAAATGGAAATTTTGCAAACGGCCTCGGATTTCGACGAAACCACTTTTGTTGGATCCGGGATGTAAAGTTATTGCTAGGTTTCAAATTTCAAAATTTTTTGAATCAATATGTGAGCGTGGAAAAGGAAAACGCATTTGACCAATTTCAGTTGATTTTAATCGACTGGAAAATGGCCATTTTTCTAACGGTCTCGGAATTCGACAAAACTAGTTTTGTTAGGACCGTATCGTCAATACGAAGCTAGAAAATATTTTTCTGCAATTTTTAGAGTTCGTATGTGACCCCGGTAAATTGAAATGGGCGTTCAAATTCAATATATAGAGTTATATGTTGATTTTGACGAAAACTGATCGAAACGATCGAATCCGCTTACAATACATATCCCATTGTGTTCGGAATGGGGGTAAAAGGCTATGGACGACAGGCGGTGGGCCTCGTTTTGAGGTCGAAAATAAAAGTTGCTTTTTGCTGAGAAATTAAATAATTAAAATAAAAAAATAAAATAAAACCTTCCTCTCCCTTATACTCTGGCCCCCTCTTCAGTTCGAATCAAACTGAAAAAAAAGGGCTATGCCCTAGCGATCAGAGCCGCGCCTCCAGTAGGGCGCGTCGCCCCTGCGCCGCCGGCGCTCCGGCGGAGGAGCTCCTCCCCTGGCCCCGCTCTCCCCTCCGCTAGTTCTCCTCCTTCCCTGCCCCGTTCTTCCTCGCTCCGCCCCCTTTCTCTGATCAAGCTGCGCCACCCAAAAACCCCTCCTCCGATGCTTCTCCTTCTCCCCCTTCAGCCAATCCGAACCCGAGCCCATCCAAGCCTCCAACTCCAACGGTGAGCCACTTCGGGAAAAAAATGCAATCTTTAACAATTTTCAGCGATGCGAGCCCTCCTCTGAGCAAAAAGAAGTGAGTGTTCATTTCAAATTTTATTCATTTACATTGATTTTTACTTTTCAGTTTTTATATTATATGAAAGGTTGAATTTTATTTATATGAAAGGTCAAATTTTTAATTATATGAAAGGTTGAATTTTAATTATATGAAAGGTCAAATTTTTAATTATATGAAAGGTTGAATTTTTAAAGTATGAAAGGCGATATGTTTATTAACATGAAAGCGAGTGGAAAACATGATTTTGTTTAAATAGAAAAGATTTGATTTTTAAAATAGAAAAGATTTGATTTTTAAAATAGAAAAGATTTGATTTTTAAAAGAGAAAAGATTTGATTTTTAAAATAGAAAAGATTAGGTAGCGTTTGGTTTAGATTTTTCAATTTTGAGTTTTCACACATACAAAAATACCGACAATGCACATATATCGTGAAAAATGACCGTTTTACAAAACGGAGTTAACACACAAAACAGAAAACAACTTTTTATTATTTTTCATATTTTAAGAAACAAGGGAATGACAATAACAAATCCGTCTATCCACCATTCCCGCGGTCCCCTCCGTCACTCTCTTTCCCTTTGATCCATCACCACCACTACACTTCAAATCTTCACAACTTTCATAATTAACGCCGAAAACTAAAAATGCAAAACACAAAATAAACCAAACGCTACCTTAGATTTTTGAAATTGAAAAGGCGAAATCTTTATATGAAGGATAGCGTGATAAAAATAGAATTTTTATCCTTATAACGTAAAAGTAAAAATTCGATTTTTATATATTGAATAGCGAAGTAAAAATTCGATTTTTATATATCGAATAGCGAAGTAAAAATGTGATTTTTATATATGTAGTGGCTACGAGGAAAAAAAGCGACAAAAGGCGAGAATGACGAAGACTTCTACATTTGAAGTGCTATGGAGTTGGGATAGCTATCGGTGAGAATTTCTCACTCTTCAATTTCTTTTTCTAGTTATATATATACTAGGATGCAGACGGTGTTTAGTAGCACCTAACACCCGTCATCCACAGACCATGGATGGCTTGTTTGTTTAATTGTTTGGTTGTGTAGTTGGTTAGATTATTTGGTCTGAATTGAATTGTTTGGTGAAATGGAATGGATTTGATTGATGTGTGAATGGCGTGGGCCTTCACTAGACCGAGGATAAGGCTAGGCCTTGTCCTGTTTTAAGTATCGTGCCGTTATGCCGCCGAAATTTTCTAAAATAAGTTAGAAAATAAAAATATCTTTTTATTTAAGGAATGAACTGAATAGAAATTCATATGTTAAAATAAAATGTTTTATCGTTAAAAATATAATTTTTAACGTGAATATGAATATAGTGAATGTGAATAAATAAATATTCATTTACAAACCGGACGGTCTGTTTATGTACACTGATTTGACTGACATTGATTGGGACGATAAATTTTACACATCGCCCAACTGCACAAATAAAATATGTGTTTGTTGATTTGAAACCCCACACGGGTGTTGGGATGAAATTTGAAGTTCACTCATCCTGATTGATTAAATATGTCAATCGATTGATTGACAGGCTGTTATAAGCGTTAGATATCTATATTTGATGCTTATACAGTGTAGTGCACTTTAGATGATGGTTGATTATTTATCGTTGCTATTATATACATGTGTTGTATGGAATCCATATAATTAACTTTATATGGTAATTGATTGGGCCTCATTCCAATTTATAAAATAAAGAATATTATAAAATAAAGGTTCATGTGTTGACTGTACTCATCCGTTGAGATTAGTCATGTGTTGAACGAAATATTTTAACAATAAAATTTACATCTTTATCATATATAAAATTAGAAATTAACTGGAAAATAGATAAGATGAGTGGTCTCCTGGACAATGATCTGATGTTGGTTTCGGCCTTCGGGATTAATATTCAGGGAATCGTTCTCTTACTAGTTTACGGTTGGAGTCTGATTTATATCAAACGATGGATACCTTAATTTTCATAAAATATATTAAATAACAAAAATAGTCACATATGGACAGTACTCATTCGTTGAGATTAGTCATGTGTTGACCAAATTATAGATCTATGGTATTGAATAGAATAAATATTCATTTGTTGAATAGAATAACGGAATTATTGAAAAATATAAAGCCGTGTTGATTAGAGATGCGCTATTTTGACGCGAACGATATTTATATCGATTATATTCGTTTTTAAAAATGAAAATTGAAAAGAGATTTAAAAATCGAATATATAGAAAACCAATTTGAATTGAATCGAATAGAAAACCAATTTGAATTGAATCGAATAGGAAACCAATTTGAATTGAATCGAATAGAAAACCAATTTGAACTGAATCGAATAGAAAACCAATTTGAATTGAATCGAATAGAAAACCAATTTGAATTGAATCGAATATAAAACCAATTTGAATCGAATTGAATATAAAACCAATTTGAAATGAATTGAATATAAAAAGAATTCAAATTGAATTGAAAACGAATTCGAATTTAATTGGAAATGAATTCAAATTGAATTGAAATTTGAATTGAATAGAAATGAATTTTAAAACGAATTTATAAGGAGAAATTCAATTTTGATTTGAATTTGAAATGGAAGTTGAAATTGTTTCTGAAACGAATTTAAAACTATTTATAAAATTCGTTTTAAATAGAAATCGACGAGATATATTATATATATATTATATATATAGTATAATGGCCTGAATAGAATGCGCCGCGCCGCGGCAGTTCGTGAATTTCGACCATATATTTCAAACGGACATTACGAGAGATCCGACCGTCGGATTCTCCTAAAATTGGAACCGTTGGGTTCGTATCGAAAAGAGCTTTCTAACGAATATTAGAAATTTGAAATCTAACGGTTGGATTTGGAGATACGTCCAAATCAAATTTGGAAAAGGTCGTTGTAAGTGCAGTTCGATGGCCGTTGTTGGAAATCGACTGTACGGGCCTTGATAAAATTATTAAAAATATCAATAATTTGTGTAAAATCATAAGAAATGATTTGGAAAAAACTAGGATGAAAAACTCCATATTTGAAAAGATAAAAATAGATTTTTATCGAAATGAACTAGTTTGAACTAAAATTAAAGCCCATTTATTTTTAAATAAATAAATTGGATTTGAAATGGGTTGTAAATAGAATTGATTTGTGGGTTTATCGTAAAGGGTGTTTTAAATAACACCAGTTCTTTAACCCGCTAATAAATAGAAGGAGTACCACCGGTTTTGCTCCAGAGCGATAGTTAAATCTTTAATTAGATTTGAACGTGAAATGGTAATTAATTTTACAGATAACACCGTGGTGTTAGATATGGAGTATTAACAGTTTTGCTTCATGGGATGAATAAAATAAATAATTACTTTGGTGTGGTTCGCTAATCTCGACTAGTTTGGAAAACCATAATTTGGTTTGAAACGACATCCAAAGGAAGATTAAAGGATAAATTTTTAAGAATTTATCTTGGATAAAATTAATGGGAACCTTTCCCTAAGAATGTGGAATTTAGAAGCTAGCTGTAGGTTAGCTAAGAAGAATGGTTTCCTGGGTATTGATCTGATGTTGGTTTCGGCCTTCGGGGTTAATGTTTGGGAAATTGTTCTCTTGCTAATTTGCGGTTAGTGACTAATGAATTGGAATGAGGCATATGTTGTGTTTGTGTAATATTTGTTTTAATATACGCGGGTTGTTCGGAAAGGCCGGGCTTACACCCATTCTGAATAACCGATTCAACGATTTGTCGAAGAAGAAGACGGTGGTTGAAGACCGGAAATCTTCACATCGTTTGGGTGATTACTGATGATCTTGATTGGGTTGTACACCCAAGATGAGGGAATCAGTTGGTGGTCGTCCAGACGTACTTGGAGATCGATGAATATGCGAGGAAAGTGCCTCCGGTTTCATTCAGACCCAGAACGAACTTGTAAATGGATTGTGTGTCTGACATTGGATTTTATTCTGTGTTGATTGATTTCTGTTAAATAAATATTTGTTTGGGGGCGGAGAATTTATTCTCTTGCTTAACGCCTTTCTCTGAGACGTACGAGCTTAGAGGTTATATATCGATAGATATCAATCGCATGGCATGAATTGCCTGTGTGGCATGCTGAGTTGCATGGATCAAGGCTTCTGTTGAAAAGCAAAGTCTTGTGGTTGATGATCAAAGCATAGCCTACGTGGCATCTTTGTGTATAACGTGAATTCGCGAGCCTCACACCTCGGTATGAGTTAAAAACGGGATACGGACTGCAGGGAGAGCACGACGTTTCTTTCTAGCTTTGGTGGTGTCTGTGACTTACCAGGCCTGACATTTATATACTTTTCACCTATGTGGTTGTTGGATGAGGCGCCTCGATTTTAGGTCTGTAAGGACCGGGAAACGTGTGTTTAGGAATTGCCAATCCTCTAACGTAAGTGAGGACCGGCCTTGAAGCATCCAGGATTGCCTAGAGTGTGTAGTCCTGAGACATTTTCTAGAGTGTCTCGAACGCGGAGAGGAGCTTGCCCCTTGCCTCGACTCATGACAAAAATCCAATTTCCAATACGTGTATTGCGGTTTTAATTGTAGAACTAGTATGGCGACATGATAGATGGTACCCATGCCGTCTATGATTTATATTTATGATTGAAATTGTTTTGACACTATACACTTATTATAGTATCAAATTATTTGTTTTAAACGTACCAAGCATGTTTGACTATTATAAGGGAAAACCCTATCCTCCGGCTTGCGTTGCATTGTGTGATGGGACCTGGGTCTTATAATAGCTTCATTTTTCGAAAAAGCATTGCGTTATTTTTTCTATGCACTGGTATTCTTGGGAGGAAACCCGTTCCGTGTTATACGGCGTGGTCCCTTGAATTACTCTCTTTTAAAGTCAAATTTTAAATAACTGTTTTAGTTCTCACACCAGTCACATGACTGACCTGGAGTTTATTGTTTTAACCTAAACTCTGGGTGCCCTCATTTTCCGCACGGGCAGCTAGTAGTTTTGGTTTTGCAGATTTATATTCACAGGATCTTGGTTTACAGCTGGAATGATATCCGGAAAGCTCTGTATCCGTATATCACCTTCAGTTGTGCTTTGTATTATTTTCCGCTGCTATGTAATTTATTGTAATCTCTGATATTTATCGAATGTAATTTATTCATTTATACTCTGTATATTCTTGTATCTGATGGAATTGTTGTAATAATAATGAAATGTTCTTCCGTCTGCGTTCTATTTTCTCCTGTTCTCAAAACGATCAGGGGTTTCGAACGGTCTAGATCGGTTTAACGACTGATTCGGATCGAGCGAAATTCCCGGCCGTGACATTTGGTATCAGAGCTTTGGTTTACAGAGCTCGAGAACAAGACACATTAGAACCATACGAAAGAATTCATCAGATATTGGATTAGTAATATCCAATTAGAATGACTCGTTAGAGATAGGATCAGTAGTATCCTAGAACGAGTGTGAAGAGTATATTTTTCAAACGAAAACAATTTTGTTTTAAAAATTTAAATCGTTTTACACGTATTTGAATATTTGTTTATATTGATTTGGACAATCGAGTATATAAAGATTTTGCATATACGCGTCATGAACGTATATTCGAAGTTTTAATATACTGGATAGATATAGAATCACATTCTAGTCGCCCGGAGATGGTACTGATGATAGCACGTGCATCATCAGTATTTATGTTCATGTTTCGAAGGTATGATATCTATATATTTCCATTAGACTGGTGTGAGAACCAAAACTAATATAGATAGATTTATTGGTTGTGAATTGGCATCAAAAACATGATTTTCTGTATATATATCAAAATTATGAATTTGAAACTCTAATCCACTAATTGATTGATGTTTGTTTATTTGATTGATAATTTTGAACCATTATGCCTAATAGAATCAAATATTGGACTGTATTGAAAATTGGTAGCATTTGCTTGCATATACATGCACTTACATTGAACAGGTCATAGCAAGGAGGCTAGAGCAGAGAATAAAATTTGTTTGCCCAACAAATAGGTACATGTTTACTATATAATTTACTGTTTTGTTTGGGTGATGATGATTTAATGAGCCTATTGGCTAGCCGCTTGGCTTTTTCTTTTTCTTTTTGAGATCAGAAGGCCTATATGGCAATTTCGGGATTTTCCCATGGCTCCCGGTGCAGGGGAGGTTATGGCGAAATTTTTCGAAAATTTAGGGTGTTAGCCAAATTTTTGAAAATTTGAAAATTCTCAGAAACTGAAAATTTGGAGAATGGAAGCCAGATCGAACGTAGAGTTGATTAATCAAACCACTTTCGACTTTGTTCCTTTTCGGGGACGAAAAGTTTTAAGTGGGGGAGATTGTAACAACCCGAAAATCTAGGCCAGTTTAAAATTTTTATTTTGGCAATTTTAGCGAATTTTGAATATTTAAAATAGATTATTTTAAATAATATCGACGAGGAATTTATTTTTAAATACAATCCGAACGTATATATTATATACGTCGTCGTTAGAATATAAATAATTAAATATAATTATAAAGGGAATTGAAAATGGCGCGGTAGTTCGATAATTCGATTTCAAACTTCAATTGAATGTACCGGGTGCAAAACAAACCGGATTTTGGCGAAACCAAAAATAATAGGATCTAATTGATGATATCTTTCCATCGAATCCGAAAAATCGAAATTTCATAGCAGGAATTAAAAGATATGTCCAGTTGAAAATTCTGAATAGTCGCTATGGAATTCAGGCCCTTAAAAATGGAAATTTTGCAAACGGCCTCGGATTTCGACGAAACCAATTTTGTTGGATCCGGGATGTAAAGTTATTGCTAGGTTTCAAATTTCATAATTTTTCGAATCAATATGTGAGCGTGGAAAAGGAAAACACGTTTGACCAATTTCAGTTGATTTTAATTGACTGGAAAATGGCTATTTTTCTAACGGTCTCGGAATTCGACGGAACTAATTTTGTTAGGACCGTATCGTCAATACGAAGCTAGAAAATATTTTTCTGCAATTTTTAGGGTTCGCATGTGACCCCAGTAAATTGAAATGCACGTTCAAATTCAATATATAGAGTTATATGTTGATTTTGACAAAAACTGATCGAAACGATCGAATTCGCTTACGATACATATCCCATTGTGTTCGAAATGGGGGTAAAACGCTATGGACGACAGGCGGTGGGCCTCGTTTTGAGGTCGAAAATGCTTTTTGCTGAGAAATTAAATAATTAAAATAAAATATAACCTTCCTCTCCCTTATACTCTGGCCCCCACCCTTCAGTTCGAATCAAACTGGAAAAAAAAGGGCTGTGCCCTAGCGATCGAAGCCGCGCCTCCAGGAGGGCGCGTCCCCCCTGCGCCGTCGGCGCTCCGGCGGAGGAGCTCCTCCCCTGGCCCCGCTCTCCCCTCCGCTAGTTCCCCTCCTTCCCTGCCCCGTTCTTCCTCGCTCTGCCCCCTTTCTATGATGAAGTCGCGCCACCCAAAAACCCCTCCTCTGATGCTTCTCCTTCTCCCCTTCAGCCAATCCGAACCCGAGCCCATCCAAGCCTCCAACTCCAACGGTGAGCCACTTCGGGAATAAAAATGCAATCTTTAACAATTTTCAGCGATGCGAGCCCTCCTCCGAGCAAAAAGAAGTGAGTGTTCATTTCAAATTTTAATCATTTACATTGATTTTTACTTTTAAGTTTTTATATTATATGAAAGGTTGAATTTTAATTATATGAAAGGTCAAATTTTTAATTATATGAAAGGTTGAATTTTAATTATATGAAAGGTCAAATTTTTAATTATATGAAAGGTTGAATTTTTAAAGTATGAAAGGCGATATGTTTATTAACATGAAAGCGAGTGAAAAACATGATTTTGTTTAAATAGAAAAGATTTGTTTTTTAAAATAGAAAAGATTTGATTTTTAAAATAGAAAAGATTAGATTTTTGAAATTGAAAAGGCGAAATCTTTATATGAAGGATAGCGTGATAAAAATAGAATTTTTATCCTTATAACGTAAAAGTAAAAATTCGATTTTTATATATTGAATAGCGAAGTAAAAATTCGATTTTTATATATCGAATAGCGAAGTAAAAATGTGATTTTTATATATGTAGTGGTTACGAGCAACAAAAGCGACAAAAGGCGAGAATGACGAAGACTTCTACATTTGAAGTGCCGTGGAGTTGGGATAGCTATCGGTGAGAATTTCTCACTCTTCAATTTCTTTTTCTAGTTATATATATACTAGGATGCAGACGGTGTTTAGTAGCACCCGACACCCGTCATCCACAGACCATGGATGGCTTGTTTGTTTAATTGTTTGGTTGTGTAGTTGGTAG
Source organism: Allium sativum (assembly GCA_030737875.1). NCBI lineage: Eukaryota > Viridiplantae > Streptophyta > Magnoliopsida > Asparagales > Amaryllidaceae > Allium > Allium sativum. The sequence continues at coordinate 558,196,649 of CM060910.1, forward strand.
ATTATTTGGTCTGAATTGAATTGTTTGGTGAAATGGAATGGATTTGATTGATGTGTGAATGGCATGGGCCTTCACTAAACCAGGGATAAGGCTAGGCCTTGTCCCGTTTCTAGTATCGTGCCGTTATGCCGCCGAAATTTTCTAAAATAAGTTAGAAAATAAAAATATCATTTTATTTAAGGAATGAACTGAATAGAAATTCATATGTTAAAATAAAATGTTTTATCGTTAAAAATATAATTTTTAACGTGAATATGAATATAGTGAATGTGAATAAATAAATATTCATTTACAAACCGGACGGTCTGTTTATGTACACTGATTTGACTGACATTGATTGGGACGATAAATTTTACACATCGCCCAACTGTACAAATAAAATATGTGTTTGTTGATTTGAAACCCCACACGGGTGTTGGGATGAAATTTGAAGTTCACTCATCCTGATTGATTAAATATGTCGATCAATTGATTGACAGGCTGTTATAAGCGTTAGATATCTATATTTGATGCTTATACAGTGTAGTGCACTTTGGATGATGGTTGATTATTTATCGTTGCTATTATATACAAGTGTTGTATGGAATCCATATAATTAACTTTATATGGTAATTGATTGGGCCTCATTCCAATTTAGAAAATAAAGAATATTATAAAATAAAGGTTCATGTGTTGACTGTACTCATCCGTTGAGATTAGTCATGTGTTGAACGAAATATTTTAACAATAAAATTTACATCTTTATCATATATAAAATTAGAAACTAACTGGAAAATAGATAAGATGAGTGGTCTCCTGGACAATGATCTGATGTTGGTTTCGGCCTTCGGGATTAATATTCAGGGAATCGTTCTCTTACTAGTTTACGGTTGGAGTCTGATTTATATCAAACGATAGATACCTTAATTTTCATAAAATATATTAAATAACAAAAATAGTCACATATGGACAGTACTCATTCGTTGAGATTAGTCATGTGTTGACCAAAATATAGATCTACGGTATTGAATAGAATAAATATTCATTTGTTGAATAGAATAACGGAATTATTGAAAAATATAAAGCCGTGTTGATTAGAGATGCGCTATTTTGACGCGAACGATATTTATATCGATTATATTCGTTTTTAAAAATGAAAATTGAAAAGAGATTTAAAAATCGAATATATAGAAAACCAATTTGAATTGAATCGAATAGAAAACCAATTTGAATTGAATCGAATAGAAAACCAATTTGAATTGAATCGAATAGAAAACCAATTTGAATTGAATCGAATAGAAAACCAATTTGAATTGAACCCAATAGAAAACCAATTTGAATTGAATCGAATAGAAAACCAATTTGAATTGAATCGAATATAAAACCAATTTGAATCGAATTGAATATAAAACCAATTTGAAATGAATTGAATATAAACAGAATTCGAATTGAATTGAAAACGAATTCGAATTGAATTGGAAATGAATTCAAATTGAATTGAAATTTGAATTGAATAGAAACAAATTTTAAAACGAATTTATAAGGAGAAATTCGATTTTATTTGAATTTGAAATGGAAGTTGAAATTGTTTCTGAAACGAATTTAAAACTATTTATAAATTTTGTTTTAAATAGAAATCGACGAAATATATATTATATATATAATATAATGGCCTGAATAGAACGCGCCGCGCCGCGGCAGTTTGTGAATTTCGACCATTTATTTCAAACGGACATTACGGGAGATCCGATCGTCGGATTCTCCTAAAACCGGAACCGTTGGGTTCGTATCGAAAAGAGCTTTATAACGAATATTAGAAATTTGAAATCTAACGGTTGGATTTGGAGATACATCCAAATCAAATTTGGAAAAGGTCGATGTAAGTGCAGTTCGATGGCCGTTGATGGAAATCGACTGTACGGGCCTTGATAAAATTATTAAAAATATCAATAATTTGTGTAAAATCATAAGAAATGATTTGGGAAAAATTAGGATGAAAAACTCCATATTTGAAAAGATAAAAATAGATTTTTATCGAAATGAACTTGTTTGAACTAAAATTAAAGCCCATTTATTTTTAAATAAATAAATTGGATTTGAAATGGGTTGTAAATAGAATTGATTTGTGGGTTTATCGTGAAGGGTGTTTTATATGACACTTGTTCTTTAACCAGATAATAAAAAGAATGTGATTTGGGTTTGTCGTGAACTGTGTTTTAAATAACATTAGTTCTTTAACCCAGTAAAAGGAGTTTTAATGAATCTGCAATTAGATTGAAATTTGAATTGATAATCTAAATTATCAAATTTGGCAAATGAGCGAGAATGGAGTACCACTGGTTTTGCTCCAGAGCGATAGTTAAATCTTTAATTAGATTTGAACGTGAAATGGTAATTAATTTTACCGATAACACCGTGGTGTTAGATATGGAGTATTACCAGTTTTGCTTCATGGGATGAATAGGTTGGGATTGGGAAATAAAATAAATAATTACTTCGGTGTGGTTCTCTAATCTCGACTAGTTTGGAAAACCATAATTTGGTTTGAAACGACATCCAAAGGAAGATTAAAGGATAAATTTTAAAGAATTTATCTTGGATAAAATTAATGGGAACCTTTCCCTAAGAATGTGGAATTTAGAAGCTAGCTGTAGGTTAGTTAAGAAGAATGGTTTCCTGGGTATTGATCTGATGTTGGTTTCGGCCTTCGGGGTCAATGTTTGGGAAATTGTTCTCTTACTAATTTGCGGTTAGTGACTAATGAATTGGAATGAGGCGTATGTTGTGATTGTGTAACATTTGTTTTAATATACGCGGGTTGTTCGGAAAGGTCGGGTTTACACCCATTCTGAATAACCGATTCGATGATATGTCGAAGATGAAGACGGTGGTTGAAGACCGGAAATCTTCACATCGTTTGGGTGATTACTGATGATCTTGATTGGGCTGTACACCCAAGATGAGGGAATCAGTTGGTGGTCATCCAGACGTACTTGGAGATCGATGGATATGCGAGGAAAGTGCCTCCGGTTTCGTTCAGACACAGAACGAACTTGTAAATGGATTGTGTGTCTGACATTGGATTTTATTCTGTGTTGATTGATTTCTGTTAAAAATATATCTGTTTGGCGGCGGAGAATTTATTCTCTTGCTTAACGCCCTTCTCTGAGACGTACGAGCTTAGAGGTTATATATCGATAGATATCAATCGCATGGCATGAATTGCCTGTGTGGCATGCTGAGTTGCATGGATCAAGGCTTCTGTTGAAAAGCAAAGTCTTGTGGTTGATGATCAAAGCACAGCCTACGTGGCAGCTTTGTGTATAACGTGAATTCGCGAGCCTCACACCTCGGTATGAGTTAAAAATGGGATACGGACTGCAGGGAGAGCACGACGTTTCTTTCTAGCTTTGGTGGTGTCAGTGACTTACCAGCCCTGACATTTATATACTTTTCACCTATGTGGATGTTGGATGAGGCGCCTCGATTTTAGGTCTGTAAGGACCGGGAAACGTGTGTTCAGGAATTGCCAATCCTCTAACGTAAGTGAGGACCGTCCCTGAAGCATCCAGGATTGCCCAGAGTGTGTAGCCCTAAGACATTTGCTAGAGTGTCTCGAACGCGGAGAGGCGCTTGCCCCTTGCCTCGACTCATGACGGAAATCCAATTTCCAATACGTGTATTGCGGTTTTAATTGTAGAACTAGTATGGCGACATGATAGATGGTACCCATGCCGTCTATGATTTATATTTATGATTGAAATTGTTTTGACACTATACACTTATTATAGTATCAAATGATTTGTTTTAAACGTACCAAGCATGTTTGGCTATTATAAGGGAAAACCCTATCCTCCGGCTTGCGTTGCATTGTGTGATGGGACCTGGGTCTTATAATAGCTTCATTTTTCGAAAAAGCATTGCGTTATTTTTTCTATGCACTGGTATTCTTGGGAGGAAACCCGTTCCGTGTTATACGGCGTGGTCCCTTGAATTACTCTCTTTTAAAGTCAAATTTTAAATAACTGTTTTAGTTCTCACACCAGTCACATGACTGACCTGGAGTTTATTGTTTTAACCTAACCTCTGGGTGCCCTCATTTTCCGCACGGGCAGCTAGTAGTTTTGGTTTTGCAGATTTATATTCACAGGATCCTGGTTTACAGCTGGAATGATATCCGGAAAGCTCTGTATCCGTATATCACCTTCAGTTGTGCTTTGTATTATTTTCCGCTGCTATGTAATTTATTGTAATCTATGATATTTATCGAATATAATTTATTCATTTATACTCTGTATATTCTTGTATCTGATGGAATTGTTGTAATAACAATGAAATGTTCTTCCGTCTGCGTTCTATTTTGTCCTGTTCTCAAAACGATCAGGGGTTTCGAACGGTCTAGATCGGTTTAACGACTGATTCGGATCGAGCGAAATTCCCGGCCGTCACACATAGAGATATCAATATTATATAGAAAATTTTAAACCATTAGATAAATAAACATCCATAGTTTATTTAAGATGTGGGAACTTTCTGCATGTGAGAAAAAGGTATGAATGAATGACCAGCTGAAGACAACAATGGACTGTCCATCCTGGGGGTATAGTCCGTCCTGCAACCTTATATAGGTTAAGGCAGTCCCCCTTAGACAGCTACTATACCGAGTTCCTCGGAGGATAGGTGCTCATGGAAAGTCTCAAACTCCTAGCCTCTTATGAGGCAGAAGCACGTATTTCTGCCGAGCCACTACAATAAACAATATGCATATGTGTGTGTGTGCGCGCGTGCATATAAGGAAAGTCTATCTAGATGCAAAATTTTGACACAATTGGTGATACAATAAATCTGCATCATTGGATCACCCCCTGAATTCCACCCCTCCATATAAGGATATAATAATCTATATATCAAGATTCTGTGTCTCTCAGTTTATGTCAAGTTTAGTGTCTAAATAGTCATCCACATACACACACATACATACATATAGTGTGAGTGGATGGACATTCGCGCATGGTCATTGGTTTGAAACCTGTGTAATATGATTTGAACATATATTGACGAGAAGTTTCAGCACAAACACATTACCCACATGTATGTGTATTTCTATACACGTTACACATTGTCAAGAAGTAGAATAACTAATAATTTACGTGCTTAGACTTGGATGCAAATGGTCATTGGTTTGAAACCTGTGTAATATGATTTGAACATATATTGACGAGAAGTTTCAGCACCTGTAATACCCATGCATTTTTATATGAGAAAAAATTCAAAATTAATAAGGGTAAATCAACTGCACCCCAAAATTATCAAAAAAATTAAACTAGGAAAATAAAGTAAAAAAGTATTTTTTTGCTGGAATTTGGTTTGGAATTATAAAATTATTTAAGTTTTAAAACTTTCATAAAGGGAGATGTTAATGGTGGGATTTGAACTCCTAAATGCTTTTTGATATAATATTTTGTTTACACAGAAGGGTATTTTTGGAACTTTAAGGCCGGACAAAAAAATTCATGTCTATTTTCAACTATTAATAAAGATATGTCGTATGTTGCATACTTCCTAAAAGTTTATATAAGTACACAAATTTGAATTATTGGTTGACTATAATCTCAGAATGTCTCCTGGTGCTCCGGATTCTGCTAAAGTTGATGACAACATTCATATGGATGTTGAAGTCAAAAACGATCATAACACTTCAAGATGTTTAAGAAACACTTCACCAAAAGGTAGGATTTGAAAATAGGGAGCCATGAAATACAAAAGCAAGTAAAAATACGGGATTTTAGAATGGTTAGTCCTAATATCGGCTTACGTCCACTATGGTAGCAATTTTCATTATCACTTTTGAATTTACAAAATACATGATTTGATTCGTTTCACTCCTTTAACTCATTTCACTCTTTTATAAGGATCTCCTTTTTATTCTCTCTTTTTTCTCTTGATTTCACTCGAATTCATGAAGAAGTCAGCAAGATCACTTGATTTGTGATCATTGCTATGTAGATTTTCAATTACTTGAACATTTAGATGATCTTCATTAGTTCGATGATGATTCAGTGTTGAATCTAGGCTTGAGAGAGAATTAATGTAGATTAGAGTAGCTTGAATTGAACTTGAGAAATCTCTAATGGAATTTGGAGAAGACTTGATTAATTTGTCATTGAAGAAAGATAGATTGAGCTTGAGAAGCCATTAATGGAGGTTGGAGAAGTTTAGAGTGGTGGAGAAATGATTTTAGCAGCCCTTCAGGGTAGAAGAATCCGTCCCCTTTAATGTGTGGAATGATGGGTATTTATAGGAGGAGTTGGTGTGGAGTGACAGAGGTGTAAATAAGTGTGCTCGGGGCCAAGTCATCAGAACGCCTTTCAACATGTCATGTGAACGACATACAACATGCTGCTACTCATTGTTATTAACATCCTGGGTTGTATGGTCTTCATGACTTGCGACATGAATGAACTTGACGACATACGACATGCAACATAAACGATATGGTTACATGTCGCATTAACGGCTTGATTCTAAACATGCACTACGACTTGATTGAAAGCAGCGACATGCTTTCCCCACGTGATGACAGCTAGCCATCCACACTTTACAGTTGGCACACAATATATGTCAAGTTGCATGGAACAACTTAGTCATATTTCCGCCTCCTGGTTATAATATAAGACCTATTTTTATACATTATTATACCCATACATTATTATAATGTGTGTGCTTTATCCTCTACGACAGGCAATAGCTGGTATTCAATCATAATGTTAACGACATGAATTAGGTTGAAAGCATATCCTTTGTATTATTGTATATAACGGTGTTGTATACAGAATTATATGATTTTTTGTTTGATGATAACAACCAAATTTTTATAATTTTAAATGTGCTTGTTATTGTACCGTTTCATATATTCATCACAGACAAGATTATAATATTTTATATTTAAATAGAATACGGCTGGACAGACATTCATATATTCATAGTATTTTATTTAAATTGAATATTATATTTCAAACATTCAAACAGTACATCTATTTATAACTCCACTATATTAACACATCACATTTCATATATATTCACAGAATATCGTACTTGTAAATAAACTAAATATAATAGACACGTTTGTTTGAACACAATAAATAATATTTTATTTCAATTGAATTTGTTTATTACAAATACCAATATAATTCTTTCATTATACATTCATACACTGCTCCTCACTATAACACTCATACGGTCACTCTGTCATATAAACATACATTTCCGCTTTCATATACTGACACTGTTTCATTCATTATCTTCAGTCTTCTGTATTCACAGCTCTCTGTCAGTCCAATCATCATATTCTTACCTGTCATAATGAAACACACACATAATACACTGCAATAGAATTTAAACTAAATATACGCGAATATAAATTTTATTTCTAAAATTTTATTTGCCTCATATTTCTGGTGTGTTTTTTTATCATTTTTCATGACTTGATCTGATTCATCTGTGTCTAGGCAGACAGTTTGTATATGTACAGGGACAGGAAATTTTCTGTTTGGTTGCATATACACACGTGTATATTATACACGTGTGCACTGCCTTGCCAATCCAGTGTGCAACTGAGGAGTAGCCATGAGGACCATCTCGACTCAGTGCACACATGAAAACAACTCAATGTAAATTCAAGCATGGAACATATGACATGGCAGAAATGTTCAAATGTGGCACAGTTCAGATTTTAACATGTTCAAGGAAGTGACCAAGCAACAAATACATGAAGATTTCAAGCTCATATACACATGCACAAGATTCATGATCACATATACATGTCAACATGTATGCAAGCACCGGTATGCCAAGTTCAAGTCTCACATGCCAATCCAAGTGCCACAAGTCAGGAAAATTCATGCAACAACAATAATACACAGGCCAGATCAGCAAGAAGTTACAAGCATATGTGATGCAGTTTAGACTTACATGGTGATACAACTCATTTTTTTAAAACATGGTGATAAACTCAGTTGACAAGCATACAGGATCACATTCAGATCAAGTGTTTTTAGCATGGGTAACATGAGTGTCACAATGATTAGAACAGTTCAATTCAAGTCATCAAACAAGACAGTTCAGGTTCAAGTGAGGTAAACATGGTTCAGCAAATTCATTAACAAGAGCAGTTTCTAAACTATACATGTGTTATGCCATATGTTTCAGAATTTAGTTTTGGGAAAGTGTTTGGTTCTACAAACAAGGCAAGAAGCTTGAATACTTATTTTTTCCAGCATTTCAAAAGTTGGCATAGGATCAATACACAGTGTATAGAAGAGCATACATACAACAAAATGGGGTGTTCACATGTATACACAAGGCAGCTTAATCAACATAGTGCAAAGCAGTCAAGCCAGGAAATAAGGAAGCTTTAGATTTATGTTGGGATTGCACAACAATTTACAGAGGAAAATTTTCAATTCAAGGCAACATTTCATCATTGTTTTCCAGAAAACCAGATTTGGCAAGTACCAAGTAATTAATCAACCATACAAATTTCAGGTTGCAAAAGGAATCACAGTGTCATATTTTGAGAGGTTTAAAATTCAACATTGTATTTTGGGAAGAAAATTATAACCAGAAGCAAATCAAATTAATCTTTCCATTATCTCTAGAAATCTTACTTTGTATTTGTGGCAAGTTTTTTAATCAGTTCAGATATTTTCGCAATGTATTCAAGGAGGCCAGGGAACAATTTTTTTTCTAGAAATTCAAAAGAGGAAATCAGGTTTTAAATGGAAAAACATTCAAGACATTTTCGGCATATTATGGATTAAATCATGCAAAAGGGGCAAGTTTGTTATTTCCAGATTCTCTTTCAATTCGAAATCAAAGAAAGTGTATTCGACAACAAATGTTTTCATTCATACATCACAGTCATTCATCAAGGCAACATTTTTCCCAATCAATGCAGTGAAATAAATTGAAGAAATATATGGCAAATTATTCAAAATTGTTTGAAATGTAACTCAGAAATCTCTCGAACCATTTCAATGCCAAGAAAGCCGAAATTCATTCAAGAAAATCAAAAGGGGAAGCCAACGCAAATCAGCCAAGCCATCACGTGAAATCAGAGTGTCGATTTAGGGTTTCCTTAATCCTATTTTATACACACCCTATACATCATCGGCTAAATATACAGATCGAAAAACACAAGCAAAAATCTCAAGAGAGAATTCGAATAATCAAGTCATAATACTCACTTTTTTTCGGTGATAGTCATCCCAAATCGAAGCAACAGAAAGCCACAAACTTTCAAGCATCAGAGAGACAAATTCGATCAATTCAGCAGCACGATTTGGGGAAGATTTAGAGACCCTAGTCGCCAAAATTGAAGACACCATTTGTATTTCTCCAAAGACCTAAGGTTCGGGGCAAATGACAATAGAAGGGCCGGCCTACTCTACGTTTGGCCAAATGTTTTAAGTGATAAAAGGGGATGACCCTTCCTATATAAATCCTAGGGTTTTAGTTTATTTGATTTTGTATTTTTGTTTTTAAATTCCTTTGTAAATCATTCTGAATCAGTTTCTAGAGTTCTGTAAAAATCTTGGGGAAATCAGTTAGGGGTTAACTGACAGTTTACTAGTGTCTGTAAAACTAGAGGAAAATTTGTTCTAGTGGATATAAACCAGTCTAGGGTTTTGAGTGTAGGGTTAGTACAGGAGCAGGGAGTGCGATTTTATAGTATCTGTAAGTGGGATCTGTTATTAACTCCAAGTAGAAACCTTAGGAATGCAGCAGTAGGTAGAATTTTGCCGAAGCTGGGTATCTCTGTGTGTTATTTCCTTCTGCTTTTTATTTCTGCTCTATTCTATGATCTGTTTATTATTTAATATCCTGTCAGATTTTTAACAAGGCGAAAAGCTATGAAAAACCCTATTCACCCCCCTTTAGGGTTATTCTAGATCCAATAAGTGGTATCATAGCCTGGTAATTTCATTAACACTAGAATCATGGATCCTAGTTATCAGCCGATAGAGAGTCAGTCCAGTTCATCTCCAACTATTTTCGATGGAACAGATTTTTTAAATTGGAAATCCAAAATGGAATTTTATTTAAAATCGGTTAATATTAAATGTTGGGATGTAGTTATCAATGGGTTTAATAGTGTAGATATTACTTTCAATGCTCATGCTTTGAAAATTATATTTGATTGTCGTAGTACTGAACAGTTTAATCTTATCTGTCATTGTTTATCTGCATAGGAAATCTGGGATACTCTCAATACGAAGTATGGAAGATCTGACAAATATAGCTCAAAACCCCAAAATGTTAACTCAAATTCAGATCTATGCTTAACAGGTTGTAACAACCCAGAAATTCTGAGCCAATTTAAAATTTTTATTTTGACAATTTTAATGAATTTTAATTATTTAAAATGAATTATTTTAAATAATATCGACGAGAAATTTATTTTGAATAGAATTAGAACGTATATATTCATATAGATCGTCGTTAGAATATAAATAATTATTTATAATTATAAAAGGAATGGAAAATGGCGCGGTAGTTCGATAACTCGATTTCAAAATTCAAATGAATGTACAGGATTCAAAATAAGCCGGATTTTGGCGAAACCAAAAATATTAGAATCTAATTGAGAATATCTTTCCAACGAATCCGAAAAATCAAAATTCCATAGCGGGAATCAAAAGATATGTCCAGTTGAAAATTCTGAATAGTCGCTATGGAAATTATACATGGCCCAAAAAGTCATATTTTGCATATGGATGAATTTGGACTCGAAACCACTTCCATTGAGTTCAAAATGCCATTTAGAACTCCGAAAAGTATAAGCTTCGATATATTCAGATATCCGGAATAGTGACTATTGGCTGGAGTTGTTCGGTTAGCAAAACATAGCCCTTAAAAAGTGAAATTTTGCATACGAGCTCAGAATTCGACGAGATAAATTTTTATGGATTCACAATGACAAATTATTGTTGAGTTCCAAAGTGCGCGTCGAACGGAGTCAGTATGTGGCCGTGCGAAGCAAAACCATTTGTTCAAAAGCCGGTAGTCATTTTACAAAGGAACATTATTGATACGACCTCGGAATTCGATTCTACTTTTTTTTTGAATTCGTATCGTCTAATAATGGTTTAATCCAAGAGAGCATGATTTTTGGAGTTAACGTGTGAGCGTGCAAGAAGAAAAGGTGCGCCAAAATCGCATTTTTAGAGCTTATCTGAGCATTTTTGTGATTTTTAACGGATGGTCAAACGAACTCGGAATTCGACGAAACTTGTTTCGTTGGACTCGTCTTCACGTCTACTATGTCGTGTCCAAAATCCGCGGCGATTGGAGATCGTTAGCGTTCAGGCGATAGGCGAGAAACTAGCATATAATCACTTTTACTCCTTTCCTTCGTTCACTTTTTCTCTTTCTCTTTTCTTCCTCTTTCCTTAAAAATGGAGAGCTCCTCCACCACCACTGCTGCCACCGCCCCCTACCCCGTTGTCGCACCACCTCAGGCCGCCGGCCGCCACCCCCACTTCCCCCCTCCTCCTCTTCCTCCTCCTCTCTCTCCCCTCCTCTTTCCCTCTTCTAATTTCCAAACCCTACCCCCAAACCACCGCCACTCCGCCGGCCCCACCATCGCCACAACCAGTCCCCCACGCCCAATCAGGTCCGGCGCCCCCCTATGGCCACCCAACTCCGGCCGTGGGCCCCTCCTCCTCAAAAATAACATTTTTCACTAATTTCCCTTTTACACAAAACACCCAGTCCTTATTTCGCGAATAACTCCCAAACCGTGCGTTTCTAGACAAAGTTCCTCAAGACCAAAGTCAAAGAGCACGATTTTCTCTTCGATTTGGTATATGATAGTCCTATTTTGCATTGCGGAGTTGTCGGGAAAACGCATCCAAAGTCTGCTGTCCAAACACTGTCAAAATGCTGTCTTTTCGCGATTTCCGGCGAAATGGCACATTTTCGGAAGGAAGACCACTAGGCGAAAGTTGTCCGGAATGGCGCGTTTAAGCTAGAAAAAAAGATGGTGTGAAGATTGAAGCTTGTTTGCAAATTCTGGAACCAGAACAGCGGATCCAGACGTTAGAAAAAAAAAAGAGTTTTCTCAAGCTTTAAAGCTTCTATGGTTTTTGACAAATGAAGTATGTAAAAATATGATTTTTATATAACGAGAAGAATAAAAATATGATTTTTATAATATATAGATAGAAAAAAATTGATCTTCATATATGTGACGAAATAAAAATCTGATTTTTATTTTATATATATATATATATATATATATTGAAATAAAAATTTGATTTTTATAGCGATGATATAAAAATTCGATCTTTATTATGTAGGAGGTATAAAAATATGATTTTTATTATGTAGAAGATGAAAAGATGTGGTTTTTATAAGAGTGGCAATATAAAAATACAATCTTTATTATATGAACCACGGTATAAAAATAGAATTTTTATCTATATAGTAGCGATGTAAAAAATAGAATTTTTATCCATATGGAGTAATTATAAAAATATGATTTTTATATACATAGCAAGAATATAAAAATGTGATTTTTATATATGTAGTGGCTACGGGTAACGAAAGTGACGAAAGGCGAGAAAGACGAAGACTTCTACATTTGAAGTGTCGTGGAGTTGGGATAGCTTTGGTGAGAACTTCTCACTTTAATTTCTTTTTCTAGTTATATATATATATATATATATATACTAGGATGCAGACGGTGCTTAGTAGCACTCGACACCCGTCGTCCACAGACCATGGATGACTTGTATGCTTGTTTGATGTGTTGTGAAATTTGTTTGTGATGTTGATGTGAAATCGATAATAAAATGTAGATGGTTGAAATAAATTAATTATCATTAAAAATATAATTTTTAACGTGAATGTGAATAAATAAATATTCATTTACAAACCGGACGGTTTGTTTATGTACACCTATTTGAAGGATATTGATTGGGACGATAAATTTTACACATCGCCCAACTGCACAAATAATATTCAGTGTTTGCGGATTGAAACCCCACACGGGTGTTGGGATGATATTTGGCGTACACTAATCCCAATTATTTAATTGTATGTCGATCGATTGGTCGACAGGCTGTGTAAGCGTTAATTATTCATATTTGATGCTTATGCGGTTGTGGGGTGCACTTCGGATGATGGTTGATTATTTATCGTTGCTATTATGTACATGTGTTGTATGGAATCCATATAATTAACATTGTATGGTAATTGATTGGGCCTCATTCCAATCGGGAAAATAATGAATATTATAAAAGAAAATTCATGTGTTGAATATAAAAATAGTCATGTGTTGATGATATTTATGTGTTGAAACTATTCATGTGTTGAGTAAAATATTTTAACAATAAAATTTACATCTTTATCATATTTAAGATTAGACACTACTTTACGGTTGGAGTCTGATTAAAAATCAAACGATAGTACCATAATTTTATAAAATATATTACATAACAAAAATAGTCATGTGTTGACAGTACTCATGTGTTGAGATAAGTCGTGTGTTTAAAAAATATAGATTCATGTGTTGAATGGAATAAATATTCATTTGTTGAATAGAATAACGAATTTATTGAAATATATAAAGCCGCGTTGATTAGAGTTGCACTATTTTGAAGTGAACGATATTTATATCGATTATATTCGTTTTTATAATGAATATAGAAAAGAAGTGATTTCAAAATATAACATTTTGAAAATATTATCATTTATAGTAATGATATGAAATATTCAATTTTGATTAGAAATTGAATATAAAGTAGAATGGTTTTGAAAATGAATTTAAAACGATTTATAAAATACGTTTTAAAAGGAAATCGACGAAATATATATAATATATATATTATATATATAATGGCCTGAATAGAACGAGCAGCGCCACGGCAGTTCGTGAATTTCGACCATTTATTTCGAATGGACATTACAGGAGGTCCGACCGTCGGATTCTCCTAAAACCGGAACCGTTGGGTTCGTATCGAAAAGAGATTTCCAATGAATATTAGAAATTTGAAATCTAATGGTTAGATTTGGAATTATGTCCAAATCAAATTTGGAAAAGGTCGCTGTAAGTGCAGTTCGATAGCCGTTGGAGGAAATCGACTATAGGGGCCTTGATAAAATTATTAAAAATATTGATAATTTGTGTAAAATCATAATATATCAATTGGAAAGAACTGGATGAAAAATTCCACATTTGAAAGGATAAAAATATATTTTTGTCGAAATGAACTAGTTTTGAACTAGAATTAAAATAAACTTATTTTTGAAATAAATAAATTGAATTTGAAAGTGATTTTAAAAATAATCAATATTCCCAATATGTGAATTGGACTGGAGTTGAATCGAAATTATCTTCGGAATATTTCGATGTTGGATTTCGTGACTATACAGATATGGTTGTGGAAATTTGAAAGATATATTTTATACCGTTATATCCAATACGATATTTGTTGGTTTCAGAATTTGATATTGAATATAAGCCGGTATATTTTCTATTCAGAGCCTTGTATTTAATATCAAATGTGATTTGGGTTTGTCGTGAATCGTGTTTTAGGTGACATTGGTTCTTTAACCCAGTTAAAGACAGGATATTGATTTTTGAGAAGATTAAAACTAAGTGGAGTTTTAATGAATCTTTAATTAGATTGAAATGTGAATTGATAATTTAAATTATCAAATCTGAAAGGTGATCGAGAATGGAGTACCACCAGTTTTTCTCCAAAGCGATAATTAAATCTTTAATTAGATTTGAACGTGAAATGGTAATTAATTTTACCGATAATACCATGGTGTTAGATATGGAGTATTACCAGTTTTTCTCCAGGGGATGAATAGGTTGGGATTGGGAAATAAAATAAACAATTACTTCGGTGTGGTTCGCTAATCCCGACTAGTTTGGCAAACCATAATATGGTTTGAAATGATATCCAAAGGAAGATTAAAGAATAAATTTAGAAGAATTTATCTTTGATAAAATTAATGAGAACACTTCCCTAAGAATGTGATTTTGTGAATAAAAGAATATTCTGAATTGGAATGAGGCGTTTGTTGTGTTTGTGTAACATTTGTTTATCATATACGTGGGTTATTCAGAAAGGCCAGGTTTATACCCATTCTGAATAACCGATTCGACGAGATGTCGAAGATGAAGACGGTGGTTGAAGACCAGAAGTCTTCGCATCGTTTGGGTGATTACTGATGATCTTGATTGGGCTGTACACCCAAGATGAGGGAATCAGTTGGTGATCGTCCAGACGTACTTGGAGATCGATGGATATGCGAGGAAAGTTCCTCCGGTTTCGTTCAGACCCAGAACGAACTTGTAAATGGACTGTGTGTCTGACATTGAATTTTATTCTGTGTTGATTGATCTCTATTAAATATACATATGTTTGGCGGCGGAGAATTTATTCTCTTGCTTAACGCCCTTCTCTGAGATGTACGAGCTTAGAGGTTGTGTATCGATGGACATCAGTCGCATCGAGTGAATTGCCAGTGTGGCACGCGTAAGTGGCAATTGATCAAGGCTTCTGTTGAAAATCAAAGTCTTGTGGTTGATGATCAAAGCATGGTCTGTGTGACGTAGCTTTGTGTATAACGTGGATTCGCGAGCCTCACACCCCGGTATGAGTCAAAAACGGGAGAAGGACCTAAGGAGTGCACGACGTTTCTTTCTAGCTATGGTGGTGTCAGTGACCTACCAGCCCTGACATTTATATCTACTTTTCACCTATGTTGTTGTTGGAATGCGAGGCGCTTCGGATATAGGTCTGTAAGGACCGGGAAACGTTTGTTCAGGAATTGCCAATCCTCAAAAGTAAGAGAGGACCGGTCTTGGAGTATCCAGGGATTGCTGTTTGCGGTCTCGAGGCATTTGCTAGAGTGTCTCGAATCGGAGAGAAGCTTGCCCCTTGCCTCGACTCATGACAAAAATCCAATTTCCAATGCGTGATATTGCGGTTTTATTTGTAGAGCCTAGTATGGCGACATGATAGATGATACCCATGCCGCCTATGATTGATATTTATGATTGAAAATTGTTTTGACACTATACACTCATAATAGTATCAAATGATTTGTTTTAAACGTACCAAGCATGTTTGGCTATTATAAGGAAAAATCCTATCCTCCGGCTTGCGTTGTATTGTGTGATGGGACCTGGGTCTTATAATAGCTTCATTTTTCCAAAGAGCATTGCGCTTTTTTGTTATATGCACTAGTATTATTGGGAGGAAACCCGTTCCGTGTTATACGGCATGGTCCCCTGAATTACTCTCTTTTAAAGTAAAGTTTTGAATAACTGTTTTAGTTCTCACACCAGTCACATGACTGACCTGGAGTTTATTGTTTTAACCTAAACTCTGGGTGCCCCTATTTTCCACACGGGCAGCTAGTAGTTTTGGTTTTGCAGATTTATATTCACAGGAACCTGGTTTACAGCTGGAATGATACCCGGAAAGCTCTGTATCCGTATATCTCTTTCAGTTGTGTTTTGTATTATTTTCCGCTGCGATGTATTTAAATGTAATTATTGTAATCTCTGGTATTTGTTGTATAACATTTATTCATACTCTGTATATTCTTGTATTCTGATGGAATTGTTGTAATAAACAATGAAATGTTCTTCTGTCTGCGTTTCGATGTGTGTTGTTCTCAAGGAAATCCGTGCTTTCCTTCACGGGGAAGTTCGGGTCACTACAGTTTGGTATCAGAGCTTTGGTTTACAGAGCTCGAGAACAAGACACATTAGAACCATACGAAAGAATTCATCAGATATTGGATTAGTAATATCCAATTAGAATTACTCGTTAGAGATAGGATTAGTAGTATCCTAGGACAAGTGTGAAGAGTATATTTTTCAAATGAAAACGAATTTTGTTTTGAATTTAAATCGTTTTAAACGTATTTGAATATTTATTTATTTTGAATTTGGACAATCCAATATATAAAGATTTTGCATATACGCGTCATAAACGTATATTCGAAACTTTAATATACTGGATAGATATAGAATCACATTCTAGACACCCGGGGATGATTCTGATGATGGAGCATCATCATCAGTATTCATATTCGAGTTTCGAAGGTGTGATTTCTATATATTTCCATTAGACTGGTGTGAGAACCAAAACTAGATTAGGTTTATTGTTGTGATTTGGCATCAAAAACATGATTTTTTGTAAATGTATCAAAATAATGAATTTGAAACGTTAATCTACAAATTGATTGTTGTTCTCAAGGAAATCCGTGCTTTCCTTCACGGGGAAGTTCGGGTCGCTACAGTTTGGTATCAGAGCTTTGGTTTACAGAGCTCGAGAACAAGACACATTAGAACCATACGAAAGAATTCATCAGATATTGGATTAGTAATATCCAATTAGAATTACTCGTTAGAGATAGGATCAGTAGTATCCTAGGACGAGTGTGAAGAGTATATTTTTCAAATGAAAACGAATTTTGTTTTGAAAATTTAAATCGTTTTAAACGTATTTGAATATTTATTTATTTTGAATTTGGACAATCCAATATATAAAGATTTTGCATATACGCGTCATAAACGTATATTCGAAATTTTAATATACTGGATAGATATAGAATCACATTCTAGACACCCGGGGATGATTCTGATGATGGAGCATCATCATCAGTATTCATATTCGAGTTTCGAAGGTGTGATTTCTATATATTTCCATTAGACTGGTGTGAGAACCAAAACTAGATTAGGTTTATTCTTGTGATTTGGCATCAAAAACATGATTTTTTGTATATGTATCAAAATAATGAATTTGAAACGTTAATCTACAAATTGATTGATGGTTGTGTTGTTTGTTTATTTGTTTGAAATTTTGAACTATTTAGCCTAATAGAATCGAATATTGAATTGTATTGAAAATTAGTCGCAATTGCATGCATATACATGTACATACATTGAACAGGTCATAGCAAGGAGGCTAGAGCAGAGAATAAAATTTGTTTGCCCGACAAATAGGTACATGTTTATCATAATTTACTGTTTTGTTTGGGTGATGATGATTTTATGAGCAGATTGGCTTTTTCTTTTTCTTTTTGAGATCAGAGGGCCTGTATGGCAATTTTGGGATTTTCCCGGTGCTCCTGGTGCAGGGGAGGTTATGGCGAAATTTTTCGAAAATTTAGGGTGTTAGCCAAATTTTTGAAAAATTTGAAAAGTTCTTAGAAACTGAAAAGTTAAAGAACTTAAGCCGTAATTAAAATAAAGGAAGTTGAGTTGATTAGTAAAATAACTTTCGGCTTCGTTCCTTTTCGGGGACGAAAAGTTTTAAGTGGGGGAGATTGTAACAACCCGGAAATTCTGAGCCAATTTAAATTTTTTATTTTGACAATTTTAATGAATTTTGATTATTTAAAATGAATTATTTTAAATAATATCGAGGAGAAATATATTTTGAATAGAATTAGAACGTATATATTCATATAGATCGTCGTTAGAATATAAATAATTATTTATAATTATAAAAGGAATGGAAAATGGCGCGGTAGTTTGATAACACGATTTCAAAATTCAAATGAATGTACAGGATTCAAAATAAGCCGGATTTTGGTGAAACCAAAAATATTAGAATCTAATTAAGAATATCTTTCCAACGAATCCGAAAAATCAAAATTCCATAGCGGGAATCAAAAGATATGTCCAGTTGAAAATTCTGAATAGTCGCTATGGAAATTATACATGGCCCAAAAACTCATATTTTGCATATGGATGAATTTGGACTCGAAACCACTTCCATTGAATTCAAAATGCCGTTTAGAACTCCGAAAAGTATAAGCTTCGATATATTCCGATATCCGGAATAGTGGCTATTGGCTGGAGTTGTTCGGTTAGCAAAACATAGCCCTTAAAAAGTGAAATTTTGCATACGAGCTCAGAATTCGACGAGATAATTTTTTATGGATTCACAATGAAAAATTATTGTTGAGTTCCAAAGTGTGCGTCGAACGGAGTCAGTATGTGGCCGTGCGAAGCAAAACCATTTGTTCAAAAGCGGGCATTCATTTTACAAAGGAACATTATTGATACGACCTCGGAATTCGATTCTACTTTTTTTTTTGGATTCGTATCGTCTAATAATGGTTTAATCCAAGAGGGCATGATTTTTGGAGTTAACGTGTGAGCGTGCAAAAAGAAAAGGTGCGCCAAAATCGCATTTTTAGAGCTTATCTGAGCATTTTTGTGATTTTTAACGGATGGTCAAACGTATTCGGAATTCGACGAAACTTGTTTCGTTGGACTCGTCTTCACGTCTACTTTGTCGTATCCAAAATCCGCGGCGATTGGAGATCGTTAGCGTTCAGGCGATAGGCGAGAAACTAGCATATAATCACTTTTACTCCTTTCCTTCGTTCACTTTTTCTCTTTCTCTTTTCTTCCTCTTTCCTTAAAAATGGAGAGCTCCTCCACCACCACTGCTGCCATCACCCCCTACCCCGCTGCCGCACCACCTCAGGCCGCCGGCCGCCACCCCCAATTCCCCCTCCTCCTCCTCCTCTTCCTCCTCCTCTCTCTCCCCTCCTCTTTCCCTCTTCTAATTTGCAAACCCTACCCCCAAACCACCGCCACACCGCTGGCCCCACCACCGCCACAACCAGTCCCCCACGCCCAATCAGGTCCGGCGCCCCCCTATGGCCACCCAACTCCGGCCGTGGGCCCCTCCTCTTCAAAAAACACATTTTTCACTAATTACCCTTTTACACAAAACACCCTGTTCTTATTTCGCGAATAACTCCCAAACCGTGCGTTTCTAGCCAAAGTTCCTCAAGACCAAAGTCAAAGAGCATGATTTTCTCTTCGATTTGGTATATGATAGTCCTATTTTGAATTGCGGAGTTGTCGGGAAAACGCATCCAAAGTCTGTTGTCCAAACACTGTCAAAATGCTGTCTTTTCGCGATTTCCATTGAAATGGCACATTTTCGGAAGGAAGACCACTAGGCAAAAATTGTCCAGAATGGCGCGTTTAAGCTAGAAAAAAAATGGTGTGGAGATTGAAGCTTGTTTGCAAATTCTGGAACCAGAACAACGGATCCGGGCGTTAGAAAAAAAAGTGAGTTTTCTCCGCTTTAAAGCTTCTATGGTTTTTGACAAATGAAGTATGTAAAAATATGATTTTTATATAACGAGAAGAATAAAAATATGATTTTTATAATATATAGATAGAAAAAAATTGATCTTCATATATGTGACGAAATAAAAATCTGATTATTATTATATATATATTAAAATAAAAATGTGATTTTTATAGCGATGATATAAAAATTCGATCTTTATTATGTAGGAGGTATAAAAATATGATTTTTATTATGTAGAAGAAGCAAAGATGTGGTTTTTATATGAGTGGCAACATAAAAATATAATCTTTATTATATGAACAACGGTATAAAAATAGAATTTTTATCTATATAGTAGCGATGTAAAAATAGATTTTTTTATCCATATGGAGTAATTATAAAAATATGATTTTTATATACATAGCAAGAATATAAAAATGTGATTTTTATATATGTAGTGGCTACGGGTAACGAAAGTGACGAAAGGCGAGAACGGCGAAGACTTCTACATTTGAAGTGTCGTGGAGTTGGGATAGCTTTGGTGAGAACTTCTCACTTTAATTTCTTTTTCTAGTTATATATATATACTAGGATGCAGACGGTGCTTAGTAGCACCCGACACCCGTCGTCCACAAACCATGGACGGCTTGTATGCTTGTATGATGTGTTGTGAAATTTGTTTGTGATGTTGATGTGAAATCGATAATAAAATGTAGATGGTTGAAATAAATTAATTATCGTTAAAAATATAATTTTTAACGTGAATGTGAATAAATAAATATTCATTTACAAACCGGACGGTTTGTTTATGTACACCTATTTGAAGGATATTGATTGGGACGATAAATTTTACACATCGCCCAACTGCACAAATAATATTCAGTGTTTGTGCATTGAAACCCCACACGGGTGTTGGGATGATATTTGGCGTACACTAATCCCAATTATTTAATTGTATGTTGATCGATTGGTCGACAGGCTGTGTAAGCGTTAATTATTTATATTTGATGCTTATGCAGTTGTGGGGTGCACTTTGGATGATGGTTGATTATTTATCGTTGCTATTATATACATGTGTTGTATGGAATCCATATAATTAACATTGTATGGTAATTGATTGGGCCTCATTCCAATCGGGAAAATAATGAATATTATAAAAGAAAATTCATGTGTTGAATATAAAAATAGTCATGTGTTGATGATATTTATGTGTTGAAACAATTCATGTGTTGAGTAAAATATTTTAACAATAAAATTTACATCTTTATCATATTTAAGATTAGACACTACTTTACGGTTGGAGTCTGATTAAAAATCAAACGATAGATACCATAATTTTATAAAATATATTACATAACAAAAATAGTCGTGTGTTGACAGTACTCATGTGTTGAGATTAGTCGTGTGTTGAAAAAAATATAGATTCATGTGTTGAATGGAATAAATATTCATTTGTTGAATAAAATAACGAATTTATTGAAATATATAAAGCCGCGTTGATTAGAGTTGCACTATTTTGACGTGAACGATATTTATATCGATTATATTCGTTTTTATAATGAATATAGAAAAGAAGTGATTTCAAAATATAACGTTTTGAAAATATTATCATTTATATAGTAATGATATGAAATATTCAATTTTGATTAGAAATTGAATATAGAGTTGAAATGGTTTTGAAAACGAATTTAAAACGATTTATAAAATACGTTTTAAAAGGAAATCGACGAAATATATATAATATATATATTATATATATAATGGCTTGAATAGAACGCGCCGCGCCACGGTAGTTCGTGAATTTCGACCATTGACTTCGAATGGACATTATGGGAGGTCCGACCGTCGGATTCTCCTAAAACCGGAACCGTTGGGTTCGTATCGAAAAGAGCTTTTTAATGAATATTAGAAATTTGAAATCTAACGGTGAGATTTGGAATTATGTCCAAATCAAATTTGGAAAAGGTCGCTGTAAGTGCAGTTCGATGGCCGTTGATGGAAATCGACTGTACGGGCCTTGATAATATTATTAAAAATATTGATAATTTGTGTAAAATCATAATATATGAATTGGAAAGAACTGGGATGAAAAATTCCACATTTGAAAGGATAAAAATATATTTTTGTCGAAATGAACTAGTTTTGAACTAGAATTAAAATCAATTTATTTTTGAAATAAATAAATTGAATTTGAAAGTGATTTTAAAAATAATCAATATTCCCAATACGTGAATTGGACTGGAGTTGAATCGAAATTATCTTCGGAATATTTCGATGTTGGATTTCGTGACTATACAGATATGGTTGTGGAAATTTGAAAGATATATTTTATATCGTTATTTCCAATACGATATTTGTTGGTTTCAGAATTTGATATTGAATATAAGCCGGTATATTTTCTATTCAGAGCCTTGTATTTAATATCAAATGTGATTTGGTTTTGTCGTGAATCGTGTTTTAGGTGACATTGGTTCTTTAACCCAGTTAAAGACAGGATATTGATTTTTGAGAAGATTAAAACTAAGTGGAGTTTTAATGAATCTTTAATTAGATTGAAATGTGAATTGATAATTTAAATTATCAAATCTGAAAGGTGATCGAGAATGGATTACCACCAGTTTTGCTCCAAAGCGATAGTTAAATCTTTAATTAGATTTGAACGTGAAATGGTAATTAATTTTACCGATAATACCGTGGTGTTAGATATGGAGTATTACCTGTTTTGCTCCAGGGGATGAATAGCTTGGGATTGGGAAATAAAATAAACAATTACTTCGGTGTGGTTCGCTAATCCCGACTAGTTTGGAAAACCATAATATGGTTTGAAATGATATCCAAAGGAAGATTAAAGAATAAATTTAGAAGAATTTATCTTTGATAAAATTAATGGGAACACTTCCCTAAGAATGTGATTTTGTGAATAAAAGAATATTCTGAATTGGAATGAGGCGTTTGTTGTGTTTGTGTAACATTTGTTTATCATATACGTGGGTTATTCAGGAAGGCCGGGTTTATACCCATTCTGAATAACCGATTCGACGAGATTTCGAAGATGAAGACGGTGGTTGAAGACTGGAAGTCTTCACATCGTTTGGGTGATTACTGATGATCTTGATTGGGCTGTACACCCAAGATGAGGGAATCAGTTGGTGATCGTCCAGACGTACTTGGAGATCGATGGATATGCGAGGAAAGTGCCTCCGGTTTTGTTCAGACCCAGAACGAACTTGTAAATGGAATGTGTGTCTGACATTGGATTTTATTCTGTGTTGATTGATCTCTATTAAATATACATCTGTTTGGCGGCGGAGAATTTATTCTCTTGCTTAACGCCCTTCTCTGAGATGTACGAGCTCAGAGGTTGTGTATTGATGGACATCAGTCGCATCGAGTGAATTGCCAGTGTGGCACGTGTAAGTGGCAATTGATCAAGGCTTCTGTTGAAAAGCAAAGTCTTGTGGTTGATGATCAAAGCATGGTCTGTGTGACGTAGCTTTGTGTATAAAGTGGATTCGTGAGCCTCACACCTCAGTATGAGTCAAAAACGGGAGAAGGACCCAAGGAGTGCGCGACGTTTGTTTCTATCTATGGTGGTGTCAGTGACCTACCATCCCTGACATTTATATCTACTTTTCACCTATGTTGTTGTTGGAATGCGAGGCGCCTCGGATATAGGTCTGTAAGGACCGGGAAATGTGTGTTTAGGAATTGCCAATCCTCAAAATTAAGAGAGGACCGACCTTGGAGGATCCAGGGATTGTTGTGTGCGGTCCCGAGGCATTTGCTAGAGTGTCTCGAATCGGAGAGGAGCTTGCCCCTTGCCTCGACTCATGACGGAAATCCAATTTCCAATACGTGATATTGCGGTTTTATTTGTAGAGCCTAGTATGGCGACATGATAGATGGTACGTACCCATGCCGCCTATGATTGGTATTTATGATTGAAAATTGTTTTGACACTATACACTCATAATAGTATCAAATGATTTGTTTTAAACGTACCAAGCATGTTTGGCTATTATAAGGAAAAACCCTATCCTCCGGCTTGGGTTGCATTGTGTGATAGGACCTGGGTCTTATAATAGCTTCATTTTTCCAAAGAGCATTGCGCTTTTTTGTTATATGCACTAGTATTCTTGGGAGGAAACCCGTTCCGTGTTATACGGCGTGGTCCCTTGAATTACTCTCTTTTAAAGTAAAGTTTTGAATAACTGCTTTAGTTCTCACACCAGTCACATGACGGACCTGGAGTTTATTGTTTTAACCTAAACTCTGGGTGCCCCTATTTTCCACACGAGCAGCTAGTAGTTTTGGTTTTGCAGATTTATATTCACAGGAACCTGGTTTACGGCTGGAATGATATCCGGAAAGCTCTGTATCCGTATATCTCTTTCAGTTGTGTTTTGTATTATTTTCCGCTACGATGTATTTAAATGTAATTTATTGTAATCTATGGTATTTGTTGTATAACATTTATTCATACTCTGTATATTCTTGTATTCTGATGGAATTGTTGTAATAAATAAAGAAATGTTCTTCTGTCTGCATTTCGATGTGTGTTGTTCTCAAGGCAATTTGTGCTTTCCTTCACGTGGAAGTTCGGGTCACTACACAGTTCGTGCAAATGAAATTTCAGATGGATCATATGATGGAGAATCAACAGATGCTGAAACGGAGAATTTCACATATGAAGATTTAGTTTATATGTGTGTTGATTTAACAAAATCTGTTGATAAACTCCAACTGAAAAATAAATCTCTGAAATCTAGGAATTCTGAGCTGACCAGCAAAATTGATAATTTGGAATTACAACTTGAATATTTCAAAAACTCTTCAAATTCAGATTGCAAAAATTGTTTGAAATTGGAAACCAATCTTGTTCATCTCAATAAAAATATTCAAAAGTTTGAAAAGGAAATTCTGATCTTAAGAGAAAACAAGATTGAGTTATCAAGTTTGAATAATTTTCTGCAAAAGGAATTTGAAAATTTTAAGACTGCTATAAATTCCAAACTTGAAATTGCTGAAAATGAAAATTTGGTGAAAAATGATTTGATTTTGAAAGAAATTGAAAATGAGATTGAAAAATCCAAGAAATTTGAGTCTGAAAAACAAAAACGATTTGAATCTGAAATCATGGAGTCCCAAGCCAAAATTATAATTCTTAAAGATGAAAATTTGGTTTTAAAATCTGATTTTGAAAGATGTAGGATTACAAAAAATCATTGTTTAGATTTAACGAAAGAGAACTGTGATCTTAAAACTAAAATTCAACAACTTGAGTCAACTTTGACTAAATTTTCTAACGGTGAAAAATCTCTGAATATGTTGTTGAAAAATCAATTTCCATCTGAAAATAAAAGTGGTCTCGGCTTTGAGAAAAATAATGTTTTTGAAAATCATAACTCAAATGATTTTAAAAATCCTTTAAATTTCTTTGGAAATAATCGATTTGAAAATTCAATCTCGGACAATCTCAAAGGATTTCTGAATCGTAAATGTGAGGTGAATTTGTTTTATAACCCATCTAACCAATCCTGGATCCCAAAAAGAAATAAAACAAACTTCATGAAATTCAAATAGATCTGGGTTCCTAAAGGCACAGAGATAGATTCGAATGGTTTGTTATATAAATAGGTCTGGGTACCAAAACGTGTAAACAAAAATGTGAGTGGTTTTACAAATTTTGTTAGACCACTTGATCCTATAAATTAATAGGTACCAGAGGAGGCTGAGGAACTGCGTTGCTAAAAGGAAATTGAATTTAAGCCATTCCATATTTTTGTATCATTCAGAGTTCCTTAGCTAAGATGGATTGAGTTAGAGATTTTGATTTATATTGGATTCTGGTATGATCTCTAAACTCACTTTTGTAAATATTTTTTTGTTTATTTCTCCTTCTGCCTCCTTCTATTTTTTCTTTTTTTCTTTTCTAATTGTCACTGCTATATTTTTCTTCTTTGGGCTTCTTTAACTTCCAGTTGCAGAACTCCTGATTTTCGGGATATTTGCTTCACTTAAAAGAAAATATGTTGTTTTAAGTCTTATCCAGACCTTTAATTTAAACTTGTATATATCTGCAATTGTTGTGAGGTTCATTTTCTGTTTTCTGAATTCCTAACAGTGTTGATGTATTCTTGTTATATCTTGAACACTGTTAATATGAATTCTAATTTTTTTTGAAGATATGAAAGTTTAATGGAATTTCACACAACACTGCTGTTTTGATTTTTCTTTTAATTCATTTTAGAAAAACTTAAAATGTTATACTCATTACAGCACACTACTACTTACCAGTTGTGAAATTTTCATTGATTTTTAGATTGGCTTGGATTTTTTGATCTGTCTTGAATCCCAGTGATACACCTTTAAATTCATTTTGTATTCATGATTTGTATGGTTGAAATTTGTTCATTTGAAATCATCTAAATTTCTTGATATTTCGAATATCATACACCACTTAAATTTCAAATTATCAAACTTGTGTGAATAATTCATTATATCTCAAACTTGACATTGTTTCAAGTGATTTGAAATAAATTATTTTTTAAATTACTGGATCATGAATATCTTTTAAGTTTGATGTAAATGATCTGAAATTACTCATGTGCTTGTCAGATTCTTTTCTAAAATTCTTTGAAAAATTTGGTTCTTGAAATTTGTTGGTATCTTATGGTTATTTGATTTGAATATTTGTTTGTTTAAAATCATATGAAATTATTGATTTAATGAATCACACACATATATTAAATCTGAAATTAATAATATGGTGTGATTGATTCAATAAATTTTGATATTTTCATATTCCATCAAATGATTTAAAATAAATAATATCTTTAATATCTGGGTCATGAATCATCTTTTGTGACAATCTAAAACCTCTATGAAACATTTTCTGACAAGTTTGATTCATAACTATTTTCTAGTGCTGCTCTGATTACTGGTTCTAATATGCTTGAATTGTCAATTTTGTCTGCTTGGGCTTTGTGAAGAACTTTCTGTTTGTCCACGATATCCTGGTTTGTCTCCGGTGTTTTGTTATAATCCTCATTAATAGGGACACCAAGTGGTATCATAAGTACCTTATATTTGTTTCACCCATCTGTACTTAGATTCTAATCTTTATCTTGTATAGATCCACACACTCTTTTTGCCTTGTTTAAAATTTTTTCCACCTGTTTTGTATAGATCTCTATATTCCTCTTGTAATTGATTTTCAATTTTAAAATTATTTATTGATTATTCATTCAGAAATTGAAATCAATATCCAAATTGAACTGTGTTTATACTTCATCAAAATTATTATTAGATTTTGAAATTGTGATGAATAGTGACTGCAGTATATTTCACAACAAGAGGAGATTTTGTTTAATTTTTTTTCATGATGGTTGAACATTTATTATAATATCTTTGAATTGGCAATTATTTCACGACCATCTCCTATATCTATCATCGTCCTGCCATCCATGATAATTTTATATAAATGTGGAGAGTTAATATGTTTAAGAATCTTTTTGAATAAATAGTGAAAGTATTTGTGATAAAAATTGGACTATGTTATTATTCTGAATTAGTGATAATTGAAAATTTTCAATGATCCTGATATAGTCAAGCATATTTCATAATATAATTAATTTAGAAATTTATTTCACATGTACATACTACATTTCTATCATTCATATTGGTTGTATATACCGAGGAGTTTTTTCCTTTTAATGCTGAAATGATAAATATATATAATTAATATATAAGTGTGTCTCTAACCTCATTTAAAAATCCAAGCTCTGGTCATGCATGGTTAAGAGACAACTTATAATTTAAGCTGCGACTGATCTCATTTAAAAATCCAAGCTCTGGTTATGCGTGGTCAGTGTGCTTTTAAATAAAATATAAAGAAAAAGGGAATAATGTGCTATAAATAGAAGTTAATTTGAAATTCTCCTTGGTGTGTAAAAACCAGCCTGTTAATCCATTTTCTAATTTTGTGAAATGTGTTGAAATCTTATGACGTATTATGATTTGTTGATTGATGGGTATTGGGGTTTGAGATTATTCGATTTTGTCACTTAAATTGAATTATTAATTATAGTCCAAATCCATCGTTGTTTTTGTGCAAATTCTTTACAAATCTTATTGGAAATTTTTTGGAAATTATTGGAAAATATTCATGTTTTTTTAACTCTCCCCATTATATATTAATTTCATCGTAAATCCGTCATTCTCTACAATGTGAAATATGCTACCTATTCTCAGAATATTATGATTTTTGTTTGACTGATTGAGATTTATGATAACTGTTCTTCCTCTTAAGATGAAATTATATTGTTTAGTCATTATTCATCCATATTTTAAATTCTGAATCCTTTTGATGATAATAAAAGGAGGAGAATGGATTGATATTTTGATTTATGGGTGAGTATTTTATAAATATTTTTAATTTTGAAAATTTATTCAATTTTCATTTTTCACTCATGCATAGTTATAGGGGGAGTTTCCGTTGTAGGGGGAGCATTCAAATAGGGGGAGTTCAATTCTTCACTGTCAAACACATTCATTGGATTCAAAATCTTATATTTGTTTGTCATCATCAAAAGGGGGAGATTAACAGTGTTGTATACACAATTATATGATTTTTTGTTTGATGATAACAACCAAATATTTATTATTTTAAATGTGTTTGTTATTGGTTTGTTTCATATATTCATCACAGACATGATTATAATATTTTATATTTAAATAGAATACGAATGTACAGACATTCATATATTCATACAATATTTTATTTAAATTGAATATTATATTTCAAACATTCAAACAGTACATCTATTTATAACTCCACTATTTGAATACATCATATTTCATATACATTCATAGAATATTGTACTTGTAAATAAACTGAATAAAATAGACAAGTTTGTTTGAACACAATAAAATAATACTTCACTTCAATCGAATTTGTTTGCTACAAATACCAGTACAATTCTTTCATTACACATTCATACACTGCTCCACACTATAACACTCATACGGTCACTCTATCATATATACATACATTTATACATTCATATACTGACACTGTTTCATTCATTGTCTTCAGTCTTCTGTCTTCACAACTCTCGGTCAGTCCAGTCATCATCTTCTTACCTGTCACAATGAAATACACACACAGTACATTGCAATAGAATTTAAACTAAACATATGCAAATATAAATTTTATTTTTAAAATTTTATTTGCATCAGATATCTGGTGTGTTTCTCATCATTTTTCATGAGTTGATCTGATTCATCTATGTCTAGGCAAACAGTTTGTATATGTACAGGGACATGAAATTTTCTGGTTGGCTGCATATACACACGTGTATAATATACACGTGTGCACTGCCTCGCCAATCCAGTGTGCAACTGAGGAGTAGCCATGAGGACCATGTCGACTCAGTGCACACATGAAAACAACTCAATCTAAAGTCAATCATGGAACATATGACATGGCAGAAGTGTTCAAATGTGGTACAACAACAAGCAGTTCAGATTTTAACATGTTCAAGGAAGTGATCAAGCAGCAAATACATGAAGATTTCAAGCTCATATACACATGCAAAAGATTCATGATCACATATACATGTCAACATGTATGCAAGCACTGGTGTGCACAAGTTCAAGTCACACATGTCAATCCAAGTGCCACAAGTCAGGAAAATTCATGCAGCAACAATAATACACAGGTCAGATCAGTAAGAAGTTACAAGCATAAGTGATGCAGTTCAGACTTACATGGTGATACAACTCATTTTTTTTAAAACATGGTGATAAACTCAGTTGATAATCATACAGAATCACATTCAGATCAAGTGTTTTCAGCATGGGTAACATGAGTGTCACAAAGACCAGAACAGTTCAATTTAAGTCATCAAACAAGACAGTTCAGGTTCAAGTGAGGTAAACACGGTTCAGCAAATTCATTAACAAGGGCAGTTTCTAAACTATACATATGTTATGCCATATGTTTCAGAAATCAGTTTTGAGAAAGTGTTTGGTTCTACAAACAAGTCAAGAAGCTCGAATACTTTTTTTCCCAGCATTTCAAAAGTTGGCATAAGGTCAATACACAGTGTATAGAAGAGCATACATACAACAAAATGGGGGTGTTCACATGTATACACAAGGCAACTTAATCAACATAGTGCAAAGCAGTCAAGCCAGGAAATAAGGAAGCTTTAGATTTATGTTGGGATTGCACAACAATTTACAGAGGAAAATTTTCAATTCAAGGTAACATTTTTAGCATCATTGTTTTCCAGAAAAGCAGATTTGGCAAGTACCAAGTAATTAATCAACCATACAAATTTCAGGTTGCAAAAGGAAACACAGTGTTATATTTTGAGAGGTTTAAAATTCAACATTGTATTTTGGGCAGAAAATTATAACCAGAAGAAAATCAAATTAATCTTTCCATTATCTCTAGAAATCTTACTTTGTATTTGTGGCAAGTTTTTTAATCAGTTCAGATATTTTCGTAATGTATTCAAGGAGGCCAGGGAACATTTTTTTTTCCAGAAATTCAAAACAGGAAATCAGGTTTTAAATGGAAAAACATTCAAGACATTTTTGGCCAATTATGGATTAAATCATGCAAAAGGGGCAAATTTGTTATTTCTAGATTCTCTTTCAATTCGAAATCAGAGAACGTGTATTTGGCAACAAATGTTTTCATTTATACATCACAGTCATTCATCAAGGCAACATTTTTCACAATCAACGCAGTGAAAAAAATTGAAGAAATATATGACAAGTTATTCAAAATTGTTTGAAATGTAACTCGGAAATCTCGCAAGCCATTTCAATGCCAAGAAAGCCGAAATTCATTCAAGAAAATCAAAAGGGGAAGCCAACGCAAATCAGACAAGCCATCACGTGAAATCAAAGTTTCGATATAGGGTTTCCTAATTCCTATTTTATACACACCCTATTCATCATCGACTAAATATACAGATCGAAAAACACAAGCAAAAATCTCAAGAGAGAATTCGAATAATCAAGTCATAATACTCACGTTGTTTTCGGTCGAAAGTCATCCCAAATCGGAGCAATAGAAAGCCATAAACTCTCAAGCATCAGAGAGACAAATTCGATCAATTCAGCAACACGGTTTGGGGAAGATTCCGAAACCCTATTCGCCAAATTGAAGCCACCATTTGTATTTCTCCAGAGACCAAAGGATCGGAGCAAAAGACAATAGATGGGCCGGCCTGCTCGATGTTTGGCCAAATGTTTTAAGTGATAAAAGGGGATGACCCTTCCTATATAAATCCTAGGGTTTTAGTTTATTTGATTTTGTATTTTTGTTTTTAAATTCTGTTGTGAGTCATTCTGAACCAGTTTCTAGAGTTCTGTAAAAATCTAGGGGAAATCAGTTAGGGGTTAACTGACAGTTACTAGTGTCTGTAAAACTAGAGGAAAAATCTGGTCTAGTGGATATAAACCAGTCTAGGGTTTTGAGCGTAGGGTTAGTAAAGGAGCAGGGGTGTGTGTTTACAGTGTCTGTTAGCGGGATCTATTATTAACTCCTAGTAGAAACCTTAGGAATGCAGCAGTAGGCAGGATTTTGCCGAAGCTGCGTATCTCTGTGTGTTATTTCCTTCTGCTTTTTATTTTTGCTCTATTCTATGATCTGTTTATTATTTAATATCCTGTCAGATTTTTAACTCAGCGAAAAACTGTGAAAAACCCTATTCACCCCCCTCTAGGGTTACTCTAGATCCAACATGTACTTGCCAAAATGTACTGCCACATGGAATTCTATTGTAATGGCTTGCTTCTTAAGTTGTATGACTCGCGGCATGAACACGTATGGGAACGTCATGCTGCTACATGAGTTGATTCTATGCCGCTCATCACTTGAACATCTTGTTTTTAAACTCATGACTTAACTGTATAACAACATGACATGCATGTCGTTCCATGTTTTACATATCATAGCACGTAGCAGCTCACAAAGTTTGGAGTCAGTCTGTGCTTTTTCTGGACATTACCATTCCTTCTCTTAAGCTGGAACAAAATACCCATGTGCCACGTCATTTTCACGCTTTTATATCACATTCAGCTATATGCTTCTCGTGTGAGCTATATAAATGGAACCCAACTGTGTACAGCTGGAACCGAACTTCATCCGTGTGGCAAGATAATAACGGCATGAATACTCGTTGCATGGATCAGACTTGCAACATGGAGTGAAAGACATGATCCTGGCTGACGTGGTACCTAATGTTTGTATGCAATCCTTCTTCATGTCTCGCCATATGAATGAATGATGCCAAACGAATATTTTATTCCACGTCTATCAACCATATGTTGCATATATTGAATGGGCTGATGTGAGCAACATTCTTTTAGCGACTTACGGTATGAATGGATTTAATGCCATGAATTGCATGGTCATAACGACATGCTTTTTGGTGAAGATCTAAATGACTTTATCAAGTTGCTGAACGATTTTCATCATGTCGCCAGAGTAGTGTAACACCATGTCGTCAGAACATAATTGTGAAATTACCCGGTTCATTGTTTATTATATCGTCAATGTATTTTTTCTGAACCTTGTTTATACAACGGGGTTAACATTTTCCCCTCGGAGCTTGCATTTTTGCTTGCGAAAAATACAAGCTTCGAAAATTTTGTTCTACTTTTGACTTCAATTTATCGGTAGCTGATTTTTTCCAATTATGGTATCACGAATTTCAGTGTATTTTAGCGTCGCTGATGGTATTTAATTTGATGGTGATCTGTATCTTAATGCCTATGCACGATCCAAGCTTTCAAAGTAGTGATTTTGGGTCATTGAGCGACCTGATAGTTAGGTCGTTGAGCGACCTGGAGGCTAGGTCGTTGGGCAACCTTGATGCTAGGTCGTTGGGCGATCTGGGTGTTAGGTCATTGAGAATCCTAACACTTAGGTCGTTGAATGACTTAAATCTTGGCGCTTGACGATTGTTTCTTGAAACTTATTGTATCCGAGCACCCAAGAATTTGAACAATTCATAGTTATGATTTGAAAATTAAACGCCTTTATGGCCCGATTCCTGCCTTATGAAAGCAACAAACATTTGTGTGTTTTGGACTTATACTTCGCCATCGACCGTCCATATCGATAACGAATTAGTTAAATCATTAAAAACGAATTATAACAGATTCCATGATTGAAACTGAATAACGTACCTATACAGAATCATTTTGTTTAACTGTTATAATTCATCAAACATTGTCTGTATGGATACGATATTTTACCCGAATTCGCACCGACACTTGAGTTCTGCTCATCGATTTATCTATTGACTACAAATTTCAAGCCTTGCTCGTTTAATAATTTAGATAATTCCATACAATGGCTCACATTAATGAAACGTGTACCTGACAATTTGTCTGATGGAATTCTGAGTTTACTGACTAGCTTGGTGCTTCTACTTAGAGAAGTTTTTTATATCTTTTTTGCCTCTACTAGGGGAGATCTTTGCTTTTAATGCCTCCTCTTAGAGAGGTCTTTGGATTTGATGCCCCCGCTTGGGGAGGTCTTATACTTCGTGCCTCCAATAGTGGAGGATTTATATTTTGTGCCCCCACTAGGGGAGGACTTATATTTTGTGCCCCCGCTAGGGGAGGACTTATATTTTGTAACTCCACTTGGGGAGTACTTATATGTTGTGCCCCCGCTTGGGGAGGACTTATATTTTGTGCCCCCACTAGAGAAGGACTTATATTTTGTGCCCTCGCTACGGGAGGACTTTGCGCTTCACTTGGGAAGCGTTTGCTTTATCTAGGAGGGTTTTTCTTGTTGCATTGTTTCGCGGGGCTGGTGCTAGTTCCTTTGTCGGACCTTAGATTTGGCTGACTATCTCAGTTAATGAACTGGGGCCTTGGACCTCTCATTCGGGAAAGTGCCCCTTCGACAAAAGTTACAACCATCTAGTTTGTTTGTCGCGGCGCTTTGTCATTGTTTTAATCTTAAAGGCTATTCCCATTCACATTTCAAAGCAGTCCTTTTTTATTTTTGTATTTGGTGCTTGAACTATTGTTGTTGGAGTCGTATGTTTTGTCATATTTTAAGAGAACAAGCGCTCGACAGATGGCCTGCAATATAAAATCATCTTTAAGAAAATTTTGATCTGACAAAATTTTTTGCAATTGAGAGATTTATTCAGGCAGATATGCTTTTAGTCATAAAGCTAATGTCTAGCACAATGTTTGTAGAATATTATAGAGTGTTTTATAGAAATTTTTGAATATAACATGAAGTAAAAAATGAAATAACGTTGTGGCGATGATGATCACTTATTCCGAGCCATTGAAATTGGAGCACCACCATTGGTTATCGGTTGATCCCCAGCCTTGCATTGGTTTGAACGGAAGCTACATTTCTTAGGTTGGATTGACCATTTGATGTCTCTTGCCCCTAGGGAGTTGCAGAATGATTTGTAGCTTGTGGATTTTTCACACATTCCTGTAGTTTGTTCTTCCTAATCAATTCCTCTATTAAATTCTTCAAGCGTCGGCATTCGTTAGTATCATGCTCGGGTTGATTTCGAAAACGGCAGAATTTTCCAGAATTCACAGCTCTCTTAGAAATATTCAACGACGATGGTTATGGATAGTGTTATGTATCTTTGGTAGCAAATAAATTTTCTCCGAGGTATTATTAAGAGGAGTGAACTCAGCGAGTGTAAAGAAGCAAGTCTTCTTGCCATCTCGATTATCTTTCCCGTCGTTTCCTCTCTTCTGACTTCCCGGATTCTTCTGATTATGTTGAGTAGCAGCATTTTTGGGAGCTTCAAGAAGTTGGTTACCATCAATAATCCGAAGAGGCACGGGATTATTGTCCACTCTCATATACTCCTCTGCTTTTTTTTATAGAATTTTTCAAGCGTGTTTTTTTTTTCATTTTAATCCATCTACCAAATTCGCTCTTCTCATCTATGGTGCCGATCAGAGACATTAAGATAATGCGGGGTTCGGGATTCCCCACCTCAGACAAAGCAGTGTTGAACCTCTTGAGGAAAGCTTTAACAGAATCTCCTGGATTCAACTTCATTGATGTCAAAGAGATAACATCCTTACCTTTCATAGCTTGCATCCTAAACTGCTCCTTGAATTTCAGAGTCAAATCAGCAAATCGATCAATAGATTTGGGCGACAGCTTCGTAAGCCATAATGACTCCACACCTTCTAGATAAAGAGGAAGCATAGGCATTTGATCTTGTCCATTGCTTTGGCTGCATTCATGTGCCATTCATATCTATACAATAAGTGATTTGGATCTGAAGTCCCATTGTATGTAGGAAAAGTAGGATGAGTAAACGTTTTAGGAAATTCTGCTTTGAAAATCCTTTAAGTGAACGGAATTTTGCTAGGGGAGAAGTCTCATTCCCTCTCACTATCATTGCGAGCCATGCTATCTTTCATGATTTGCTCGACCATACTCGCGATATACTCCTCTGAGTTGTGATGTTCCGCAGGGTGGACTTCCATCTCTTTATCGGGTGAATGTCTTGGCGAGCGATCGAGATTATAGGATTTAAGCCTTTTACCTCTGCTGTGGAGAGGTGCCCCCTTGGCGGGACTAGCAACTCTTTGGGTATCTTGATCGGAATGGCTTTTATTTTTTAGCCTTGAGTCTTGGACATCAGCGTTGCCTTTGCCACTTTCCCAGCGATCGAGCCCTTCCATGTTATCATTACAATGATGATCAGAAGCTGACAAATTCACATTCTCTTCAAGGTTGATATGAACTCTTTGAGGAGGTGCGGGATTAGATTTGAGCATTAAGAAGAGCATCCATTTTGTCTATCAGAGCCTGACTAGCATCCAACAAAACTTTATTCGAAGTCTCCATTCGTTGGTTTAAATTGACGATAGCGACGTCCAATTCATTCCTAGTCACAACGACTCCACCTACCAAGTTTTTGCCAATTTCAAAGCGGCTGGTTAACAGTATTTCCTTGTTATCAACATTTTCGGGTCCTCCAATAGTTTTATTTATAGTTCTCTTTGACTTTTCCATTATATTGGACAAGGTTTTGAACTTCGGAGAAAATCTGTCAATTGTCCCGGATCTTAGATTTGGAGAATCTATCGCAGAAGTAGGCTTCAAATTTCAATGCAACCACAAGGCACTTAAGCTTGAGAATGTGATCGTGGCCCCACGGTGGGCGCCAAAAATGTTGAAATAAAAAATGATCACAACACTGCAAGGTGTTTAAGCAACACTTCACTAAAAGGTAGGATTTGAAAATATGGAGCTACGAAATATAAAAGCAAGTAAAAACACAGGATTTTAGAGTGGTTAGGCCTAATATCGGCTTACATCCACTATGGTAGCAATTTTCATTATCACTTTTGAATTTACAAAATACATGATTTGATTCATTTCACTCCTTTCACTCTTTTATAAGGATCTCCTTTCTATTCTCTCTTTTTTGCTCTTGATTTCACTCGAATTCATGAAGGAATCGGCGAGATCTCTTGATTTATGATCATTGTTGTGTAGATCTTCAATCACTTGAACATTTAGATGATCTACATTAGTTCCATGATGATTTGTTGTTGAATCTAGGCTTGAGAGAGAATTAATGGAGATTAGAGTAGCTTGAATTGAACTTGAGAAATCTCTAATGAAATGTGGAGGAGACTTGATCAATTTGTCGTTGGAGAAAGATAGATTGAGCTTGAGAAGCCATTAATGGAGGTTGGAGAAGTTTAGACTGGTGGATAAATGATTTTAGCAGCCCTTCAGGGTAGAAGAATCTATCGCCTTTAATGTGTGGAATGATGGGTATTTATAGGAGGAGTTGGTGTGGAGTGGCAGAGTTGTAAATAAGTGTGCTCGCGGACAAGTCGTCAGAATGACTTTCATCATGTCATGTGAACGACATACAACATGATGCTACTCATTGTTATTAACATCTTGGGTTGTATGGTCTTCATGACTTGTGGCATGAATGAACCCGACGGCATGCGACATGCGACATAAATGATATGGTCATATTAACGAATTGATTGAAAGCAACGACACGCTTTTCCCCGCATGATGACCGCTAGCCATCCACACTTAACAGCTAGCACAATATATATGTCAAACAACTTAGTTGCATGGAACGACTTAGTTATATTTCCACCTCCTGGTTATAATATAGGACCTATTTTTCATACATTATTATACCCATACATTATTATAATGTATGTACTTTATCCTCTACGGAAGGCAATAGCTAGCATTCAATCATAATGTTAACGACATGAATTACGTTGAACGCACGTCCTTTGTACTTGCCGAAATGTACTGCCACGTGGAATTCTATTGTGATGGTTTGCTTCTTAAGTTGTATGACTTGCGACATGAACACGTATTGGAACGACATGCTGCTAGATGACTTGATTCCATGCCCCTCGTCACTTGAACATGTTGTTTTTATACTCATGACTTGACTGTATAACGACATGACATGCATGTCGTTCCATGTTTTACATATCATAGCACGTAGTAGCTTACAACGTTTGGATTCAATCAGTGCTTTTTCTAGTCATTACCGTTCCTTCTCTTAAGCTGGAACAAAATACCCATATGCCACGTCATTTTCATGCTTCCATATCACATTATTCTATATGCTTCTCGTGTGAGCTATATAAATGGAACCCAACTGTGTACAGTTGGAACCGAACTTCATCCATGCGACATGAATAATAACGGCATGAATACTTATGGCATGGGTCAGACTTGCGACATGGAGTGAACAACATGATCCTGACTGACGTGGTACCTAATATTTGTATGCAATCCTTCTCCATGTCTCGCCATATGAATAAATGATGCCAAACTATTATTTTATTCCACGCCTATCAACCATATGTTGCATACATTAAACGGGCTGATGTGAGCGACATGCTTTTAGCGGCTTACAGTATGAATGGATTTAACGCCATGAATTGCATGGTCATAACGACATGCTTTTTTGTGAAAATCTAAACGACTTTATCAAGATGCTGAACTACTTTTCGTCATGCCGCCAGAGTAGTGTGACGCCATGTCGTTAGAACATGATTGTGAAATTTCCCGGTTCATTGTGCATTATATCGTCAACGTATTTTTTCTGAACCGCGTTTATACAACGGGGTTAACAATGGAAATATTGCATTGCCTTATACAAGCTCTAGTTGTCTAAGGCAACTATAGGGAGAAATTTTAGAGAAATTTAGAGTTAATGGTGATAGCTACATCCTTTGGAAGCAGAAGAAGCATTTTATAAATCATGTCTATTCTTTGCTGCAAGGAGAAAAACAAGTTTTTCCATGGGAATCTAGAATTTGGAACATGTCTAGTTCATCTAAAGAAAAGCTTATGTTGTGGAAGATTATGGCTAATGCTGTTAATACAAAGGACAAGTTACATAATATTGACCTCATTCCTGACATTTTGTGCTTGTTTTGCAGAACAGAAGTGGAGACTAATATGCATTTATTTTTTGAGTGCTCATATGTGTTTCAAATATGGTATAGATTACTTGCTAATGGGTGTTTCCACAGACCTTCAAATCTCAGCAAAGATGAATGGTTTAATATTTTTAAGGCGACAAGATGGAAGTGTGATAAGTCCAAAATTTTGTTTAAGATTTTAAAAAAGTTTATTTATGTAGTTTGGGCAGAGAGAAACAATAGAGCATTTGGTCATGGGGCATTAAATGCTAATGAACTGTATTCAGTGATACACAAAAGCATTTTGAAGGTAATAAAGCTTGGAAGAAGTTGAGAGTTATTTCTGCAGTTTTTATCATGGGGTTTTATATCTGGTTACTGTGGTTAATTTTTGGTCACGCATCAGTTTTAGTCATGGACTAGTGAGAGTCATTTTACATGTGTGTTTTTGTTATTGTGAATGTATATATCTAAGGTGATTATATTCTGGGCTTTATGTGTGGTATTTACCATCCCTTATAATTGTTACAGTGTGTAAATAAAATTGCTTTTGCCTTTCAAAAAAGGAATTAGGGTCAGTCATAATCATTTACTGCACCAATATAGAGATTTTGATCATCATACAACAGTCTAGATAACAATATATAATTTTGATGTTCATATTAGATGAAAAAATTGTAATTTCTTCAGTACTTTAGCCTTTTGAAGTTAAAATCAACCCCGTAATTAATGATCAGAGTACACACCATTTATTAAACCAAACAAAGGCAAGGTGTGGAAATTCAATAGTTTCCTTGAACTAATTTAGATATGAATATTAATCTAAAGTAGAAAATTTTATCAAATTGTACGAAGGAGGAGATGTATATTCTGATGTTCAAATACATGGATAAACAAGTGTGAACCCATGCTATACACATGGGATTGCATATTTTTTCACTGGGCATTTTTGAAAATTTTTGTTCACGTAAAAGTGGAACCTAAGCTTTAGATTTTTTAAATTAGTTTCTTATAAAAATTATTTACAAATATTAAACATAAGAATACTTCAAGAATTTTATATCAAGTTTTATGTCTTATTTTTTAACCGGGATGCAATCCAGATTGTTATGTCAAAATTTATGTTTTATTTTGTATTTCTGTAGCCACTCTCATATCTTAAGTATGCAAATAATGGTTTGGATGGAAAAAAGAGCACATGAATCCTATTCTTTGATTAAAAAACATCTTAAATACATAATTGATGGTTACTTTTGAAAGAAAAAATAATTGACAGTCATCTTTTTGTTCTTTCTTAACCATTCCTGAAGTGTAGGGAAATGGAATACAAACTAGCCACGATTATGGGTCTTAATTATTTAATTATACGTAGAGAAGTCATGATTCGATTTTTTAACTTTAGTGCATGTAAG
Source organism: Allium sativum (assembly GCA_030737875.1). Lineage (NCBI taxonomy): Eukaryota > Viridiplantae > Streptophyta > Magnoliopsida > Asparagales > Amaryllidaceae > Allium > Allium sativum. The sequence continues at coordinate 558,236,625 of CM060910.1, forward strand.
AATAATTTTTGTTTGCAAACATAGATTGTTAAGAATTAAAATTGGAACACTTTCATTGCAAACATGTTTTAACTAAATTGAATGCCATGCGTGAACAATAAGCGTCATGATTCCACAAATTAACATATACAATAAACAATTAATATAATAACCACATATACTTGCGCAGTGAGTTAATAGATTGTAGAATAGAAAAATTATAATTCAAAATCAATAGATGCATTATTTTAATTTAAAATATACCCTACATGGTAAGTGTAACAACCCAAAGTTTTAATAAAGAAATTTAATTAAAAGAGTAATAAAAAATATATTAGGAATTGGACAATGGGGGTTGCTCCATTGGGTCCATTACGAAATTTTGGCTAAGATAGACATTTGGTTAGTTGAAATAGAACATATAATGAAGAAGATACGACGGAAAAAAGTTAGAAATTCAAATTTGAGCACAGTACCCAGGTGAAGCGTTAGCTCTCGACATGCTATGTTTCTTTGGTAACCACTTGCGCTCCTTTTTATTATGCCTGGACAGTATATGGCCTTATGGAATGGTTGATGTAAGATGTACAAGTTAGTGTTACTATGTCATGTCGCCTGATTGTTATGTATGGTGTGGTAGTGTTCTTGTTAGAAACTAGAGTTCAGGTTTAATTATGCTTCATTCTTTTTGGGCTGAGTAAGTCTTTTCTGATCATCTTCTTCAACTCTCCCTGTACCTTGGTAACTCTCCTCCATGAAACTTGGATGTGACAGTGCTATTTGGTCACACCAACAAAGAAGCCTTGTGCTGTCTGCTAAGTCAATGTGCGCATGGCATGTGATATTTACTTTTGGCTGTCAATGTTACTCTACTTGTACAGTGCCTATGAATAGTCTTTTATGTGTCCATGTGTAGTTGTCATCATGTAATGCTCTTCTTAGTGAAGAATGTCATGTAATAAGTAGTATCTTCCTGCGTGGAGCCATAATAGTCTAGTCTGTAAGCTAGCTCATATATTGTAATCTAGAAAGATACCATGGATGACCCACAATAAATGTCGTAAGTGGTGGACGGTCCACTTTGAAAAACCGTAGTAGTCTAGCAATCTGCCACACTCCTGTAACTATTGTAATTATTATTTGTTATAACAATAAGTGTTACGAGTCACTATAAAAACGGGTCGGCTTTGCCAAAAATGAAATTCAAATTTGAAATTTGAATAAATAATGAATCAGTAAATAATAAATCCGAAAATCATGCTAACTGGGCCACCCAGTCCTTAGTTGGGTCGACCCAGACCCTAAGTGGGTCGACTCCCTATAGAATGGGTGGACGTCTTTCCAGCAAACATGCACACGTTTCTAGTGCGATTTGGATGGGTTTGGTGTTGTTTTCTAGAGACCTCATCTAATCTGATGGACCTAATTTTAAACCTAAAATCTAACGGTCCTAAATCCCCTGACACTTTTATAAATATAACACCAAACCTAATCATATTTCTCTTTACTCCATTTCCTTCATTCTCTGCCTCCACTTTACACAACCTTCTCCTCAAATATTTTAATGGAGTTTCGAGACTTGGGTTTTTGCATAATTTTTGGAGAATATTTATATATAGAAATTTTCTACCGGGGATTATCGGATTGCTTAAATTTGTGAGTATTATCTGTGATGACAAGATCCATAATTTGGGGTTTATTTTGACATATAACAGTTGTTGATTTCTTCCGATTTTAGTGTTCTTTTCGATAAATAATCTATGAATATCTGATTACTGCTTCTATCTTTCCTTCTCTCTATTTGAGTAATCTATTATGTTACTGTAAATTTACTCAGTTCATCTTTATCTCTTTTTCTTCATATATAATTTTATTTACAATTCAGATTTAGCCCTATTTTATTTCAGACGTGTACTTATTTATTTGAGCCTGGGACATACGAGAGCCTAGGCCATTGTCCTTTTTATTTTCGCATTGAGTTTAGGCTTTCAAAGAGCCTAAACTGTCATTCCATTTTATTTATGCGTAGTTTGGGATAAAAATGTAAATTTTGACAATAAAAGCGCATTTAGAAAATATGAATTATATATAAAAAGGATAAATTGGGGCTTATTGGAATTATGCAATAAAGGATAATTGAACTGTAACTTTGATAAACTGAATAAATGACATTTGGAAAGATGCTAAATAGCAGGGGTTAGGTTGTACAATGAATTTAAACAAAAATGATGTTTACATACAACTTATAGAATGAAGTTTATATGCAACCTATAATATGACAAAAAGTTACATGAAGAAAGTAGGCTTATTAATAAACTTAAATTACGCGTTATGTTTAAAATAAATAAACTAATAAGCATGAATAATAGTGGTCGTTCCGGCAACATAAGCTGATTAGAGAAAATAAGTGATTTATTAAGAAAATGTGTAGTAAGAGTCCGTTCTGGCAACAACGACTGATTAGGGAAAATAAGGGGCTTATAGTAGTGGTCCGTTCTGGTAGTAAGGACTGATTAGGGAAAATAAGGGTCCCATAGTAGTGGTCCGTTCCGACAACAAGGATATGCTGATTGAGGAAAATAAGAAATCAATTAAAATAATTAATTGTGACCAAGGCGTTTGTTGACAATTCTATAGAGGTCTGGGGTAGTTAGGTGGTCAACAATAGTTCTATAGTGGTCTTGACGCTTGTAAATTAAATTGGGGAAAGTCTAGTCGTGACTTATGTCAAATTGCATTTTTGGTTAGGGATTCATATAATTCAGTATTCCTTTTTTATCACAGTACACCAAAGTCTCATGAGAAGGTGAAGACATACTGATACTGTACTGGGTAGTAAGGGGTCCAAACGAGGTGGGTATGGGAGCGTTCCGATGAGGCAGTGATCGTGCATCTCTCCGATTAGGGAAATAAGACGCCGTGATGCCTGTACATTATGCTATGTCCTTAGAGCTGATGGATCAGGTCTAATAAACCCAAGACCGTAGTCGGCACAGGTTATCACAATTATGGTTTAACAACCGATCAACGGATAGAATTGGGCTAAATCCTAATTATCAGTTGCATCAAATGGTGACAAAATGGAATGATTTGACAATCGACTATATCCTTGCTTATCCTCTTGTTCTTATTTACTGTGTTATGCCTTAAACAATTATTCTATCTATATTTCCTCTTTTATCACTCATGCTAGTAATTACAGAACTCACCAAGCTTTATATCAGACTAGTTTTCTTTCTCTTATTCCTTCCTTTCCCCCCAGGTTCTCAGAGTGGAGGATCTAGTAGCTGATAGAGTTTGACCTAGCTTGGCCCATCGGAGATTTTCATTTGTCTTATTCTCTGCTTTTACATGTATTATTCCAAATTTGACTTAATTTTGTATTTGATGTTGAGAGGGATTTTTATTTTGGTACTTTGATTATGTTGCTTTCATGAGACAATTGTGTTTTTTATGATCTATAATGTATTAACACTTTTTATTCTGCTTTAAATAAAAAATTTAAGTTCCACTGTGATTTTCATATACTGTCTTGTGAATTTTTGTCTCTGTGATGTTATTTTATACCTATGCACTTCATATTTCTTAAAGAAATCCTCATACGGGTGACATTAAGAAGTGTGGGGTGTTATAGTAAGGTTTTCATTAGAAAGACTTTCTAAATTAATAGCATTATTGTAAAGTATAAAGGATGGGTAAGCATCAAACCTTTACACCATATATTCTTCTTGTTAAGCAATCTCGAACATTTGATAAATTTATCCATTTTCATAGATGTGAGGATATAGAGGGAGGATCAGGGATTAAGCCTAATAAAGATAAGATTATGAGAACTTTAACAGGTAGTTTCTTATCTCAATGGGGGATAGGAGTTTATATAAAGGAGGATAAATTCTATTATTTTCAACATGTTCTCATGATAAAGACGAATGAGTTAACCCAAGACATTTTGTATATTTGTAACAATGAATCATACTTACATTTTAATAAATAAGGGGAAAACATTATCCGTAAAGATAAGAAAACATTATTTATAAAAAAGGCAAGGAAAAGTTAGAAAAATTGAATTATCTCTCAGATGACATCATCATAGATTTTTGATATTTTTTTAAAATGAAAGGTCTTAGAACCTTATAGTGAAGGCGACATCAAAACTTTTCAAGCCATAATATTATATTAAATGGATATGTGGTAAGTGCTTATTTTTTTTTACAGAAGTGGAAATGAAAAGGCACACTAAGTTTAACTCGATTTTCATAATACAAATATAATGGATAATATATAGATTACCTTTAGCTTGTAGCTGATACATTATTGAAGATAAATTTTAAAATTTTAACAGGGATGTTTGAAAGATATATCTTGTTAGTAACGAAAAATAGATTAAAAATCTTAGAAATATAATTATAGATTTTTATAAAATTAAGCATAGGTTAGAAGTCATAAAATATGGTAAATATACTAGGTAAAATTTACAGGAAGTTAACAATGATTTGCTTTAATGAGATAAATGAATTGCATATAAACACGAGGAACATAATTGAAGATTAGATTGATAAGTAGAAAATGGTTCATTTGGAACTAAAAGATACTTTTCTATTTTGTAACTGAAAGTGAATGAGAAGAATAGAAATGAAATCATATGCAGAGAAGCATAGAAATGAAATCATATGCAGAGAAAAAAATGGAGCTATGAAATTAGAAGTGGAATAGATAATTGCTATAGGTTTTAACATGAAAATTAATTAAAATGAACTGGAGGGGGTAAATGGAAATAAATTATGAAAGCAATAAGAGATTAGTATATGACATGAGATTTAATGAGAGAATAATTTTAAAAGACTAGTTATTGAGCTTCATATATGTAACGATCCATCTTTTTACCCGATTCTTGCCGGTAATTAAACCAACTTAAACCGTTCATAAAGACGAATTGTTATGCGTACATACATATGTTGAACTAAATAAGAGAACCTTTATTGCATAGTACATTATTACATCAGAGTTACATGGAATATCAGAGTTATACACACACACACATATATATACACAGCGGAAGAAAACATATAAATATGCTCTCAGTGGAAGAACAAAACACAACGAAAGCTTCAACTCTAGCGTGGATTCCAACTCAGAAAGCACTCCGAACATTGCTCCAATCAACTAAAACTGCAAAACTAAACTACTGGCTGCCCGTGTGAAAATTAATGGGAACCCAAAGTTAAGAAGGAACAATAAACACCAAATCAGTCATGGGACTGACGTGAGAACATAAATCAGTTGTCTTTAGGATTCATTTAAATTTGGGAAATTCATCGGACCACGCCACTAACGCGGAACAGGTTTACTCCAAGTGAATGCCTGGGGATATAGATACGCAATGACTTTTGAAAATGAAGCTATCATAAGCTCATCCCACATCACACAATGCAGGAGCACACCAGATGGGCGAGTTTTATCTTATGATAACCAAACATGCGTTCATACGTGAAAATCCTCTTTTAAATTATTACATATAACGTGGAAATCATTTCGAAAATAAATATAGAATCATAGCCCTCATAACCCCAATTGGTTATATTGACATATAGGTATACAATCAAAATCTGCATAGCTCGTATTGGAGATTTGGGTTACCAACTTGATGATTCCTGACATGAAAGATAAATTAGGGATAGGAATCCAAGTGTAACATGGCTTTCTCATCCATCTCGGACACCAACAACAAATCGCAAGGCAGACCAACGATTTTCAACCAGACACGCACCCCCCCCGAACATACCCAACTTCCCTAAGTTCATAAGTGGTTTCCTACTGCTGCAGCTTCACCATCAATTCATATATAAGTATCCAACCTAACCCCCAGTTTCTCATCAATCCGGGGTGTGAGGTTTGTCGATGTCACATCATACACAAAGCATGCCTAGATAAGAAATGCCCTGATCATACAAGCTCATTTCATATCTTAAGTATGTCACATTGTCCATTCACAACATGACCACTGATTTCCATCCATACATAACCACTTCAAGCTCGTACGTCACAAACCAGATGCATATGGAAATCAGTGTTATGCTGTCAACTATAATGTCAGACACACAATCCATACAAGTTCATTCTGGGTCTGAACGGAACAAAATCCAAAAATCTTCAAATATATTCAGACCTCATGCCACTTTTAACCTCATATCAGGTGTACACCCTAATTTGAGACATCAGCAATCCATCCAAATAAATTCGAGGATTCCCAGTCTTCATTCATCGATTCCAAGTCTTGAATATGCTTCATGCATCGTATTATTAATTTGAATGGTTTTGGACTTGAATCTGATCCTGGTCTTTCCAAGTAGTAAGCGTATTCTTAAATTGATAGTCATGGACCATACGGGCTTTTCAATTCAATCTCCTTCCAATCATTTCAATTCATTTCAAATGTCAAGGTTGGATTCGTCCTAAATTCTGCAATCATTTAACCTTTCTTTAAATATTCAATTTACCAACCCTTATTTTCAACATAACCCTTCAATCCATATATTCAACACATAATCCTTTGGTTCCTTAAGTTTTTAAGTTTACCAAATCTTTATTTGGATTCAAATTCCATTAACGATAAACCAAACAATTTATATTCAAACATAAATTTGATAGAGTTAAATCGACTTATATTTGATATAAATTCACAACTCAATCAAACACTATCAGAATATTGAGGTAAATATTTTCTAAGGCTTCTGATATTATTTGTTCAACTTTGGAATTACATATCGAATATCCGACACAACTCTATCCAACTCATTTCCCTTTAAATTCTAACTTTAAGAATTAATAAACAACTCCATAATAAATCATTTAAAAAAATCCTTTCGAACCATTTTACAATCCTTTAACCATTTAAAATACGGTTCATTATTTTATACATTCCAAAACCCAATTATATTTGGAAATGTGATAATAACATTTGGAAACATTACTAAACGCTACTGTAAAATAGTCACTTAAATAAAATAGGTTCCAAATCATTCAGAATTCAAATAATTCAATTCTAATTACCTTAAATTAATAAAGTAAGATTTATCATAATTTTCCTCAAATTTTAGAACTTGTTTTTTTTTGAATTTCATTACGGTCGCCGAACTGCACTTACAGCGACCTTTTCCAAATTTGTTTTGAATATAACTTGAAAATCGATTTCAACGATCAAGTTGTAACCATTCAAAATTTAAATTGATATTTACGAACTGTCGCACCGTAGCATGTTATAAATCGATTTAAATATAATTCCTTCAAATCTATTCGAATTGAATTTTAAAATTTCAATAAAATTAAATTTCCAAAACTGATCAAATTTAATCCAAAATCATTCCTCAATTCCAAATCTTAATTTAAATTTGGACAAGTTGTAAACAATAGGAATTCAAAACACTTTTAATTTAAATTTTAAATTTAAACTTCATAAATGGTCCCTCTGTGACATTTATTATTTTAATTCCAATTGGTTTTCTAAGTTTTAAAAAAACTTCAAATTCAAATTCAAATTATATTTGAATTAACCGTTCCGTCCGTCGGACCATTTAGGGATAGCCAGGGAGAGCAGGAAACTGGATTTCCAAACCCAAGCCTAGACACCATCCTCTCTGTCATCCTAGAACAGTCTATTATATAATATTAAAAATATTATTTTAAATTTCCAAAGCTCTTTCCAATTAAAATTGGACTTAAAAGAACAATATTTTAATATTTGAAAATAAATCTTCATTTATATGGAAGGAGGACTGAATCGATTATCTGTATGATTCCATAACCATGGTGTTGTGTGTGTATCATGCAAACATAATAAACCAACCATATAAGTCAGATGATCATGAATTATAATCATGACCAATAACAAAAAATTTAGGTGTGCACAAGCGTTACGGTCAATAACGCTTATCAGTGTTCAGTGTTTTGTCTAATTACATGCATATCCATTCACACCATAACATCCATATCAACCAATACATTCATCCATCACAATTCATTATTTAATCACTATTAATTAAAATAAACGATTAAATTTTGTGTTCTCACCAAAATGGCTCCATAAATCTTCGCTACCAAGACGAACAAGCCGACGAACACTGACACCGCTACTCGTATTGCTTTCAATCCCATTTGCATTAGCAGCCGGTAATTGTCCTGCAAATTATATATATATATATTGGAATTGAATTAATGACATTGTTTATTATATTTTTTCATATATATAAGGATGTTTCATTTTATTTTCCATAATTTATGCTTAACCAAAATTTACAAGAATTATATTAACGGATACAATTTTCAAGTACGGTTCTAACGAACCCAACGGTGTGAAAATCCGATTTAAGACGAATTAGATATTAGCTGATGAAGTTTACACAAATTTTAAACTTAAATAACTAATTATACTATATAAATAGTTGGGCCCAAAGCCCAAATTGGATCAAAGTTCCAACACAAGCCCGCACTCCCCTTCTCTTCTTCCTCCCTCACGCTCTTTCTTCTTTCACGCACAGGAACCCAATTCACACGAGCCACTGTGCACGGTGCACACACCATCACTGGACCATACTTCAATCCGAGACCCCTCACAAGCTCGTCTTTCCTCCTCATTCAAAAGCACCAACTCTCCCCAACCCAAAAGCCTCCATTCGAAATCCGATGTCAAACCCGAACCTGGAGCGACGGAAAAAGACTGCGTGAACCCAAATAACATCGACATCTTTTCTCACCGAAATCCACCGAAACATGCTGCATCGAAGCTCTCTCTTCCCTCGTCACCACAATACTCTCCGTTTCAACCATCGTCGCTTCCATCTCCGACAAACATCAAACCTAGTTTCAACTTTCAAAATCATCGACACGGAAAACGCCTCAAACTTTCACCAAGAATACTATATCATCTTCTGATCGCAACGGCGCTGATGGCGTCGATTAATTCTTCTTGGATTGGTCGAAATTATTTTTCGAAGTTCTCTTTGAAAAATTTCCTTTTACTGTAAAACAGGAGTTTCGATTTGATGAAATTTTGATCCGTTGAATTCTAAAAATCAGAGATGATGATCTGAACAATTCCATGTTTATCATTTTGGCTAGAATTGGGTAGATTAGAAGATATGGATTTTTGATTGAAGAGGGAAGGTGGTTTTCTATTTACTATAAGGTGAAAATGAGAAGACAGAGGAAGGAGAAGGTCGAGGGATTTCATTTGTAGCTTGACCAGGGAAGAAAATAGGGTTTTGTATAGGATTTTAAAAGTATTTTAAATATTTGATTAATGGACACTTGCTCTTGTCTCATGAACTCCCTTCATGCAAGTAGACACATAAGCTTTATTTATAAAATCAACCAATGCATGCTAGCCAAAATTACCTTATTTATTTAATTGTTAAAATTTTATTTTTTTAACTACACCTTAGTAACATCTATTAATGTGGTAAATCCAATGTTTATGAGTGTAACCAAAAATATTACTTAAGACATACAAAGTACTAATATTTCAAAATACTTATTCATATCATTTATCAAATATAACTTATAAAAATAGGGTGTAAAACTCAACAAATCTTTATGGAAGTTAATATAATTTATAAAACTAATTAATATTATCACTTATTAATATTTAAAATATTTATTTCAATGAAATCTTAAATGAAATCTTAAAATAAGGTATTCATATTAAAACAAAAATATTTATTCGAACACACATATATGTAATATTTTTTTAAAACAATATTTGTATTTAAACTTTATTAAATTCACTTGATACCCATAAAATTGAAATTATATCATATATTAAACATTAAAAATCTTAGATCATTACAATCTCCCCCACTTAAGACTTTTCGTCCTCGAAAAGGAGAGTTCATAAAATTATACATAAGCAAAATAAATCTTACCTATAAATTTCAAGTTTCGAAATCTCAAGATGATCTCTCGGACTTAGAATCTCGTTTTCCATTTCAAACCATTGAAATACTACATATTCCTTCCATATAGAATATCATACTTAACCTCGGGATTTCCAAAAACCAAATTTGCTTTCAAAATTTCAAATATACTATAACGAAATCCATATATAATTAGTTCATGAAGTCCATCCCCATGACAGGGCAACTGAGTACCACCCATCGCGTGAAATCCCACCTTTCATCATAACCCAGTTTTAGTCATGGTTGCTCGAACACACTAAATCAATTCATATCCCGAAGCTGTAAATCATTTTGCAGTCATAATTTACAAATACTTATTGTTTTCTAAACATTTCAAAATATCGGGATTCTAGTCGTCGAAATTTCTTTTGTTCATAAGTTATTCATCATGTCCAAAATAATTGGAACTCATTCAATCGAGTATAAAATTTCAATTTTCAAACATACAAGATTTTGTTCAAAAAATTGAAATCAAGGATCTTTGTTCAAGCATTTAAAATTTTCTAGGTTGAAATTTTTAAGGATCATATTCATAAGTTTCAATTTATTTCAACATCTAATTGTCTACATATTCTAATGTTTATATTACCATACAATTTCCTTTTAATCAAATCTTATCAATATGATTTCTTTAGCATCCTTTCAAATAAGCATTTCTACTTCCTATAGCTTTAAATGAACATTTACTTCGTAAGTCCTTTTAATTTCTTTAACTCAAATTCTAAATTGTTTTAATATTTCCAAGATTTTTGGTAAATCTTCATATTCTAGTTTCGTATTCACATAATCAATAAACCTTTTCTTTCTAAATTCGTTTGAATCCAAGGTATATGATTTTCTTCTATCCTCAAGTATTAAAGCTCATTTGGGAAGATTTTCTTTACTCAACTAGTTGGAAAAATCATTTCCATCACGCTTTTGCTATGCTACTCTGATTCAGCACATTCCAAACGAGTATTGTTTCAAGCATTTATTCAAACATTTGAGGTAAATTTCAATTCAACTAATATTTATACATCCAAATTTCTTGTATAAGTTAGAATTTTTATTTCAAACACTTTCAGTTACTATGCAACGTTGATTTATTGAAATTTCGTTAACATAATATTTTTGGATCGATCACCATTATCTAGTTTGAATATTACTTGGCATCGTTCGACAAATCAAAGTGCATGTGCTCGAGTCGAGTTAAGAGTTCAGTATCAGAATTAGGGTTCGAATCAAATTACTTGACCAAATTCATAAGATAAAAGGGTATGAATGGTGCTTTTCAAGAACAAATGATTCAAAAATGGAACAAGCGTAGGTCAAGGTAGAAAATCGAGTGCACCTAACAATACGATTATGGACAATTCAATTAAAGTAATCTTACTTCAATATTCGTTTTGCGTCATAAACGATTGCTTGTTAAATAATTTCCAGTTGACTTAATCATACTGTCTCAATAGGGAAGAGTAGTTTCTCCCCTACTTAGATGTTGGTTATATTTTAAATCATCTTTTCAAACAAATTCTTACTTAAGTCAAAATTACCTTTTAAAATTCTTAAGGGGTTTTCTTTACAAAAATTATACTTCCAAGCAAATTGATTCAACCTATAATTTATCATTCACTATTCATGCTAGGTATAGGTTCAACTCTATTATTTTACACTCATCGAGGAGTATGATATCTTCTCTAATTACAACTTATTACATCTCAAAATTCATATTTAAAAGTTCTTTATAATTTGGTCGATTATTCTTGTCAATTTGGAATATGTGTAAATTATCTTTCTTACGTGCATTTTCGGTAATTCATTTCCCAATTCCATAAGTGAGATTTACTCCTAAAATGTATCTTCTAATTATTCAAGCACTTATTGTTTATCACATTCAAGGTTTAAGGATTCAAAGTCTTGAAGTATTTTAAGCTAATCTTAGTTTCTCTTCTCTTCAAAGCTTCTGAATTAGTTTTTCCAAATTAAATTCCTATATTAATTTACCAAACCATTCCATTGAGGTTTATTCAATAAAATACTTAGTCGGATGATTTTAAGCATTCCTCGACATTTAAATTGGAATTATATAGTCATCCCACCTTCGAAACTTAAAAATAAATATCAGCGATGTCGCGCTCATCCCAGAATTTATTCCCAAGCAACTAGAGTGCAATCCTACATCTATCTAGTATATATTGGACTTCGTATATATGTTGATCAGACGTATATTCAAAATCCTTACCGACTCGATAGTCCAATCGTGACGTCGATTATAATACCCAAAACCATTATCTTCAATTATATTCCAAAATATATTTCAAAATAATTATCATTTCCAAAACGATTATCTAGTTTCAAAATAACTTTATATTTCCAAAATACGCTCCCTCAATGAAATATACCAAAATTTCATTCTAGGGCATTCTAACCCTATCTCCAATGAGTCGTTATAACTCTGATGAGTCCTATTCTTTGTTCAAAATATGTCATACCCCATAGCTTTGTATAACCAAAGCTCTGATACCAACTGTAACGACCCATCTTTTTGCCCGATTCTTGCCTTAAACCAACTTAAACCATTCATAAAGACGAATTGTTATGGTTACATACATATGTTAAACAAAATAACTTGCATAATACATTATTACATCAGAGTTACATGGAATATCAGAGTTACACACACACACACACACATATACAGCGGAAGAATAAAAATAAATATATCTTAGTGGAAGAACAAAACATAGCGGAAGCTTCAACTCTAGCATGGATTCCAACTCAGAAAGTGCTCCGAACACTGCTCCAATGAACTAAAACGGCAAAACTAAACTACTGGCTGCACGTGTGAAAATTAATGGGCACCCAGGGTTTAGGAAGGAACAATAAACGCCAGGTCAGTCATGGGACTGGTGTGAGAACATAAAAAAGTTGTTTTTAGGATTCATTTGAAGTTGGGAAATTCACCGGACCACGCCGCTAACGCGGGATGGGTTTACTCCAAGTGAATGCCCGGGCATATAAATACGCAATGACTTTTGAAAATGAAGCTATCATGAGCTCGTCCTACATCACACAATGCAAGCGCACACCAGATGGGCAAGTTTTATCTTATGATAACCAAACATGCTTTCATACGTGAAGATCCTCTTTTAAATTATTACATACAGTGTGGAAATCATTTCGCAAATAAATATAGAATCATAGCCCCCATAACCCCAATTGGTTATATTGACATATAGGTGTACAATCAAAATCTGCATAGCTCGTATTAGAGATTTGGGTTTCCAACTTGATGATTCCTGGCACGAAAGATCAATCAAGGATACGAGGCGAAGTGTAACACGACTTTTTCGTCTGTCTCGGACACCAACAATAAATCGCAAGGCAGATCAACAGTTTTCGACCAGACACGGCTCCCCGAACATACCCAACTTCCCCAAGTTTATAAGTGGCTTCCCACTGCTGCAACTTCATCATCAATTCATATATAAGTATCCAACCTAACTACCAGTTTCTCATTAATCCGGGGTGTGAGGTTTGTCGATGTCACATCACACACAAAGAATGCCTAGATAAGCAATGCCCTGATCATACAAGCTCATTTTATATCTTGAGTATGTCACATTGTCCTTTCACAACAGACCACTAATTTCCATCCTTACGTAACCACTTCAATCTTGTACGTCACAGACCAGATACATATCAATGGAAATCAGTGTTATGCTGTCAACTACAATGTCAGACACACAATCAACACAAGTCCATTCTTGGTCTGAACGGAACAAAATCCGAAAATCTTCAAATATATTCAGACCTTATGCCACTTATAACCTCATATCAGGTGTACACCCTGATTTGAGACATCAGCAATCCATCCAAATAAATTCGAGGATTCCCGGTCTTCATTCATCGATTCCAAGTCTTGAATATGCTTCATTCGTCGTATTATTACTTGGAATGGTTTTCGGACTTGAATCTGATCCCGGTCTTTCCGAGTAATAAGCGTATTCTTAAATTCATAGTCATGGACCATATGGGCTTTTCAATTCAATCTCCTTCCAATCATTTCAATTCATTTTAAATGTCAAGGTTGGATTTATCCTAATTTCTGCCATCATTTTAGCCTTTCTTTAAATATTCAATTTACCAACCCTTATTTTCAACATAATCCTTTGGTTCCTTAAGTTTTTCAGTTTAACAAATCTTTATTTGGATTCAAATTCCATTAACGATAAACCAAACAATTTATATTCAAACATAAGTTTGATAGAGTTAAATCGACTTATATTTGATATAAATTCACAACTCAATCAAACACTATCGGAATATTGAGGTAAATATTTTCTAAGTCTTATGATAGTATTTGTTCAACGTTGGAATTACATATCGAATATCCGACACAATTCTATCCAACTCATTTCCCTTTAAATTCTAACTTTGGAATTAATAAACAATTCCATATTAAATCATTGAAAAAAATCCTTCCAAACCATTTTACAATCCTTTAACTATTTAATATATGATTCATTATTTTATACATTCCAAAACCCTTTTGTCTTTGGAAATGTGATAATAACGTTTGTAAACGTTACTAAACGCTGCTGTAAAATAGTCACATAAATCAAATAGGTTCCAAATCATTCAAAATTCAAATAATTCAGTTCTAATTACTTTAAATTAATACAGCAAGATTTATCATAATTTTCCTCAAATTTTAGAAGTTATTTTATTTGAATTTCGTTACAGTCGCTGAACTGCACTTGCAGCGACCTTTACCAAATTTGTTTTGAATATAACTTGAAAATCGATTTCAATGATCAAGTCGTAACCATTCAAAATTTAAATTGATATCTACAAACTGTCACGCCGTAACACATTATAATTTGATTTAAATATAATTCCTTCAAATCTATTCGAATTGAATTTTAAAATTTCGGTAAAATTAAATTTCCAAAACTGATTAAATTTAATCCAAAATCATTCCTCAATTCCAAATCTTAATTTAAATTTGGATAAGTTGTAAACCATAGGAATTCAAAACTCTTCAAATTCAAATTTTAAATTTAAACTTCATAAATGGTCCCTTCGCAACATTTATTATTTTAATTCCAATTGGTTTTTCCAAGTTTTAAAAGAACTTCAAATTCAAACTCAAATTATATTTGAATTAACCATTCCGTCCGTCAGACCACTTAGGGATAGCCAGGGAGAGCAGGAAACTGGATTTCCAAACCCAAGCCTAGACACCATCCTCTCTGTCATCCTAAAACGGTCTATTATATAATATTAAAAATATTATTTTAAATTTCCAACACTCTTTCCAATTAAAATTGGACTTAAAAGAACAATATTTTAATATTTGAAAATAAATCTTCATTTATATCGAAGGAGGATTGAATTTTTATCTATATGATTCCACAACCATGATGTTGTGTGTATCATGCAAACATAATAAACCAACCATATAAGTCAGATGATCATGAATTATAATCATCACCAATAACAAACAATTTATGTATGCACAAGCGTTACGGTCAATAATGCTTATCAGTGTTCAGTGTTTTATCTAATTACATGCACATCCATTCACACCATAACATCCATATCAACCAATAATCATTCATTCACCACAATTCATTATTTAATCACTATTAATTAAAATAAATGATTAAATTTTGTGTTCTCACCAAAATGGCTACATAAATCTTCGCTACCGGGACGAATAAGCCGACGAACACCGACACCACTACTCGTATTGCTTTCAATCCAATTTCCATTAGTAGCCGGTAATTGTTCTGCAAATTATATATATATATATATATATATTGGAATTGAATTAATGACATTGTTTATTATATTTTGTCATATATATATATAAGGAAATTTCATTTTATTTCCCATAATTTATGCTTAACCAAATTTTACAAAAATTATATTGATGGATTCCATTTTCAAATATGGTTCTATCGAACCCAACAATGCGAAAATCCGATTTAAGACGATTTAGATATTAGCTGATGAAGTTTACATAAAATTTAAACTTAAATAACTAATTGTACCATGTAAATAGTTGAGCCCAAAGCCCAAATCGGATTCAAAGTTCCAACACAAGCCCGCACTCCCCTTCTCTTCTTCCTCCCTCACGCCCTTTCTTCTTTCACGCACAGGAACCCAATTCACATGAGCCACCGTGCGCGGTGCACATACCATCACTCGACCATACTTCAATTCGGGACCACCCACAAGCTCGTCTTCTCCTCCTCGTTCAAAAGCATCAACTCGCCCCAACCCAAAAGCCTCCATTCGAAATCTGATGTCAAACCCGAACCTAGAGCGACGGAAAAAGACTGCGTGAACCCAAATAACATCGGCATCTTTTCTCACTGAAATCCACCGAAACATGCCGCATCGAAGCTCTCTCTTCCCTCATCACAACAGCACTCTCCGTTTCAACCATCGTCCCTTCCATCTCCGACAAACATCAAACCAATTTAAATTCCAAAATCATTGACTCGGAATAGCCTGAAACTTTCACCAAGAATACTATGTCATTGACTCCGTTGGACTTGCACTGCCACCGCTAACTCTTTATTGACCTCTTACAATCAAACCGAGTAAGCATGTCCATTCCTCGACCTAGTTCGAGCTCACATAGATGCTAAAATGGGTTACTGGTTGAAATGAGTCCCCACACCTGACACAAGCTTCCCACCTACGCTTGGTCCCCACTAGGATTCCCCATTTAACCCTCTTATTACAATTTCCATGTTTTCCCACATGTCTCGCCTTGGTTAAGTGCTTCTAATTATATTTCACATGTCACCCATGTTACCCACTCAACCCTTTTATTATACCCATGTTTCTTACCTGTTTCACCTTGGTTAAGTGCTTCTAATTATATTTCACATGTCACCCATGTCATCCACTTAACCCTTTATTATTCCCATGTCTTACCACATGTCTTATCTTGATTAAGTGTTGTCTACCCGCCCAATTAACTTAACCCCATCCACTTATCAAATCAATATGTATTATTGGTTAAGGTTGCCTTAACCCTATCCACTTTGTTCATGTAATATTGGTTAAGTTGTCATCTTACACAGGTTAACTTAACCCCACCCACCTAACATGTTTTAGGTATCATATTCATCTTTGATCAGCATTAATTAGCTATTAATGCACAGAACTCTCACATTAAGTCGATTGCTTGTGGCCGCTGGATATGCCAGGCGGTTCCGGGTAGACTTCCACCACAAGCCAGACTTAACCTCGTGTCTAAGAATCTTTGAGTTATGCCTGCGACCTCTCACATTAGACTGACTGTTTACGGTTGCTGGTTAGGCCAGTTGGTTCCGGACAGGCTTCTACCGCAAATGGAGTCTAACCTCGTGTCTCAGCATGCTTATCTTAGCCAATTTATTTATTTGTAGTTTATGCCAATTTCTGGCTAATTATGTCAATTACCCAAAATCCCTCATTAAAATTATGATTATAATTTTAGTCCAAATTAGGCCTATCATCTTACGTATACATGTCATGCCAAATTATGCCCAAATTACTTTGCGTTCATTGTTATTAACAATCTATGCCAAGCCCCATGTATACAAATTGTACCAATTCATGCCACAAATCAATTACATGATTACAAACCAATTTATGCCAATTACATATTATTCAATAATTTCCCCAATCTTTTCCCACAACGTTCCCACGTTATTCGTACGTATAATTCGACATAATATGTTAGGCTCGCAGTTAGCCTAATCTCATAAAAAGGAAAAGAAAAGAAGGGAAGAGAATTAAAGCACCAAAACTGGAATAACACATAAAATATATCCAATAACATATGGAATATAGACTTTTGGTATGAATAATAAAATAGATCCAATAAGCATATGGAACACAAAATGGCATAGAACAATGACATAGATCTAATAAGCATATGGATCATGAACTGGCATAGCATAATAAGATAGATCTAATAAGCGTATATGAACTGGCATAGAACAATAGATCCAATAAACATATATGAACTGACATAATAAAATAGATCTCATAAAATAGATCTAATAAGCGTACGAACTGGCATAGATCTAATAAGCATGTGAACTGACATAATAAAATAGATCTAACAAAATAGATCTAATAAGCATATGATCTTGACATAATAAAATAGATCTAATTAAGCATATAAACTAGCATCATAAAATAGATCTAATTAAACATATGAACTTGCATCATAAAATAGGTCTAATTAAACATATGAACTGGCATTATAAAATAGATCTAATTAAACTGGCATCATAAAATAGATCTAATTAAACATATGAACTAGCATCATAAAATAGATCTAATTAAACAAATGAACTAGCATCTTAAAACAGATCTAATTAAACATATGAACTTGCATCATAAAATAGATCTTATTAAACATATGAACTTGCATCATAAAATAGATCTAATTAAACATATGAACTGACATCATAAAATAGATCTGATTGAACATATGAAATTGCATCATAAAACATATCTAATTAAACATATGAACTCATCATAAAATAGATCTAATTAAACATATGAACTAGCATCATAAAATGGATCTAATTAAACATATGATTCATCTCATAGTCATATTCATAAAATCCAATCCACAAACTTATCCCAATTACTTTTAATTAATTATTTGTGAAAGCAACATGGACTCAATGTGGAAGAAGAGAAAGTAGATCTGAATTTTGTATTCTGCATTTGATTAGCTAAACCGTTGTTGTAGAATTCTATTCTTATCTTCCAATATGAATTAATCCTATTTAGACTTGCTTTAGTGTAGAAGAAAGACTAGCTTAGGTTGCGGCGACATGTAGGCATATGAATTAGTGTATTTTGAATTAGGTTAAGGTCTAGGTATGTTTATATAGTTGTAATGAGTGAATTAGGGCCTTTAGATCTGACTAGGGTTCATCTAAACCATTCAGATTAAAAAGACACTTCACTCAGCCAACCAGAAGAGGCCACATCAACTCTAAAACTCAAAAATCATCATTAACCAATAAAAATGCGCCATGTGTGCAATATGATGCGCAGAAGCAGGGGTGTTGACAACCACATGTCATATATATATATACATATTATATATATATATATATATATATATATATTTAAATTTCTTTTTAACTATCTTTCCAATTAACCCTTTTCAAACTAAACTGCTTTTTTAATTGAACTGCGTTCACACTAGGCCACTTTTTAGCCATTCCCTTAAAACAAAAATATGGCACTGGCGGGGATTGAACTCATAACCTCTTGCGTACAAGTCACATGTACTAACCAAATGAGCTACTAAGTCTTTTGCTAAAAAGACTTAGGATAAAGCTACACATTATTCTCTCATTCCTCTTTTTCATATTTTGCTGCAATATTTAATTTAAAGATATCTTCTTCATTTTAAATCAGTTTTCTACAAACTATAGGTCTAAATTAACTAGAAAATCGCCATGGACGCAATGACGCTAATTTCATGACCAAATTCTGGAGGCTCTTCAAATTCTCCTTTTTAGTTCTTTTTTAAATGTTCGCATTCATTTCTTCGCATTTCATGTATTGCATGTAACTTCTTTTATTTTTATTTTTCTTCATTTCACTGCATTAACTTATTACATATAATTTTATTGTCATTATTTAATTTCTCTCTCAAATATATCTATACAATATATATATATATATACATATTTCCACATTTTTAATTTCATTAAAAAATGTGGGGTGTTACATGCTGAATATATTTGTTCCTAATCAAACTGTTATTTGTTTTAGGAACCCATATCTTGATAGTTTTGACATTTTTCTTTTGAAAATCCACAACCGATTTTGGTTTGGAATATAATAAACTAAGATTTTTCTTAGCTTTATTTTTTGCTACATCTTTTTTCTTGAGATGTTTCTTGGTTTCTAGTTTTTTATATCCTAAACCTTGTTTGTTTGAAGTAGATTGTGAACTTTTAATGTTCTTTGTCAAATTTTCTCGACCTTTATTGAAGTTAGAAACATTTTGAGTAATATTATCTAACTTAGTTTGTAAACTAGCCTTTTCTAGATCAAGAATTTTGACTTTTTCCTTTAGCTCATGATTTTCAGTAGTAAGAACATTGTTTTTCTCTTTTTGAGTTTTAATTTCTTAACTCAAAAGAGATAATTGAGAGTCAATATTAGATGATGATTCTTGAAGTTTTTCAAGTTCTTCTTCTAATATTTTCTTCTCATCTTTTAACATATCTCGTTCAAACTATGCTTTACTCAAATCAGCTCTGGCTTCTTTGAGTTGATGTTTTATGTCTTTTATTTGACTATCAATTCAGCATTAATATCGAGTACTTCATCAAATGTAGGAATTTGTACCTCATCTTCTACTGCCATGAAACAAACATTTGCTTGTTCGTCCTCTGTATCACTTTCACTTTCTGATGAAGACGAGTCTGAATCATCCCATGTTACTGAGAATGCTCGTTTCTTTGATTTGCCCTTCTTGTATTTGAACTTGTCATTTTCTCACTTCTTTTCTGGACAATCTTTGTGCATGTGCCCTTTTTTGTGGCAGTTAAAACCTTCTATAGCGGACGATGATGGTTTATATGATCCAGTCTTCTTTTTGCTATAACGACTAGCTTTTCGTTGCTTTAGGAATTTTTTGAAACCTTTAGCAATGAATGCCAGATCTTCATCTTCAAACTCTGATTCATCTTCATCTTTTTCAGCATGGAATGCTACATTTTTCTTTTCTTCTTTTTGTTCCTTTCTAGCCTGCAAATTAGCTTCATAGAACATTAGATTTCCTATCAATTCATCTGGATTTATGACGGAAAGGTAGCTTTTTCAATTGCTAATACTTTTCCTTCCCATTCACTAGTCAGAGAATGTAGGAATGTCGAAACAACATCAAAATCTAAATATTTTTTTCCTAAACCAATTAGTGCATTGTGAATAGGTTGAAACCGTGAACACCTATCATTGATTGTCTCATTCGGCTTCGTTTTGAAATTTTGAAAAAGACTTTTCAGCATGGCCATTTTGGCTTGTTTAACCATGTTAGTACCTTCATGAGTGGTTTTTAGTGTTTGCCAAATTTGATATGTGGTGGTACAGATATTAACACGGTTATATTCATTTTGGTCTAATGCACAAAACAACATGTTTATTGCCTTTTCATTAGCGGTTGTTGCCGTTTTCTCAGCCGATGTCCATTCTGAATAATCAGTTGTTGGATTCACTATTTCCTTTTGGGTAGCATTCCAGGCATCGTACCTATTTGATTGCATAAAGAATGCCATACATGTTGCCCAATAGTTATAGTTGAGACCATTAAAGAATGGAGGTCTTTGTGTTGATTGACCTTCCGTGTGAATGGTCGTGATGGTGCTTGGCCATATTACTAGAATATATCAAATAACTGTGTTACAGTTATATGATGACCGTGCTATGATACCAATTGAAAATAAGTATACGTGCTAGTAGTACACATAGATCATGTAATATGGTGTATAACAGACGAGTATGAAATAATAACGAATCACAGATATAATAATGGAAAATGCGGTAAAATAGAAAAATCACACTAGGGATTTTTATACTGGTTTGGAGCACCGTCCTACGTCCAGTCCCAGACTTCTATCTAGATTTTCACTAACAATCACCTCACTTCACCCGGAGGAACATGTATACAACACCCGAGCAGACAAATGGGATTTCACGCCTCTATTAACACTGAGGACTTCAACACTTGCCTTTTACAACACCAAGGATTCAACAAAGATGAATGTAATTGTTGTTGACGATATAAGTTCTCAATAACACGATTTTGTCACTTGTAGTACAAACTTCCTATAATCTTATCCTCAAATAGAACATTTGTGTACATGAAGATTTGGAAATGGATATCGTATTGAATAAAAAGAATGTTAAATATATTCTAGGATTCAAAACGATATAGGATAGAACATGAGCAATTTGAGCGCTTTTAGAGTTCAAGAATGAGATCAATAGATTCATAGAATCGGTTAATTGGAATGATGAAATCATGATGTTTATATAAGGAATAAACAGTTTAAACATCTGTGAAAAGTTACAAAAAATGGTCATGATCATTTGTGAAGAGAAAGAGAAGCAACTCTTGAAGAAATGGAAGTGTTTATACAAAAGATTGCTTTTGTTTAAAAACAGTCAACACGTTAAAAAGAACCGGTTGACTGTAATTTGAATATATATATATATATATGTTCTGTACACTTGTGCATGTTATCTTTGCATTCTGGGCAGAAACGGTTGACTGTCTGGATTCAACCGGTCGACCGGTTTGGCCTAGATTGCACAGTTAATGTGCACACTTATATACTTATATATATTCAAAAATTAAAGGTATGACATTATTTGAGGATATATTTTAACAAAAATAACACTACTAACATACCAAATAATTAACCTCTAATGTATGTAGCTCTTTGTGTCTCTTTAAACATATGAATAACTTCTTTTTGTCGATCACGGCTTATCTCTTCGTTAGAAATCAAAACTCTATGAAATTATTGACTCAACATGAATAAAATTCTAAATTACTTTTTGCAAGTCCTACTCAACAAAAATAGAGGAAAATGGATACTTGACAGTGGTTGCTCAAAACATATGATAGGAGATAAAGAAATGTTAACAAACATCACTTATTCAAAAGGAGAAACTGTCACATTTGGAGATAATTCCAAAGGATATATCATCGGCAAAGGCGATGTAAGTAGTTAATGTATATCTATTTCACCTCTTATTTTTAATGTTTTGTTGGTTAAGAACTTAAAACATAATTTATTAGTATTAGCCAATTATGTGATAAAGGTTTTAAAATATTTTTTCTGAGAATAAATGTAGTATAATTGATTCAAATCAAAACCTTATTTTTGAAGGAAATCAAGATAAAAATATTTATATTTTGAATATGGAAGTTAATAATAATAATCCAAGTATGTGTTTATTAGCCAAAGGCAATGATCCTTGGTTATGCCACAAACTATTTTTTCATATTAATTTTAAAAATAATAAACAAGATATCTAAAAATGATCTTGTAAGAGGTTTACCCAAAATGAAATTCAAAACTGAAAATTTGAGCGATGCTTGTCAACTTGGAAAGTTAACCAAATATTCTTTTAAATATAAAAAGGTTATATCAATGTTACAACCGCTTGAATTACTATACATGGATTTATTCATACCAACTCAAGTTCAGTCCATAAATCAAAGTAGATATCTGTTGTAATCGTTGATGACTTTTCAAGATACACTTGGACTATGTTTTTAAAGAATAAAAGCGATACTTTTGATATCTTTAAAAAATTGTCAAAAAAATTCGAAATTTAACTGATTTAAAAATAAAGAACATATGAAGTGATGATGGAGGAGAATTTGAGAATGATAAATTTGATTTATTTTGTCAAAAGAAAGGAATTTTGCATAATTTCTCTTTTCCTAGAACTCCACAACAAAATGGAGTTGTAGAACGTAAAAATAGAACTTTGCAAGAATGTGCTCGAACGTTATCATATGGAAGCACACTACCAAAACATTTTTGGGCTGAAGCAGTTTCTATAGCTTGTTATGTTTCGAATCATGTTCCATTCAAATGCTTACTAAAAACACTCCATACGAACTTTTTACTGGAAGAAAACCGAATATTTATTATTTTAAAGTATTTGGTTCAAAATGTTTTATTTTAAATACAAAGGACCAGCTTGGAAAGCTTGATTCAAAATCCGATAAAGGAGTATTCTTAGGATATTCTAAGCATATCAAGGCTTATCGTAGTTTCAATAAGAGAACCGATAAAATAGAAGAATCACTTCATGTTTCATTTGACGAAATATTATTCAAAATTCATTTAATTTAGATATTATGAAAAATAATTTTTCTCATGACGATGATATTGACAGAGAAGATGAAAACATTGTTCATAATAACATAGAGAACAATACTATATAAATTCAAGATAATATCGAAAATCAAAATATTCTTGTTAATGAAGTTAGATCTCCACCAAGAATATTACGAGACCATCCAACTCAAAATATTATAGGCGAAATAACTTCAAATGTAAGAACAAGAAGTAAACTTAATTTAGTAAGTAATGTAGCCTTCTTATCAAATATCGAACCTAAAAACCCTAAAGAAGCATCTATAGATGAAAATTGGATAATTGCAATGCAAGAAGAATTAAATCAATTTGAACGTAATGAAGTCTGGGAATTAGTTCCAATACCGACTGATCAAACTATTATTGGAGCAAAATGGTTTTACAAAAATAAAGCAGATGAATTGGGTAATATCACTAGAAATAAATCTAGACTTATTGCACAAGGTTACAATCAAGAAGAAGGCATAAATTACGAAGAAACTTTTGCTCCAGTCGCATGACTAGAAGCAATCCGGATTTTATTAGCAAACGCAAGTCATCGTAACTTTAAACTATATCAAATGGATGTTAAAAGCGCTTTCTTAAATGGTTATATTAAAGAAAGAGTATACATTGAACAACCTCCACTATTTTCTCATGAAAAATATCCTGATCATGTTTTCAAACTAAAAAAGGCATTGTATGGTTTGAAACAAGCACCTCGTGCTTGGTATGAACGTCTCAAAACTTACTTATTAGATTCAGGATTTCATATTGGAAAGGTTGATCAAACACTTTTTATTAAGAAAGCTAATAAAGTATTTTGGTAGTACAAATATATGTCGATGACATTATTTTTGGTGCAACTAATGATCAATTATGTAAGGAATTTTCAGAAATAATGACCAGTGAATTTGAATTGTCTCCCATGGGAGAACTATTTACTTTCTAAGTTTGCAAATTAAGCTATTATTAGATGGAATTTTCATTAATCAAGAAAAATATTGTACTAATTTAATAAAACATTTTGAAATGGAAAACACATCAAGTGAACCTACACCAATGAGCACGACGACACACTTAAATAAAGATGAAAATGGTAAAAGTGTTGATCAAAAGTTATATTGAAGTATGATAGGTTCACTTCTGTATTTAACTGCAGTAGACCAGATATTATGATGAATGTTTGCTAATGTGCTCGTTTTCAGCCTAATTCAAAAGAATCACATTTGAGGGCAGTAAAACGTATATTACGTTACCTTAGCAGTACCAAAGATTTTGGACTTTTCTATTCAAAAGATTGTTCCTTCGAACTAGTTTTATATAGTGATGCTGATTTTTAAAGGATCACAAACGGATCGTAAAAGTACAAGTGGAACTTGTCACTTTATCGGTAAGTCACTTATATCTTGGTTCAGCAAGAAACAAAATTGTATTTCACTATCAACATGTGAAGCTGAATATATATCTGCTACACTAGCTTGTGCTCAAGTAATATATATATGCAGAAAACACTAAAAGATTTTAACGTAAAACTTATTTAATTCCACAATTTATTATGACAATACAAGCACAATAAATTTATCTAAAAATCTGGTAAACCATTCTAGAACTAAACACATTGATATAAGACATCATTTCTTGAGAGATAATGCTGAAAAACAAACCATCAATTTATAGTTTGTAAACTCAGAAAATCCAATTGCTGACATCTTTACTAAACCCCTTTTAGGGAATTCTTTCATAAGACTTCGACGAGAATTAGGAATTTTGTCTTTCAAAGGAAAGATTATTCGATTACTTTGTGCTTACAGTGTTTAAATACTTTTTAATCAATGACGAAGGGGGAGAGTTTTATTTTCTATGATCACAATGATGGATCTATTATAGTTATATTTTCTATGCTCATAATGATGAATCTATTTATTGACAATATATGCGATAACATTTTGTTGCAAAAATCAAAACGGTAAGTTTATAAATTTATGAACTAACAAAATGTTGTAGAAATTCAGGAGGAGCCAGATATTCAGGGGGAGAAATTTAAAACTTTTCTAACAAAAATGCAATGTGTTTTCATAAATCAAAAAGGGGGAGAATGTTGAAAACAAGAATTTTGATCAATGTCAACAAAGAGAAGAGCAATGGAAATCATGTTATGGAGATATGGTTATATATATACGTATTGAGTCGTGTTAGATTTATGTTAAAATCTATCCTCAAGTATAAAACGAATATACAAAACAAGGTATATATATATCTATTATAAGTCTTTATAAACTGTACAGACTAGCTGTACCTATCGAATGGTAGAAATATGACCAGTCGACTGGTAAGCATATTTCTGTACATAACGGCTAGTTTTAAGTGATTTTAAATCCAAATGTTTTACGGTACGATTAAATTAGTCGACTGATGATTTTTAGACTAGTTGACTGATTCGAAACAGTAGTCTTTTTTATGAATAGTCACCTTCCTTTATGAAGAGATTTCTCTTCAATTACGGATGGAAATGGATGCAATTTTTTGCTGAAATCTTTCATGAAGAAATGCTGCTCTTCCACTATTATATAAGCAATACAAACATGTTTTTCAAACTACCGATTTACCGATTCTCATTCTATTCTCTCTATTTTCTGATTTGCACTTCTATATTCATTGCAATCTAAAGCTCTCTCAAATTCAAGTACTTGTTGAATCTTTGATATCATTTCAGATCTCTTGATTCGACAAGCAAAAAAATTTGTTCAATCTTCACAAACATATCAAATACTTGAGGATAAGATTATAGGAAGGGTGTACTTCATTGTGACTATTCCGTATTAATTAAAGAACACATTCACGAGTCAAAACACTTGTAAATTGTGAAGTTCTATGTGGGTGCTCAGGCGTGGACATCCTTGTTGGTGCTTGGGTGTATTGTGACCTATTCCTTCAGGTTAAGAGGGGGCCTAAAAGTGAATTCTGAAGAAGAGCTTCGCGAGTGGACGTAGGACACGAAGTCCGAACCAATATAAAATTCCTGGTGTCTTTACTTACTGCACTTTACTTTTTATTTGTGATATATCTCTATAACTTAGTTTTACCTGTGTAACTATTATAGTTTGCTAGATCGTTTATTATATACCATTCCGCTATATCCATACAAAGATCCTGCTTAAGTCATATACATCGACTTTTCAGGTTGGAACTTTCCGAACCGATGCCTCTTTCTTGATCTCAACCTCCTCAAGCGTACTTGGCTCTACTACCTCTACTGAATCATGTAAACATTTCTTCAAATGGGAAACATGGAATACGTCATGAACTCTTGCCAGCCACCCTGGTAGTCTAACTTTTTAGGCCATTTGGCCTATCCTTTCAACTATAGGAAATGATCCTATGAACCTTGCTACCAATTTCCCTAATGAGCCAAATCGAACTATGTTCCTTAAAGACGATACTTTGATAAACACTATATCTCCAACCTCGAATTCCAAGTCAGTCCTTCTCTTATCGGCGTATGACTTTTACCTATCTTGTGTTGCTTTCATCCTTCTTCGAATAAGGTCTATCTTCTTAGAAGTCTCTCTCGCCATCTCTGGTCCAAGTAGAAGTATGTCTGTAGATTCATACTAACATGTCTGCAATCTACATGGTCATCGATAAAGTGCTTCAAAGGGCGCCATCCCTATGCTTGATTGATAACTGTTGTTGCAGGCGAACTCAACCAATGGGGAATGTTCCTCCCAAGCCCCTCCGAAGTCTAGTACACACAGTCTCAGTAGATCCTCCAAAACTCTATTTACCCGCTTAGTTTGTCCATCGTTCTGAGGTAATAAGTTGTGCTCAGTCTTAACTGTGTACCTAGGGCCTCTTGCAAGCTCTTCTAAAATTCGCTAGTAAAGATGGGTCACAGTCACTTACTATACTGGAAGGTACCCTATGACGTCAAACGATCTCCCTAAGGTATATCGATGTGAGCCAAGCTGTCGTCCTCTTTTTCTTGACCGAATTAAAGTGAGCTTTCCTAGTAAGTCCGTCAACTATCACCCATATGCTTGTGTTTCCCTTCCTTGATCGGGAGAGTCCATCAGTGAAGTCCATAGAGATGCTCTACCATTTGCATTGGGGATATCCAAGGGCCGAAGTAATCTGCCAGGTTTCTTTTGTTATGTTGACAAGTCAAACATCGGGACACAAACTCTACCACATCTTTCTTCATGCCAGTCCAATGAAAAATTCGCTTCATATCTTGATACATTTTGTCACCACCTGGATCGATAGTCATTCAAGACTGATGAGCCTCCTCAAGGCTTATCTCAGCAAATCCCCAACTCTAGGGACACATAACCTTTCCTCTCGTCTTAGCCACCCTTTCTCATCCATAAATTATCTAGCTAGGTGACTAGAGGTCTCTCCTCTACTAAGTCTATCCAAGATGCCTGTCAGATGTTTATCCTCTTGCTGTGTAGATCCAATGCGCTCCATAAGAGTAGGTTGCACCTCCAATGATGCTAACAATCAAAATGTAAGATCCGTAGATAGCTTAAAATCAAAGGTCGAGATAAACTCCAAGCTTTGCCTTTCTACGAACAAGGGGCTCAAGATCATCCTTTTCCTACTCAATGCACCCGCAACCAAATTACCATTGCGTGAGATATAAGCTATCTCAAAATCGTAGGATGCAAGGAACTCCATCCATCGTTGCTGCCTTAAGTTGAGATCCTTCTATTAGAATAAATATTTGAGTGACTTGTGATCCGTGTAGAGCTCAAATCTCTCTCCAAGTAGATAGTGTCGCCAATACTTAAGTGCGAACGATATTGCTGCCAACTCCAAATCATGTGTGGGATAGTTCATCTCATGAATTCTTAATTGTCTATTTCCATAGCCGACCACCTTGCCTTCTTGCATCAACACAACACATAAACCCATGCTACAAGCATCCGTGTAGACCATAACACCGTTCTACCATCGGGAAGAGTCATAAAAGAGGATGATGTCAGAGCCCTCTTCAATCTCTGGAATGCATCCTCACAATAAATGCTCCAAGCGAAAGCCAAGTTCTTCATCGTCAGACTAGTGAGTGGATCTGATTTCCATGCAAAGTCCTTAATGAAATTTCTATAATAACCCACCAAACCAATGAAACTCCTTACCTCTGTCGCATTCTTATGGGCTTTCCAATCTTGAACTACGACAACTTTAGTGGGGTCCACCGCTATTTCATCCTTGGAGACTACGTGCCCTAGGAACCTTACTTTCTTTCTCCAGAAATGACACTTTGAAAATTTAGACTTTAGCTGATACGATATCAGAGTAATGAGAGCCTCCTCTTAGTGTTGGTCATGTTCTTTCTTGCATCTTGAGAAAACTAGAATGTTGTCCTTAAAAACCGCCACGAACTTATTCAGATACTTCTTGAACACCCGATCATTAAGTCCACGAAGTATGCGCATGCATTGGTCAGCCTAAAAGGCATGACCAACCATTCAAAGAAACCATACGGAGTTCAGAAAGTTGTCATGTCAATACTATCACCTGCTACCCTCAGCTGATGAAATCCCATGGCTAGATTCAACAGTGAGAAAACCGAAGCGCCTACTAGTTGGTCAAACAGTCGTCAATCTTCGGAAGTGGGTGCCTATTCTTCTTAGTGAGTTTATTTAATTCTCTATAGTCCACGCATAGACGGAGAGAGCCGTCTACCTTGGTTGCAATGACGACTAGAGCACCCCACTCAGAAATGCTCTGCCTAATGAATTCTTTCTCCAATAACTCACCTACTTGTTTATTGAGCTCCCTTCTCTCCTTAGGAGCCATACGGCACACTGGTAAAGTGGTTGGTTTCAAATTCTCCACTTAGTAAATATGGAAATCTATCTCTCACCTCCGAGGTAATCCCCTAACCTTGTTGAATATGTTCCGAAAACCATTAGCTATGGGTACTGATCGAAGATCGTCAATGGAAGTATAAAGAGAATCTAGGAAACTGAGTATAACCGACCCTCATGGGCCACATGAAAGTTTGAGAGTTCTACCTTGGCACGTTAGAATTAACCTGTAACCCTCATGGGAAGTCTAACAACTCTCCTCTCACAATCAAGAATGGCACCATACATGACCAGCCAATCAACTCCTAGAATTAACCCGTAACCCATAATGCCAAGAACATATGCATCACATCCAAATTTTACGTCCATAACAGAAATTCTCAAACCCCTACATATCATAGATAAATGAGTCGTTCGTCCTATGGGTTGAGATTACAACATGATCAAAAATAATACTAGTATCTAGGTGCAGATTATGTACCAGAGAGCTAGATATGAATGGATGAGAAGCACCAGAATCAAAGAGAGTTCTTATAGGATAGTCGAAAAGAGAAATCAAACCTTCAACTGCGACTTTCCTACCACGATCTGGTCCACTAGCCTCTAGAGCATTAACTTGTCCTCCAGATGACTAAGCCATTTCCCTTGACTGTTAAGGCATTGTCCTTTATAATGTCTGAATTAACCACAAGTAAAGCAAGCATTCTTCGTCTTCTTACATTCTATCACAAAATGCCCCAAAACACCACAACCGTGGCATTTAACCTCTTTCTTTTCCTTTTTACCATCCTCGTGCATTAAAGCCATGTCAACATGCCTCTAAAAAGTTGCTTCCATCATTACATGCATCAGTGCTAAATCTTAGAGCTATTGGTTCAATCCTTTCGCGAACCTCAAGGCCTTCTTACGAGGAGTGTTTATCAAATCCAACCCAAATTTTGCTAGTTGATTAAAGCTGTTAGCATATTCCTTTACTTTTATGCTTCCTTGCTTCAAATTCAAGAACCTCTCCATTTGCATTCCTTCCTCCACTTGTGATAAGAATCTCATCTCAAATCTAGTCTTAAAATTCATCACAAGTAGCCACCCTTGTCCTTTCCGAACCATCTCCTACCAATACGATGCTTCATCCTTCAGTTGCCAAGTGGCCAACTGGATTTTCCTCCTATCCTTGAGCTTGAATAAGTTAAATACATTCTACATTTCTCAAAGCCAATTTTGTGCCTCCATAAAACTCTCAGTGCCTCAAAAATGCTTGCCTTCTATTGCGCAGAAATCCATACAAAAGCTTAGAAAAGTTTACTATAGGAGGAGGCGGAGCTATTGCATCTGCAGCTGGAGGAGGGAAATTTTCTTGCACTCCAATAGGTGTCGTGGCTTCTATGTATCCACGAAACCATGTAAGAATGGGAATGCCCTCGGGGAAGTTACGAGCCCAATAAATGCTGATAAAAGACGAAACAAAGATTCAGAAAGAGAATCGAAGGAATATTGTAAATGACTTGAGGGGATATGTTTTTCAAAAATTGGTTTTATTTGAAAATCTTTTACGTTTAAAAACACTTTTCAAAAAAATTTCCTTTGATCTTGTAAACCATTGCTCTGATACCAAATGTGACACTCCATATCTCTTAATGTCACCCATATAAGGGCGCATTAAGTTTTGTGAAGCACAATAGGTAAATAGTAACTAAAATTCACAGGACAAATACAAATATGCAGCAACAATTTACTTTAATTATTAAAGAAAAACATTGTTCTAAACCAGTTGCATCATCAAATACCAAACACTTCAATAATAACCATTTGTGTTATAATGCCAAACATCAGAGTACAAAAGTGTAAAACAATATCCCTTCTGAAAAGTCATAACAAAATAGACATATAACCAATGCGGTACATCTATTCAGAAGAATTCCTGATCCAAGATGAAAGAAAATCCTGATAACTGCTGATCACTACCACCTTGAAAATCCGAAGGGGAGGGGGAAGGAAGTGAGAGAAGGGAAACAAAAATAGGTCAGACATAGTCTAGCGAGTTTCAGTGATTTTCAACAATAAGATAAGATAGAAAGTATCAAGATAAGTAAATAATAATGAACATGAAACTACAGTAAAAATGGGAAAATAAGAGATAACATGATAACTTGATAATGGTGTAACATAGGAATAAGATAAGAAATCAAGGTAAAGGTCATATACGCTTCTCGTCCATATCCAAGAATAAAATTACCACATCACTTACTAAAATTAACAAGAATAGTGTTACCTTAATTACTACCCATGCGATCGAATCCTTATAACACAAATACCTCGTACTAGTCCCGACAATAGGGTGTATAAGTCCCTAGCCTAACGACTTATAGAACACAGACCTATTTGTTGGTGTTACAACGTCTTAGTTTCCTCTAATCGGACCCATGCATGCTCATGACTTCGCTAGAACGTGCGTGTACCCACCTTTCACTTGAAGCTCTTACAATCCAAATCAGTAAAGCATGCCATGGCCCCTACCTAGTGCGAGGCCCCTCTATAAGATACTAACAGGGATACTAACTGATACGGTTTCCACACAAATTGACATAAGTCAACCCCCTAGGCTTATGCCCCTACTCTAGGATTTTAAGAAACCTAAAACCGAATTCCAACAACAAGACTATGGGACCTCTTAGATTATTAATCGACAAGTAATAACTTAGCAGGTTTAAGTTTATTAATAAGAATGGCTGTAAACGACATTTCCTATAAATGTTATTTTGTGTATAACCCCCTTCCCCAAACAAGCACCTGCCTCGATGTATGTAGATATTAAATTACCTATTTTACTTAAATTACATCTGATACTACCAACATGTTCTTACATAATTATTTAATTAAGTTTATCCTAACATGTTTGCATATTGTACCAATTTTACAGTTATTGGATTTCATGTTTAATATGCCTAATTCTCCTTTTTACTGTCATTTTAAATTATTCCCAATTAGCCCAATTTACGCAATTATAATCCTGAATAGCCTAGGCATTAGATAACCTAAGTATAGTGCAAAATATAAAGGAAAAGGAGAAAAACATAGATTTGATTCAGAAACACATAAACTAAATCTAAAACAGTAAAGAGATAATATAAATGTAATTAATAATAACTGAAAAATTTTGACAGTGAAACAATTACATATAAACATGTAAACATATAAATGTATAAATACTATATGATTCAAATTCAAATTTATTCACCGTCATAATAATATTTAATTCTCAAATCTTAAAATAACTGAACTCACAGTGATCGGATTGAAGTTATAGAAAAATATCTCTTTTATATGCTGTTGTTTATAGGAAGTCCTCTTTAGATTTGTTTGTAGAAGAGTAAGAATTGTCCCATCGAATCTAGGCTTAGGCAGCATCTCAATACCTTCATGTTTTTATTCAGAATATAGACTTGGAGGATGAAGAAATGAAGAAATAGTTCGTGTGTAGAAAACAATGAAAATGCTAAACTTTATATAGATTACCTAGGATAATTCCATACTATTAGATTTTAGGTTTTCAAATCCGACCATACACCCAATCCTGAGTCAGCGCACGAATCAGGTGAAGAAATCAGTCCAGAAACGTTCGTAGGAACCCAGCCTGCATGTAGGTGGGTCGACCCATGTGTCGACCCCTGGGTCGACCGGCCTTAGACATGGGTCGACCCGGTCAGGTTGGGTCGCCCAGTGACCGTTGCTTTCTGAGCGCTGTTTATTTTATTAATATATAATCTATATATATTTTCATGCATTTTTCTTAGGTCCATAACTTCTTTATGTTAAATCCGATTTACGAGAATTAAGAGTTCATCTGAACCAAAATTTTGTAATGGATGCAACGGTGAAGTCTGTTTTACCCAATTTTGAATATTTAATTAAGAAATATTCATTTTATTATATGATTACTGTGTACTAAAATATGGGGTGTTACAATGGCGAACACCGTCATAGTTGACAACTCACCAGATTCGGTGCCTTCGCGCTTGGATGAGGGTGCATTAAGGCGCATTTGTACAAGGATTAGCATATCTTGGACTGACGTTCCCACTCCTCGAAAGGAGGATGGGGCGCATGCTCCTCCAAAAGGGTACACTGCCAATAACTAGTACATGTGCATTTCTAGGTGCGTGCCCCATCTTGTGACTTTGTCCAAGATATGGTCCGTTACTTTCGCCTAGCACCAACGCAGCTTCATTCAAACGGTATGCCTTCCTCTTCGGCACCTGCCATTTGTTCAGAGAGTACCTGCATTTAGAGATTACAGAGAGGAAATCCAGACATTGTTTCAGATTAAGAGGAGATTCAGCAACGCACCTTCTTTATATTACCTAGAGGCAATGCACAACCCCCGATTCATCGAAGGGTCGTGGAGAAAATTTGACATATTTGAGCATGAGTGGTTCTTCATCCGCTATCCCTTGGGGTTTGTGAGATCCTAACTGGAAAGAAGTATCTACGGTTATTTACATTAAAAGCTAGCCGAGTCCCGAGCTTCAAGCTAATCGTGAATTTCTATAATAGGGATTCCTTCACCACCGAAAGGTACATCGTACTAGGGGAGTATCGAGCAGTTGAAAGCCATTCTGTCATAGGTCGGGATACAAAAGACATCTTGGATGAGGAGGCTCTTCACCGAACAGGCTTACTACCTGTTGGACATAAAATATTCCGGTCAGCAGCTATTGGAAAGGGGAAGGAAGTAACTAAAGGAGAAAGAGCTCTCCGGGTCGTAAAAGGAAAACGCCTTCTGTTGTGACTAAGTGACCGAAGGCTGTGAAGACTTAGGAAGGAACCAATGCGAGTGGCACCGACATTGAGAAAATCGTGACTAGATAAGAGGGTCTTTCTTTTACACTTGTCCCGTTTACGGCTATTGGGACAGGTACGGGAGTGTCGGCCAGGCTAGTTTCCCCAATTACCACCTCTAAGACCACCGCGTCGCTGGAGAGAGCAGATCATTTTAAGGGCTTGGATAAGGTCCTATTCAATTTCCCTTTGACTTGGCCCTGTGGCACAAGCTTTGGAAGTTTAAGTTTAACTATTGGGGAGATAAACCCCTCCAAGCGAGCCTCACTATGGTCTGTGGAGAGCGCACTTAGGGCACACACTCATAAACACAACATAATCACAACATTTGTTTATGTGTATAGGATGCCTGAGTTTAATCTTGAATCTACTTCGAGCACGTAAAATGGTATGTGAAAGCCGCAGTGGCAGACACCGAGGTCACGTGTCGGGTGGCTAACTGCTGCAAAAGAGTTTGTTCGTAAGTAGTTTTAAGAAGGAAACTAATTTTCCTTAGTCTTCTCACTTACACAGTCGTGGCAGTGATTATCACATTCAGGACACTTGGAATCCCCACCACCACCTACTCGAACTTCAGGGAAAGATTCAAGACTTAAGACCGCTGGCATAAGATCATAAGTATCAGCTCTTCTTCCTCCCGCCCTACCAGCGGTGCCTGCTTACATGCCAATAGATCGCAGTCCTTCGAAGATGGCCACGTCAAAGGAATTGTTGGAAGCTTATCAACACACTCCCTAGGAGAGGATTGCCCAATTGGAAGTATTATTTCCTAAGCATTACTTCTAGGAGTTCGAGTAGGTGCCGGACATCAATCCAATCCCTCGCGAGGATAATGACTCGGTATGGAAGAAAGTGCACGCTGCCAACCATCAATGCAAGGAATTTAACAAGTATGCCAGACACCTCTTGAAGTTGATCCCAAACAAGAACGTGGAGATTGCAAACTTGAAGCAGACGGTAAAAGATGAACAGCTGAGCTTCCGAGAGCGGGACGAGGCATTAAGTAAGACAAGCCTTTGGGTTGCGACTGTTTCCACGTCTCCGAGTAACACGCTTAAGTGATAACTCTTTGTTGTTGAAACAAGTGAGCTAAGACAGAAGTACGAGTGGCTTGAGAGAGAAGCGAAGCATGCTGAGACAACTTTCAAGAAAACCTTAGCCTTAGTGATGGCTAACAACACAAAGCTTAAAAAGATGAACTCGAATGTGGTGGAAAAGAATATCCGTTTGGTTAAAGATAACGAGGGAGTATACAACTCCAAACAGACAACGAGGCCTTGCTGAAGGAGAACGAAAAGCTCAAGGATGAGAATACAGAGGCCGGAGGCATATGAACCAAAACACCAAGCTAAAGAGGCAGCTGGAGATGGCCAAAAAACATAGGAAACGACCGAGGCTACTACAAAGGAGGTGCTGACCCAAATGGATGAGATAAGGGAAGAACACCAAAAGGAAGCAGAGGAGCTCAAGAACACAGGTGAGGATGCTGAGGCCCAGGGGGAGTAGGATCTAGAGCCATATGTTTGGAATATGTATGTCAAGGTACTCAAATACCGTGGAATTTCCTGGGTTGATGATTATTCCTGGACATTGGCTCAGGTATGGGACCGACTGTTGGAGTTCGAGACCGACCTCCAGGAGGTGGATGCTATCGATGAAATTCAGTTCATGTTCTCTTACTTGGACGAGAAGGAGTGCTTAGTGTTACAAGAGGGAAGGCAGTTGCTAAGAGATGATGCCCAGAAGGCAAAGGAGGCAGAGCTTACTACTACGAGGGGGAAGATGGTAGCCACCAATAGTTTGGTAGTGGCCCACGAGTTTAGTGGAGGTGGTTCATCGCAATGGCAAGTTGTGCCATTTGGCTCTGCAACTAGTTCGCAAATCCCAACCCCTGCCGCAACCGAATACAATCCTGATCAATAGGGGTTGGGGCTGGAGAGCTTCACTCAAGCAGCAGGTGGGAGCATTGTGCCCACCGAAGTTACGCCTCAGGTATCGATAGGTAAAGTTATATTCACACGAGTGCTTAGGGGTATGGCTACACGGGGATAAAGTAGACTAATAAGCCTTTCTCTTGGTCGTGCAGGCCCTCCGGAGCAGAAATGAAAATAGGCTTGGACCTAACACAACTTGGACAACATGAAACAGGAATGAATGGTTTCGAGGAGTAGCAGGGCAAAGGAGGTGGTACGGAGTTCACATTCTCTAAGGATAATCTGGCATTTTTTAGGTCTATGATAGGAGGATATGAACATGAGGGATAGGTGATTGAGACGATCGAGGTGAGTGAGCATACGACGCATGACATGCTCAAAGAACAACAGGCTAAGCTACGCATCAAGGCTGTGGAACGGGAGCAGAGGAAAGTGGCTAATGAGTTGGCTCGGCAGACAACATTGATAGAAGCCATGAAGAAGGTTGAGTAGGATACTGTGGCTAAGGTGGTAGAAGATGTGGAAAAGGCAGCTAATGCTGAGGCCGCCAAGAAGAAAGCTGACGACACTTGTAAGATAAAGTGGCCAATCTTGCTGAAAAGCATGCGTACGAACAAAGATTGGAATAGTGAAAATGATGTTTGGGAATTTGGAAATAATTTGTGATTGGGAAATTGAAACAACTTGTAAGATAAATTTTGGGCATAATTCACGAATTGGGGAATATTGGAATAACATATAACAAAACCTGAAATTGGGAAATTAGGGGAAATTGGCACATATAATAACCTAGAACATGAAAGAAAATATATGCGATTAAAATTGAGAATGGTTAGATATGCTTGGGTATGTTGTTTATGAATGAACCATATGTACGTAAGAAAAGTTAGAATTGAAGATTTAGACATATGGGATTATAAGTTGAATTGGGATTTATGCAATAAGAATGAGGGTTGACATGAATTATTGATGACTTTAAAGAACAATTGATTTGGGTATGATTAAGTATAACTTATAAACATGAAAAGTTGGGTATAACATATAATAAGGAATATTGGCATAATTATGTATGAGATTATGTAGTCATGGTAGAATTTATTTATCCAAATCAAATTGGAACCATAAACATGAAATTGGGTTCAGAAGTGTGAATATGAATGATTGGATTGGGG
This sequence comes from Allium sativum, assembly GCA_030737875.1. NCBI lineage: Eukaryota > Viridiplantae > Streptophyta > Magnoliopsida > Asparagales > Amaryllidaceae > Allium > Allium sativum. Next base: position 558,274,216 of record CM060910.1, read on the forward strand.
TAAACAGGCATATAAAACCTAGATTGAAATTGTATAGATTTGTTAAAAGATGAACATGCCTAACCCGAGGTTAGATTGAGTCGTAGTGTAAGTCTGCCCGTAACCGCCCGACACATCCAACAACCACAACAACAGGTCTAATGTGAGAGGTTAGCGCATTAAGCCCAAAACTCGAGGTTAGAATGAGTTTGCGGTAGAAGTCTACCCGAAACTGCCCGGCATATCCAACAACGCAAGCAACATGTCTAATGTGAGAGGTTGAGTGCATTAATAAAAAGATTAATGCTATGAAACAAACATGTTAAGTGTGCTAAGGTTAAGTAAATGGAGGCTTATAGACAAACTTAACCAACGCAATAATGGGGAATGGTAGCAAACCTTAGTTAAGATTAACTAAGTAAATAATGATGGATTATGGCAACATCAACAGGTACAAGTATAACTGAATGAGAAGATAATAGGTAAGCTTGTTACAAGACAAGTAAGAATTATAACGTAGGTTATAATGATCGATCTAAAGATGAAATAACTTATGAAAGAATGCAAGCCGTACTTAATTGAAGATTAAGTAATCTGTGGGAATGGGAATAAAGCCACGAATAGGGAAAACATAAGTTATATGGGTAAGGGGGGAAACTTATTAGTAAACCTTAGTTAAGATGACTAAGCTAATAAGTAAACAATCATGGAAAGTCATGTTGGTAAACCTTAATTAAGAGGACTAAGTAAACAGTTACAGAAAATCATGTTTAAGCTTGTTAGTAAACCTTAGTTAAGAGGACTAAGTAAACAGTTACAAAAAGTCGTGTTTGAGCTTGTTAGTAAACCTTAATTAAGAGAACTAAGTAAACAATTAAAATATCGCAGCTACATAAGAAATAGGGAAAGACTTACGAAAAAGAAACTTGGTAATTTTAACTAATATGGATAAGGTAACCAAGTTAAAAAGAAAACTAATTAGATAGAGCAAGCGCATAACAAAAAGATTAGACTTAAGGGCTAATAGCATGAAAGGGTAAGGCGATTGGACCAGTCCATATGATAGGGGATGAATAACCAAATACGGTAGATCATCACGATGCCATAGGGCACAAGGGGAGCGAACGTCCATTTGATCATGCAAAAGGCTCCAAGGAATTGGGTTACGAAGCACACGACTTTTGGGGACGTGAGGGTACTCTTGGTATCCCTCCGTGAGTGGCAGATGATACGCCTGTGCTCACAGAGTTAAGGTCTGCGTGGGAAGAACCAATGAGTATGCCTTGATTGCAAAACAAGAGGCAATCAAAAGACTAAGATGGACTAGCATGATTCAGCGAGACTAGTTAGTGCCCTGTGATAGCAGCTCATCGTCTACCTACCGCCTTCAGTTAGTACGTGAAGCGGAAAGGTGGAGAACTCCAAAAGACCATATACTTTGTTATCTAGTTATGGGTGAGGTTTTCCAATAGGATTGAAGGGCATAGGGGGCCGGGTTTACAGTTCTCATTCTTGATATTCTTTGGTGCCTTTCATTAGTTGAGGGAGGGGTCTAGTGGGACCATAGCCACTATAAAAGCATGCCTTAGCATCTACATCGGCATATATCTGAAAGCTCCCGACCGAGTTCTGTGTTTCTTGATTAGCCCTGCCACGGGACTCGGGCGCACATATAGAGAACATGTGCAAATAAACATCGAGTACGATTGACGATACGTACGTGGGGAAAGTCTAGGTACACTCATGTCGATCTGGGTGGTGTACCATGGACTAGAGGGCATTATTTGATGACTGAATCTAGTAGGATCTAGAATGGCAGTCCAAATGCTTACGTAACACAATGATGATAGTTTTATGCAAACGTAGCATTGATATACATACGACATGCAACATTGGATAAGGGACTGCGTACATACGGTGGAGACCATTCAAGTAGAGCATACCTTAATTGGGGGTAGCTACATATATACTATATTAGGTTAATCTACTAGAGAGTAGATGGGTGCGATGTGTGTGTAAGCCTTGAGTGCTAATAACAAAAATAACCTAATAAATAAGAAAATATAATTGAATGGTATATGTAGGATTATCCAAGAAGTGTAGTTTAAATTCATTCACACAGAACTTATGTTCTGACCCCCTCCTCATAACATTCGCAGGTTAGGTTCATGACAGAGACTATATAGCTTTGGAAACTGGTTTAGCAGTATTATTATTAAGGTAAAGCTATGTTTCAGCTTCATTATATTTTATTCCTTCCGCTGTTAGATGTTTTCCGAACTCTGACATGTTTTATGTCTCTGTCTTTTATATGGGATATCAGAGCAAACCAACTCGGGTTTCGATGGATTGGGATTTTGAAAAAAAATCGATCCGTCGGAATTCGGGTTGTCACATCTAGTATCAGAGCTTCGGTTTAGGATCCTTATATAGATAATGAGTGGACATATTTGAATTTTCTAAAATATAAATATATTATATATATAAACCTAGATCCATAAGGGAGCCCATTAGATTAAAAGATTAGAATGTGGAAAGAAATGGGAAAACTGTTTCATACACTAAAAGAATGATCATGGAAAGTTGAGACCCTTAGGTATGTTGGGTGGAAAGTGTACAAAACGATTAGTACTAGAAAAAGATGTATCACATACGATAGTAAATGAGATTAGTGGGTTTAGTAGGGAAACCTTAAAAATTTGAAAAAGGTTCAATTATGGAAAATGGATTAGGAATATATATAGTTGAGAGAAACGATTTCGTGGATGTATCTAAGAAGGACTAGGTAATTTGGAAACCCAATTAAGAAAACAGTTGTCCTTGTCTACTCCAGTTGTGTGATTTGAAAAAAAAAAATGTTTTGCATTTTTTTAACATGTTTTTATGGTTTGGCAAAAGTAAGTTTTGGCAAAGAAAGTAAAAGTTTTTGCATTTTTAATTTTTAGAAGAAAAATGTAATGAAATAAAAAAGAGAAAAGCCCAACCATGTTTTAAAAAGAATGGAGTAGGTAAGGATTAGTGCCTAGAAAGAATGAGAAGAAGTTTGAGGCTATAAGTAAATAGCAATGACCATCTTGGAATAGTGGAAAATTCCCGTAGAATGCATAAGCATTGTGAGGCCTAGAGTTGTTGCTTGAAAAAAATGTGTAGGCTAGTAATACACAGCAAGGACTAGTAGTGACTACTAGATAGTGGAAGGGCAAGTAAATGTTGAGAGTTGTGGTTGGACTTTTCTTTAGTGAAATAGTCTTATGATTCTTGGCCCTTGGTAGTAGCTGTGTAGGATGTTGAAAGATGGAAAGGCTTAATGGAAAGATAAGCTAAGAAAGAGAATAGCCTAACTAAGAAGAAAACAACGAATTCAGTAAAGCAACAAACGTGACGGGAAAAGGAAATGAAAATTTTAAGATGGATAAAAATGGAATTTTTCTAAGATAAGTTGAAAAAGAAGAGAAAATTTCTTATATAGTTGTGCTTGGATAGGAAAATAGGAAATCTTTATAGAGTAGTTACTTAAAATCCAAGTACAATTAGAAAATGTACATAAAATAAAAACGGAAGAAGTGAATTTTTCCGTTTTATACCTTTTTGTAACATAAGAAATTGAATTTAGAAAATTAGTTTTTTCTAAATTTCGAAATTTAATGATGGTTGGTAGGATTTTGGATGCAACAATTGGATGAACTATGCTCTTATTCTGTAAGAGTGTGGGAAAATTTGGATGAAAAATGTTTTGATTTACAAAAATATTGCATTCATATAGAGCTGCAAGTATATTTAGGATGTAAGCATCATGTTTTAAAAAGAGTTTTTGAAAATTTGCATACATATAGGAGGTACCACTTAGGCATACATGTATTATTGTAATGCATTGCACTTTGCACATGTGCACAATATTTGCGAAAATTGGATGCACACATAATGGATGGATATTATGCGAAGGATTATCTATTTTACCCTTATCAAATTTCGGGGACGAAATTTCCTAAGGGAGGGAGAATGTAACACCCCGCATTTTTTTAATATATTTAAAAATGTGTATGTAAATATGTGCATAAACATAATTAAGAATGTTTTTTTTAGAGAATACATTAATGTTAAAAATAAATGTGAAAATGAATTTACAATTAAAATAAAAAGAGATTAGTGCATAACAGTAAATACAGCACATTAAAAATGGGTAATGTATCATTGCAATGCATGCGATAAAAAGGAAATTGATTTCACGCAAAGGTATTAGGTTGCATGCAATGAATGTATTGCGTTAAAGGGTATCATAATAAGTACATACCAGTATGCAAACAAAAGAAAGAGGTGAATTAACGCATGCAATTAATTATGTGCATATGAATGTATGCATAATTAAGAATAAATTATGAAACTAATATTGTATTGTTTATGCATACAATAATTAAAACATGCATATGCATGAACATAAATTAAAATAAAAGAGAAAATAGTGCATAACTTAATATGCAAGTAGTAAAGAAAGAACTGATGTGTTAATGCATGCAGTAAAAATAATAAATGCATATGCTAAATGCAATTAATTATATGAGAGAAAATGCATAGAATAATTAAAACATAAATATATAATGCATTGAAAAAGAAAGAATTGAGCATATAAAAGAAGAATGCATTAATTGAAATAATAAATTAAGGATGGGAGGAAGAATGCAGGTAAATATATTCAATTGCACAAGATAAAAGAATACCAATTTCAAAATAAAGATTGCGCGCAAAAAAGAACAAAAAATACCAATCAATGTAATCCAAGAAAAGAAACCGCATGAAAGATAATAACAAAAATAAACATTAATATAATTGATGAAATTAAAGGAAGGTTTAGAAAGAGAGAATTGAAGAATTAATTGGATTGTATGAAATGCATACGTTGAAGAGAGAATAGAATGTATATATATATATATATATATATATATATATATATATATATATATAGGGAAACAAGCGATGAATTAACGAAGTAAATTGCAATGCAACATTGAAAATAAAAGTAGATGTAAATTTTGGCGTTTAAAGTTCAAAAGTAGTGAATTAATTACATGCAATATGAAAGAATTAAGGCATGCCATAAAACATGAAATTAATTAAGGGAAGAAAAAGATGCATATTTAATTTAAAATAAAGGCAATTAAACGTTAAAAATAGAAAACAATGCAGCTAAATAAGTGCGCTTGGACCCAACTTGTTTCTGGGTGCATGCGTGCGTTTATGGTGCAGCATACCTGGGTTGGTCTAGCCTACTCTAGAACATTCTTTTCTTTAGCGAGGTGTAAGGTTTAGATGGATTCTATTTTAATCCTAAGGCCCTAGTTGTTCTAAACTACCTATATATAAAACTCTAAACCCAACCCTAAAATTCACAATCCCAAAGCTACGCTAAAGTTCTGCTTCTTCTTCCTCAAGAAATCTTCTTCTTCCTCAAGAAATCCTCTTCTCCTCTAAAATTTAATGGTGACGTTGTAACACTTCTTCAACTCTAATTAAATTAATTATTCTTCTTCAAACAAGATAGATAAAGTTCAAAGATTAGATTTAGAATTTCCTCTATTTCAAAATAAGGAGAAGGGATTTTGATCTACAATCTACGCCGCAAGAAAGGGAAGAACTTTGGATGCTAATCTAAATCAGACCTAGGAAAGCAAAAATCACTATGAGTGGATTTAAATTACCCTTGTTGAATATTAGTAGATGTATCGTTTATCAATTCCCCAAGTTAATTTGTTTAATTCAATTGAAATAATTCAGATTTTATTTTATGCGTATTCTGTTTATAAATCAATAGTTTATAAATCAATAGTTCAATTTAAAGATCTTCAGTTTATAAATCAATAGTTTATAAATCACGTAGCGATCATTTTAAAGATCATCAGTTTATAAATCAATAGTTCAATTTATTATTTGTAACTATTGTTACAATTCATTATTTTACAAAAATCTTACTTCATTTACAAATTCCATTTGTAAATTATTATCAATAACTAATATTTCGATTTCATTTCTAAATTCTTAACTTCCATTTACAAAATCGTTTGTAGATCATTAACGACAACTTATGTTCGTTGCCATTTCTGAAATCTTTTATTTAGCTTATTTTCTCGCCTTCGATTAATATTCCGAACTTCGTAACATAACATTCCGAACTTCGGAATAATTCAACTCCTCTTAACATTCCAAACTACGGGACATCACATTCCGAACCTCGGAATAAATCTCACTTAGCAATTTCATACCATTTTCCAATTTCTAAATTTCCTTTTTCTAACTTCAAATATTCAGTAAATATTATATTTAAGCAATCAGATTCGCCAAAAACACCATTTAGAATTTCGCTAAAAAACACGGTTTTAATATAAAGCCCTTTCATAAACTCCTTTCACAATTTAATTAGATTCATTTCAACTTCGATCACTTTTTAAATGAATTTCAAGTAAAAAGAAATCTCTCATATTATTATTAAAAATAGAAATAATTCACTTCAATAATTAACTACAGTAGATGTAGTTAATTTCTTAATTTAATAAAATAAATAGTAAATTCCTTTTTAATTTTTTTTAAAATTAAAACTAATATTTTTTTGCAAGGCTGACCGGTTTTTATAGAGGTCCATTACACTTTATTGAAAAAGAAGAAAAGGTTACAACGCATACAGGTGATATACCACGGGTATATCAGCTACTAATTTCTTATACCCACGCAGGGGATACACAATTCATATGCAAAAGTTCATCCCAGTACATGATAGAAATTACATATTAGTTCCATAGTGCAGACAGTGGCACTTATTACCCCAGCATCCTCAACCATTATCAAAGGGGGTTTTACCCTTTGCTCTTGATTTGCTGCGAGTAATCGGTGACTCCGCACTGCAACTAGCTAAGTTCACTGCCATTGCCTCTACGTTTGTAACTATCACATCAGGTGGCCACGCTTTGTAACCTGGAGGTGGAGGAATATTAGCATATGGGTTGCTAGCGGATTGCTTCTTAGTTTTGTCTTGTGCGGCTGCTCTTTGTTGAAGTGCAATATAATTTTTGGACCTTAATTCCATCAACTTATTCTTCTCATCACTTAGGAAAGGATCAATTTTTCCACTCGCAGTTTCGTCTTTCAAACTCTCAATTATATCAAGAACTGTTTTATCTGGGCAAGACCTCTTCATTACCTCTTTTTCTTTAGGATGTTTTCTTCTAGTGTCTTCGGAAACTTCAGTTATATTGAAATTATTGTTTAAAAAAATGTCAAGATTACCAGTATTCTCATGAACAGCAGCTTCGGACGAAGAAATCACTGCTTCAGCAGGTTGCTTCTGTATGCTATTCTGAATAGTCCTATCATTACGTCGCTTGTTGTCTGGGTAGCACTATGCAGAAATCTGGTTTTGAAACCAAATTCATTGTTTGGCTGAATATCAGTAACATTCAAAGGAGTGTTAACATCAAAACCTCCTTCATTCATTATTTGCTCAAATTCATTAACGTCTTCAATAATGGTTTGCATGACATCCTTGTTCAATACCTCTCGGTCTTCTGCAATTGCGCTAACATTGGATCTGACAATATTTTCATCAGTGTTCATTAAGTTGAGATAACCCCTTGTTGCGCTAACATTGGATCTGGTAGTTGCGCTAACATCCTTGTTAGACGCACCAGATATCTCATTAAGTTGAGATAACCCCTTCTCAGAATGCTCATAACGTTGCAAGCTCTCCTCAGGAACTTCATTTTCTTTAGTTGTAACACATATCTCTCCTTCCTCAAGTTCGAGAGCAGAGTTTGCTTCCTCGTCAATGCTACTTAAACATTCAAGAATTCCATACATGTTTTCAATTGCTAAAGTATTGTTGCGAACTTTACCAGAATACTGTTTAGAAGAGTTGCCCTCTACTATTTTCCACTTTTGTTTCACAAAAGGTAAAACTCTCACTTTTTGGTTACTTCGCATTGGAATTACTTTGTTCTGACGTTTGAACACAACACTGTTGTCTCTTACGCCACTTGCCTCAAGTGGATTCACCCATTTACTATGATCATTTTCATTAACATCATTCCTTGTATTGTCTTTCTTTTTTCCAATAGCTTCTTTGCTGACACCTGACGGGCAGTTGGCAGTCGAATGTCCGAACACCTTACAAGCACAACAGATGTCGGGTTTCCAGATGTAAGTAACGATAACATCGTATTCAGAACTATTTGGAAGAAGAAGAGTGATAGATTCTGGCAATTCACTTTCAGGTGAAATTTCCACTAAACATTTTGCGAACCCTAACCAATCCAGACTCTCCGTAGCCTGATCCATACAAAGGAACTTGCCAATTGTGTCGCTAACTAGCATATACCTATCATCGACCATGCTACCATAGGGACTTTGCTAAACTTAACCCAAACCGGTACATGCTTATTCCCTTACCTGAAAGCCCCATACTGACGTCCCATTTCTTAATGATAAACACTTTGTTCCTTATCAATATTGGGTCATCTTCCAAAATCCTCTTTCTATCTTCCTTATCATTCACAAGAAAAAAGAAAATGCTGCCATTAGATTTTACCTTAATCATGCCTCTAAGTTTCCAGAGATTGAGCAATCTTGTGACAACAGCCGTGTACGACAACGGGGTGTCTAGAAAAAACCCTGTAAGATATTCATGCCATTCGACGACGCTAGCTTCAATAATGTCACTCGTGGGTACTAGGCGTTTCCCATTATACCTCAGAGTAATTGGGGTGGAGAGAAATCTCCAGCATTACGTGGTTTAGTCGCAAAACGAGACGACCAGCTTTGCGTTGGAAGAGGAGGAGAAAGAAGAGAAGGCCGAGGGGGAGGTGTCAGGAGAGGAGGAGATACGAGGGGGGGTGGATCTGGTAGCGGAGGGGCGGATCTGGAGGAAGATTTGGCGTGGGAAGGATGCGAGGTCGAGGCGGAAAAGAGGGAGATGTGAGGCTCGAGGAGGTTAGGTTGGCTGTCGCCATTTTTGAGGAGATATGAAAAGAGGGAGATGTGATGATGATATTAGTTAGACCATTTCATTAGATTAATTCAAAACAAATAATTTGATAATTATTATCAGCTAAAAACAGTTGACTTAGTAAACCTAAACCACAGTTATCTCATTAACCAATTTCAATTGGTGCTTCCTTTAAATTAATTAATAATATAATTAATTTAAATAATTCCATTAAATTATTTCTTAAAAACAATTATTCAAATCTTAATCGTTAGTTTAATTCCAGCTCATTATCTTATAAATCTTATTAACATAAGCATTTGTTTTATAAAATAATTTAACAATTATTTATAACTTTAAATAATAAATAATAACATTTATTTTCTTATTATTAAACTTCTATTCAAAATAATATAATTCAAATTTCATTTCAGTTATAAAATAAATTCTATAACTTTATTTCTATCGATTTACCTAACGGTAAATCTGTATTTATAAAACGATTGACTTGTAGGCCATATACAGCTGATTACTCAACCAATATTACCTATTGGTTTAAACAAAACAAATTTTGAATTTTTAGGACAATGGTCAACAACCAAATCAATCATTTAATCAGAACAGTTCATATAATGATAATATGAGAATAAATATCATTAAGTATATTTGAGGAATCGCGTTGGATCCCATCAACCTGTTCTTCCCTGTATTTAAAGACGTTATCTCAAATTATATTATTCAGTTCAGTTTAACTGATTATTTCTATAACAGTAAATAACGACTATTTATCATCAACCAATTAAGAAAACCATTCAAACAATTTAACATGTTTATTTTATAAACGTGGCCAACAAGGTAAGTTGCCATAATTGGGACCAATCGTTAAAATAATGATTTGGTGTTTTACTGAAATCAGTTCAATCAATATATGAACATGTATTTAACAAACAACAAACAGTCACCCATTAGCAACTATATCACACAAAATAAAAACCCGACTTATATAAAATATAAGTGAGAGAACTGATTGAGTTTAACTCACTTTGATTTCCATTTGTCAATGAAGCTAATCGATTTCAGTTAGTTAAATGAACATTTAAATTAACAGAAAATTTCGGTTCCTTCCTACTTTGTCCAAAATGATTCCATGATGTAGATCTCGTTCCCCTGATTCCAATGCATTTTGTTTTGTTCAGTTCGGACCTAGCAACAACAAGATATTAATGTTTTAATTTAACATTGTTTAAATTATAACAAAAATTCCTAATTAAAGTTTAAAATTTACTAATTACATCAAAAAAAATTGGGCCAGTCTGTATATTCTTCATTCAATTTCCTTAGTTCTCAACTGTTTGCTCCATTGCACAAGACCTCGCCGCGCATGGCCCTTTCCTAGTCAAAATTTTGATATCAGTATGCATAACTTCTTCAATTACTCATTAATTAATATTAATTAATTTAATTACTTTCATTCTATGGTAATAAGGTTGATAAACTTCTGAGTAGAACAAAACAAGGCTCGATCGAAATCCTTCGTGTCTTTCTCGTTTTGAACCTTCAACCCAATCTCCCATCAAATTCACACTGCACCCACAACCCACCGGTGTCCAATCAGACCAGTCCCCAACATGCATCCGAACGTCCTCAGCTACTGTCTTGAACCTCTCGTGTCTCCGCCTCTCTGTTTTCCCTTGATTTCAATTCAAACGACAGCCTTTCTCGACCAAAATCCGATCGTCGGATAGAACGAAACCCCATCCGCACTGTCTGGATTAAAGAACACGTTGAGCCGAGCAAGTTCATTGTTGGATAATTCTCAAATTAGTGAATGGATGTTGAGTTTTTGAGTGGAGAAGTATCGATCAATTTCAACCGTAGGTAGTATTAGTGGCAGCTAAAAGATAATGATGACCACAGACAAAATAATTAACCGAAAATAGGGTTTGCAAGTGCACGTTATATATATAAGAGGATTTGGGAAGGATTTATTAATATTTATATTATATCTAAACTTAACAATGAAGTATCGTACAAAAATAAACTTATACAATCTCCGTCTTTGACAAAATAATGTAATCCTAGCATAAAAAATATTCCAGACCTGATGGGACAGGTTTCATCAAATTCCGAGGTCATCTGTGAAAAGTCCTTTATAATCGATAGGCTAAAAATCATGCGTTTAAATTTCCCACAATTATAAAATAAATTCAGTCAACTTGAAACTTTGACATTCTACTAGACCTTTTGATTACGGATCCAATAAAATTTGTTTTGTTAAAGTCAGAGTTTGTTTGGTTAGTCATTTATTCCTTTAAAGTTCCCTATCTAAATTGGTCAAAATAATATAAATGATTAAGGCATTTATCGTTGCCACGATCAAATGGTAAGTCTGATCGACATGAAGATCGAAATCTTATAATAATTAATTAAGAAAAATCGGATGGCACAATTTTCGTCGCATTCCGAGATTGTTTCCGGGTACGTTATTCATATACGTCAAACATTGCTATTATGGACACCAAAATACCTGATGTCCAAAAATAACAAACTACCTACCTATTCTGACTCCAAACGTCAATACGAACTCAACGGAATTGGTTTCGTGGCTTAATTCAATCATCTGCTCAAGTTATACACAAATACCTCCCTATTAAATTAATTTAATTACGCGCAATGGAAAATGACTGGACGTTTACGGCTGCCATGGTCACGTACGACACCTGCTTGCCACGAAATTTAATACCGTACAATAATTTAACGTTACGGTTCCAGTGAAACTAATTTAATTGAAAACAGACTCTGTTCGCAAAATGTTCACTTTTAACGCTTACAAAATATCAAATAAAATATTATAAAAATCCAAAATAATTAAATAAAATAATAAAAAATCATTATCATAATAAATACCCAACTAGAAATATCATATAGCTTCAAATATAAATTATGCAACTCAATATCATCTATTTCGAATTAAACGATGTAACGACCCGAATTTTACGTATTGGAAAATCATAAAATATTTTTATTTTATTCCCAGAATTTTGGATCATTTGCATACTTTTAATATTTTGCTTATGGGGATGTGATACATGTCCATAATTTTTACCGATTTTGTTTATAACCATTTTGCCCCTATCAGTCTTGTACAAGGCACAACTTTTGACTCAGGTCGAATCAGGTAGCGAGACCTATGCCATTGGAAAGGAAACGATGATTGTCGTTCTGTAGAGTGGTTACGTTAAAGATTCGGCTCGTTGTCGTAAGCTCAAAGCAGGGGTATGATAGGGGCGCCTAAAAGACCGGTTATAGGTCGAGTACCCTAGGTATTGTTGGAAGGCCTAGTTGTCAAGGTTAGACATACATACGTATCGTTGAAAGGCATACGGAGTTTATTCTAGAATTGGGGTTACCATTAGCCCTTGACATATGGCACGGTTGGCCCTCATACGATTAACGATGGTTTCAAAGCAGGATTGGAGCTGATAGCCAGAGTCAGTCATGGATGATTGGTTGTTCTGTTTGTACCATCTCATGTAGGTCGTCCAACGTCGAAGGAGATGTTCCTTGAGTGCTTGTCTGATATTGGTTTAGGCCTCTGGGGCTTGTGCTTGAGGGATGTTGAATTCAATTAGGATGGTTTACATGAGATATATATGATCTAGATGTTATGAGTGCTTACCATGTTGAATGGACATTCTGGTTTCCATGGATGAATGGTTGAATTGTTTATCGTAAAGGCTATCACTATCCAATGTAGGGAAGATAGGGTTGAGTTCTTTTCTGGTGTTGTGGGTAAATTAGTATGTTTATCTATCCATTCTTATTGACGAAGTTAGTTAGCTATTTTATCGCTTACTAAGATTGTTATCTGACTTAAGGTTTTATGTTTCCTCTTATTACCTTGGGTTTTTCATCCGGTTGTGGATGGTCAGACTAAGTAGCAGGTGATAGGTGATTAGTGATCGTGATGCTTCTGTGCGAAGGCGAGCTGGAGGCTTACGTACCAGTTTTATTACTATCAAGTATTTTTGTTTCCGCTGTTTGAGTTTCTCTTTGAGTGTTGTAGTGAGGCCTTATGTAAAAACTTTGGTATTTCCTACAATGTTGGGTGTAACAACCCGCATATTTAACGATAATATATTTCAATATTTTATTTAAACATAACGCTGTTAAACATTAGTCGAGTATAAGTCCAAAAAGTCACATTTTGCATATGGATGAATTTGGACTCAAAACCACTTCCATTGAGTCCGGATAATCGTTTACAACCTTTTTGACTATAAGCATCGTTACCTTTTGAATTGGGCGAATTTGGTCATTTTCATTTAGTGTATGACCAAAATATCACTTTTTGTATATGGACGAATTTGGACTCGAAACTACTTCCATTGAGTCCAAAATGCCGTTTGCAATGTCGAAAAGTATAAACTTTGATATATTCCGAGCTTTGGAAATTTGGCACTTTGGTTTGGTTTTGGGTTTGTAAACCTAGCCCATTAACCCACTTCCCTATAACCCCTATTAGCCCACTCCCTCTTCATTCTATTCCAAACCTTCAAGTGAAATAAAAATGGAGAGTGGAAAGGGAAATTAAAATTCCGAAGGCTAGGGTTAGCTTCTAGAGATCCAAATCGAGGGGAAAATCAACGAGACAACTTGAGTAAGCTTCTCCATCTCGTTCTCCTTCTTGCTTTCTCTTCAATTTCTATGATTTCCTATGACCTAACTCTTAGGAAATCAATTTATATGTGTTTATACTAAAGATTTGCAAGCTATATTGGAAGAGAGGTTGCTCTAGCTTGCCTTTGGATTGATTCTTTGTTTCTAAACAAGAAAAGGTGAGTTCTTTATGAACTCATATCTATGCCACAAGCCATTGGCTTGTAGAAGTGTAATTTAGTGTTCATACACGTTTACATGTGCTTGTGAATTGGTTAGGTTAGTGTTACTTAGCCGATTTCATGTATTTATGTTTCATTGAGTTGAAAATTATGATAGGGATTGTTCATACGATCTAATGCATATGCTATGAGTTGACTTGGTGATGTTGTGAAGCTCTGTTGTCCCCAGACAAAGTTCTAAGTCCTCACAAGTCGCTTGCATCTCTTTAGTATGCTTTGGTTTGGAATTTAGTTCATATTTGAATTTATAAACTGAATCATTGCAATCTAGTGTATACATGTTCATGCATGTGGAATGTTGTGTTGTGAGTTGCTTCGGCAAGCTATAGAAGCCACATTTGCATGTATATAACATCATGGGTTTTTGGGCATTTATCGATATCATTTTAAGCATGTTTTATAAGCTATATTGTGCTCAGATTCAGACGTCTAAATATTTTAGGTCAGACATCTGACCTGCTTGAAATAATTATAAAAACAAGAGGAACATAATTCAAATGTCTGTATCTTTTATTCAAACGTCTGAGTTTTAATTTAGACGTCTGGTCAAAAAAATCCAGACATCTGAAATTGCTAAAAAATGAACTAAAACCTTGTTGTTTCAAGAAAATGCAAATTCAGACGTCTGAATTTTTAATTCAAATGTCTAAATCCTGTTTTTATGTTGTTGACCAGTGGAGACCACGGTCAACAGTTTAGGCCCATTCTGGCTCTAACCCGGCCGAGTTTCGACCCATTTCAACTTTTTTTTGTGACATTTCAGTTTCTCTGATTCGCAGATTTCTGGGGTTCGATTGGTTCATGGTGAAAAAAATTATGATCGATAGTTGTGAGATTTAATTACGTTATTATAACGTGAATTCTTCATTCGATCATTATTTCGATCGATTTTACACGAGATTTGCCATTTTGAAACTACATAAAAAGGGGTTTTAAAATTTATTAGTAGATACCAATCTTTTACTAAATGGTTTCAAATTCTATTTCATTATATGAAGTTATTTTCCGAACTGTTTTTCTATCTACTAGTACATGATTACATAAACCTTTTTCTCGCTCGTATGAGAAATCTAATTAAACGCCTTAGTAAAAACAAGGACTATGACCCCTTGTGTTAGCTTTGATAGTTAATTCTTGGACTCGTTCGATTGAACACCGTGGCAATGATTGTTTGTATTATTAGTGGAATATACAACTTGTTCGTAAATATTCGAGTAGAGTAAGTGGTTATGGGACATGTAGCTCAAGTCTTATATTTACTAGCTTGGTATAGATACACTATACTCGATCAATTCTGATCAATCCGACCTTTGGGCCACTTTGATGATCCTAGATCATCCTGAGGAACTTTGGTTCATCTTGAGAGTCTTCGGACTAATTATGGAACTTCGGTTCCATGTTATTGTAGGAACTTCGGTTCTAGGGGATCTTCGGATCATTCTAACCTTTGGATCATTCTGATGATTTCCAAATCATCTCGAGGAATTTCGGTTCATTTGAGTCTTTATCGATACTAAGTTATCGATCTAAGTTATTTATTTTGCGTTGATTTGATGGGTGACATCATTTATCATGAATATCCTCGAATTGATATCGTATTTTCTATTTCATGTATATTTGGTGGGTGACATCATTTCTCATGGATATCCACGTATTGATATTAATTTATCAATCATATTTTTATTGACATATGTGTTGTCAATCTCGTATTGATATTAGTTTATCAATCTTAGTTTCTTTGTCATTGAGATATCATTATATAGTGCCAAGATTTCTTTAGCATATTTTCTGGACATATCACATTTTACATGTGAACATTGATGTTATTTCATATATGTCATTTTCTATTTATATCTTTATTTCTAAATCAGTTTATTATGATGAGTACAACTAGACTGGTCTGTTTATTGTTTATTCTTATAAATAATACTCGGGTCAGACCGAGTACTACAAGTGCCTATCCTTGACTGTAGTATGGGATAATCTTCCTTTTGGCTAGCTGCATTCGTTTTGGTAGTTTTATATTTCATGTATTTGAGATTGTGACTCTTATGTGTACATATTCTTTTGTGTTTTACATGTATCTATCATTTTATGATATATTGGATCTTGCATGACCACTTGTATTATGACCACCACTCTTGTAGTATTATTCATATCTATTTCCCTCCTTAGTGATATGAATATCTGTGTCTGACTCTGATTTTATTGTTATGTATTTTATATTGCTTTCCGAATTATATATAGCCAATGTGTAGTAGATTTGGACTTGAGTTAGATGTGTTGGATTTCCTCATGAGATTTAAAAAATGAGACCGTATTATCCGACATATTTAACACTCGTTCAAGCTAATATACAGATGGCCGCTTCTCAGCAGCCTTATTCTTCAGGTTAGTTGACATTGTTGCTTGCAATGGCCTTGGCTAACGCGAGAATAGATGTGGGGGCATTACATTGGGATAATCCTTCAGGATGTTGTGGAAGTTTGAAAAAGTTTGCTACATGATGCTTGTAACACCCCACCTCCGTTAAGGTCACTCACAAAGGGAATGCCTTAACTTCGGTGGAGAGTTATAGGTAAAAGATGCAGATAAATTACAAGACAGATAATTAAAGCAGCGGTAAATAAATAAAACTTTATTTCATTGATAAACAACTTGTACAAAGGTTGGTTTCCAATACCAAAGTATCTATCTTGTTTAACAAAATAAAGAAGCAAAAATATACAATGATATTCCCCAATAAAGCATTAGCCGGCCATAGCAGTGGAAAAGAGATTCCAAAGCAATACGTCAAAGAGTCTTCAAACTTGGAAAGACTAACGGTCCAAAATGAGCCGAGCTATTCCTACCATGACTACCTCGAGGGGGAGGGAACGGAAGAAAAGAGGCAAAAACAAACTAGGTCAGACATAAGTCTGGTAAGTCCAGTTATACTTCAGCATGTAAACAAGAAAAGGACTATGACATGAACAAACTGAACTTAGAACCATACCATAGCAGTAAGATAATCCTAAAACAAGACAAGGTAAGATTAACGGAATTGGCTATCGCACCCACTTCTATTTCTCTGCACCCACTAAGGACTGTTTCAATTAGCATCGTGTGTTCATGATAAAAATGATCCCCTTTTTATTGTGGATGCAGTCCCTTATCCATTGAGTGTTACCTAGATCCAACTGGGGTTTACTTATCGAACGCTTCCTAGATTCAACCAGGGTTTACGCTACCCAGGGCCACTGGGGTTTATGCTACCTATTGAACACTTCTAGGATTCAGGGTTTATGTGACCTAGGTTCAACTTGGGATTAGCACGATGCCTTCTAGTCCAGGACACACAACCCAGAGCGGTATATGTTCCTAGAATTTCCCCACGTATGTGTCGTGAATCGTTTTCGCTGTCTAGTTGCACATGTCCTCTATATGTGCGTCCCGAGTTCCGTGGCAGGGCTAATCAAGAAACACAGAACTCGGTCGGGAGCTTTAAGTTATCTGCCGAGGCAGATGCTAAGGTCTGCTTTTATCTGTGTGTGGCTATGGTCCCACTTGACCCCTCCCTCAACTAATGAAAGGCACCCAAGAAAATCAAGAATGAGAACTGTACGCAGGCCCCTCTATGCCCTACAAACCTATGGCCCAACCTCACCCATAACTAGATAGCGAGTATATGGTTTGTTGGGGTTCTCCGCCTTTCCGCTTCCCGTGCTCGATTGACTTAAGATGGTAGGTAGACGACGAGTTGCTATCACATGGAAAAACTGGTCTTGCCAAATCACGCTGGTCCATCCTAGTCTTTAGGTTGCCTTATGTTGCAACCAAGGCATACTCTTGGTTCTTCTAACGTAGACCTTAACCTCTGTGAGCCCAGGAGAGGGATACCAAGAGTACCCTCACGTCCCCTCGAAGCCGCGTGCTTCGTAACCCAGACCGTTGGAGCCTTCTTCCTGATCAGACGGACGTTCACTCCTTCTCGTGTTCTACGTGGCTTTCTTGACTAAGGTTTACTACTTAGTTCTCTTAACTAAGGTTTACTACTTAGTTTCCTGAATCGCTCGTTTTCTTAACTAAGGTTTACAACTTAGTCCTCTTAACAAAGGTTTACTACTTAGTTCTCTTTCTCGTCATGTTGGATTGGTTAAGTGTCATCGGTTAATTCAAGTTAACTTAATCAATTCACTTGTCATGTTGAATTGGTTAAGTGTTATCTAGCAGTTTACATTGACTTAACCCACCCATATATCCAGTCAAATTGATTAATTGTTCCTTAACCTTACTTGTTCATCAGGTTATATTGGTTAAGTGTTTCTCATTAACCTAACCCTATTCATGCTATAACGGTTAAGTATTCTAGGTGTACTTAACCCCATCTTCTGGTTTGGTTAACATGTTAGATCGGTTAAGTGTTCTAAATTTACTTAACCCCACCTTCTAGTCTAGTTAACATGTTATAACGGTTAAACATTTACTTAACCTTACCCACTTGTCTAGTTAACATGGTATGATGGTTAAGTGTTCTAATTTTGCTTAACCCTGCCACCTTGTCCAGTTAACATGTTATAATGGTTAAATATTTACCTAACCTTACCCACTTGTCTAGTTAACATGTTATAATGGTTAAGTGTTTCCTTAGTTACTTAACCCCCACAAATCTGGTCTTGTTAACATTTTAAGTTGGTTACGTGTCCAAATTAACTTAACCGCACCCATCAGTTTAGTTAACATGTTGCATTAGTTAAGTGTTTCCTTAATTACTTAACCCTATCAATCCTGTCTTATTAACATGTTAAGTTGGTTAAGTGTTATCTCAGTTACTTAACCCTACCATTCTAGCTTGATTATTCATGAGCTTTAATTCATTAATTAAAGCACCAACCTCTCACATTAGACAGTTATTGTTGTGGTCACTGAATATGCCGGTCGGTTCCGGGCAGGTTTACACCACAACTCAGTCTAACCTTGGGTTCTTTTGGGCTTAATGCACTAACCTCTCACATTTGACAGGTATTGTTGTGGTCACAGGATGTGCCGGTCGGTTCTGGGCAGTTTTACACCACAACTCATTCTAACCTCGGGTTAGGCATATTCGTCTTTTGCTAAATTTTCATGTTTGTCATTTATGTCAAGTATACATGTAAGTTTTCTTCAAATGTTTTCATGCCATATAATTTTAATTATGTTCAAGACTAATGGTATATAAATTATACCATTCATGGCCTTAACCATTTACCTGGTTATGGGCCCACCTACATCATTAACATGTTTTGAATTAATGTCTATCCCAACATTACCCCCGTTTACACGTTCGCATCAATCACATAAAGTAATTAGGCCTGTAAATTAGCCTAATTTATAACAAGAGGTAAAAGGAAGGAACATGCATAATATAAACATATGTCATGTAATGTTGACATAGAACATTATTCACCTAAATTAACATGTCGCATGAACTTGCATATGAATTAGACTAAATAACCATAAGCCTAAACATGTTAATATGTAGATCTAGGCATGTGTGAACATAACTTTATTTATAAACTAGCATATGACATAATCATGACAGGTATGCTACCAAAGCATGTAAAATTTTAACTTTAACATATAGGTGTGAACTAGATCTAACAATAATGATCATGTGAACTTGCATGAATCAACTTCATAAACATGCATAAATATATAGATCTAGTTTTGGACCTTACTCAAACATGTAACTTGCATATGAACATATGTACATATATCTTGATTTGGATCTAACATAAAACATATAACTTGCATAAGTTAGTCTACCATCATGATAGAAACATATGTATGAACTTGACTTGGCATGTAAATATGAACAAATTAGATCTACTAATCCCAATTGTGCGAACTAGTCATAGATCTAAATTACATACCCATGAACATATATAGATCTAAAGTGGATCTAACATAAAAACATGTAACTTACGTTTTGAATTAACTAAGTCTAGTCATAAAATCACGTGAATCTAGGCATATAGGTTTGTATGAATATGGTTTAGCCTCATAGACTTGCATATGATATAACATAGGAAAATCACTAACATGATGGTTTCATGTAAACATATAAGAACCATAAACATATAACATGATAATATTAATTCCCAATAGTTTCATCACAAGAATATGACATAAACAAGATAATTTCATGTAAATATATAAGCACCATCATATAACATGATAATATTAATTCCCAATAGTTTCATCACAAGAATATAACATAGGGAAATCACATGAATAAACAGGAATCCATATAGATTAACAAATAGGCACCGTTTTAATTTCAATTTCTTACATGACATGACTTCCAATTAATGTTTAATCGGAAATATAACTGTACTTACAAAACATAGGCAACTCTTGTTTTCTGAAATCTGTTTTCTGAAGTTGAATTGCTTTCCTTTGATGTAGATTAGTCGTTCTTTTAATTTAGATTTGATTTGGTTTGTCTCTTTTAGTTTGTTTCAAGTTGAATGACGGCTACTCGAGGTTGTCCAATGGCAGCATGACGACTCTTGGTTTGATTTTTGATATGATTTTAAGTTGAGAGTTAGGTTGCTTATATAGAGTTTTAATTTAATTAAGAGCCTTCAGATTATCATAGGAGCAATCTCAACCACCTAGACTAGATAGAGTTATCCTAGTGACTCACCAACAGGTCAGGAATGACTCAGCATTTGTATTAATAACCTTCTACTTTAACGTTAATGTACCAAATGTTCACCTTTTCTACAATTTACATATTTCTTATTTATGACAAATTCCATATGTAAATTATTCCAAATTTAATTATTCCATAATTATCCTTTTAATTATGCCCACAATTAATGGTATACTAAATATACCATTTCATGAACCAATCTATGCTATGTAATTTTTCATGTTTATCCTTCATATTTATATGTAGATTATAAATCAATTACTGTCAATTACATATTCTCCCCTTTACAGTATACATTAATTACCCATATATAAATATCTATTTATACATGCATAAATATTTCTTTTCACTGCATGCATCCACATATTTTTATTAAATTTGTCACAAAAGCCAATCAGAGAAGGCCATATAAAAAAACAATCATTGACAACCAAAAAAATGCGCCACGTACGCCACATGATGCGTACACATCATATATATATGTTATATATATATATATTTTTTTTCTTTTTTATCTATCTTCCCGATTACCCATTTTCACACTAAACCACTTTTTGAACTGCGTTCACACTAAGCCACTTTTAAGTCATTCCCATAAAACAAAAATATGGCGTTGGTGGGGATCGAACTCTGTACCTCTTATATGCAAGTCACGTGTTCCAACCAAATGAGCTACTAAGTCTTTTGCTTACAAACCTTAGAACAATGCTAAACATTATTCTTTTCTCATTCTTCTTTTTTCATGTTTTGCTGCAATTTTTAATTTAAGGATATCTTTTTCGTATGGAGTCCAATGTACGCAAACTCGGACTCTATCTCAAGCAGAATTCCAAGATGAACGCAATGGCGCAACCCATTTCACCTAATTTATTATACCATGATTTGTTATTTTTATGTTCACAGAAAATACGGGGTGTTACATTCTCCCCTCCTTAAAGGATTTCATCCACGAAATCTTCAAGTTAGGAAGAACGTGTCCTACCATCCAATCATCCATCTACTCAACCATTCAATCACAGGCATTCATTGTCCTAAAAAAGATTTATAATGCTTTCATGTTCATATGCATAGTGTGTGTATATGTCCTTATCTAATGCAAAACCAGGCGGTCTACTAATTCATTTGACCTCCTTAATGCAAATTATGTTAGTTCTATGCGTCCAATATGTATGCAATCCTAATGATACAAATCATTTCTATATGAGTGCACAACCATTTACTCAGATGCAATGTCCATATGATAACACATCAAGTTCAATCCATAAACAAATACATATATGCAAATGCAATATGAAAGTGACTGAGCCGATCTAGTGTCTAATGTGTGTATACGCATCCACAAGCAACCACTTGCAACCATCAATCATAACATGTTTCAAATACATGTTTACATCCATTGGCTTCTACCTAAGTATCAAAGATATGACCTAGAGGATATACCTAAGAAAAATGGAAACAAGCATGCGTAAAGTTCCTAGAAAAAAAGAGATCAAGGATATACCCTAAAAAAGGTATGATGCGTGTGTCTTATCTTTAGTCTCCCACGTCGCGTCTTCTTGAGCTCCACTCCGATGTACCTTAACTAGTTAATCTTCACGATTGCGAAGCTTCTTGGCCTCCATTTCCAAAACCCAATAGTAAAGATAGGACCTCGATCACTTACTACGCTAGAGGGTATCCAATGTAGTCGAACTATCTCTCCAAGATAAACAGATGTTGTGTAACACCCCGTAATTTTATAACATTAAAATTCACAAATTAAAGTATACTTAATTTTTTAGAAAAGAATTAAGTGAAATGGGTTGCGCAGAGAAATATATATATTGATATATATATAAAAATTAAATAAATAAATATGCGAAAAAGTTCAAAACAACGAATTGGGAGGGGAAATAACCGAACCGGCACATTTTTGAGGTCGACCCGAGCCTTGCTGGGTCGACTAGGGGTTAATCCAGGGTGTTTGGCTGTCAACACGTGGGCCGATTCACTCAAATGCAGATTTTGCATTTGATTGGTTCTCATGGTTCTGGGTTAATCTAATGGTCCTAAATTACTTCCTACACCTATAAATACATCCTAATGCTAACCCTAAACCTAATTAAAATAGAATAGTTACCGTCATACCATCGCCATGGAAATTAATGGAGCCGCCGCCAACTACGAAAGAAGAAAAGAAAATTCAATTCTAAATCTCTCAACCCTAAAGCAAAGCAAAACTCTACTTTTCCTCTCTAAATTGTGAGTATGATGATCTTAACAAGATTATTATCATTTAATTAGGTTGAGTTATGAATGGATTATGAGTAGATGATGTGAATTATCATATATGTTGTTGTAAACCCCTTTTGCTATCATGTATATTGTAAATCCAATGTTATGTGATGATGATATCTTATATGTTGTAAATCATGCTATGATGATGTTATGTATGTTGAAAGTTTCTATGCTAAGTTGTGATGAATCATACATGTTAAAAAGGCCATGATGTTACCATCTATGTTAGTTAGTTCATATTAATTAAATCATCATATTTGGGTTATGTTGATCTGTATGACAAGTCACATATGCAAGTTAGATTGATTACAAAAGTTATGAACTTATACCAAGACATCTATTATGACATCTAGAATTATGCTATGACATATGTGATATCCTATGCTAGTTCACACCATCATTATGTTGCCTAAAAACCACATATGCAAGTTTATGGATAGATTTGGGCTATGATCATATCATATAAATTGAGACATTTAACAAGTTGACACCTTTTTGATCCTTAATATGTGTAGTTTATGCATGTTTCACCCCTATTATGATTAGATTTATTTTAATTGTCTATATGTTGTGATAATTTATCTTTGTGCTAGGTGTTAGACTATACAAGTCTAGCCTATATTATGCGTTGAATAAGCGAACGTATAACATGGGGTAGGGGTAATATTAAGGATTTAATATTAAAAAGTTGGGGTGCAATTGATATGATTTTGCATGCCATAAGCGGATGGCCATAATTGAGTCAATTATGGACATCATAAAAAGTTGACTTAATTAATAATTTGAATAGGGAATTATTAAAACTAGGGTAAAAGATTTTAAGTGTTAATCAATGCTTAGGACACGAGGTTGGACTCGTTTGTGACGTAAACCTGCCCGGACCCGCCCGGCAAATCCAGTGGTCACAAATGTCAGCCCAATGTGAGAGGTCCTAGGCCTAAACTAAAGCATAACGGTTGTAAAGACATGAGGTTAGACTCTTTTATGGTGTAAGACTGCCCGGACCCGCCCGGCAAATCCAGCTGCCATAAATGCCAGTCTAATGTGAGAGGTCTTTATGAGGTTATGGCTTGAATGAATTAAGAAATACTTAACCAGATAAACATGTAAGGTGGGACATGGGGGTTAAGTAGGTGCCTTGGGTGGCATGAGGAATCTAGGGGGTGCCCTTAGTGGCATGTGAAATACGATTAGTAAGACTTAACCAAACACACATGTAAATGAACATGACTAAGAGGGTTAAGTGGGATATACTAGTGACAAGCTTAGGTGGGTAGCTTGTGGGGGCCTATTTCGACCAGTATCCCAAACGTATCTTTGTGGGCTCAACCCAAGTCGAGGACGGGACACGCATGCTGGGTTTGAGTGTAAGAGGCCAAAACGGGGAGCGGTGGCAACGCAAGTCCAACGGGTTTCGTATGTGTGTGTGGACCCGGGATGGTAGGTAAGACGTTGTTGCATCGTGTAGGTATAAGCCGTGCATTCTCAAGTTGTATCGGGTTGCCACTTTAGGGGAGTGATACACCCCACTGAGGGGCCAGCACGGGTATCTACGTGTAGGGAGCCGATCGAAAGTGGGTAGTGGGGTACACCTAGTGGAGATAGGGGCAGACGACACCTATGTAGTCAGTTAGGGTTACGTAAGGCTATTTATAAAGTTTCTGTGTGAAGCAAGTGGGATGAAACAATAGGGTGACTGGTGTGGTGCAGTGTAGTAATGTGCGGTGCAGTGTAGTAATCATTCGTTAGTAATTAGGTGTGCCTTTACCATTATCTTTAACGTTATCTTAAACGCTATCTTTATCTTCCTAAGAGTTCATAGACATTTACTTGTCTTCCAGCTTATGCCTTAGTCTAGTTATTTTGATAATAGTATTGTTAGAATTATCATACTCGCCAGACTTTATTCCGACCCCCTCTATTTCTATCCTTTTCCCCCTCCAGGTCCTCAGGTTGGGCCCAGCTCTAGTGGAGTTTGATTGAATTGCTTCATCTCTCTTTGGAAAGCTTGGACCGTTGAAGTAAAGTCCAGCTTGTTATCTTTTTAATGGCTATTTATGTAATGGGATTATGTATTTTGTTTTTATGAAGATGGATATTGTACTTGGTTATGATCTATGGTTTTATGATGTAACAAACATGTTTAATTTCCGCTGCAATAAAATGAAGTTTTAGATTTCCAAGTACTATTTATTATCTGTCTTGTTGTAAATTTTCTGTTCTATATTCACTTATAACCTCCATGGAAGTTAATGCATTCCCTTTGTGAGTGACATTAATGGACGTGGGGTGTTACACGTGGTATCAGAGCTTAAGGTTACCAGAACAAATAAAAATACTTTAGAAAAATAGTTATTTTTGGAAGAAGTGCTTTCAAAAACATGTTTTAATGGGAAATTTAAAGAGAAAAGTTTTTAAGAAAAAAAAAACATAATCCCCAATAACCCATATCTTTATCTTTCGAATTCTCCATTTTGAATCTTTCCTTTTTCGTTTCAGCATGGCTGAAGATCTTAATCTACCCGACGGTGTAACGATACCAGGATGGTATATGAGGCTATTGGAGGCTAGGGCCGCTGCAGGTCCAGCCAATGTTCCTCCACCACTAGTTGCACCCGTTCCTCCACCTCCTCCTCGCGTAGATAATTTTGCAAAGACGTGCAAGGAATTCAAGGCTATGGGTGGAAAACCATTTCAAGGGTCAGAAACGTTTGTGGAAGCTAGAGATTGGCTTAAGGAGGTGGAAGAATTGCTAGAAATCTTTGAAGTAGAAGAAGGGAGGAGAGTTCGTTTAGCAGCTTGGTTGATGAAGGGTGAGGCCTTGTTTTGGTGGGAGGTCACTAATGGGGAGCGTCCTGTTGACTCTTAGGCGGATTTCAGACGTAGGTTCGAGGCGAAGTTTCTCTCAAGGGCGGAAGAAAATCTATATATGGAAAGGTTCTTGACATTGAAGCAAGGAAGCTCATCAGTGAAAGAGTATGTCAATAAATTTAATCAGTTAGCAAGGTTTGGCTTGGACTTAGTAAACACGCCGGAGAAGAAGGCTCTAAGGTTCGTGAATGGCTTGAATGAACCATTGCAAGGGTTGGCTATGACCCACATCCCGATGGGTGCCACCTTTGAGAAGTTAGTAGAAATGGCACTCATGCATGAGAAGAAAAGCGCTAAAGCTGATAAGGCACCCGAGAAGAAGGGGGATCAGAAGAAACCACAACAGCAAAACAAGAAGGGTGGTAAAGACAATAACGGCAAGGGAAAGAAGAAATGTTTTAACTGTGGAACCCCAGGCCATCTCAGCAAGGATTGCTGAAAGAAAAAGAAGACAGGCTGTTTTCATTGTGGCGATGCGGGACATTTAGTGAAGGACTGCCCAAAGAAGCGGCAGAGGGAAGGAGCTACCTCGGGAGGACAGGTGCAGGCTCTTATGGCACCAAGGCAGGCAAGGGGACAAGTTCAGGCTCTCGTGGTCCCACCGCTGCAAGAACGAGGTAGAACCATTTCTGTTGAAAGCTTAGTTTTTTTTTTTGATCATCCTGTCCGTACCTTATTCGATTCGGGCGCATCACATTCGTTTATCTCTACATCATTAGTTGAATCACTGCACTTAAACACCAATTTAGTAGAGGATCCCTTAGTTGTTTCGAATCCAATTGGGGGCTCAGCTTATTTGTCTATGATGTGTTTGGATTTGAAAATTTCCATACTTAGCATTGAATTTAGATGTGATGCTTATGTGTTGGGCTTCACGGGCTATGGGCTAATTTTAGGAATGGATTGGTTATCTAGAAATGGGGCCGTTCTTTATTGTGAAAGGAGAGTAGTTAGGCTCGTGACTCGCCTTGACAACATTCTCGAAATCTTCTGTAATCCCATAAATTCGGTTATGCTAAGTTATCTAGAATCGCTTGAGCGTCTGACGAAAATCTACGATCTGTTAGAGTGGTCCGAGAATATTCGGATGTGTTTGAGGAGGTGAAGGGCTTGCCTCCGAAGCGGGAGATAGATTTTCGAATATATCTTGTGGATAATGCGAAACCAGTATCTTTGCCAGTACGCCACATGGCTCCACGTGAAAGGAGGGAACTCGATAATCAAGTGAAGGAGTTGCTTGAGAAGGGGTTCATAAGACGAAGTATATCGGAGTGGGGTGCTCCAGTAGTATTTGCCACGAAGGCGGATGGGTCCCTTAGACTTTGTGTGGACTATAGAGAATTTAATAAGCTTACTAAGAAGAACAAACACCCACTACCGAGGATTGACGATCTCTTCGATCAGTTAGTTGGCGCCTCAGTGTTTTCGCAGTTGGACTTAGCCACCGGTTTCCATCAGTTGAGAGTGGCTGAGGATAGCATAGACAAGATTGCCTTTAGGACTCCGGACGGTTTCTATGAATGGCTAGTGATGCCCTTCAGTTTGACAAACGCCCTCGCATACTTTGTTGATTTGATGAGTAGGGTGTTTAGGGAGTACCTTAACAAATTTGTGGTAGTCTTTGTAGATGACATCTTGATCTTTTCTAAGGATGAAGAAGAGCATGCCCTACATCTTAGGGAAGTGTTGGAGACTCTTCGAGCGCATAAGCTTAAAGCTAAATTTTCTAAGTGTCACTTTTGGAGGAAGGAAGTACGGTTCTTATGACACATGGTTTCCAAAGAAGGGATAGCTATAGATCCCGCGAAGGTGGTAGCCATCCAAGATTGGAAGGTTCCTAAAAATGCTACCGAAGTGAGAAGTTTCTTGGGGTTGGCTGGCTACTATAGGAAGTTTATCAAAGACTTCGCAGACACGCTTGACGAAGAAGAACCTAGTTTTCACATGGGACGTAGATTGTGATGATACGTTCCAACGTTTGAAGAGAGCTTTGACTTCAGCCCCAGTCTTAGTATTGCCAAACGGGAGTAAGCCGTTTACCGTTTATACTGACGCTTATGGGACAGGACTAGGTGCAGTCTTAATGCAAGAGGGCAGGGTAATAGCCTATGGTGGAAGGCAGTTGAGAGCGCATGAGAAGAATTACCCCACACATGACCTAGAGTTGGCCGCTATTGTTTTCGTGCTTAAGTCTTGGCGTCATTATCTTCTTGGCGAGAAATTCGAATTATTCACTGACCATAAGTCTTTAAAATACCTATTCTCTCAAAAGGACTTGAACTTAAGGCAGCAAAGGTGGATGGAGTTCTTAGCGTCCTACGACTTCGAAATAGCCTATACCCCTGGCAAGGGTAACGTGGTGGAAGACGCCTTAAGTAGAAAAAGATTATCCTTAAGTCCTTTGTTTGTTGAGTGGCGAAGTTTAGAATTCATTTCAATGTTTGACTTTAGACCTTCCGTTGACTTCGTACCCGGTTTGCTAGCATCCTTGGAGGTCAGACCTATGCTTTTGGGATGGATTGGCGAGGCACAGCGAGACGACCCGCAGTTGGTTGAGTTAGTAGAAAAACTCAAAGGTGGGGAGTCATCAAGCCATCTCCGTAGGTATACCCTAGACGATAAGGGTTGGTTACGTAGGGACGGTAGACTTTGTGTACCAAAAGACGATGACCTAAGGAAGACTATTCTTGACGAAGCACATCATTCGAAGATGACCATTCATCCCGGCGGGGACAAGATGTACAAAGACATGAAGAGAGTTTACTTTTGGGCCGGCATGAAGAAAGATGTGGCCGAGTATGTCGCTAGATGCTTGGTGTGCCAACAAGTAAAAGCGGAGCAAAAGAAACCCGGTGGGTTGCTTCACCCGTTGGAGGTTCCATTATGGAAGTGGGAAAGTGTCTCGATGGATTTTGTGGATGGGTTACCGCGATCAAGGAAGGGTAATACGGGAATTTGGGTTATAGTAGATAGACTTACTAAGAGCGCCCATTTTATTCCCGTGAAGAGTAAGAGGACTGCTCCATGGTTAGGTTCTGTATACGTTCGAGAGATAGTTCGTTTGCACGGTCTTCCTTCTAGCATAGTGAGCGACCGCGATCCTATTTTCACTAGCGAATTTTGGAGAAGCTTACAAGAGGCGGTAGGGACTCAATTATGTTTGGGCACCGCATATCATCCTCAGACGGATGGCCAGACCGAGAGGGTGAATCGCATTCTAGAGGATCTGTTGAGGCTATGTATCCTAGACTTTGGGGGTACGTGGGAAGAGCATCTTCCATTGGTGGAGTTCGCATATAATAACAGCTTTCAGTCCGGCATTGGTATGGCACCATTCGAAGCTCTTTATGGACGACCTTGTCGTTCACCTACATGTTGGTGGGAATCTACGGATAAGATCTTACTTGGGCCCGATATGATTAGGGAGACTTCGGAGAAGATCGACTTGATTCGAAGGAGGATGAAAGCAGCGCAAGATAGGCAGAAATCTTATGCGGATAAGAGGAGGACAGATCTCGAGTTTGAAGTTGGGGACATGGTCTTTGTCAAAGTGTCTCCATTACGAAACGTTGTTCGCTTTGGGTCTGTTGGGAAATTAGCACCAAGGTTTGTAGGGTCGTTTCCTATTAAGGAGAGGATTGGACGGATGGCGTATAGAGTGGAGTTGCCCGAGAGACGTAGTGGTGTACATGACGTATTCCATGTGTCACATTTGAGGAAGTGCTTGCACGAGACCGCGGAAGTGGTAGAGCCGAGCTTGCTTAGAGAGGTGGAGATAGAGCGTGATGCGACAATTCGACGAGCTCCTACGCGCATTCTTGGGTCGAAGATCAAGAGGTTGAGGAATCGAGAGGTCAGACTAGTCAAAGTGCAATGGGGAGATGATGAGAGCAACGCTACTTGGGAGACACAAGAGAAGATGCGTTCACGATACCCTTTTCTTTTTGAGGGTATGTCTTTTAATTTCTCCTTTATCGCTTAGCTTGTACTTATCTTATCTTTAGTATATCCTCTCACTAGTATCTTTGACCTTTAGTTAGGATAATCCTATGGTTGAAACATGTGTTTGAGACATGTTATGTATGGTGGATGCAAAGTGGATGCAAGTGTTTGCTAGTGGTTGCTCGTGGATGCATATACACACACTTCGGCTCAGTCACTTCATATTGCATATTGCATATATATGGATGTATTTAGTAAAATGGATGTATAATGGTTGTATTATCATATAGTTGCTGCATTCGGGTGGATGGTTGTGCACGCATATAGAATTAATATGTATCATTAGGAATCTTTTGCATACATATTGGATGCATGGCACTATCGTGAATTGCACTAAGGAGGTCGACTGAATCTGTAGACCGCCTAATTTTGCATTAGATATGGACATATACACAAACTGTGCATATAAACATTAAAGCATTAGAAGTCTTTTAAGGACAATGGATGCTGGTGTTTGATGGTTGAGTAGATGGACGATTAGATGGTAGGATATACATTCTTCTTGACTTAGAGATTTCGGGGACGAAATCCTTTAAGGAGGGGAGAATGTAACACCCCGTAATTTTATAACATTAAAATTCACAAATTAAAGTATACTTAATTTTTTAGAAAAGAATTAAGTGAAATGGGTTGCGCAGAGAAATATATATATATTGATATATATATATAAAAATTAAAAATTAAATAAATAAATATGCGAAAAAGTTCAAAACAGCGAATTGGGAGGGGAAATAACCGAACCGGCACATTTTTGAGGTCGACCCAAGCCCCGCTGGGTCGACTAGGGGTTAATCCAGGGTGTTTGGCTGTCAACCCGTGGGCCGATTCGCTCAAATGCAGATTTTGCATTTGATTGGTTCTCATGGTTCAGGGTTAATCTAATGGTCCTAAATAACTTCCTACACCTATAAATACATCCTAATGCTAACCCTAAACCTAATTAAAATAGAATAGTTACCGTCATATCATCGCCATGGAAATTAATGGAGCCGCCGCCAACTAAGAAAGAAGAAAAGCAAATTCAATTCTAATTCTCTCAACCCTAAAGCAAAGCAAAACTCTCTCTTTTCTTCTCTAAATTGTGAGTATGATGATCTTAACAAGATTATTATCATTTTAATTAGGTTGAGTTATGAATGGATTATGAGTAGATGATGTGAATTATCATATATGTTGTTGTAAACCCCTTTTGCTATCATGTATATTGTAAATCCAATGTTATGTGCTGATAATATCTTATATGTTGTAAATCATGCTATGATGATGTTATGTATGTTGAAAGTTTCTATGCTAAGTTGTGATGAATCATACATGTTAAAAAGGCCATGATGTTACCATCTATGCTAGTTAGTTCATATTAATTAAATCATCATGTTTGGGTTATGTTGATCTATATGACAAGTCACATATGCAAGTTAGATTGATTAGAAAAGTTATGAACATATACCAAGACATCTATTATGACATCTAGAATTATGCTATGACATATGTGATATCCTATGCTAGTTCACACCATCATTATGTTGCCTAAAAACCCCATATGCAAGTTTATGGATAGATTTGGGCTATGATCATATCATATAAATTGAGACATTTAACAAGTTGACACCTTTTTGATCCTTAACATGTGTAGTTTATGCAAGTTTCACCCCTATTATGATTAGATTTATTTTAATTGTCTATATGTTGTGATAATTTATCTTTGTGCTAGGTGTTAGACTATACAAGTCTAGCCTATATTACGCGTTGAATAAGCGAATGTATAAACGTGGGGTAGGGGTAATATTAAGGATTTAATATTAAAAAGTTGGGGTGCAATTGATATGATTTTGCATGCCATAAGTGGATGGCCATAATTGAGTCAATTATGGACATCATTAAAGTTGACTTAATTAATAATTTGAATAGGGAATTATTAAAACTGGGGTAAAAGATTTTAAGTGTTAATCAATGCTTAGGACACGAGGTTGGACTCGTTTGTGACGTAAACCCGCCCGGACCCGCCCGACAAATCCAGTGGTCACAAATGTCAGCCCAATGTGAGAGGTCCTAGGCCTAAACTAAAGCATAACGGTTGTAAAGACACGAGGTTAGACTCTTTTATGGTGTAAGGCTGCCCGGACCCGCCTGGCAAATCCAGCTGCCATAAATGCCAGTCTAATGTGAGAGGTCTTTATGAGGTTATGGCCTGAATGAATTAAGAAATACTTAACCAGATAAACATGTAAGGTGGGACATGGGGGTTTAGTAGGTGCCTTGGGTGGCATGAGGAATCTAGGGGGTGCCCTTAGTGGCATGTGAAATACGATTAGTAAGACTTAACCAAACACACATGTAAATGAACATGACTAAGAGGGTTAAGTGGGATATACTAGTGACAAGCTTAGGTGGGTAGCTTGTGGGGGCCCATTTCGACCAGTATCCCAAACGTATCTTTGTGGGCTCGACCCAAGTTGAGGACGGGACACGCATGCTGGGTTTGACTGTAAGAGGCTAAAACAGGGAGCGGTGGCAACGCAAGTCCAACGGGTTTCGTATGCGTGTGTGGACCCGGGCTGGTAGGTAAGACGTTGTTGCATCGTGTAGGTATAATCCGTGCATTCTCAAGTTGTATCGGGTTGCCACTTTAGGGGAGTGATACACCCCACTATGTGGCCAGCACAGGTATCTACGAGTAGGGAGCCGATCGAAAGTGGGTAGTGGGGTACACCTAGTGGAGATAGGGGCAGACGACACCTATGTAGTCAGCTAGGGGTATGTAAGGCTATTTATAAAGTTTCTGTGTGAAGCAAGTAGGATGAAACAATAGGGTGACTGGTGTGGTGCAGTGTAGTAATGTGCGGTGCAGTGTAGTAATCATTCGTTAGTAATTAGGTGTGCCTTTACCGTTATCTTTAATGTTATCTTAAACGCTATCTTTATCTTCCTAAGAGTTCATAAACATTTACTTGTCTTCCAGCTTATGCCTTAGTCTAGTTATTTTGATAATAGTATTGTTAGAATTATCATACTCGCTAGACTTTATTTCTGACCCACTCTATTTCTATCTTTTTCCCCCTCCAAGTCCTCAGGTTGGGCCCAGCTCTAGTGGAGTTTGATTGAATTGCTTCATCTCTCTTTGGAAAGCTTGGACCGTTGAAGTAAAGTCCAGCTTGTTATCTTTTTAATGGCTATTTATGTAATGGGATTATGTATTTTGTTTTTATGAAGATGGATATTGTACTTGGTTATGATCTATGATTTTATGATGTAACAAACATGTTTAATTTCCGCTGCAATAAAATGAAGTTTTAGATTTCCAATTACTATTTATTTTCTGTCTTGTTGTAATTTTTCTATTCTATATTCACTTATAACCTCCATGGAAGTTAATGCATTCCCTTTGTGAGTGACATTAATGGACGTGGGGTGTTACATGTTGACCTTGATACCTAGTGTATATACTAAGATGATTAGAGGTCTCTCCTCTACTTAGCTTATCCATCACGTTACAAATCTGAAGGTCTAAAGCTAAAGGTTGCTATGTACTTTTTACCTCTCTTAAGGTCAGTCTTTTTCCTACCTAGGGCGCCTGCCACAACTATTCATCTCTCACCTTTGCCATCCTTTCCATCGCACGAAGAACCCTACAAGGATTGGAAAAAAAAATAGCCGTAGGTGAAACTACTGCGGCTATAGATGGAGGTTGGGCACTTCTTTGCCCTTTGACCGGTGTCATAGTCTCTTCAAGCCAACGAAACCATGCTGCGATGAGGTTACCTCCCAGAAAGCCAGGAGCCCCGGAGACTAAGGAAAGAAGGAAACAAGGCTTCAAACAGAGGATCAAAAGATAATGCGTATGGCTTTGGGGAATATGCTTTTAAAACAAAACTTTTCTATTGAAAATGCTTCTATTAAAACCGTTTTGAAAATAGTTTTTCAAATCTTTTATCCGATCCAGTAACCTTAAGCTATGATACCAAGTGTAACACCCCACCTCCGTAAAGGTCACTCACAAAGGGAATGACTTAACTTCGGTGGAGAGTTATAGGTAAAAGATGCAGATAAATTACAAGATAGATAATTAAAGCAGCGGTAAATAAAACTTTATTTCATTGATAAACAACTTGTACATAGATTGTTTTCCAATACCAAAGTATCTATCTTGTTTAAAAAATAAAGAAGCATAAATATACAATGATATTCCCCAATAAAGCATTAGCCAGCCATAGCAGTGGAAAAGAGAGTCCAAAGCAATACATCAAAGAGTCTTCAAGCTTGGAAAGAGTAACGGTCCAAAATGAGCTGAGCTATTCCCTCCCTGACTACCTGTGGGGTGGGGGGGGGGGAACGGAAGAAAACATGGGAAAACAAACTAGGTCAGACATAAGTCTGGTAAGTCCAGTTGTACTTCAGCATGTAAACAAGAAAAGGACTATGACATGAACAAACTGAACTTAGAACCATACCATAGCAATAAGATAATCCTAAAAAAAGACAAGGTAAGATTAACGGAATTGACTATCGCACCCACTTCTATTTCTCTGCACCCACTAAGGACTATTTCAACTAACATCGTGTGTTCATGATAAAAATGATCCCCTT
The DNA here is from genome assembly GCA_030737875.1 of Allium sativum. Classification (NCBI taxonomy): domain Eukaryota; kingdom Viridiplantae; phylum Streptophyta; class Magnoliopsida; order Asparagales; family Amaryllidaceae; genus Allium; species Allium sativum. The sequence goes on from CM060910.1 coordinate 558,308,471, forward strand.
TTTATTGTGCATGTAGTCCCTTATCCATCGAGTGTTACCTAGATCCAACTAGGGTTTACTTATCGAACGCTTCCTAGATTCAACTAGGGTTTACGCTGCCCAGGGCCACTGGGGTTTGTGCTACCTATTGAAGGCTTCTCGGATTCGGGGTTTATGCGACCTAGGTTCAACTAGGGATTATGCTACCTATCGCACGATGCCTTCTAGTCTAGGACACACTACCCAGAGCGTTATATGTTCCTAGAATTTCCCCACGTATGTGTCGTGAATCGTTTTCGCTGTCTAGTTGCAAATGTCCTCTATATATGCGTCCCGAGTTTCGTGGCAGGGCTAATCAAGAAACGTGGAACTCGGTCGGGAGCTTTAACTTATCTGCCGAGGCAGATGCTAAGGTCTATTTTTATCTGTGTGTGGCTATGGTCCCACTTGACCCCTCCCTTAACTAATGAAAGGCACCCAAGAAAATCAAGAATGAGAACTGTAAGCAGGCCCCTCTATGCCCTACAAACCTATGGGCCGACCTCACCCATAACTAGATAGAGAGTATATGGTCTGTTTGAGTTCTCCGCCTTTCCGCTTCACGTTGTAACACCCCACCTCCGTTAAGGTCACTCACAAAGGGAATGCCTTAACTTTGATGGAGCGTTTTAGTAGACAGAACAGAAATTTACAAGACAGACAAAGTAGTACTTGAAAAATTTATAACTTATTACAACAGAAACAGAAATAAGTTTGGTTACATCTTTTCAAATCACAATATCAGAATTCAAGTACAAAATATCGGTCTTGTACAAAAGCCTTCAGAATGCATAGTTTTTAAAGTCATAACCCCAACGTAAACTGCCATTGAAAGATAGAGCCAAAGCCAAGCAATACTTAAAGCAGAGAGAATCTGAATCAAGCTCCTATGTTTCCACCCTGAAAACCTGGGGGGAAATGGAAAGAAAAGAGGCGAAACAAACTAGGTCAGACATAAGTCTGATGATTCCAGTGACTTTCAGCATATAAATAGATAATAGTATCATGACATGTAAATAAAACTGGATGAGAGATAACCATAACAGGAATAACAGGTTAACAGAATGATATAGACTAAGCTAAGCTTTTTTACTTAGTCCTCTCTTCTCTGCACTAATACTAGTATAACATGATTAGGTGTTACCCTAATGTCTAAACTGAAGCAGAAACGGAAACAGAATAATCTCTACAGAAACATAATGCTAATAATGGGCCTTAACCACCCGAACAAATCGAAGGTACAGAAGCAGAATACTAATAATGGGCCTTTACCACCCAAATAACGGGCCTTTACCACACCAACAGAAAGAAGGAACGGAAATAGAATCGAAAACGGAATCAGAGACGGAAATAGAATAATCCTTACGGAAATAGAATGTTAGAATTAGGTGTACACTAGTAATGAGCCTGTACCACCCCTACAGACGGTACCACGCAGAAACAGACAGGTGTTGCCACCCAAAAGAAACAGACGGTACCAACAGAAACAGACATAACTAAGTGTACCCTAAGTCCTACCCCCAAGCGATCAGCTCCCTAGAACATAAATACCTTGTGTCGGCCCCACAGTAGGGTGTATCACTCCCTAAAGTGGCAACCTATTGGCACAGACCTATTTACGGATGTCGGTGTCTTACATCCTCATAGCAGACCGGATCCATGCATGCACATGACCCGGTTGGAACGCACCATCAACACCCCTCTCCATTATCAGATTGAACCTCTCATAATTAGTTCATTAAGCGTGCTCGGACCCCTAGATAGCGTGGGGTCAAAGTTTTGATACCAGAAAGGGTTACTGACTAATATGGGTCCCAAACAACAGATGACACAAGTATTTCCCCTCCTAACCTTGTGTCCCCAGACTAACAAATTTCAGATTAACTTGTTTACAGATTTCAGACAGAGTTCAGGTTACTAGTTCATAGATCAAACAATCAAGTTAACAAGTTTTCAGACTAACGGATCAGATATACAGATTAACAAGTTCTCAGACTAACGGATCAGATATACAGATTAACAGGATTACAGATTGTTTACCTGACTTTGTATTGGGCCAATAGATTTACAAACGGGTTTATTAGATTCATCAGATCAATTGTTTTAACCCTATCCACCAAACACGTTTTAGGTATCATATTTATCATAGATTTGCGTTAATTAATTATTAATGCACAGACCTCTCACATTAGGTCGGTAGCTTGTGGCCACTGGATATGCCGGGCTGATCCGAGCAGACTTCTGCCATAAGCCAGACCTAACCTCGTGTCTAAGCATATTTTAGTTATGCCTATGACCTCTCACATTAGACTGACAGTTTGCGGTTGCTGGTTAGGCCGGTTGGTTCCGGGCAGGCTTTTACCACAAACGGAGTCTAACCTCGTGTCATAGCCACTTTACAGAAAATATCAGACTAATTATGTCTATTTAGCAATTTAACTTATTTACAAGTTACGGCAGATTATCCGAAGTTCTATTAACATGTTTTGCTCAATTTTAGATCGAGCCTCCAATTTATAATTATTCTGCTTTTAGCATATTAGGCAATTCAGCAGATTTAGCAGATCAGGCAATTCAACAGATTAAGTAGATAACAGATTTAGCAGATTAGGCAATTCAACAGATTAAGCAGATAACAGATTTAGCAGATTAGGCAATTCAACAGATTTAGCAGATAACAGATTAGCAGATTTAACGGATTAAATATTTCTTAAAGTTCTATTTACATATCATGCCTAAATTTACATGCCTAAATCATAGTCATAATTAATAATACAACATATGCCCCAAATTTTAATTAAACTTTGCATAGTACAGAATATTCTCTAAAAAATCCCAAACAATATGAATTATGCCAAATTATAGCCTATGATGCCAAATATCCTAAAATCCATATTTAGGCACATTCACATTAATAGTTAACCTATTTTAATATAGATCTTTACGTCTAAGTCACATATATCTTTTTTTTTCTCTTTTCAAGTCATGGATCGTGATATAAAATAAGCCCCAAAATTTAGATCATAAATTTTAATCATGTATTAAGTCCTCAAAATCAGATCTGGCATTATAATATGCATTATAATCCAAATCCCAAGTCATATGCTATCATATAATAATTCTTCTTCCAAATCACAGTCTTTTATACATAGTATGCACTGATTCTAGATCATGATTTACAACCTATGTTCTTTTCTCAAATCAGTCACAGATCAGTCATGTCCAACTATGCAATATTCATTATTTGTCCCAAAATTAGCGTTCACGCGTTAATCTCTTATGAGATTTGGCACAGGCTCGTAGTAGCCTAGCTATAGAATAGAAAGAAAAAGGAGATACAGAATAGTCATAGAAAAACAGATCTGATAGATAAGAATATGCATAACCTCAGATTCAGATTTATAACCATGCCAAATAAAAGTTTATATCTGAAAATAACTGTACTCACAAAAAGGGAACGATTCTAGTATTCTGAAATCTGTGTTCTGACACTGAATAATGCTCCTTTGATGTAGACTAGTTGTTCTTTTAATCCTATTCATTTTGGAAGAAGATGCACTAGTTTTATCCTAGGTTTTAGCAGAGAAGCGACGCCATTATTTTATTTTCTAAGAGGGAGAGAGCTATGGAGGCTAGAGAATAGTGTAGGAGATTTAGGTTTTGGCTTAGGGATGTATTTATAGGAGAATAGAAGTGTCCAGGGCCTTATATATTAACCTAGAACCAATCCAGACCATCAAAACAGCCAAAACCACGTCACATGCCGAAGAAAATCGGATCTGGGCAAAACAGGTCGACCTGTAGGGGGGCAGTCGACACTAAGGTCGACCCCCCTACCCAGGCCGACCCCCAGGTTGACCTGGGTCCTGGGCGGGAAATTTCCCGCCCAGCCCGCTTCTGGGTTCCGATTTTTGAATTTCGAAATTGGAATTTTTTTTCGAGCTGTTTTATATTTTCAGAAACTTCCGAAGGCCATAACTTCTTCATACGGAGTTCGATTTATGCAAACTTGGACTCTATCTTAAGCAGAATTCCGAGACAAAAACACAATGGTGTAACCCGTTTTCCTTATTTCTCACATCTAAAATTAATTATACTTCATTTTGTTACTCTTTTGTTCACAAAAAATTCGGGGTGTTACATTCTCCCCTCCTTAAAGGATTTCGTCCCCGAAATCTTCAAGTTAGGAAGAATGTGTCATACCATCCAATCACACATTTAATCAACCATCATCCACAAGCACCCATTGTCCTTAGAAAACTTCTAACGTTGTATGAACATGTGCAAAAGTGTGTGTATATGTTCCTTATCTAATGCAAAGATTAGGCGGTCCATTGATTCAGCTGACCTCTTTAATGCGAATTATGTCAGTGCCATGAGTCCAACATGTATGCAGTTTTCCTATTTGATACATATCATTTCTATATGAGTGCACAATCGTTCATTCATATGCAACATCCACGTGCTGAGTCGACCATTTTGCATCCATAATTTTTTTTTAAAAATGCACGCATATCCATATGCAGTATGAGAGTGTTTTTGAGCCGATCTAGTGCCTAGTGTGTGTATATGCATCCACAAGCAACCACTAGCAACCACTTGCATCCACTTGTAACCATCAAACATAACATGTCTCAAACACATGTTTACACCCATTAGTTTCTACCTAAAGGTCAAAGATTCGGTCGATAGGATAAAGTTGAGTGATAGAAGCAAGGACAATTAAAACAAAAGCTAGGTTCCTATTAGACATCGGTTTAAGAGAATAATCCCCTAAGTATCAACCCCGTAGACCGAAATCAACATCATATTAACACTCAAAGAATCACTCCCATTAAACCAATGTCCAACAGGAAATCTACTTTACGCTTTAAGTAAAAACCCCTATCCTTTTCAGAAATATTCAGATACCTACAGACTACTGATACAGATCAGATTACCAAATGATTCTTAGGAAACTAAACATGATAAAAACCCAGAATATATGCATCATAGTCAACTTAATGCCTAACACATATATCCTCAAACCCCAACTTATCACAAACAGATGAGTCATAACCCTCATGGGGTTTGAGACTATAGCGGAATCAGAAACAAGACTAGTATTAAAGTGCAGAGTTTCAGTTACAGAATCAGAAAGAATTTTTAACTCCATAATCAGATAAGGAGATTAATCCCGCTACAGAAAGTTTTCCTATTTCTATCCTATCCATGAGCCTTGAGGGTATTCGCCTGTCCTCTAGAAGTTGGTCCTGCCCTCTGCCCTTGTCCTCGTTTCTTTTGGGCAGTCCCATGTGAAGTGCCCCATTTCTCCACAGTTCAAGCAAGTGCCCTTCCTTTTTCTGCAATCCTTGTTCAGATGGGTCGAGCTTCCATAAGTAAAGTACTTCTTCTCCTTCTTGTCTTCAGACTTCTCATCCTTCTTTTGTGTTTCCTTTTTGGGCCTCGCTTTCTTGTTCTGTTGTCCTTCAAGCTTTTCTTCTTTCTTCTCACTTTTGGTTTCCTCTTCATGCATCAATGCCATGTCAACTAATTTCCTGAAGGTAGCCCCAATAGGAATGTGGGACATTTCCAATCCGTGTAGCGGCTCGTTCAAACCTTTAGCAAACCTTAGTGCCTTCTTATGCGGTGTATTTACCAAATCTAAGCTGAATCTTGCCAACTAATTAAACTTGTTGACATACTCTCTCAATGATAAATTCCCCTGCTTCAACGCCAAGAACCTCTCTATTTATAGACTCTCTTCGCTCGTGAGAGAAATTTCATCTCGAACCTATGCCTGAAATCCATCCATCTCTCTACTGGACGCTCTCCATTTGTGACCTCCCAACAAAAAGAAGCTTCGTCCTTAAGCAACCATACCGCCAATTGTATCTTCTGCCTATCGTCCACCTCGAAGATAACGAACAAATCCTCAGTTTCTTTGAGCCAGTTCCTTGCCTCCACGAAGGATTCAGTTCCATTAAATTTCTTCCCACTCACGGCTCGAAAGTCTCTACATATCTTCGGGAAAGTATTCACGCGCGGAGGAGGAGGAACCGCTGCAGCTGGGGGATTAGGGTCATTTGTTGGGCCCGCATCATAAGCCCTAGCTTCTAGGTACCTCTTGAACCAGCCAGGTATCGGTACGCCCTCCGGAAGGTTAAGATCCCTAGACATGCTGAAACGAAAGAAAAGGAAAGATTCAAAACAAAGGATAGAAAGATAGGCTATGGCTTTGCGGATTATGTTTTTCAAAATAAATTCTACTTTTGAAAATACTTCCTTTTTAAACCTTTTTTGAAAATATTTTTTGAAAACTTATATCAAATCTGGTAACCTTCAGCTCTGATACTAAGTGTAACACCCCACCTCCGTTAAGGTCACTCACAAAGGGAATGCATTAACTTTGATGGAGCGTTTTAGTAGACAGAACAGAAATTTACAAGAAAGATAAAGTAGTACTTGAAAATTTTATAACTTTATTACAACAGAAACAGAAATAAGTTTGGTTACATCTTTTCAAACACAATATCAGAATTCAAGTACAAAATATTGGTTTTGTACAAAAGCCTTCAGAATGCATAGTTTTTAAAGTAATAATCCCCAACGTAAACTGCCATCGAAAGATAGAGACAAAGCCAAGCAATACTTCAAGCAGAGAGAATCTGAACCAAGGTCCTATGTTTCCACACTGAAAACCTGGGGGGAAAACAGAAAGAAAAGAGGCGAAACAAACTAGGTCAGACATAAGTCTTGTGAGTCCAGTGACTTTCAGCATATAAACAAATAATAGTATCATGACATGTAAATAAAACTAGATGAGAGATAATCGTAACAGGAATAGCAGGTTAACAGAATGATATAGACTACGCTAAGCTTTTTACTTAGTCCTCACTTCTCTGCACTAATACTAGTATAACAGGATTAGGTGTTACCCTAATGTCTAAACTGAAACAGAAACGAAAACAGAATAATCTCTATAGAAACAAAATGCTAGTAATGGGCCTTTACCACCCGAATAGATAGAAGGTACAGAAGCAGAATACTAATAATGGGCCTTTACCACCCAACTAATGGGCCTTTACCACCCCAACAGACAGAAGGTACGGAAACAGAATCGTAAACGGAATCAGAGACGGAAACAGAATAATCCTTATGGAAACAGAATGTTAGAATTAGGTGTACACTAGTAATGGGCCTTTACCACCCCAACAGACGGTACCATGCAGAAACAGACAGGTGTTGCCATCCAACAGAAACAGACGGTACCAACAGAAACAAACAGATCTACGTGTACCCTAAGTTCAACCCCCTAGCGATCGGCTCCCTAATACATAAATACCCTGTGTCGGCCCCACAGTAGGGTGTATCACTCCCTAAAGTGGCAACCTATTGGCACAAACCTATTTACAGATGTCACGGTGTCTTACATCCTCAGAGCAGACCAGATCCATGCACGCACATGACCCGGTTGGAACGCACCATCAACACCCCTCGCCGTTATAAGAATGAACCGCTTATAATTAGTACAGTAAGCGTGCTCGGACCCCTATATAGCGTGGGGTCAAAGTTTTGATACCAGAAAGGGGTACTGACAAATATGGGTCCCAAACAACAGATGACACAAGTATTTCCCCTCCTAACCTTGTGTCCCCAGAGTAACAGATTTCAAATTAACTTGTTTACAGATTTCAGACAGAGTTCAGGTTACTAGTTCACAGATTAGACAATCAAGTTAACAAGTTTTCAGACTAACGGATCAGATATACGGATTAACAAGTTCTCAGACTAACAGATCAGAAATACAGATTAACAGGATTACAGATTGTTTTACCTAACTTTGTATTGGGCCTACAGATTTATGAAACGGGTTTATTAGATTCATCAGATCAATTGTTTTAACCCTATCCACCCAACACGTTTTAGCTATCATATTTATATTAGATTTGCATTAATTAATTATTAACGCACAGACCTCTCAAATTAGGTCGGTAGCTTGTGGCCGCTAGATATGCCGGGCGGTTCTGGGCAGGCCTCTGCCACAAGCCAGACCTAACCTTGTGTCTAAGCATATTTTAGTTATGCCTACGACCTCTCACATTAGACTGACAGTTTGCGGTCGCTGGTTAGGCCGGTTGGTTCCGGGCAGGCTTCTACCGCAAATGGAGTCTAACCTCGTGTCATAGCCATTTTACAGAAAATATCAGACTAATTATGTCTATTTAGCATATTTAACTTCTTTACAAGTTACAGCAGATTATCCAAAGTTCTATTAACATGTTTTGCTCAATTTTAGATCGAGCCTCCAATTTATAATTATTCAGCTTTTAGCAGATTAGGCAATTCAGCAGATTTAGCAGATTAGGCAATTCAGCAGATTAAGCAGATAACAGATTTAGCAGATTAGGCAATTCAACAGATTAAGCAGATAACAGATTTTGCAGATTTGACAATTCAACTGATTTAGCAGATAACAGATTAGCAGATTTAACGAATTAAATATTTCTTAAAGTTCTATTTACATATCTTGCCTAAATTTATATGCCTAAATCATGGTCATAATTCATAATAAGACATATGCCCCAAAATTTATTTAAACTTTGCATAGTACAGAATATTCGCTAAAAAGTCCCAAACAATATGAATTATGCCAAATTATAGCCTATAATGCCAAATACCCTAAAATCCATATTTAGGCGCATTCACATTAATAGTTAACCTATTTTAATATAGATCTTTATGCCTAAGTCACATATATCCTTTTTTTCTCTTTTCAAGTCATGGATCGTGATATAAAATAGGCCCCAAAATCTAGATCTTAAATTTTAATCATGTATTAAGACGTCAAAATCAGATCTTGCATTATAATATGCATTATATTCCAAATCCCAAGTCATGTGCTATCATATAATAATTCTTCTTCCAAATCACAGTCTTTTATACGTAGTATGCACTGATTCTAGATCTTGATTTACAACCTATGTTCTTTTCTCAAATCAGTCACAGATCGGTCATGTCCAATTAAGCAATATTCATTATTTGTCCCAAAATTTGCGTTTATGTGTTAATCTCTTATGAGATTTGGCGCAGGCTCATAGTAGCCTAACTATAGAACAGAAAGAAAAAGGAGATACAGAATAGTCACAGAAAAACAGATCTGACAGATAAGAATATGCATAACCTCAGATTCAGATTTATAACCATGCCAAGATCATAATAAAAGTTTATATATGAAAATAACTGTACTCACAAAAAGGGAACGATTCTTATATTCTGGAATCTGTATTCTGACACTGAATAGCGCTCCTTTTATGTAGACTAGTTGTTCTTTTAATCCTATTCAGTTTGGAAGAAGATGCACTAGTTTTATCCTAGGTTTCAGCAGAGTAGCAAAGCCATTATTTTATTTTCTAAGAGGGAGAGAGCTATGGAGGCTAGAGAATAGTGTAGGAGATTTAGGTTTTGGCTTAGGGATGTATTTATAGGAGAATAAAAGTGTCCAGGGCCTTAAATATTAACCTAGAACCAATCCAGACCATTAGAACAGCCAAATCCATGTCACACGCCGAAGAAAATCGGATCTGGGCAAAACAGGTCGACCTGTAGGGGGGAGATCAACACTATGGTTGACCCCTAGGTCGACCCCCCTACCCAGGCCGACCCCAGGTCGACCTAGGTCCTGGGCGGGAAATTTCCCGCCCAGCCCGCTTCTGGGTTCCGATTTTTGAATTCTGAATTTGGAACTTTTTTCGAGCTGTTTTATATTTTCAGAAACTTCCAAAGGCCATAACTTCTTCATACGGAGTCCGATTTACGCAAACTTGGACTCTATCTCAAGAAGAATTCCGAGACGAATGAATGGCGTAACCCGTTTTCCTTAGTCTTACATCTAAAATTAATTATACTTCATTTTGTTTCTCTTTTGTTCACAGAAAATTTGGGGTGTTACATTCTCCCCTCCTTAAAGGATTTCGTCCCCGAAATCTTCAAGTTAGGAAGAATGTGTCCTACCATCCAATCACCCATCCACTCAACCATCATCCACAAGCATCCATTGTCCTTAGAAAACTTCTAACGTTGTATGAACATAAGTAAAAGTGTGTGTATATGTTCCTTATCTAATGTAAAGATTAGGCAGTCCACTGATTCAGTTGACCTCTTTAATGCGAATTATGTCAGTGCCATGAGTCCAACATGTATGCAGTTTTCCTATTTGATACATATCATTTCTATATGAGTGCACAATCGTTCATTTATATGCAACATCCGCGTGCTGAGTCGACCATTTTGCATCCATAAAATTTTTTAAAAAATGCACACACATCCATATGCAGTATGAGAGTGTTTTTGAGCCGATCTAGTGCCTAGTGTGTGTATATGCATCCACAAGCAACCACTAGCAACCACTTGCATCCACTTGTAAACATCAAACATAACATGTCTCAAACACATGTTTACACTCATTAGTTTCTACCTAATGGTCGAAGATTCAGTCGATAGGATAAAGTTGAGTGATAGAAGCAAGTACAATTAAAACAAAAGCTAGGTTCCCATTAGACATCGGTTTAAGAGAATAACCCACTAAGTATCAACCCTGAAGACCGAAATCAAAATCAGATTAACACTCAGAGAATCACTCCCACTAAACCAATGTCCAACTAGAAATCTACTTCATGCTTTGAGTAAAAACCCCTATCCTTTTCAGAAATATTCAGATACCTACAGACTTCTAATACAGATCATATTACCAAATGATTCTTAGGAAACTAAGCATGATAAAAACCCAGAATTTATGCATCATAGTCAACTTAACACCTAACATAGATATCCTCAAACCCCAACTTATCACAAACAGATGAGTCATAACTCTTATGGGGTTTGAGACTATAGCAGAATCAGAAACAAGACTAGTATTAAAGTGTAGAGTTTCAGTTACAGAACCAAAATGCCAGAATCAGAAAGAGTTTTTAACTCCACAATCAGATAAGGAAATTAATCCTGCTACAGAAAGTTTTCCTATTTCTATCCTATCCACGAGCCTCGAGGGTATTCTCCTGTCCTCTAGAAGCTGGTCCTGCCCTCTGCCCTTGTCCTTGTTTCTTTTGGGCAGTCCCTAGTGAAGTGCCCCATTTCTCCATAGTTGAAGCAAGTGCCCTTCCTTTTTCTGCAATCCTTGTTCAGATGTGTCGAGCTTCCACAAGTAAAGCACTTCTTCTGCTTCTTGTCTTCAGACTTCTCATCCTTCTTTCGTGTTTCCTTTTTGGGCCTCGCTTTCTTATTCTGCGGTCCTTCAAGCTTTTCTTCTTTCTTCTCACTTTTGGTTTCCACTTCATGCATCAATGCCATGCCAACTAATTTCTCGAAGGTAGCCCCCATAGGAATGTGGGACATTGCCAATCCGCGTAGTGGCTCTTTCAAACGTTTAGCAAACCTTAGTGCCTTCTTATGCGGTGTATTTACCAAATCTAAGCCGAATCTTGCCAACTGATTAAACTTGTTGACATACTCTCTCACTGATAAATTCCCCTGCTTCAACTCCAAGAACCTCTCTATGTTTAGACTCTCTTCCGCTTGTGAGAGAAATTTCATCTCGAACCTATGCCTGAAATCCATCCATCTATCTACTGGACGCTCTCCATTTGTGACCTCCCACCAAAAAGAAGCTTCGTCCTTAAGCAACCATACAGCCAATTGTATCTTCTGCCTATCGTCCACCTCGAAGATAACGAACAAATCCTCAGTTTCTTTGACCCAGTTCCTTGCCTCTACGAAGGATTCAGTTCCATTAAATTTCTTCCCACTCATGGCTCGAAAGTCTCTACATATCTTCGGGAAAGTATTCACGCGCAGAGGAGGAACCGCAGCAGCTGGGTGAGGAGGGTCGTTTGTTGGGCCCGCATCATTAGCCTTAGCTTCTAGGTACCTCCTGAACCAGCCAAGTATTGGTACGCCCTCCGGAAGGTTAAGATCCCCAGACATGCTAAAACGAAAGAAAAGGAAAGATTCAAAACAAAGGATAGAAAGATAAGCTATGGCTTTGGGGATTATGTTTTTCAAAATAAACTCTACTTTTTAAAATACTTCCTTTTTAAACCTTTTTTGAAAATATTTCTTGAAAACTTTTATCAAATCTGGTAACCTTCAGCTCTGATACCAAGTGTAACACCCCACCTCCGTTAAGGTCACTCACAAAGGGAATGCCTTAACTTTGATGGAGCGTTTTAGTAGACAGAACAGAAATTTACAAGATAGATAAAGTTATACTTGAAAAATTTATAACTTTATTACAACAGAAACAGAAATAAGTTTAGTTATATCTTTTCAAACACAATATCAGAATTCAAATACAAAATATCGATCTTGTACAAAAGCCTTCAGAATGCATAGTTTTTAAAGTCATAATCCCCAACGCAAACTGCCATGGAAAGATAGAGCCAAAGCCCAGCAGTACTTCAAGCAGATAGAATCTGAATCAAGCTCCCATGTTTCCATCTTGAAAACCTTTGGGGGGGCGGAACGGAAAGAAAAGAGGCGAAACAAACTAGGTCAGACATAAGTCTGGTGAGTCCAGTGACTTTCAGCATATAAACAGATAATAGTATCATGACATGTAAATAAAAATGGATGAGAGATAACCGTAACAGGAATAGCAGGTTAACAGAATGATATAGACTACGCTAAGCTTTTTACTTAGTCCTCACTTCTCTCCACTAATACTAGTATAACATGATTAGGTGTTACCCTAATGTCTAAACTGAAACAGAAACGAAAACAAAATAATCTCTATAGAAACATAATGCTAGTAATGGGCCTTTACCACCCGAATAGACAGAAGGTACAGAAGTAGAATACTAATAATGGGCCTTTACCACCCCAACAGACAGTAGGTACGGAAACAGAATCGTAAACGGAATCAGAGATGGAAACAGAATAATCCTTATGGAAACAGAATGTTAGAATTAGGTGTACACTAGTAATGGGCCTCTACCGCCCCAACAGACGGTACCATGCAGAAACAGACAGGTGTTGCCACCCAACAGAAACAGACGGTACCAACAGAAACAGACAGATCTACGTGTACCCTAAGTTCTACCCCAAGCGATCGGCTCCCTAATACATAAATACCCTGTGTCGGCCCCACAGTAGGGTGTATCACTCCCTAAAGTGGCAACCTATTGGCACAGACCTATTTACAGATGTCACGGTGTCTTACATCCTCAGAGCAGACCGGATCCATGCACGCACATGACTCGGTTGAAACGCACCATCAACACCCCTCGCCATTATCAGAATGGACCGCTTATAATTTGTACAGTAAGCGTTCCCGGACCCCTATATAGCGTGGGTTCAAAGTTTTGATACCAGAAAGGGGTACTGACTAATATGGGTCCCAAACAATAGATGACACAAGTATTTCCCCTCCTAACCTTGTGTCCCCAGACTAACAGATTTCAAATTAACTTGTTTACATATTTCAGATAGAGTTCAGGTTACTAGTTAACAGATTAGACAATCAAGTTAACAAGTTTTCAGACTAACGGATCAGATATACAGATTAACAAGTTCTCAGACTAACGGATCAGATATACAAATTAACAGGATTACAGAATGTTTTACCTAACTTTGTATTGGGCCTACATATTTACGAAACGAGTTTATTAGATTCATCAAATCAATTGTTTTAACCCTTTCCATCCAACATGTTTTAGGTATCATATTTATCTTAGATTTGCATTAATTAATTATTAATGCACAGACCTCTCACATTAGGTTGGTAGCTTATGGCCGCTAGATATGCCGGGCGGTTCCGGACAGACCTCTGCTATAAGCCAGACCTAACCTTGTGTCTAAGCATATTTTAGTTATGCCTACGACCTCTCACATTAGACTGACAGTTTGCGGTTGCTGGTTAGGCCAGTTGGTTCCAGGCAGGCTTCTACCGCAAACGGAGTCTAAACTCGTGTCATAGCCATTTTACAGAAAATATCAGACTAATTATGTCTCCTTAGCATATTTAACTTCTTTACAAGTTACAGCAGATTATCCAAAGTTCAATTAACATGTTTTGCTCAATTTTAGATCGAGCCTCCAATTTATAATTATTCATCTTTTAGCAGATTAGGCAATTCAGCAGATTAGGCAATTCAACAGATTAAGCAGATAACAGATTTAGCAGATTAGGCAATTCAACAGATTTAGCAGATTTGGCAATTCAACAGTTTTAGCGGATAACAGATTAACAGATTTAACGAATTAAATATTTCTTAAAGTTCTATTTACATATCTTGCCTAAATTTACATACCTAAATCATGGTCATAATTCATAATAAGGCATATGCCCCAAATTTTGATTAAACTTTGCATAGTACAGAATATTCTCTAAAAAGTCCCAAACAATATGAATTATGCCAAACTATAGCCTATGATGCCAAATATCCTAAAATCCATATTTAGGCGCATTCACATTAATAGTTAACCTATTTTAATATAGATCTTTATGCTTAAGTCACATATATCTTTTTTTCTCTTTTCAAGTCATAGATCATGATATAAAATATGCCCCAAAATCTAGATCTTAAATTTTAATCATGGATCAAGTCCTCAAAATCAGATCTTGCATTATAATATGCATTATATTCCAAATCCCAAGTCATACGCTATCATATAATAATTCTTCTTCCAAATCACAGTCTTTTATACATAGTATGCACTGATTCTAGATCTTGATTTACAACATATGTCCTTTTCTCAAATCAGTCACAAATCAGTCATGTCCAATTATGCAATATTCATAATTTTTCCAAAAATTAGTGTCCATGCGTTAATCTCTTATGAGATTTGGTGCACACTCGTAGTACCCTGGCTATAGAACAGAAAGAAAAAGGAGATACAGAATAGTCACAGAAAAATAGATCTGACAGATAAGAATATGCATAACCTCAGATTCAGATTTATAACCATGCCAAGATCATAATAAAAGTTTATATCTGAAAATAACTGTACTCACAAAAAGGGAATGATTCTTGTATTCTGGAATCTGTATTCTGACACTGAATATCACTCCTTTGATGTAGACTAGTTGTTTTTTTAATCCTATTCAGTTTGGAAGAATATGCACTAGTTTTATCCTAGGTTTCAGCAGAGTAGCGACGCCATTATTTTATTTTCTAAGAGGGAGAGAGCTATGGAGGCTAGAGAATAGTGTAGGAGGTTTAGGTTTTGGCTTACAGATGTATTTATAGGAGAACAGAAGTTTCCAGGGCCTTAGATATCAACCTAGAACCAATCCAGACCATCAGAACAGCCAAAACCACGTCACACGCCGAAGAAAATCGGATCTGGGAAAAACAGGTCGACCTGTAGGGGGAGATTGACACTATGGTTGACCCCAGGGTCGACCCCCTACCAGGTCGATCCCCAGGTCGACCTAGGTCCTGGGCAGGAAATTTCCCTCCCAGCCCGCTTCTGGGTTCATATTTTTGAATTTCGAATTTGGAATTTATTTTCGAGCTATTTTATATTTTCAGAAACTTCCAAAGGCCATAACTTCTTCATACGGAGCACGATTTACGCAAACTCGGACTCTATCTCAAGCAGAATTCTGAGACGAACGCAATGGCGTAACCCGTTTTCCTTAATTCTCAAATATAAAATTAATTATACTTCATTTTGTTACTCTTTTGTTCATAGAAAATTCGGGGTGTTACACACGTGCTCGATTGACTTAAGATGGTAGGTAGATGACGAGTTGCTATCACACGGCAAAAACTGGTCTCGCCGAATCACGCTAGTCCATCCTAGTCTTTAGGTTGCCTTATGTTGCAACCAAGGCATACTCTTGGTTCTTCTAACGCAGACCTTAACCTTTGTAAGCCCAAGAGGATCATCTGCAACCTCACAGAGGGATACCAAGAGTACCCTCACATCCCCTCGAAGCCATGTGCTTCGTAACCCAGACCATTGGAGCCTTCTTCCTGATCAGACGAACGTTTGCTCCTTCTCGTGTTCTACATGGCTTTCTTGACTAAGGTTTACTACTTCGTTCTCTTAACTAAGGTTTACTACTTAGTTTCCTGAATCGTTCATTTTCTTAACTAATGTTTACAACTTAGTCCTCTTAAATAAGGTTTACTACTTAGTTCTCTTTCTCGTCATGTTGGATTGGTTAAGTGTCATTAGTTAATTCAAGTTAACTTAATCCATTCACTTGTCATGTTGAATTGGTTAAGTGTTATCCAACAGTTTATGGTGACTTAACCCACCCATATATCTAGTCAAATTGGTTAAGTGTTCCTTAACCTTACTCGTTTATCAGGTTATATTAGTTAAGTCTTTCTCATTAACTTAACCCTATTCATGCTATAATGGTTAAGTGTTCTAGGTGTATTTAACCCCACCTTCTAGTCTAGTTAGCATGTTATAATGGTTAAACATTTACTTAACCTTACCCACTTGTCTAGTTAAAATGTTATGATGGTTAGGTGTTCTAATTTTTCTTAACCCTACCACCTTGTCCAGTTAACATGTTATGATGGTTAAATATTTACCTAACCTCACCCACTTGTCTAGTTAACATGTTATAATGGTTAAGTGTTTCCGTAGTTACTTAACCCCCACAAATCTGGTCTTGTTAACATGTTAAGTTGGTTAAGTGTCCAAAGTAACTTGACCGCACCCATCAGTTTAGTTAACATGTTGCATTAATTAAGTGTTTCCTTAATTACTTAACCCTATCAATCCAGTCTTGTTAACATGTAAAGTTGATTAAGTGTTACCTCAGTTATTTAACCCTACCATTCTAGCTTGATTATTCATGAGCTTTAATTCATCAATTAAAGCACCAACCTCTCACATTAGACAGGTATTGTAACGACCTACCTTTTTGACCGCTCTAAGTCGGTATTTAAACCAACTCGGAACATTCGAAACGGCGTGTAGTTATTTAGCTTACAGGGTTTAACAGAATTAAATCACGTAGAATCACAGTACACAATATTTGCAGCGGAATAAAATTTTATACATATATCAGAGTTGTACAAAATATTTTTCTATATAGTGGAAGAAATTTAAAACATGTACATGAATTCTCAGAAGAATAAAAGTTTACGATATTTGTCGGGCCTGTGTGTGCATATGCATCTTCGTTCCTCTCCAGTTTTGCAAGTGGATATCTAAAACTTGGAACACTTGGGGCCTGACCCGAGTTTTCCATGCAAAATACACAGAACACCCGAGTCAGGATTAAACTTATTTCAAGTTAGCGAACTTCGGTGAACACTAAATATAACTGGTTTACTCCAAACAACATATTAAATGGCTCGAGTATAATAATCGGTGAATACATGTACAATAATCAGTATGTGAGCATATCCACATACAGATAGTAGAAGACAAATGTAACAAAATACTACATTAATCAGTCTTGGCTAAAAATGTAAGGAACAAGATGGTTTTACTATGCATGATCCAAGTAAAAGCATGTAGTAGCGAGGACTTGGGTCCGAGCAAAGAGAACCCACTAAGCAACATAGATATGTTTATATTCAGGTTCAAGATGGCATAGAATATATATACGTAGTTGCAACGAATGCCCAAATCCAATAGTCAAACATTGATGTGCAATAGCAAAAGGGAGATGGTCAACCATGCCAAATTCAAAGTGAAATACATGTATGTTGGCCGAAACGTGTCAGTAACAATCTACTGGGTACAGATGCAAGTTAACTAATGAGTGGGATCAATGCATACGTTTAAGGCGAACGGGACAACCATTTGTTTAATAAAAATGTCAAAGTGACAATATGAAAGTAAGAAAATCCTTCCATAAGAAATTTCGAAGATATAGTACAACAACCAAACCATAGGAGTCTTACTTTTAGATTTCAGGTCATTTAATAGTGTAGCTAAAATAGCAAATCAATATACTGTAAAACATTAGCTAATGAAAAAAATTGAAAATTCCTTTGCACACATGTTATGAAAGTAGACATGCAAAGATGAACACTTAAGCATGGAAACAGTAAAACATATACAGTTCAATGATTCTCATTATTATTATTAATATTATTATTATTATGTTCTTAGCTGTATTAGCAGCCGCGGCTGCTGCTGGTGATGCATTTTTGCTACAACCACTGTTTGCAGCAGCTCAGCTGTTGCTACATATATTTTTCCTTTTTTTATTTTCTATGTTTTGTATTTTAGTTGAAGTGGATTCTAGTCTGAATGTTCTAAGTTGTCTGTAATTGCTCTTCCATTCAATTAATGTTATCACGCTACTATGCTCATTAAACTTAAGGATGGCAGCAACAGGATATATATCAATTCATAGGATATATAAGACAGATATGAAGATTGCATTATTTAAGGATTCAACAGCAAATACATAGGAAGATGCCACACATATGCATTGAGTTGAAAAACCAAACAAATTATGAATGAAGCTCTACAACAAACAAAACTCTATGGTTATGAAAATAGGATGCACAAGACTTGAATAAAATGAATGTCTCCTTGTTCTTGTTTTCGAGATATGATTTAACTGAAACTCGCTAGCATTTTTTATCATATCATAGTAAAGTTTGAATCAATATTTAAAGCATGGAAGATCATTTCCTATCATATCCAATGAGATCAAAGTAAAATAAATGTGCATTGCAACATGATAGGCCTACTCTATCATCTAATACATATAGTACATGACTAGGCATGGATCGAATATGCTAGCAAAGGACATACAGAAAACAAGGAATGATATCAACCACATGATTATATTTGGTGGAACCGAAAATAGCGAACTTGATAAAAGTTTAATCGCAAGCCAAAACTTACCTTTGGTCAGTCGATGGACGGCGAAAGAAGAAATAGGAGTTGCTGCGGTGGGAAACAACGGGTGCGGGTATGACTACACGGCTTCGCGGGTTGACTCGGTGGCAAGGAGACGGTGATGAGCGCTTCTGGTGGTGAAAGAAAGAGAAACCGACGAGGTGGAAGCGGATTCCGGTGGAGTGATGGGTTCGGTGGCGATTTCAGCAGGAAGCGGTTTGAACGGGCTACAATTTGCGATGTTGTGAGGCAGCTCTTCAAAGTGGTTGCGGTCCGAAGGGCGACAAACGGTGGAGTTCGCGACGAAGCCAAGCGATTACGGTGGCTCGGAGCTGACAATCGAACGGTGGCCAAGGAAATCGGGTTTCGATTTAGGGATCTTAAGTTTTAGGAAAGGATAACGAGTTTGAGGAAGCTTCCGTGTTTTTTTTTCTTTTTTATATATATAAATCTGAAACGGTTGAATTGGTAAAAAGCGTTTCCTCAAAACAAGGATCCTTCTCGTTCCACTCAGCAAACGTGGTTCACACGTTCAAAATTAAGATATTTACATCGGTTTAGATATTCATTTCCAATTACATTCCATAAACTACCGGTTCAAATAGATGAATAGAAGAGATACGGTGGCATTTTAAATGAAAGTAAAAAGGCGCACAACTTAGGCATTTGGAATAGGAATATGCATGCATTGAATTTGGACATATAAATATATTGTTTATATTTTATTCCATGAAGACCATGCGATTGGAACACTCAAAATGCATGGAACCAAAAAGGACGTATAAGAATAGGATAGGAGTAGTAATGGCATTAGGAATGAATGTCACAACGCATGCATGGACTTTAAAAAGGTTGGGACAATGAACATGTTTTGGAAAATTAAAGGAACCAAAAGTTGTCACGGAAAGTGGAAAGTAAACGGTGTTTGCATGAAAGTTGGGAAGGAAGCATGCATATATAAATGGTTTGAAGAAGACATTCCAAGTGGATTGAAAAATGGTACAGGGGCATGAGGCGAATGCATGGAACCATAGTATGAATGTTAATAAAAGTGTCCAACTAATGAAACAAAAACTTATTCGGATGGTTTAGTGAAATAAAAAGACGGGTTTTGCAAACCCAAAATGTTTAGAAAAACATAAGAGATCCGAAAAGGAACACATCGAATTCAAATGGCTTTGTTTCAAAAACGAACTGCGTAAGCATTTTCACAATTTCAGCATGAACCGAGCACTGAAACTAACAAATGAATATATAGCAGTAATCAACGCGACAAGACGGACACAATGGTATATAATTTACAGTGTCAAGATGATCCATTCAAAATGTGTTACGGACCCTTTTAAAAGGAAAAATGGCAAGAGAAAACAATTAAAAGGAAGTCAAAACGTCCGAATTTCATGAAACGAATTTCACCGTTGGATTACTGACAATGAATAGAATATTTTTCATGTTTGTCCGAACTGGATTCGGAGAGATTACAAAATCATTAAAATTTGAATTGATATGCGCAGTTTTGCACTGAAAATTGCGCGATCGAAAAACATTCAAATTTTTCAACGAAATTAATTTCTATGCTATGTTTGGTTAGACGCATCTCAAATATATATTTTTTCGGATTTTTATTTTTTATTTTACATCTTCATTTTTTTTAGATATATCGGTTGCCGTTACCACAAATAATCATCAAAAATGAGTTCTAAACAAATAAAATAAAATCAAAATTTAAAATAAATAATTAAATAAAAATATATTTAAAATTCCTGGTTGTTACATTCTCCCCCACTCAAACCTTTTCGTCCCCGAAAAGGAATGAGGTAGAGAAATAGTAATTAAATAATTAATATATTTAAAACAATAGTTCAAATTTATTTTCATATCGATATATACTTTGAAAATTATTTATCTAAATCAATGTTAAAATATTTTCTAACATTTCGAAATAATTTTAAGTATTCACTCAACGTCTCGATTGGCGATATATATCTATCTCACTTTCGAAACCCAAAAATAGATATCGATGATGCTGCGCAGTGATCACCAGAATCATTTTCAAGCGACTAGAGTGTGACTCTATACCTATCAAAAAATTATAGGATTTAACATATACGTTGATCAGACGTATACCCAAATTACTAGGTATTCAATATGCCAATTTTAACGTCAGATAAATACTCAAAACATCTTTCCATATTTAAACATAATATGTATCAAAATTTTCAATACTACACTAAGGAAATTCTATATTATAATACTTTATCGAAGTAGTTATTTCAAATCAATATTTAGTAAAATGGACTTGTTGGAAGACTTACACTCTCCTTCTACTTCTTACCTTGTTGGGGATAAGGATAAGTCCTAGAATTCAAGTTAAAAGCTGAACGAACGAAAGAACCTAATCAAAGAGGATCGACGAAGGAAGATGGATTCGAATGGAAGGAAATTCCAGAAGAAGATTTAAATATTAAACAGGATTTTTATATCTGGAACTATTTGTTTTTAAAAACATTTAAAATCTCTTCCTTAGTTTATTATGTTGAGGTTGTATAAATTTAATTGTAGGTTATTGGTTTGTTATTTAACATTTGAAAGTACTTGATAACTCGAAGTTTAACAAGTTTACTGTCGTTCTTACAGATGTTAGGCATACGCTAGCCAGCCATACGACCAAAATCTCTAAGTACTAAATATACTTGTTTCAACTCCCAGTGAAAATACTTAAAACATTTAAAATAGATATGGGAAATACTTTCCCCCATGGATCGCGGTTACTCGGCGATTGCGCTACTATCCCAGTATCACACCTCTCGAATTTCGCCATGGTTATTGCCATAGATCGCAGTTACGCGGCGGTTACGTCACTATCCCAGTGAAATCGCTTGTAAATGTAGGCATCGCTCCCCCCGAATTACGATATGGCATCTAGATCGCAGTTACACGACGGTTACGACATTATCCCAGTGGAATAGCTTGTAACGTAGGTATCTCACCCCCCGAATTACGCTAGAACAGGTAAGTAATAATGATAATAACCGTGATCTCAGCGAGTGAGATTCCAATATCGATGGATACTCCAATCGATGGAGCACCAACGTAGCTACAATTTCCCATTTTCGTTGAACACTCTCAACGAGCGCCAACACAATCCCTGTCTTAGGAATTTCGATTTCGATGGAAGGTACTTCCCATATCATTATTTAGAAAACATATATATTATATATATATATAGTACTTCATTTCACGCTTCACGCATATCGTACTTACATAAGATTTCATTTTCAACATCATGTTTTCAAATATATTATTCTTATATAAATTCATTATATAAGGTTACATTTTAAATCAATTAATTTCAAATCAATAGCCTTCGAATTAATCATCATTTCATATATAAATCTTCAATATACAAGTTTCGAAAACACCATATCGAATATTCAAAATCAAAGATTCTCGATATTTCATTTCAATACCAATTTAGTTTTGATTCATAATAAATTTGAATATTCAATGCCATTCCAAAACGTTTTTCACAAAAGGTTGGATTATTCAAATAGTTGATAAACATATTTTTCAATTTAATAATTGGAAACATTAGTTTCAATCGTTTCTTATCAAAACATTTTCAAGATGTACAATTACATTATCCTATTATATAGGATTATCATTCGACCAAACTCGAGAATCAATTCCGGATTTCTTTCAATCTTTCAAAATATACATATATGTATATATCAAATCATGTTCCACAAATCAAACTTCGTTGGAAAATTATGAAGCAAAGCTACCAAAATGGTCTTCACTCATATTTTTCCTTTTCGAAAACATTTCATAAAATCACTTCAAACTTTTTATTCGAAAATATCGGTATATACTACTTGTACATTTTTCAAAACCTTAGAAATCAATTTCAAAGTATTATGAAATAAAATTCTCAAGGTGTAGTCAAACTATCTCCTTAGTTAAAACTAAATCATTTTATTCCACATCTTAACTTTATTTGCAATATTTACTTTACTCTCATAAACTCGAAAAACCGCGATAACCCGAAGATGGATTTCAAATGGGATCTAGACTCAAATCGAAGGAGAACTTAACAAAGAAGCTATCGAAGAGAACAGATTTGAAAAGTGGTAATTCCGAAAGGATTTTATTTTCAAAATATGTTATGTTTCAAAATGATTTATATTTTCAAAATATGCTCTCTCACAAGAAGGATTCTGCGAGTGATTCCACTCATTCTAGGGTATCACTACCCTATCTCTAATGAGTTTTTACGCCGTAAGCTAAAGATTTGATAAACCAAAGCTCTGATACCACATGTAACGACCTGCCTTTTTGATCGCTCTAAGTCGGTATTTAAACCAACTCGGAACGTTCAAAACGACAGGTAGTTATTCAGCTTACAGGGTTTAACAGAATTAAATCACGCAGAATCACAGTATACAATATTTGCAGCGGCATAAAATTTTATACATATATCAGAGTTGTACAAAACATTTTTCTTTACAGTGGAAGACATTTAAAACATGTACATGAATTCCCAAAAGAATAAAAGTTTATGATATTTGTCGGGCCTGCGCATGCATATGCATCTTCGTTCCTCTCCAGTTTTGCAAGTGGATATCTAAAACCTGGAACACTTGGGGCCTGACCCGAGTGTTCCATGCAAAATACACAAAACACCCGAGTCAGGATTAAACTTATTTCAAGTTAGCGAACTTCGGTGAACACTAAATATAATTGGTTTACTCCAAACAACATATTAAATGGCTCGAGTATAATATACATGTACAAAAATCAGTATGTGAGCATATCCACATACAGATAGTAGAAGACAAATGTAACAAAATACTACAGTAATCAGTCTTGGCTAAAACTGTAAGGAGCAAGATGGTTTTACTATGCATGATCCAAGTAAAAGCATGTAGTAGCGAGGACTTGGATCCGAGCAAAGAGAACCCGCTAAGCAACATAGATATATCTATATTCAGGTTCAAGATGGCACAGGATATATAAACGTAGTTGCAACGAATGCCCAAATCCAATAGTCAAACATTGATGTGCAACAACAAAAGGGAGATGGTCGACCATGCCAAATTCAAAGTGAAATACATGTATGTTGGCCGAAACGTGTCAGTAACAATCTACTGGGTACATATGCAAGTTAACTAATGAGTTGGATCAATGCATATGTTTATGGTGAACGGGACAACCGTTTGTTCAATAAAATTGTCAAAGTGACAATACAAAAGTAAGAATAACCTTCCATAAGAAATTTCGATGATATAGTACAACAACCAAACCATAGGAGTCTTACTTTTAGATTTCAGGTCGTTTAGCAGTGTAGCTAAAATAGCAAATCAAAATACTGTAAAACATTAGCAAACGAAAAAATTGAAATTTCCTTTGTATGCATGTTATAAAAGTAGACATGCAAAGATGAACACTTTAGCATGGAAACAATAAAACATATACAGTTCAATGATTCTCATTATTATTATTATTATTATTATTATTATTATTATGTTCTTAGCTGTACCAGCAGCCGCGGCTTCTGCTGGTGATGCATTGCTGCTACAACCACTGTTTGCAGCAGTTCAGCTGTTGCTACATATATTTTTCCTTTTTTTATTATCTATGTTTTGTATTTTAGTTGAAGTGGATTCTAGTTTGAATGTTCTAAGTTGTCTGTAATTGCTCTTCCATTCAATTCATTTTATCACGCTACTATGCTCATTAAACTTAAGGATGGCAGCAACATGACATATATCAATTCATAGCATATATAAGACAGATATGAAGATTGCATTATTTAAGGATTCAACGGCAAATACATAGGAAGATGCCACACATATTCATTGAGTTGACTAACCAAACAAATTATGAATGAAGCTCTACAGCAAACAAAACTCTATGGTTATGAAAATAGGATGCACAAGACTTGAATAAAATGAATGTCTCCTTGTTCCTGTTTCCGAGATATGATTTAACTGAACTCGCTAGCATTTTTTATCATATCATAGTAAAGTTTGAACCAATATTTAAAGCAAGGAAGATCATTTCCTATCATATCCAATGAGATTAAAGTAAAATAAATGTGCATTGCAACATGATAGGCCTACTCTAGCATCTAATACATATAGTACATGACTAGGCATGGATCGAATATGCTAGCAAAGGACATACAGAAAATAAGGAATGATATCAACCACACGATTATATTTGGTGGAACCGAAAATAGCGAACTTGATAAAAGTTTAATCGCACGCCAAAACTTACCTTTGGTCAGTCGATGGACGGCGAAAGAAGAAATAGGACTTGCTGCGGTGGAAAACAGAGGGTGCGGGTACGACTACAGGGCTTCGCGGGTTGACTCGGTGGCAAGGAGACGGTGACAAGGGCTTCAGGTTGTGAAAGAAAGAGATACCGATGAGGTGGAAGCGGATTCCGGTGGAGTGATGGGTTCGATGACGATTTCAGCAGGAAGCGGTTTGAACGGGCTACAATTTGCGATGTTGTGAGGCAGCTCTTCAAAGTGGCTGCGGTCCGAAGTTGCGACGAACGGTGGAGTTCACGACGAAGCCAAGCGATTACGGTGGCTCGGAGCTGACAATCGAACGGTGGCCAAGGAAATCGGGTTTCGATTTAGGGATCTTAAGTTTTAGGAAAGGAGAATGAGTTTGAGGAAGCTGCCGTTTTTTTTCTTTTATATATATATATATAAATCTGAAACGGTTGAATTGGTAAAAAGCGTTTCCTCAAAACAAGGATCCTTCTCGTTCCACTCAGCAAACGTGGTTCTCACGTTCAAAATTAAGATATTTACATCGGTTTAGATATTCATTTCCAATTATATTCCATAAACTACCGGTTCAAACAGATGAATAGAAGAGATACGGTGGCATTTGAAATGAAAGGAAAAAGGCGCACAACTTAGGCATTTGGAATAGGAGTATGCATGCATTGAATTTGGACATATAAATATATTGTTTATATTTTATTCCATGAAGACCATGCGATTGGAACACTCAAAATGCATGGAACCAAAAAGGACGTATAATAATAGGATAGGAGTAGTAATGGCATTGGGAATGAATGTCACAACGCATGCATGGACTTTAAAAAGGTTGGGACAATGAACATGTTTTGGAAAATTAAAGGAACCAAAAGTTGTCACGAAAAGTGGAAAGTAAACGGTGTTTGCATGAAAGTTGGGTAGGAAGCATGCATATACAAATGGTTTGAAGAAGACATTCCAAGTGGATTGAAAAATGGTTCAGGCGCATGAGGCGAATGCGTGGAACCATAGTATGAATGTTTATAAAAGTGTCCAACTAAAGAAACAAAAATTTATTCGGATGGTTTAGTGAAATAAAAAGACGGGTTTTGCAGACCCAAAATGTTTAGAAAAACATAAGAGATCCGAAAAGGAACACATCGAATTCAAATGGCTTTGTTTCAAAAACGAACTGCGTAAGCAATTTCACAATTTTAGCGTGAACCGAGCACTGAAACTAACAAATGAATATATAGCAGTAATCACCGCGACAAGACGGACACAACGGTATATAATTTATAGTGTCAAGATGCTCCGTTCAAAATGTGTTACAGACCCCTTTAAAAGGAAAAATGGCACGAGAAAACAATTAAAAAGAAGTCAAAACTTCCGAATTTCGCGAAATGAATTTCACTGTTGGATTACTGACAATGAATAGAATATTTTTCATGTTTGTCCGAACTAGATTCGGAGAGATTACAAAATTGATAAAATTTGAATTGATATGCGCAGTTTTGCACTGAAAATTGCGCGATCGACAAACATTCAAATTTTTCAACGAAATTAATTTCTTTGCTATATTTGGTTAGACGCATCCCAAATTTATTTATTTTGGATTTTTATTTTTTATTTTACATTTTCATTTTTTTTAGATACATCGGTTGCTGCTACCGCAAATAATCGTCAAAAATGAGTTCTAAACGAATAAAATAAAATAAAATCAAATTTTAAAATAAATAAATAAATAAAAATACATTAAAAATTCCTGGTTGTTACATTCTCCCCAACTCAAACCTTTTCGTCCCCGAAAAGGAACGAGGTAGAGAAATAGTAATTAAATAATTAATATATTTAAAACAATAGTTCAAATTTATTTTTATATCCATATATACTTTGAAAATTATTTATCTAAATCAATGTAAAAATATTCTCTAACATTTCAAAATAATTTTAAGTATTCACTCGACTTCTCGATTGGCGATATATATCTATCTCACTTTCGAAACCCAAAAATAGATATCGATGATGTTGCGCAGTCATCACCAGAATCATTTTCAAGCGACTAGAGTGTGACTCTATACCTATCAAATACTTATAGGATTTAACATATACTTTGATCAGACGTATACCCAAATCACTAGGTATTCAATATGCCAATTTTAACGTCAGATAAATACTGAAAACATCTTTCCATATTTAAACATAATATATATCAAAATTTTCAATACTACACTAAGGAAATTCTATACTATAATACTTTATCAAAGTAGTTATTTCAAATCGATATTTAGTAAAATGGACTTGTAGGAAGACTTACAATCTCCTTCTACTTCTTACCTTGTTGGGGATAAGGATAAGTCCTAGAATTCAAGCTAAAAGCTGAACAAACGAAAGAACCTAATCAAAGAGGATCGACGAAGGAAGATGGATTCAAATGGAAGGAAATTCCAGACGAAGATTTTAATATTAAACAGGACTTTTATATCTGGAACTATTTGTTTTTAAAAACATTTAAAATCTCTTCCTTAGTTTATTATGTTGAGGTTGTATAAATTTAATTGTAGGTTATTGGTTTGTTATTTAACATTTGAAAGTACTTGATAACTCGAAGTTTAACAAGTTTACTGTCGTTCTTACAGACGTTAGGCATACGCTAGCCAGGCGTACGACCAAAATCTCTAAGTACTAAATATACTTGTTTCAACTCCCAGTGAAAATACTTAAAACATTTAAAATATATATGGGAAATACTTTCCCCCATGGATCGCGGTTACTCGGCGATTGCGCTACTATCCCAGTAGAATCGCTTGTAACTGTAGGTATCACACCTCTCGAATTTCGCCATGGTTGTTGCCATAGATCGCAGTTACGCGGCGGTTGCGTCACTATCCCAGTGAAATCGCTTGTAAATATAGGCATCGCTCCCCCTGAATTACGCTATGGCATCTAGATCGCAGTTACACGGCGGTTACGCCACTATCCCAATGGAATCGCTTGTAACTGTAGGTATCTCGCCCCCCGAATTACGCTAGAACAGGTAAGTAATAATGATAATAACCATGATCTCACCGAGTGAGATTCCAATATCGATGGATACTCCAATCGACGGAGCACCAACGTAGCTACAATTTCCCATTTTCGTTGAACACTCTCAACGAGCGCCAACACAATCCCTGTCTCAGGAATTTCGATTTCGATGGAAGGTACTTCCCATATCTTTATTTAGAAAACATATATATTATATATATAGTACTTCATTTCACGCTTCACGCATATCGTAGTTACATAAGATTTCATTTTCAACATCATGTTTTCAAATATATCATTCTTATATAAATTCATTATATAAGGTTTCATTCTAAATCAAATATTTTCAAATCAATAGTCTTCGAATTAATCATCATTTCATATATAAATCTTCAATATATTAGTTTCGAAAACTTCATATCGAATATTCAAAATCAAAGATTCTCGATATTTCATTTCAATACCAATTTAGTTTTGATTCATAATAAATTTGAATATTCAATGCCATTCCAAAACGTTTTCACAAAAGGTTGGATTATTCAAATAGTTGATAAACATATTTTTCAATTTAATAATTGGAAACATTAGTTTCAATCGTTTCTTATCAAAACATTTTCAAGATGTATAATTACACCATCCTATTATATAGGATTATCATTAGACCAAACTCGAGAATCAATTCCGGATTTCTTTCAATCTTTCAAAATAAACATATATGTATATATCAAATCATGTTCCACAAATCAAACTTCGTTGGAAAATTATGTAGAAAAGCTACCAAAATGGTCTTCACTCATATTTTTCCTTTTCGAAAACATTTCATAAAATCACTTCAAACTTTTTATTCGAAAATATTGGTATATACTACTAGTACGTTTTTCAAAACCTTAGAAATCAATTTCAAAGTATTCTAAAACAAAATTCTCAAGGTGTAGTCAAACGATCTCCTTAGTTAAAACTAAATCATTTTATTCCACATCTTAACTTTATTTGCAATATTTACTTTACTCTCATAAACTCGAAAAATCACGATAACCCGAAGATGGATTTCAAATGGGATCTAGATTCAAATCGAAGGAGAACTTAACAAAGAAGCTATCGAAGAGAATAGATTTGAAAAGTGGTAATTCTGAAAGGATTTAATTTTATGTTATGTTTCAAAATGATTTATATTTTCAAAATATGCTCTCTCACAAGGAGGATTCTGCGAGTGATTCCACTCATTCTAGGGTATCACTACCCTATCTCTAATTTGTTTTTACCCCGTAAGCTAAAGCTTTGATAAACCAAAGCTCTGATACCACTTGTAATGACCTGCCTTTTAGACCGCTCTAAGTCGGTATTTAAACCAACTCGGAACATTCAAAACGGCAGGTAGTTATTTAGCTTACAGGGTTTAACAGAATTAAATCACGCAGAATCACAGTACACAATATTTGCAGCGGAATAAAATTTTATACATATATCAGAGTTGTACAAAACATTTTTCTATACAGTGGAAGAAATTTAAAACATGTACATGAATTCTCAAAAGAATAAAAGTTTACGATATTTGTCGGGCCTGCGCGTGCATATGGGTCTTCGTTCCTCTCCAGTTTTGCAAGTGGATATCTAAAACCTGGAACACTTGGGGCCTGACCCGAGTGTTCCATGCAAAATACACAAAACACCCGAGTCAGGATTAAACTTATTTCAAGTTAGCGAAGTTCGGTGAACACTAAATATAATTGGTTTACTCCAAACAACATATTAAATGGCTCGAGTATAATAATCGGTGAGTACATGTACAACAATCGGTATGTGAGCATATCCACATACAGATAGTAGAAGACAAATGTAACAAAATACTACAGTAACCAGTCTTGGCTAAAAATGTAAGGAGCAAGATGGTTTTACTATGCATGATCCAAGTAAGAGCATGTAGTAGCGAGGACTTGGGTCCAAGCAAAGAGAACCCGCTGAGCAACATAGATATATTTATATTCAGGTTCAAGATGGCACAGGATATATAAACGTAGTTGCAACGAATGTCCAAATCCAATAGTCAAACATTGATGTGCAACAGCAAAAGGGAGATGGTCAACCATGCCAAATTCAAAGTGAAATACATGTATGTTGGCCGAAACGTGTCAGTAACAATCTACCGGGTACAGATGCAAGTTAACTAATGAGTTGGATCAATGCACATGTTTAAGGCGAACGGGACTACCGTTTGTTCAATAAAAATGTCAAAGTGACAATATGAAAGTAAGAAAAACCTTACATAAGAAATTTCGAAGATATAGTACAACAACCAAACCATAGGAGTCTTACTTTTAGATTTCAGGTCATTTAATAGTGTAGCTAAAGTAGCAAATCAAAGTACTGTAAAACATTAGCAAATGAAAAAAATTGAAAATTCCTTTGCATGCATGTTATGAAAGTAGACATGCAAAGATGAACACTTAAGCATGGAAACAGTAAAACATATACAGTTCAATGATTCTCATTATTATTATTATTATTATTATTATTATTATTATTATTATTATTATTATGTTCTTAGCTGTACCAGCAGCCGCGGCTTCTGCTGGTGACGCATTGCTGCTACAACCACTGTTTGCAGCAACTCAGCTGTTGCTACATATATTTTTCCTTTTTTTTATTATCTATGTTTTATATTTTAGTTGAAGTGGATTCTAGTTTGAATGTTCTAAGTTGTCTGTAATTGCTCTTCCATTCAATTCATGTTATCACGCTACTATGCTCATTAAACTTAAGGATGGCAGCAACAGGACATATATCAATTCATAGCATATATAAGAGAGATATGAAGATTTCATTATTTAAGGATTCAATGACAAATACATAGGAAGATGCCACACATATGCATTGAGTTGACAAACCAAACAAATTATGAATGAAGCTCTACAGCAAACAAAACTCTATGGTTATGAAAATAGGATGCACAAGACTTGAATAAAATGGATGTCTCCTTGTTCTTGTTTCCGAGGTATGATTTAACTGAAACTCGCTAGCATTTTTTATCATATCATAGTAAAGTTTGAATCAATATTTAAAGCATGGAAGATCATTTCCTATCATATCCAATGAGATCAAAGTAAAATAAATGTGCATTGCAACATGATAGGCCTACTCTAGCATCTAATACATATAGTACATGACTAGGCATGGATCGAATATGCTAGCAAAGGAAATACAGAAAGCAAGGAATGATATCAACCACACGATTATATTTGGTGGAACCGAAAATAGCGAACTTGATAAAAGTTTAATCGCAAGCCAAAACTTACCTTTGGTCCATCGATGGACGGCGAAAGAAGAAATAAGAGTTGCTGCGGGGGGAAACAGCGGGCGCGGGTACGACTACAGGGCTTCGCGGGTTGACACGGTGGCAAGGAGACGGTGACGAGTGCTTCAGGTGGTGAAAGAAAGAGAAACATACGAGGTGGAAGCGGATTACGGTGGAGTGATGGGTTCGGTGGCGATTTCAGCAGGAAGCAGTTTGAACGGGCTACAATTTCCATGTTGTGAGGCAGCTCTTCAAAGTGGCTGCTGTCTGAAGGGGCGACGAACGGTGGAGTTCGCGACGAAGCCAAGCGATTACGGTGGCTCGGAGCTGACAATCGAACGGTGGCCAAGGAAATCGGGTTTCGATTTAGGGATCTTAAATTTTAGGAAAGGAGAATGAGTTTGAGGAAGCTGCCCTGTTTTTTTTTTCTTTTTTATATATATAAATCTGAAACGGTTGAATTGGTAAAAAGCGTTTCCTCAAAACAAGGATCCTTCTCGTTCCACTCAGCAAACGTGGTTCACACGTTCAAAATTAAGATATTTACATTGGTTTAGATATTCATTTCCAATTACATTCCATAAACTACTGGTTCAAACAGATGAATAGAAGAGATACGGTGCCATTTGAAATGAAAGGAAAAAGGCACACAGCTTAGGCATTTGGAATAGGAGTATGTATGCATTTAATTTGGACATATAAATATATTGTTTATATTTTATTCCATGAAGACCAAGCGATTGGAACACTCAAAATGCATGGAACCAAAAAGGACGTATAAGAATAGGATAGGAGTAGTAATGGCATTGGGAATGAATGTCACAACACATGGACTTTAAAAAGGTTGGGACAATGAACATGTTTTGGAAAATTAAAGGAACCAAAAGTTGTCACGGAAAGTGGAAAGTAAATGGTGTTTTCATGAAAGTTGGGAAGGAAGCATGCATATACAAATGGTTTGAAGAAGACATTCCAAGTGGATTGAAAAATGGTACAGGCGCATGAGGCGAATGCATGGAACCATAGTATGAATGTTAATAAAAGTGTCCAACTAAAGAAACAAAATTTATTCGGATGGTTTAGTGAAATAAAAAGACGGGTTTTGCAGACCCTAAATGTTTAGAAAAACATAAGAGATCCGAAAAGAAACACATTTAATTCAAATGGCTTTGTTTCAAAAACGAATTGCATAAGCATTTTCACAATTTCAGCATGATCCGAGCACTGGAACTAACAAATGAATATGTAGCAGTAATCAGCGCGACAAGACAGACACAACGGTATATAATTTACATTGTCAGGATGCTCTGTTCAAAATGTGTTACGGACTCCTTTTAAAAGGAAAAATGACACGAGAAAACAATTAAAAGGAAGTCAAAACGTCCAAATTTTGCAAAACAAATTTCATCGTTGGATTACTGAAAATGAATAGAATATTTTTCATGTTCGTCCGAACTGGATTCGGAGAGATTACAAAATCGTTAAAATTTGAATTGATATGCGCAGTTTTGCACTGAAAATTGCGCGATCGACAAACATTCAAATTTTTCAACGAAATTAATTTCTATTTTATGTTTGGTTAGGCGCATCTCAAATATATTTTTTTCGGATTTTTATTTTTTATTTTACATTTTCATTTTTTATAGATATATCGGTTGCCGCTACCGCAAATAATCGTCAAAAATGAGTTCTAAACAAATAAAATAAAATAAAATCAAAATTTAAAATAAATAATTAAATAAAAATACATTTAAAATTCCTGGTTGTTATAGGTGTTGTTGTAGTCAGTGAATGTGTCGGTCGGTTCTGGACAGGTTTACACCACAACTTAGTCTAACATCGGGTTCTTTTGGGCTTGATGCACTAACCTCTCACATTAGACAGGTATTGTTGTGGTCACTGGATGTGCCAGTCGGTTCCGGGCAGTTTTATACCATAACTCAGTCTAACCTCCGGTTAGGCATATTCGTCTTTTCCTAAATTTTCATGTTTGTCATTTATGTCAAGTATACATGTAAGTTTTCTTCAAATGTTTTCATGCCACATAATTTTAATTATGTTCAAGACTAATGGTATATAAATTATATCATTCACGGCCTTAACCATTTACCTGGTTATGGGCCCACCTACATTATTAACATGTTTTGAGTTAATGTCTATCCAAACGTTACCCCCGTTTACACGTTCGCAGCAATCACATAAAGTAGTTAGGCCCGCAAATTAGTCTAATTTATAACAAGAGGTAAAAGGAAGGAATATGCATAATATAAACATATGTCATGTAATGTTGACATAGAACATTATTCATCTAAATTAACATGTCGCATCAACTTGCATATGAATTAGACTAAATAACCATAAGCCTAAACATGTTAATATGTAGATCTAGGCATGTGTGAACATAACTTTACTTATAAACTAGCATATGACATAATTATGACAGATACGCTACCAAAGCATGTAGAATTTTAACTTTAACATATAGTGTGAACTAGATCTAACAATAATGATCACGTGAACTTGCATGAATCAACTTCATAAACATGCATAAATATATAGATCTAGTTTTGGTCCTAATTCAAACATGTAACTTGCATATGAACATATGTATGTAGATCTTGATTTGGATCTAACATAAAACATATAACTTGCATAAGTATTAGTCTAACATCATGATAGAAACATATGTATGAACTTGACTTGGCATGTAAATATAGACAAATTAGATCTACTAATCCCAATTGTGCGAACTAGTCATAGATCTAAATTATATGCCCATGAACATATATAGATCTAAAGTGGATCTATCATAAAAACATGTAACTTACGTTTTGAATTAACATAAGTCTAGTCATAAAATCATGTGAATCTAGGCATATAGGTTTGTATGAATATGGTTTAGCCTCATAGACTTGCATATGATATGACATAGGAAAATCACAAACATGATGGTTTCATGTAAACATATATGAACCATAAACATATAACATGATAATATTAATTCCCAATAGTTTCAACACAAGAATATGATATAAACATGATAATTTCATGTAAATATATATGCACCATCATACAACATGATCGTATTAATTCCCAATAATTTCATCATAAGAATATAACATAGGGAAATCACATGAATAAACACGAATTCATATAGATTAACAAATAGGCATCGTTCTAATTTCAATTTCTTGCATATCATAACTTCCAATTAATGTTTAAATCGGAAATATAACTGTACTTACAAAATATAGGCAAGTCTTGTTTTCTGAAATCTATTTTCTGAAGCTGAATAGATTTCCTTTGATGTAGATTAGTCTTTCTTTTAATTTAGATTTGATTTGGTTTGTCTCTTTTAATTTGCTTCAAGTTGAAGAACGGCTACTCGAGGTTGTCCAATGGCAGCATGACGGCTCTTGGTTTGATTTTTAATATGATTTTAGGTTGAGAGTTAGGTTGCTTATATAGAGTTATAATTTATTTAAGAGCCGTCAGATTATCATAGGAGCAATCTCAAACGCCTAGACTAGATAGAGTTATCCTAGTGACTCAACAACAGGTCAGGAATGACTCAGTAATGACTCAGCATTTGTATTAATAACCTTCTACTTTAAAGTTAATGTACCAAATGTTCACCTTTTCTACAATTTACATATTTCTTATTTATGAGAAATTCCATATGTAAATTATTCCAAATTTAATTATGCCATAGTTATCCTTTTAAATATGCTCACAATTAATGGTATACTAAATATACCATTTCATGAACCAATCTATAACACCCCATGTCCATTAATGTCACTCACAAAGGGATTGCATTAACTTTTATGGAGCGTTTTAAGTGAGTATAGAACAGAAACTTTACAACAAGACAGATATAAACAATACTTGAAAAATTAAAAACTTTATTTCATTGCAGCGGAAAATACATATGTTTGATTACATCATCAATAACAGAGCCAAGTACATAATATCCATCTTGACTAAATCAAAGTACATAAATTGAAAGACATAATCGCACCAAATAGCCATAAATAAAAGAGAGGCTGAATTTTACTTCAGCGATCCAAGCAATCTTCTAAAAGCAAGAAGCACAGCTGTCCAAAATCAAGCTCCACTGGTGCTTGTTCCAACCTGAGCACCTGGGAGGGGGGAGGAAGAAAAGAAGAGGAAACAAAGGGGGTCAGACATAAAGTCTGGCGAGTGCGATAACTTTAACAATATAATCACCAAAGTAACTAGGCTAAGACATAAGTTGGAAAATCAGGAAATGACAATGAACCATTGAGTATGGCAGAGTAAACAAGGAAACAAGATGAACAACAATATCGTTAAAGCGCACCTAACCCACTATAAGATGATTACTAAACTACACCAACACTATGAGATAATTGCTATACTGCACCACCACTAGTATGCTGCACCACCACTAGTCACCCTAAGGTTGATCCTGCCTACTGAACATAAGTGATAATAATAATGGTAGTTTTGTGTACCCCTAGCTGCTGTCATAGGTGCCGCCTGCTCCTATCTCCACTAGTGGTACCCACTACTCTCCCCATTCTAATTACAATATTCATTATATGGTAGCTGTACTCCTAGCTACTGTCAAAGGTGCCGCCTGCTCCTATCTCCACTAGTCGTATCCACTACCTTCCCCATTCGATCGGCTCCCTAACTCGTAGATACCCGTGCTGGTCCCATAGTGGGGTGTATCACTCCCCAAAGTGGCAACCCAATACTACCAGATATGCACGGCTTATACCTACATGATGCAATAACGTCTTACCTACCAGCTCAGGTCCACACACGCATATGAACCCGTTGGACTTGCGTTGCCACCGCTAACCCGGTTTGGCCTCTTACAG
This sequence comes from Allium sativum, assembly GCA_030737875.1. NCBI lineage: Eukaryota > Viridiplantae > Streptophyta > Magnoliopsida > Asparagales > Amaryllidaceae > Allium > Allium sativum. The sequence continues at coordinate 558,344,760 of CM060910.1, forward strand.
TCAAGCCCACTATGCGTGTCCCGTCCTCGACTTGGGTCGAGCCCACAAAGATACATATGGGTTACTCGTTGAAATGGGCCCCCATGACTTGACACAAGCTATCCACCTAAGCTTGGTCCCCTCTAGTATTTCCCACTTAACCCACTTCTTATTCATGTTCCAATTACATGTTTCAACTTTGGTTAAGTATTTCTAATTGTATTTCAAATGCCACCTAAGGCACCCACTAGATTCCACATGCCACCCAAGGCACCCACTTAACCCCCCATGTCCCACTACATGTTTATCTAGTTAAGTGTTTCTTAATTCATTAAGACCGTAACCTTATAAAGACCTCTCACATTAGACTGGCATTTGTGGCAGCTGGATTTGCCGGGCGGGTCCGGGCAGTCTTACACCACAAAAGAGCCTAACCTCGTGTCTTTACAATTGTTACGTATTTAATTTATGCCTAAGACCTCCCACATTAGACTGGCATTTGTGGCAGCTGGCCGGGCGGGTCCGGGCAGTCTAACACCACAAAAGAGCCTAACCTCGTGTCTTAGACGATTAATTACTCCTAATTAATCATTCCCCAATTTGAATTACTTTCCCTATTCAAATTATCAATCAATTCCAAATTTAACGATGTCCATAATTGACTCTATTATGTCCATCCATTAATGGTATGTAAAATCATACCAATTTTCATCACAAATTTAATTTATGCCTTTTAAGGCATTTATGCCAATTAAATCTTTTAATATTATCACCTTTACCCCACGTTGTACGTTCGTTCGTTTAACGTAAAATATACGTTAGACTCGAATAGTCTAACTCATGGAATAAAGAGAAAACATCACAACATACATATAATTAAAACTAGATCTAAACATAAGGGGTGAACTTGCATGTGTGAATGATGTTCTACATCTAAAACTTGCATAGGCCAAAGTTACAACTTGCATAAAATTACATATGTCATAAATCCAAATCTAAAGGTGAGAACTTGTTTAGATAATGGTCACAAACTTGCATAAATCATGTATGTCATAGATCTACATCTAAAGGTGTAAACTTGCATAGGAAGTAACCACAAACTTGCATAACATGACTCATTTTAAAACACATTTATTCATATAAACTTGCATATGTGATTTATGCAACATAACAATGGTATAAACTTACATCCAAACATGTAAACTAGCATGTAGAATTTGGCATATAACTCACATATGTCATAGCCTAACTTTAGATCTAAAATAGATGCCATGAAGCATATAAGGTTATACATATAATTTTCCCCAACTTGCATATGATTCATGTCTTAATAAAAATATATCTAAACTTGCATACATACTTATGATTTATCATATGAATCAACATACCCAAACTAACATATGAACAACATGGTGATTCGATTATACATAAGCCAATCATAAAATTACAACATAGATGATCACAACTTTACAAGATAGCATCATAGAATTTACAACATAAACATCACAATTTTACTACATGAATAATAACATGCGGTCAATAATTCACATCATATCCAAATAGTCCACATCATAACTCAATCCAATTAATTTGCTAATTATTTTATTAAAATTATCGAACTCACAATTCAGAGAAGGTCTTGAATTCTGAATTCTGAGTTCTGACGTTGTAATAGCTTTCCCTTGAAGAAGATTCGTTGTTAAAGTTGAAAAGGATTGATTTAAACTAGCTTTCTTCCTCTTTAATTGGTGGCGGCTATGTTGAGTTGGTAGGTAACGGCATGGAGGCCATGAATCTAATTTTGTTTTGATTTTAGGTTTGAGTCTAGAGGTGTTTTATAGAGTTTAGGATTAATTTAGGCCATCCGATCAACCTGGAAGCAACCTAAACCATCCAACCAAGATAGGGTGACACCTCAGCCCTAATGACAGCACAGTGTATTAAATGTTCATTTTTTCTATAATTTACATATTTCTTATTTATGACAAATTCCATATGTAAATTATTCCCATTTTAATTATGCCATAACTATATTTTTAATTATGCTCACCATTATTGGTATACTAAATATACCATTTCATGAACCAATCTATGCCATGTAATTTTCATGTTTATCCTTCATATTTATATGTAAATTATAAATCTATTATTGTTAATTACATATTCTCCCTTTTACCGTATACATTAATTACCCATATACAAATATCAATTTATACATGCATAAATCTTTGTTACCTTTAATTTGTCATAAAAGCCAATCAAAGAATAAAAAAACAATCATTGACAACCAAAAATGCGCCACATACGCCACATGATGCGTACACGTCATATATATATATATATATATATATGTATATATATATTCTATATATATTTTCTTTTTCTTTTTATCTATCTTCCCAGTTACCCATTTTCACACTAAACCACTTTTTGAACTGTGTTCACACTTAGCCATTTTAAGCCATTCCCCTAAAACAAAAATATGGCGCTGGCAGGGATCGAACTCTGTACCCTTTGTATGCAAGTCACGTGTTCCAACCAAATGAGCTACTAAGTCTTTTGCTTACAAACCTTAGAACAATGCTAAACATTTATTCTTTTCTCATTCTTTTTTTTTCATGTTTTGCTGCAATATTTAATTTAAAGATATCTTTTTCATACGGAATCCAATTTACGCAAACTCGGACTCTATCTCGACCAGAATTCCGAGACGAACACAATGGCACAACCCGTTTCCCTTAATTCTCACATTTGAGATTAATTATTCTTTAATTTAGTTGATTCGATTATTCAAAAATTCAGGGTGTTACATTCTCCCCTACTTAAAGGATTTCGTCCTCGAAATCTCTAAGTCAAGAAGAACGTATCCTACCATCCAAACAACCATCTACTCAACCATCAAACACAGCCATCCATTGTCCTTAAAATTTTCTAAGGTTGTATGAACATATGCAAGAAGTTTGTGTATATGTTCCTTATCTAATGCAAAATTAGGCGGTCTACTGATTTAGTTGACCTCCTTAATGCAAACCATGATAGTGCCATGCGTCCATTATATATGCGAAAGAATCCTATCGATACATATTATCTCTACATGCATGCACAACATTCACCAAAATGCAACATCCATATGATGGTACAACCTTTATACATCCATTACTTAAATATGTATACACATTTATATGCAATATGCAATATGAAGTGACTGAGCCGATCTAGTGCCTAAAGTGTGTGTATATGCATCCACGAGCAACCACTAGCAAACACTTGCATCCACATGCATCCATCATACATAAAATGTCTCAAACACATGTTTCAGCCATAGTTTCTACCTAAAGGTCGAAGACTTGATCGATATGATACAACTGATTGACAGAGGCAAGTACGATTGAAACAAAATCTTTGTTCCTATCAGACATCGGTTTAAGAGAATAACCCCCTAATTATCAACCCCGAAGACCGAAATCAACATCAGATTGATAATCAGAGAATTGCTTCCATTAAACAAATGCCCAACTAGAAGTCTACTTCCCGCTTTGAGTAAAAACCATTAACCCTATCAGAAATATTTAGATACTTACAAACTACTGGTACAGATCAGATTATCAAATGATTCTTATGAAACCAAGCAGCTACTCGAACCTTCTTCCCCTCGTCTATCTCAAAGATACCGACAAGTCCTCCACTTTCTTGAGCCAACTTCTAGCCCCGACAAACGTCTAAGTCCCATGAAGCAATTTTCCGCCCATCGTACGGAAGTCCTCACATATCTTAGGAAAAAGCATCTATACCCGGAGGAACAGATTCAAAAGGGAAAGAGGAAGAGATTCAAAACGGAGAATCGAAGGAACGATATATGGCTCTTGGGGATTATGTTTTTAAAATAAACCTTTCTTTTGAAAATACTCTCCTTAAAACATATTTTTGAAAGTATTTCTTTATAAAATGCTTTTGAAAAATAGTTTTTCAAAATCTCATATCTGTTCTGGTAACCTTCAGCTTTGATACCACGTGTAACACCCCATGTCCATTAATGTCACTCACAAAGGGAATGCATTAACTTCTATGGAGCGTTTTAAGTGAGTATAGAACAGAAAATTAACAACAAGACAAATATAAACAATACTTGAAAATTTTAAAACTTTATTTCATTGCAGCGGAAAATACATATGTTTGATTACATCATCAATACCAGAGCCAAGTACATAGTATCCATCTTGACTAAATCAAAGTACATAAATTGAAAGACATAATCCCCAATACCAAATAGCCATAAATAAAAGAGAGGCTGAACTTTACTTCAGCGATCCAAGCAATCTTCTAAAAGCAAGAAGCACAGCTGTCCAAAATCAAGCTCCACTGGTGCTAGTTCCAACCTGAGCACCTTGGGGGGGGGGGGGGAGGAAGAAAAGAGGAGGAAACAAAGGGGGTCAGACATAAATTCTGGCGAGTGCGATAACTTTAACAATATAATCACCAAAGTAACTAGGCTAAGGCATAAGTTGGAAAATCAGGAAATGACCATGAACCATTGAGTATGGCAGAGTAAACAAGGAAACAGGATGAACTATGATATCGTTAAAGCACACCTAACCCGCTGTAAGATAATTACTAAACTACACCAAAACTATGAGAGATTGCTATACTGCACCACCACTAGTATACTGCACCACTACTAGTCACCCTAAGGTTGATCATACCTACTGAACATAAGTGATAATAATAATGGTAGTTTCGTGTACCCCTAGCTGCTGTCATAGGTGCCGCCTGCTCCTATCTCCACTAGTGGTACCCACTACCCTCCCCATTCTAATTACAATATTCATAATATGGTATATGTACTCCTAGCTGCTGTCATAGGTGCCGCCTGCTCCTGTCTCCACTAGTTGTACCCACTACCTTCTCCATTCGATCGGCTCTCTAACTCGTAGATACCCGTGCTGGTCCCAAAGTGGGGTGTATCACTCCCCAAAGTGGCAACCCAGTACTACTAGAAATGCACAGCTTATACCTACATGATGCAACAACGTCTTACCTACCAGCCCGGGTCTGCACACGCATATGAACCCGTTGGACTTGCGTTGCCATCGCTAACCCGGTTTTGCCTCTTACAGTCAAGCCCAGTATGCGTGTCCCGTCCTCGACTTGGGTCGAGCCCACAAAGATACGTATGGGTTACTGGTTGTAATGGGCCCCCATGACTTGACACAAGCTACCCACCTAAGCCTGGTCCCCTCTAGTATTTCCCACTTAACCCACTTCTTATTCATGTTTCAATTACATGTTTCAACTTTGGTTATGTATTTCTAATCGTATTTCAAATGCCACCCAAGGCACCCACTAGATTCCACATGCCACCCAAGGCACCCACTTAACCCCCTCATGTCCCACTACATATTTATTTGGTTAACTGTTTCTTAATTCATTAGGACCGTAACCTCATAAAGACCTCTCACATTAGACTGTCATTTGTGGCAGCTAGATTAGCCGGGCGGGTCTGGGCAGTCTTACACCACAAAGGAGCCTAACCTCGTGTCTTTACAATTGTTACGTATTTAATTTATGCTTAAGACCTCCCACATTAGACTGGCATTTGTGGCAGCTGGATTTGCCGGGCGGGTCCGGGCAGGTCCGGGCAGTCTTACACCACAAAAGAGCCTAACCTCGTGTCTTAGACGATCAATTACTCCTAATTAATCATTCCCCAATTGAATTACTTTCCCTATTCAAATTATCAATCAATTCCAAATTTAACGATGTCCATAATTGACTCAATTATGTCCATCCATTTATGTATGTAAAATCATACCAATTTTCATCACAAGTTTATTTTTTGTCTTTTAAGGCATTTATTCCAATTAAATCTTTTAATATTATCCCCTTTACCCCACGTTGTACGTTCATTCGTTTAACGTAAAATATACGTTAGACTCGAATAGTCTAACTCATGGAATAAAGAGAAAACCTCACAACATACATATAATTAAAACTAGATCTAAACATAAGGGGTGAACTTGCATGTGTGAATGATGTTCTACATCTAAAACTTGCATAGGCCAAAGTTACAACTTGCATAAAATTACATATGTCATAAATCCAAATCTAAAGGTGAGAACTTGTTTAGATAATGGTCACAAACTTGCATAAATTATGTACGTCATAGATCTACATCTAAAGGTGTAAACTTGCATAGGCAGTAACCACAAACTTGCATAACATGATTCATTTTCAAACACATGTATTCATATAAATTTGCATATGTGATTTATGCAACATAACAATGGTATAAACTTACATCTAAACATGTAAACTAGGATGAAAAATTTGGCATATAACCCACACATGTCATAGCCTAACTTTAGATCCAAAATAGATTCCATGAAGCATATAAGGTTATACATATAATTTTCTCTAACTTGCATATGATTCATGTCTTAATTAAAAAAAATCTAAACTTCCATACATACTTATGATTTATCATATGAATCAACATACACAAACTAACATATGAACAACATAGTGATTCGATTATACATAACCCAATCATAAAATTACAACATAGATGATCACAACTTTACAAGATAGCATCATAGAATTTACAACATAAACATCACAATTTTACTACATGAATAATAACATGAGGTCAATAATTCGCATCATATCCAAATAGTCCACATCATAACTCAATCCAATTAATTTGCTAATTATTTTATTAAAATTATCGAACTCACAATTCAGAGAAGGTCTTGAATTCAGAATTCTGAGTTCTGAAGTTGTGATAGCTTTCCCTTGAAGAAGATTCGTTGTTAAAGTTGAAAAGGATTGATTTAAATTAGCTTTCTTCCTCTTTAATTGGTAGCGGCTATGCTGAGTTGCTAGGTGACGGCATGGAGGCCATGAGTCTAATTTTGTTTTGATTTTAGGGTTTGAGTCTAGAGGTGTTTTTATAGAGTTTAGGATTAATTTAGGCCGTCCGATCAACCTAGAAGCAACCTGAACCATCCAACTAAGATAGGGTGACACCTCAGCCCTAATGACTCAGCACAGCGTATTAAATGTTCCTTTTTTTCTATAATTTACATATTTCTTATTTATGACAAATTGCATATGTAAATTATTCCCATTTTAATTATGCCATAACTATATTTTTAATTATGCTCACCATTAACGGTATACTAAATATACCATTTCGTGAACCAATCTATGCCATGTAATTTTCATGTTTATCCTTAATATTTATATGTAAATTATAAATCTATTATTGTTAATTACATATTCTCCCTTTTACCGTATACGTTAATTACCCATATACAAATATCCATTTATACATGCATAAATCTTTCTTACCTTTAATTTGTCATAAAAGGCAATCAAAGAATAAAAAACAATCATTGACAACCAAAAATGCGCCACATACGCCACATGATGTGTACACGTCATATATATATGTGTGTGTGTATATTTTAAATATATATATATATATTTTCCTTTTCTTTTTATCTATCTTCCGAATTACCCATTTTCACACTAAACCACTTTTTGAACTGTGTTCACACTAAGCCATTTTAAGCCATTCCCCTAAAACAAAAATATGGCGTTGGCGGGGATCGAACTCTATACCTCTTATATGCAAGTCACGTGTTCCAACCAAATGAGCTACTAAGTCTTTTGCTTACAAACCTTAGAACAATGCTAAACATTATTCTTTTCTCATTCTTCTTTTTTCATGTTTTGCTGCAATATTTAATTTAAGGATATCCTTTTCACATGGAGTCCAATTTACGCAAACTCAGACTCTATCTCAAGCAGAATTCCGAGATGAACACAATGGCGCAACCCATTTCACCTAATTAATTATAACTTGATTTTTTATTTTTATGTTCACAGAAAATACGGGGAGTTACAATGCTTCACAATTATTACCTATTGTATATTTTCTACTATACTTTATCCTTGCATTCTGTGATAGGTTCCGCTTGTGTTTACCTACCCTGATGATCGTCCATGTCATGCACACCTTTCAGTGCATTATTCCTCTTATTTCGGGCAGGGCTGTGGGCAGTCATCACATTTGGTATCAAAGCTCTAGTTAGCGATTTTAGCTAAAGTTCTAAGACGTAATCACGTATGAGAGGTTTACTTGTAGATTTTAGTTGGATGCTTACTATATATATTAGCATGTATAGTAGTAACGGTTATTTTTCTTTAGCAGTTTTTCTTGGAAGTGGCTAATTATTCTAAATTGCAGATTTAAAATGAATAGACGACCATCAAGACATGTTGCTAGAGGAGCTAATACTGGAGGGAGAAATAGTGGCGAACCAGACTACCTAGCCATGTTCGAGGCCATGGCAACAGCGATCATGAATAGGGTTCCTACTCCAGTGGTGGCTACGGTTGATGTTGGAGTTCCAATGCCTAGAGCTGTAGAATTTGCAAACCTATGCAAAGAATTTTCTTCATTGGGAGGAAAGAAAATCATGGGAACTGAACTAGTTGAAGAAGTCCAGAGGGGGATGTATACTTGTGTTCGAATTTTCAAGGACTTGGACATTGATGATGCAACAAAGAGGAAGCTTGCATCAAGGCAGTTAGAGGGCAGAGCGATTGACTGGTGGAACTCTGTCACACTTGAGTGCTCTAAAGAGGATGTTTCATGGGAAATGTTCCAAGTTAAGTTTGAAGTGAAATTTATCTCCGCTGTGCAAAAGTCAATTTTGTTAAAGAGATTCGTGGAGCTTAAGCAGAATGGTCACCAAGTTCATGACTATATTTCTAACTTCGAAGCTTCGTCGAAGTATGTTCGTTCTTTTGTGGATACTCCTTATCAAAATAACTAGAAGTTTGTCTTGGTATTGGATGAATATCTTGGGAATCAGCTTGTGGATCATCTCGATGATAGTTTTGAGATGATTGTCGAGAAGGCTTTGAGGCATGAATGTCTGTTTCCTAAGAAGATGTTTGTTGTCGCACTTAAGGAAGAACAGAAGCCACAACAGGGTGGTAATAATAAGGAGAGGAAGAAGCAACAAAAAAGGGACAAATGATCAAAAGAAGTCTAAAAGTGAGGTGGTTTGTTTTAACTGCCAATAGAAAGGCCATTTTGCTAATGAGTGCAAGAATCCCAAAGCTGAGAAGAAGTGCTTCAAGTGATGGAAGCCTGGGCATGAGAAGAAAGATTGTCCAGAATCAGCAAAGGGAAGGCAGGTTGTGAAGGCATGTGCTTTGGAAGCTGTTCCAACTTCCTCAAGAGATTCTACTGCATAGGAGAAGGGAAAGGGTGTCGTGGTGCAAGGTACTCTTTCTGTTAATGGTTATTCAGTTCGTGTGCTTTTTGATACTGGAGCATCACATTTATTCATTTGCAATGAGCTTGTGTGCCGCTTGGGTTTGGAACCCGAGATTTGTGATCGACCATTGATCGTGACTAATCCAGATGGGGGTTCGTCCAATATTTGCATGATTTGGCATGGTTCGGCGTTGTCAACTCATGCTTGCTCTTTTGTGTGTGATTGCTTTGTTCTTAACTTCGCGGGGTTTGGGATCATCTGGGGCATGGATTGGCTCAAGAGGTATGTGGCAAGGGTGAATTGCAAGAAGCTAGAGGTGAGGGTCGGGGATGTGGAAGGGCGAAAGGTGTTGATTAATTGTAAGAACGAAGAGGGTGTCTTAGTGAGCTATCTATATTCGCTTGGGATTCCACAGGAAGATTTGTCATCTGTGCTGATCGCTAATGAGTATGAGGATGTCTTTGACGATGTCAAAGGATTGTCGCTGCATCATGAGATCGAGTTTAGGATTGACTTGGTCGAGGGTGCTAGACCAATCGTTATGCCTTTTAGGCGGATGGCGCCTAAGGAACAACAAGAGTTGGAGGTGCAAGTTCGAGATCTTTTGGGAAAAGGATTCATTCGGAGGAGTGTATCTGAATGGGGTGCACCAATCGTGTTTGCAACCAAGGCAGATGGCTCGTTAATATTGTGCGTTGAATATCATGAGCCGAACAAGGTGACTAAGAAGAAAATGTATCCGTTGCCAAAGATTGTGCGATCAGCTTCACGAAGCCAAAGTGTTTTCTCAGATTGATTTGGCAATGAGATTTCACCAGTTGAGGGTGGCTAAGGATAGTGTGCCAAAGATTGCTTTTAGGACACCATCCGGTTTCTTCGAATGGTTGGTGATGCCATTCGGGTTCACTAACGCACCAGCATATTTTGCGGATCTTATAAATAGGGGTTTCAGAGATCAGCTGAACAAGTTCATGCTTGTGTTCGTGGATGAAATTCTGGTTTACTCTCGAAATGAGGAAGAACACAAGACACACTTGAGAGTCGTATTAGAAATCTTGCGAAAGCATCAGCTGAGAGCTAAGTTTTCGGAGTGTCACTTCTGGAAGAGTGAAGTGAGGTACTTAGGCCATATTGTTTTTGGAAATGGGATAGTAATGGACCCCTCTAAAGTGGCAACAATCCAGGACTAGGATAGACCTAAGAATGTGACACATGTGATTAGTTTCCCTGGGTTGGCTGGTTATTACCGACGGTTTATCAAGGATTTCTCCAAGATAGTTGCACCATTAACAAGATTGACAAAGAAGAGCCAAGTGTTCACATGGGATACAAAGTAGTCCTTTGTGTGGTGACAGATGTCTTAGGCTGTACTCGCAGAGGTTGGGTCTGCATGTAACTACTAGGTGGTGGGTGTTAGACCAAAAAATGCACTAACACCCAATATGTCGTATTTAGAGCATAGAATATGCAGAAATAACTGAAAAAGGGAAGAAAAAGCAAGACTACAAGGTTTTTATAGTGGTTCGACATTAAAGAGCCTACATCCACTTCATAGTTTCTTAATTCAACATTGAATTACAATTACAAGGCTTTGAATCTCTCTAGCACTCTATTACAATGACTGTGTCTCTCCGAATTCACTGATTTTACAACATAAGAGGATGATTCTTTGTAGTAGAATGGTGGCCATGGCTTACGCTCGTCATGGAGATCCTAAAGTCCCCTAAAATGGCTGCGAATTCATGTATTTATAGGAAAAAATTCGGTTAGGGTTGAGTGGCCATGTGGCAGCATCAGGGAAGGTCTCGAGAGTAGTGGAGAAAGTAGGAGAGCGGTTTTCAGTTTGTGAGATGACACGTGTACGACAATCCAGTTTTATAGGCTAAAGAATAGGTTTTCAATTAAGGGCAGTTGTTTGCTTTAGGCAAGGGGTCGGGTCGGCTTCCTCCGATCCGAACCGATACTTGCTTTGACAAGTCTTCTGATTGTATGGAGAAATCAACCCAGGTGGGACGGATCCCATCTGATCTGATCCGATCCAATGATCCTCTTTGAATCCATCTGATGTGAATGTGATTACTTCAGGTAAATGGGGTAGGGTCTTGGCTACTCCGATCCGAATCGGTGCTAAATTAGAGCTAGTTGTCAAAACATACAAGTGTGTGATGCCGGGTCGGGTCCAATCTAACCAATCCGATCCGAGTATCTGACCGGTGCAGCTTCGTGAGATAGAGATGTACTATCATAATCCAAACTGATCCAAATGCCGAGATCCGATCTGAAGCCTACGTATGTGGAAATGTCTAGTTCTCCAACACAATCTTCGCTTCATCCAAGTGATTGCTGATCAATGCTTTGATCACTTGGGCTTTGGGTAGCTTGGTCACAAAGCAGGCTAACATTTTGTCCCCCAAAGTACATCTTATCTCAGATGAGATGTGCTTTGAACATGTCAAGTTGAATTTTACTAGAATTTCATCCGTCCCTGGGAAGGTTTTATCAAATTGATGTGTCCTTATGAGAGCTCTAATATTTCGACTTTTCATTGCATAGACGGCTGGTCATATATCGCATTGCTTCCATGGGTACTTGTTTGACAGAATCTTATGGCTGAAATAGCTGGAATGATCAAGCGACCGCTTAAACTTCGCCGAGTCAAGAGATCACATTCTTTCACCCTAACGCATGCTGAATCATTGGCTCCCAGTGTGGTTGTACACACAGGTCGTTGCCAAACAATGTCGTTGTCCTACGCAAGTCAAGCGCATGGTCAAGTCAGACTTTCTCTTACATACAAGTCAACGTATGTAGTGGTCGTCCAAGTCTTGTGGTAATATAAGATTCTTCAGGCTCAGGCTCAGGCTCTGAGCTAATCACTAGAGAGAACACGTTAGAATTGGCATATGAATCTTCCATTTGTACTTTGCTTTAGACTATCCTGACATCGGGATAGCAATCTGAGAATCCATGATTGCATTAAATCGTAACGAGAAGTCGGGAATCTACGATCACTCCGGATCGTTTCATAATCCATGATCATAGACAAATCTATAAGGGACGTTGTTGAAATCATGTAATCCTGTGCTCATATGATTGTGATAATCACAAGGCAGTAGAGGAGTTCTCTGCATTCCCCATTCGATGTAGTTGAAGATCAAGTCTTTGAAGTCATGTTTGACCCGTCAGTGGGCTTGCTTAAACGGTCAAGATGAACCATGTCATATTCCAGAGATAGAGTTTATATGTTATGAATTATGCACAAAGTCAGGGTCATGTTCAAATTAAGTTTGCGAGTTGAAGCTCGTGCTACTAACATAAGTGGGGGACAAATGAAGTCAGTGTTTATTCCCCCAAAATCGATGGGGGATGGATCAGGTCAATCAGACATCTAGGCTTCTAGCCATTTTAATTTTCATTATCGCATCGGGTTACAGCTATATGTTCGGCAATCTTAGTCAACCCAAGTCGTTCTATACTCTTTCTCAATTCTGCATGAGTTGAAGTTGTATGCAGTAATGGTCGAATCACGTTCGCTTTGGTGTCATCACTGTTGAGGCCTTCAATTTCGTCTCTTTAGTCAGAAAGTGAGGATTGCCTTATCGAGTGTCAGCGAACTCATATACTCTCCTCGCTTCAGTCACAGAGTTGAGTAAGCTCGTCAATCATATAATCTCCTTTGTTTCATGATTTGGCATAATCCGAAATAGCGATCATAGTCTTGCTAAGTCTATCTCTCATGCTTGGTTCCATTGAACTTGACAATCAAGATCGCAGGCTCGATCAATGAAATTAGTCCTTTCTAAAAATTTGCATTCCTACTATCGTTTCTGGGGCTTTCCTTTTGTCTTTACCATTTCACGAGTCGGATGGTGCTCTATTCTTTGTCATGTAAACATTGAGACCATCCATTTCAATATAAGTATCCTCTTATTTTAGGAATCTATCTCAGGATAGAATTCACCAATGTCTCTAGGAAAATCTCATGGTATAAAGATATTGAGGTTTGTTCCAGAGGTGAATTCGCCAATGCTTTTTGGTGGGTCTCATTGCGAAGAGACTTTGAAGTCTGAGTTATTTAGAATACCAGATATTGCTGCTACAAATAACGTAGATGGTCCAGGTCGATCTATAGATGTTGTTGCGGTGTTGAACCTTTTAAGGAACGAATGCAGGGTCTCGCTGGACCTTTGTTTGATTATAGTGAGTAACATGACATTCTTGGATCGATAGATGTGGAGTTTTGATCGCTCAACGAAGTGGGTGACCAACGCATTCCAGCAGTTGATCAATTCAGATGCATGCCAACAAAAATTGTATAACAATAATGTAAGTCATGATCCATAAATGGTAGCTTGAAGTACGGGGAATTGCTGAAATCCCTAATGTCTCGTGTGAAAGAGTTTTGACTGATGTTGCCCACGTCGCCGTTGAGGGGTGCCGTCTCTGGTGAAGTATCAATTAACATTGACAATTTAGGCTTTGTTCTTTGAGAAGTCGTTGCCAATTGTTCAATTTAACGCTGGTGCCCCCAGCATGAATTCTTGAAGTGGGTGGAAGCCGGTCTCTGGCTTCTCAGGTACGCATATGTAATAGTCGTCAATCAGGCTTCCGTCCTTTAATTCTGGATGGTAATCTGCTACTCAGATGTATGTGGGTTAGTCTTGGGTCTCCCATCCAAGCTCTGAGGATTAGAGTTGGGTGCGATAAGATTAAATTATAGGTGGATCAAATGCTTCCACTTGCCCCCTACATTAAGGAATAAAGAGCTTCATGTCCAAGATGAGTTGTTTTGGATTTGAAACATTCATCCATATTGGAGTAGAGGTTGGTCGGACTCCGTTTAAGTTTCCAATGGCTCTTGAATTGCCATCGCTTTCATCCAAAACGTTACGTCAGAAGTTACATGCTGCTTATGTCTAGGACGAGGTTGATTTCCCCTTGTTTCATCCAAGATGACTTTGCCAACTTGTCATAGGATCTTATGCGATATGAATTGCAGAGCAGGGAGTGTTCGAGCCAAGTTCGTTGTCACTTGAATTCCCATGGTGCTCTCTCCTGCGAGTAAATCGTAGTTGCTTGGCCTTACATATATCCAAGTAAATAAGTTATCCATCATTTTCTATTGCTTCTAGAGAAGTTCATCTTGCCGAGCATCTGGGTTCTCAATTCAGGAATGGCACCATCCATTTCATATCTTGTTTAACATGCTGAGGAATCATTGCGAAAGGAAATCTCTTGACTTCCCTCGTTCCTAGTGCCTTCTGCGCCAACATCCTCGGCATGAAAGAAAGTTCTATCTTCCTTCTTGTTAACCCTTGGATCGGAGTACCAAACAATCCGCTTCCTTGCAAGCTAGTAGTCAAAGTAATGACGTGCCCACTTATCTGGGGTCTTTCAATCGGGAAGTCTGTCGGGACTAGCAAATGGACGTTCACTCTACATCCATTCTGTGGTCCTTAAGAGACCTGTCAAGATCGAGGTATAAGTTACACACAAACATACAAGTTATGCCATTTGTAAATATTTTCAATAGTATGCCCCCAGTTCAGGGGTAACGGCGAAAGATCGGTAGTTGTATCACATCCCTTTCAAATTTAGACATGGATGCATGGAAAAGGGACATTTCTTTCGAAGATTAAGTGATTGAGTTATCCAAGTGCTCAAGTTATCGCACTTTCCATTCAGTGTATTTGCGAGGTGGCACTTTTCGTTGCACTTGGGCTATGGCCTGTCACACGGGGGTGTGTATGCTTGTTTGATATATCACTCTTAAGGCCTCCTTTTGGTCATTGCCTTAAGTCGTGTGACACATCATTAAACAATCCACTCTCAAGGCCTCCTTTGGGTCGTCTCCTTGATTCGCATGAGAACTTTAGCATTGGGCATCAGTCAGCCTTCTGGACATGGCCCTTTATTCGTTTTCCACCGGCCTGCTATGGCTATCGCGAGTGCAGCCCTCGCGTTCTTGTCATGTTATCTTGTATAAGCCTGTACTCTATAAACAAAGAAAATCTCTAAGTAATAGGTAATAAAGCATATCACAATCAAATAAGGGTTTCAATTCAGAATCCCTGCAATCAAATAGTATCTAACAAATTATATAGAATTTATCTAAGGGAGGTGATGTGTGTGTGTGTGCCCCCAATCAATCATGAATAAAGTGCCTAGTCAGGGCTTGTTCGACATCGTGTTGCCCCCAATCCTTCAGTGGGGATCTTGGCTCAGCTTTCAATATTATCCCCAATCCTTCAGTGGGGTAGGAGCCTATTGTCTTCAGTACTTAATCTTAGCACCTTTATACTCTCTTGACATATGCCCAGGTTAGAGTATAATCAAGGAGGTCTTTGATCATGGTGCACCATCTTGTCCTTTATACTCTCTCTTGAATCATGACAGTAAGAGTTAATCAGGCAAACGATCATGTCATTCGCCCCGGCTTTCCTTGTGTGCTATAATCACAAGAGCGGGACTCTGCTGGCTATGGTTAAAGAATAATCCTATTAAAGGAATGAATATCATTCTAAGCGAAAATGCATTGCAGGTATTTTGTGTTGGCATTTTTTTTATAACTTTAGAGAGCTATATAGTTTGTTCACAAAACCAATTTGCTATCGCAGCCATATCAACAACATTAATCAGTCACTCAAAAAACAATGGCAGTAGTCCCTACAATGTTCAAGTACTCTCCAAGTGAAGTGCCAATATTCGAAGGCGAGCATTATGATTATTGGAGCAGTGAGATGATGGACTTCTTCATCTCTCATGATTTATGGGATGTCATCGAAAAAGATTATCCGGAGCCACCTGAAGATGGAGATTCTACAAGATGGACGGCTGCACAAGAGAAGTTGTACAAAGAAAATCAAAAGAAAGATGCAACTACACTTCGGTATATCAAACAAGGAGTGAGTAAATCTATCTATCCAAGAATTTTCAATAAAAGAAAAGAAAAGGATGCATGGGAAGTTTTGCAAAAAGAATTTCGAGGCAATGACAAAGTTATCTCCATTAAACTTCAATCTTTATGGAGAGATTTTGAAAACCTGCAAATGAAGGAATCTGAAAATATCAGAGATTTCTTCTCCAGAGTCTCTGAAATTGTAAATCAAATTCAATGCCTTGGAGATAGCATTCAAGAAAAGAAGGTGGTAGAGAAGATATTGAGATGCCTTCCTCCAAAGTTCGATCATTGCGTCGCTGCAATAGAGGAATCAAAGGACCTTGGCAAGATGTCAACACTTGAGCTAATGAGTTCACTTCAAGCTCATGAACAAAGAATTAATAGAACATCAGCAAATTCATTAGAGCAAGCATTCCAATCCACCCTCAGTTTTTCAGAAAAGAAACGAAGTTATTACAACTCAAAGAAGGGCTCATTTCAAAAGCAAAATCAAAATCAAAGAAAGGGCAACGAAAGAAATTATCAAGGCAAAGGAGAACAACGACGAGAACAGCAGAAAATTCAAGGTAATTCTGCCACTTATTGCATTATTTGCAATAAATCAAATCATAACTCTAAAGACTGCCATTTCAAATGTATGAGATATCGAATTCCTAATCATTCCCAAAGAGATTGTTGGTTTCAAAATAAAAAAGAGAAGGACAAAGCAAAATTTACAAGTGAAGAAAATGAAGAGCAGGTTTTCTACTCTTGTTTATCCGCTGAAAATGAATCACAAGATGCTTGGTATATTGACAGTGGTTGTAGCAACCACATGACCGGCAACAAAGACATTTTTGTAGAACTTGATGCAAATTTTTCATCAGAGATAAAGCTTGGAGATGGAAAGGCGCAAAAAGATGAAGGAAAGGGAACCATTGCAGTCCACACTAAAAAAGGTAAAAAACTTATCCATGATGTGCTTTACGTGCCAAATTTAGCACAAAATCTCTTAATTGTGGGACAACTTGTTCAAAAAGGTTATGCGGTGAATTTTGATAATAATTCTTGCAAGATCATTGATAAGAAAAGTAATTTAACAATAGCAAATATTGACATGACTCCAAAAAAAATTTTCCTCCTATTTATGTCTCTAAATGAGAATTGTGCAATCAAATATGAAAATTCTAATGTGTCTCATTTATGGCATTTGAGATATGGCCACTTAAGCAACAAGGGGTTGCATTTGCTGAAATAAAAGAACATGGTCATTGGACTTCCTATCATCATGAAAGAAAATAAGGTGTGTGAAGGTTGTATTTTTGGCAAAATGCATAGATTTCCTTTTCCGTAAATTTCATGGCGAGCAAAAGCTCCTTTGGAGTTGATACATGCTGATATTTTTGGTCCTACAAGGACTCTTTCACTAAATAACAAGAGATATTTCATTCTTTTTCTTGATGATTACACTCTTATGATGTGGATTTATTTTTTAAGTGAAAAACCAGAAGCTTTCTCAAGTTTCCTACAGTTCAAAGCTCTTGTAGAACGTCAAAGTGGACATCTAATAAAAACTCTTCGAACTGATCGTGGAGGAGAGTTTATTTACAGCGAGTTCATGAATCATTGCAAGAAAGAAGGGATTGCAAGGCAGGTTACTGTGCGATATACACCGCAGCAAAATGGCGTCGCGGAAAGGAAAAATCGAACAATTGTTGAAATGGCTCGGAGTATGCTGGAAGGAAAATCCATGCCAAAGAAGTTATGGGCTGAAGCTGTCAACACGGCCGTCTATATATTGAATCGTTCGCCAACTAAAGCTGTTAGAAATATGACACCATTTGAAGCCTGGCATAAAAGAAATCCCCAAGTAGGCCACATGAAAGTATTTGGAAGTGTAGCGTATGCATTGAACTAGATCCCAAACAAAGATAAATTTGAGAAGAAAGGAGAGAAATATGTCTTTGTTGGTTACAGCGAAGAGTCGAAGGGATATCGGCTATTAAACCCCAAAAATGATCAACTCATTGTCTCAAGAGATGTTGTCTTTGATGAAATGGCAGCATGGCAGTGGGATCATGATGGCTACCAAAAATCAAATTCTATGGAGCCTAAAAGATCTCAAAATAATGGCTCACAACCTGACGGTTCTCAGCAAAGTATCCATGTAGATAATGCTCCTTGTTACGGCTCAAATGATGAAAATGAATATGAAGACTTGGACTCTCCTATTCGAAAGGTGCTTTCTTTAAAAGATATTTATGACTCAAGCAATGTTGTTCTTTTTTCTTGTGAACTGCAGTTATTTGAAGATGCAAGCAAAGAAGATGTGTGGATTGAAGCAATGAAAGAAGAAATAACAGCCATTGAGAAAAATAAAACATGGCAGTTAGTTGACTTGTCAAAAGATAAAGAAGTCATTGGCCTGAAATGGGTTTACAAGACAAAATATGGCGAAGATGGTTCTATAACAAGGCACAAAGCACGGCTGGTTGCAAAGGGATATTCGCAGCAGCCCAGAATTGACTAGAAGTTTGAAAAGTTCAAGAAGCAATTAAAAATTACAAATTAAGGAGGAGTGTTAAAAGTTAATTTGTAATTTTATCAGGCAACAATTAAATGCATTAACAAATATGCTTTTGTATTAATATAGGGAATAATGTAAGAATAAAGAATTCTATATATGACATAATTAGATAAATCTAGATAAGGCATTATCTGGAATATTCCAGAGAACGCATTATATTATAAAAGATAAGTTGTATCTCATGTAATCAAAGAAAGCATCAAAGAAAAAAAATTAAAAAAAATTTAAAAAAAATTTAAAAAAAATTAAAAAAAATGCCAACATTTTGTTGGTCCATTTTGCTTCGTTCTGCCCTTGGTAGGAGATGACTGCCCAAGTCTTTTTTCTGATGAAGGACATTTTTTCAAATTATCATGGGTCTCTTTTGAATCGCCTTCTTACCCCCATGCCAAGGGCAAGGATTGAGTGTCAGGGAGTCACGTCTGTATCGCTAATAATAGCATATCATCATATTGGTGCTAGGACGGTAGTTGGCAGAAGAACAATAGATCTTTGGCTAGAGAAACTTTGCACTCTCCATGCTATGAAGTAAAAAATGGGTCCAAGTTTATAGGAGGTTAGCCCCTTCCATGTCAGGAAGTTGGTGCGGGATCCATTATGATAAACATACTTCATCCATCTACAGATATGCCTTCGATCCCGTGTCAGGGATAAAAGCTTATACACAAACAATCAATCAGCATCCAGGCTTAAGTGTTCCAAACCCTTAATTCCCCAATCTTCGAGAAAAACTGAGGCAATCGGGCATGCAGGCTTATGATGTATCAGCATTGAATTAGATGATGTAATCACAAGCAGTCCACGGTTGAGCCTCCTATTGCCCCCATCGTCTGGGGCATGAGTTACTTGACATAAAGTCAATCAATGGAGTGGAATTGTGAATCTTCACTTTCTAACTCCAAGACATCTTTCGTCAGAAGCATTCATTCGTGTATATCTCCCATCTAGTAGGAAGTTGATGAGTGCTTTTGTCTAATCATTCAGGATGGTGTATTCAGCAATAGGACTCGTTGCTATCTATCTTAGGACAACCTTCCAATGGGAATAAGCAATATCACCTTGCTTGTCATATCTTGAGGCATAACGAATGATGGCACACCCATCACTTCTCCTTGTTGGGAACACTCCGTGTTGCAGGAAGTTTCTAAAGGGGGTTGTCGATGACTCTCTTCCGAATTCGGTCTCCAATGCTGGATCAACTTCCAGGTGTCTCGATTGGGGTCATCTCTATCTCTTTTGGATTATCGGAGCTTGCTACGTTGGCCAGATTATCAGCTTTTTGATTTTCTGTATGCGGAATATAAGATATGTTGTATTGTTTCCATCCATTCAACAGCTCTTCTACCCGTTCCAGGTAAGTTGCGAGTCATAGTCCTTTTATTTGGAATGTCCTTCGAATCAATACAACTCCAATGCCAGACTGTCAATTATTTTTTTCACCGCCTGTATACAATTTCAGGGTGCTTGGTTTTCATTTTTCATTTTGAGGGGTCATCTTCTTCATCTAACACATCCTCTTCGCGAACAGTAAACTCAGCGATGAAATTGGCTAATGCTTGCTCCCATGTGGATTTATTTTAGGAGGGAATTGAGATCAAACTGGTTCAACCTAATGTTCCGTTCAAGCAATCATCCGAATGTTGCAGTTTGTTGCAGGACCTGCTGTAGTTGCTAATCAGTGCATATCACAATCAGATGAACTTGGAAATAGTGGTGGAGTTGTCTCAAAGCAATCAACATGTTGTAAACAAGCTTTTCAATCTTTGGGGAGTTACTTTGTTAGATGTTGCGCTCCTGCATTTCGAATCTTCATCCTCTTTGGGATCTATGTCTTCGGTAAGATCATCGGGCGGCTCTTTCTGCGAGTCTCTTGCTTGCTAAGGCCATGCATCCTTCACACTATATATCCTCGGGAGGGGAACCGTTTTTGGGTTCCACGCCATTTCTGTTGCATAACATATTCCATCCAGCCAAATAGCAGGCTCTTCTAGTGACTTGGTCATCAATGGCCATTCCAACTCCATCTTCGGTTAGGAATGAGTAGTAGACACTAGGGTGCAATGTAAGCTTTGAATTCTGTTGGAGTTGATCAGTCTAGATCTTGATCCGATAAGCTTGGGTACGACAACATAGCTTGCGGGACTTTAAGCAATATTCATGCGTTATGTCACAACGGAAATAAGAAGTAGAGATCTAACGGCTGATTCATATTTACTTTAATTTTGAGCTCTCATCACCTGACCAAGGTCGTATGGTGGCTGGTGAGCAGTCAAGTTGCCATAATCCGGTGAAGGATCCATAGGTCCAACCAGCGCTTGTGGTGGTTCAATTAGTACCTAACTCTAGGCACCAAAGTATGTTGACCTAACCCTTATTCGCTGGAAATAAGTCTTCTTCGATGCGGTTGCAGCAAATAGCTATTGTAAAGGTTAGCCAAGTTCTTCGGGAGGTGAACCGCAGGACATATGTCATTCATCACATCATACGATTGAAAGTGTAGCTTTGGGATGTTGGGATCCTTAGCTTCTTTCTGGCATCTTATTATTGACAATTATGGTCACTAATATCATATGAATCATATTCGGAGTAGTGCTTTGACTGTTCCATATAACCATCATTCGAGGCTCCGCCAATTGGACAAGTTTGAATCACATAAATAAGGTGGTCTCCACTCGTTAGGTAGCAACATCAGTTGCATTAGTGAAATCTATACACCATCGCAGCTATGGAAGAAGAAGCCGCTTTGAGAAAATAATCGTCTCGTGCACTGTCATTGATAGCAAGCTGAATCTGATCGATAGCTCCTCACATTGGCTTACTGATGTAAGTAGGTGACATAGCTCTGGGAAGAATCCCAGTCATTGCTATCTTCCTGAGATATTCTCAGACTATCCGCCTAATCTTCATTGACAAGCTTTGATGACCGTGTTATCCAAAATATATGCCGAGCCAAAGGCGAGCCGTGCTCCGAGCCAAAGGCGAGCCTTCAGCGGGTCCGGGCGCAACGCCGGTGGGGGTCTGGGGCCCCATAGTCCCGGTGGCGATCGACCTAGCCAATTAGGTCGAAAACGTGGGCACTGCACGATTTTTTCGATTTTAGAAGATGGAGCCTTTTCTGAAATGATCAGAAAAATGTATTTTCGCGAAAAACAGCTGTTTCAGGTCGGATCGGAATTTTAGTTTTCTATTGTTCTGGGTTGTGGTTCGGGCCAATTTCCGGATCAAGTCGAGTCTTGTCATCCGGGTTGGATTGGTTCCCTAACCGAACCCTATTTCTATAGCGCATAAATATGCAGGTTAGCCCCAGATGTCAGAAGTCGGGTTGGTTCGGTGAAAAGCTATATTTGATCCGAACCGAGAATCCTCTATTCGATTCGAACCGGACAAGGAGAGCCAACATAGCCGTTACACTCCATGTTCCTGAATACGCGGAGCGGTTTCCTTCCATCTTCCCACGATCTCTGATGCGCTGTCATAATCTTTAAGCCTCCGATCCCAAACCGAGCGGGATGATCGCAACGTGGCACCGATCTGAATGTCATTAGCTTCAGAAATCTTCAAATCATCTTCACTACCCGATCTGCGGCCCTTTCATCCCCCAAAACTTATTCAATCCGATATGCAGGTGAACATAGCTTGTTCGTACCAACTCCATCCGAACCGAGCATAACTACAAACTTGTCAAAGGCAACATGAAGTCAATTCAAACCAAATTCCCAACATGTTCAGAATTTGTGAATTTCTTTTCTCTCGTGCCATGAAGATCTATGCACTTGAGTAGTAACTGAATCGATCAAGACAAATATGGATCTTCCCTCAACGAAATACGACATCCGTTAGTATATGAGAAGATCTATGATTGAGAACTAGTTCATTCTCAGTGAAAGCACCAAAATGTTAGACCAAAAAATGGCACTAACACCCAATATGTCGTATTTAGAGTATAGAATATGTAGAAATAACTGAAAAAAGGAAGAAAAAGCAAGACAACATAGTTTTTGTTGTTGTTCAGCATTAAAGAGCCTACATCCACTTCATAGTTTCTTAATTCAACATTGAATTTCAATTACAAGACTTTGAATCACTCTATCACTCGATTACAATGACTTTGTCTCTCCGAATTCACTGATTTTACAATATAAGAGGATGATTCTTTGTAGTAGAATGGTGGCCATGGCTTACGCTCATCATGGATATCCTAAAGTCCCCTGAAATGGCTGCGAATTCATGTATTTATAGGCAAAAATTCGGTTAGGGCTGAGAGGCCATGTGGCAGCATCAGGGAAGGTCTCGAGAGTAGTGGAGAAAGTAGGAGAGCGGTTTTCAGTTTGTGGGATGACACGTGTACAACGATCCGGTTTTATAGGATAAAGTATAGGTCTCCGGTTAATAGCAGTTGTGTGCTTCAGGCAAGGGGATCGGGCCGGCTTCCTCCGATCCCAACCGCTACTTGCTTTGACAATTCTTCTGATTGTATGGAGAAATCAACCAAGGTGGGACAAATCCTATCTGATTTGATACGTTCCGATGATACTCTTTGAATCCATCTGATGCGAATGCGATTACTTCAGGTAAATGGGGACGAGTCTTGGCTACTTCGATCCGAACCAGTGCTAAATTGGAGCTAGTTGTCAAAACATACAAGTGTGTGATGCCAGGTCGGGTCCGATCCAACCCATCCGACCCGAGTATCCGACCCGTGCAGCTTCATGAGATAGAGATGTACCTGTCGTAATCCAAACTGATCCAAATGCCGAGATCTGATCTGAAGCCTATGCATGTGGAAATGCCAAGTTCTCCAACACAATCTTCGCTTCATCCACGTGATTTTCGATCAATGCTTTGATCAATTGGGCTTTGGATAGCTTGGTCATAAAGCAGGCTAACAGTTGGCCTTGACTGCAGATGTAGATATGCTGTGATGAGGTGACACCAGGGTGATTCGACGGTTGCCTCATGAGGAGGTAGAGAGGGTCATGACCAACAAGGATAGTAAACTGCCGGATATACGTCATCGACAGCCAGCGGGATGCGAAAAGACTAGAGCTAAACCCAATATATCATTTCACCTTCCACTATCGAGGTACGGGGTTGAGGGTAGACGCCACATGGATGTTTAGGTTGGTTATTATTAGGGGCGGTTGCTTAGCTGTGTAGTCTTTACTAGTTGAGGGAGGGGCCGAGGTGGGGCCATAGCCACCATAAAAATAGACCCGAGGGATATCTTTATTTGAAGGCACTTAAAGGCAGCCGGTACAGATATGGAAAAGCCCCCGATCGAGTTCCGTGTTTCTTGTTTAGCCCTACAACGGAACTCGGTGCACATTAAAGGACGTGCGATTGAGTCATCGAGCTACAATTACAGAACATACATGGGACAGTCTAGATACATGCATATCTTCTCTGGGTGGTGTATCTTAGACTAGAGGGCATTATTCTGATAAGGAATCTGATTCGATCGATGGTGGCAGTTCATACGCTTACGTAGCATAGTAATGATAGATATATGCGGAACGTAACATTTTATATAGAGATCTGTATGTCACTCCGGTGTAGGATGAGGGACCGCGTTCATTACGGTGGAGACCGTGCGAGTGGGGTACCATGGGGTGTATCTCAATATTGAGAGATAGCTACATATATTGTACTAGGTGAATCCATGGGAAAGTAACTGGGTATGATGCGCATATATGTCTTGAGTGCTATTAACCCAGGTAACCTAATAACCAAGAAAATGTAATGGAACGGTATTATTAGGGATCATTCTATTTCTAATATACTAGTATCTGCGCGGTGTAGAGAAATGAATTTAAGAAGCGCAATATATCATGTTCATCTTATCTTGCTCAGTTCACACTTGTTATTGTTACTGTTATCTTGTTCTTCCAGTTTTATATACTTCCCATCATACTTTTATTTATTTATATTTAAAAGTAACTGGACTCGCCAGACTTTATGTCTGTCCCTTTTTATTTCCTCTCCTCTCTCTTTCGTTCCCCCCAAGGTTCTCTGGGTGGAAGTGCTTAGAGTTGATTTGGATCCTTTTAGATTAGGTTAGATTTTGGATATAGATGTATCACTTTGACTGCTTGTCAACTCTCTTATGGCTTTGCAAGGAAAATATGGTTTATGCTTTTGTACTCTAATATTTTTGGCAAGACAGATTATTAATGTAATTAGTTATTGATGTAATTAGTTATTAATGTAATTAGTTACTTACGATGTATACTCAGTATTTGGGACCATGATATTTAGTTTTAAATAAAGTGTTTAATTTCGCGGCTATTTTACATGTCTGTCTTGTGTGCTATTATGTTCTTATTTACCTATAATGCTTCACGAAACTTAATGCATTCCCTTAGTGTGTGACATTAACGGACATGGGGTGTCACATTTGGTATCAGAGCATATGGTTATAAGATCGAATAAAGCATTTTGAAAATGGTTTCCACAAAGGTCTCAAAACAAAGTATTTTAAAATAAAAAGTCTGTTTTTTGAAAAGCATATTTCCCAAAGCCATAATGTAACACCCCGTATTTTTCGGGAAAAACATTAAGTAACAAATTAGAAAATACTTAATTATAGATATAAGAATCAAGGGAAACGGGTTACGCCATTGCGTTACTGTCGTAATTCTGCTTGAGATAGGGTCTGAGTTTGCATGAATCGGACTACGTATGAAGGAGTTATGTCCTTCGGAAGAATCAAGAATTAGAACGGTTCAAATCAAAATTCAAAATTCAAATCCAGAAGGAGAAATGGCCTGGGCGCGAAAATTCATGCCCAGGGATCAGGTCGACCAGGGGTCGACCCTAGCTTCGACCTCCCCTATACAGGTCGACCTGAGGGTAGACCTACCCTCCTCGGGCAGGTCTGAAATCCGACGATTTGTCACTTCCTGCTGAGTCATTAGGGATGAGTTGGCTGTTCTGGATAACTCTATCTTGTCTAAATGGTCTTGATTGATTCTGAGATGATCTGACGACTCCTATTCAATCAAATCTCTATAAAAACAACCTAATACCTAAACCCTAAATCATATTTAAAAATTAAACCAAGATTCGTCATGCTGCCATTAGACAACCTAAAGTAGCCACCACTTGAAGCTAATGAAGAGACGAACCAAGCTAAATCAAATCTAAATTTAAAGAACGACTAATCAACATCAAAGGAAAGCTATTTAGCTTCAGAAAACAAATTTCAAAAAAAAAACAAGATTTGCCTATATTTTGTAATTACAGTTATATATCAACTTAAACATTAATTGGAAGTGATGGCATGTAAGAAACTAATATTAGAACGGTGCCTATTAGTCTATCTATGTGAATTCATGTGATTTTCCTATGTTATATTCTTATGATGAAATAATTGGGATTGATGTTTTCATGGAGTATGTTTGTGGTTTTTATATGTTTACATGAAGCCATCATGTTTGTTGATTTTCTTAAGTTATGCCATATGCAAGTTCATGAGGCTAAGCTATGTTCACATAATTCTATAAGTCTAAATTCACATGACTTTATGATTAGATCTATATATATGTTAATTTAAACATGTTTATGTGATAGATCTAAGTTATATCCATATATGTTAATTTAAACATGTTTATAGATTAGATCCATGTTAGATGTATATATGTTAATTTAATGTAAGTTACATATTTTTATGTCAGATCTAATTTAGATCTACATATGTTCATGGGTATGCAATCTAGATCTATATATGTTCATGAGTATGTAATTTGGATCTATGCTAGTTCTCGCAATGGTGATTAGTAGATCTAATTTATTCACACTTACATGCCACATCAAGTTCATACATATATTTATATGTCAAGGTGATGTTTATATTGTATGAAAGTTGTATGACATGATTCCACAAAATTTATAAGAACCTATCATGTTGTGAATTAATCTATCATGGTTAGAAACTGGGTGATTTCCTTATGCTATGTTTCACACAAGTTGTTAGGCTAAATTATGTCGTACAACCTTATATATTTAGATCTACAACTTACATGTTTAGATCTATGTTAAGTAGATCCAATCCCATGCAAGTTCATCCTTACATGCCCAAGTTGTGTAGATCTGTGTAAAGTTCACATGCTTATGATTCATGCAAGTTTATTATCATATGCCAAATTTATATTTTGCATTTTTTATGCTGTTGAAATATTACATGCTCTATGCTTTTCCCATTTTTATGAGTTAGGCTAAATATCGAGCCTAACACTATATGTAATTTTGCGAACGCACAACGGGTTTAACGTTAGGAGAAAACACGAAATTAAATGTAATTGGCATGTTGTCACATAAGCATGTAAATGAATAGTGGCATGAAAATGGTATAATTTATATAACAAAAATTTTGTATACGATTTAGAAGGAAAGTGGGACATAATTTACATATAAACGTGAAAGGTAAATATGTAAAAATGTTAAAGATGAATATGCCTAACCCGAGGTTAGACTGAGTTGTGGTGTAAACCTGCCCGGAACCGACCGACACATCCAGTAACCACAACAATACCTGTCTAATGTGAGAGGTTTGTGCATCAAGCCCAGAAAGACCCGAGGTTAGACTGAGTTGTGGTGTAAAACTGCCCGGAACCGACTGGCACATCCAGTAACCACAATAATACCTGTCTATTGTGAGTGGTTGGTGCTTTAATTAACTAATTAAAGCTCATGAACAATCAAGCTAGAAATGTGAGGTTAAGTAATTAAGGAAACACTTAACCAACTTAACATGTTAACAAAGCAAGATTTGTGGGGATTAAGTAACTAAGGAAACACTTAACCATTATAACATGTAAACTAGACAAGTGGGTATGGTTAAGTAAATGTTTAACCGTTATAACATGCTAACTGGACTAGATGGTGGGGTTAAGTAAACTTAGAACACTTAACCGTTATGTCATGATAACTAAACAGGGTTAAGTTAATGAGAGGCACTTAACCAGTATAACCTGACAAACGAGTAAGGTTAAGGAACATTTAACCAATTTGACATGATGTAGGGGTGGGTTAAGTCAACATTAACCGCTAGACAACACTTAACCAATTTGACATGATATATGGGTAGGTTAAGTCAACGTAAACTGCTGGATAACACTTAACCAATTCAACATGACAAGTGAATGGATTAAGTTAACTTGAGTTAACTGATGACACTTAACCAATCCAACATTAAGAGAAAGAGAACTAAGTAGTAAACCTTTGTTAAGAGGATTAAGTTGTAAACCTTAGTTAAGAAAATGAACGATTCTGGAAACTAAGCAGTAAATCTTAGTTAAGAGAACTAAGTAGTAAACCGTAGTCAAGAAAACTAAGTAGAATACGAGGAGGAGCGAACGTCCATCTGATCATGAAGAAGGCTCCAATGAACCGAGTTACGAAGCACGCGGCTTCGAGGGGACGTGTGGGTACTCTTGTTATCCCTCTGTGAGGCTGCAGATGATCCTCCTGGGCTCACAGAGGTTAAGGTCTGCGTTAGAAGAGGCTAGGGTATGCCTTGGTTGCAATAATAAAGCAACCTAAAGACTAGGATGGACCAGCGTGATTCGGCGAGACCAGTTTTTGCCCTGTGATAGCAACTCGTCGTCTACCTACCATCTTGAGTCAGTCGAGATACTTAAAGCGGAAAGTCAGAGAATTCCAAAGGACCATATACTTACTATCTAGTTATGGGTGAGGTTGGCCAATAGATTTGTGGGGGCATAGAGGGCCTGCGTATAGTTCTCATTCTTATTTTTCTTGGGTGCCTTTCATTTGTTAGTTGAGGGAGGGGTCTAGTGGGACCATAGCCACTATAAAAGCAGACCTTAGCATCTGCAATCGGCAGATATCTGAAAGCTCCCGATCGAGTTTCGTGATTATTGATTAGCCCTGCCACGGGACTCGGGTCGCACATATAGAAGACATGTGCATCTAGACATCGATAACGATTCAGGACACATACGTGGGGTAAGTCTAGGAATTTATACTGCTCTGGGTAGTGTGTCCTAGACTAGGGGGCATCATTCGATAGGTAGCATAATCCCTAGTTGGACCTAGGTCGCGTGAACCCTGAATCCGAGAAGCATTCAATAGGTAGCATAAACCCCAGTGGCCCTGGGTAGCGTAAACCCTAGTTGAATCTTGGAAGCTTTCGATAAGTAAACCCTAGTTGGATCCAGGCAACACTCGATGGATAAGGGACTGCATACACAATAAAAGGGGATCATTTTATCATGAACACACGATGCTAGTTGAAACAGTCCTTAGTGGGTGCCGAGAAATAGAAGTGTGTGCGATAGCCAATTCCGTTAATCTTACCTTGCCTTGTTTTAGGATTATCTTATCACTATGGTATGGTTCTAAGTTCAGTTTGTTCATGTCATAGTCCTTTTCTTGTTTACATGCTGAAGTATAACTGGACTTGCCAGACTTATGTCTGACCTAGTTTGTTTTCGCATCTTTTCTTCCGTCCCCCCCATAGGTAGCCAGGGAGGGAACAGCTTAGCTCATTTTGGACCGTTACTCTTTCCGAGCTTGAAGATTCTTTGACGCATTGCTTTGAACTCCATTTTCTGCTGCTACGGCTGGCTCATGCTTTATTGGGGAATATCATTGTCAGTTTATGCTTCTTTATTTTAAACAAGACAGATGCTTTGTTGTAATAAGTATTGGTGTTGTAAACAATCTTTGTACAAGCTGTGTTTTAATCAATAAAGGTTATTCATTTTCTGCTGCTTTATTTGTCTGTCTTGTAATTTTTCTGCAACTTGTACCAAAATTCTCCACCAAAGTTAAGGCATTCCCTTTGTGAGTGACCTTAACGGAGGTGAGGTATCACACTTGGTATCAGAGCTGAAGGTTATCGGATCAGATAGAAGATATGAAAAATTATTTTCAAACGGTTTTAAAGAAGCATTTTTCAGGAGCAAAGTTTTATTTTAAAGGCATATTCCCCAAAGCCATATGCACTATCTTTTGACCCTTTGCTTGAATCCTTGTTTCCTTCTTTCTTGAGTCTCCGGGGCTCCTGGATTTCTGGGAGGTAACCTCATCGCGACATGGTTCCGTAAGCTTAATGAGACTACGACACCTGTCAAAGGGCGAAGTAATCCCCAACTTCCATCTATAGCCTTAGCAGTTTCACTTATGACTAATTTTCTTTCGAGCTTTGTAGGGTTTTCGGTGCGATGGAGGCAGCTTTCGAGAGACCTGTCAACATGTTACACAAAGATGGTAAAGATGAAGATGAGGGAGTTTGGCTAGGGAGTACAACCCAAGGATGAGAGAACTCATGAATATGGACTTGGTTCACAAAGGAGGAAAGAAAAGTATAAGACAAGAGGAAGTATCTTTACTATGATATAGCGGGTCATATAAGTGAGGACAAGGGCAAGAACGGAGGACAGAATTTTCAAGAGGACAAGTGCATACTCTCACCACCTGCATACCTAAGAGAGAGGTAGTAAAGTTTCTGTTGAAAAAGACTAGTTTTTCTTTTTGATCATCCTGTTCGTACACTATTTGATTCCGGCGCGCCGAACTCAATTGTATTTGCTGCTTTAGTTGAGTCTCTGCACCCTAGATATTGTATAGTAAAGGATCCCATTATAGTCTCAAATCCAATTGTTGGTTCGGCTCATTTATCTTTGACTTGTGAGGATTTGAGAATAGTTATATTAATGCTTATGTTTTTGGTTTCATGGGCTATGGGTTGATTCTAGGCATGGATTAGTTAGCTAGTAATTGTGAAACAAGGGTAGTTAGACTTTCGACTTGCCTCGGGAATACCCTCGATGTAACACCCCACACCCGCTATAGTCACTCACTAAGGGAATGCCATAGCATCGGTGGAGTATTTTTAGTGAGTATAGAACAGTAAAATTACAACAAGACAGATATAATGTAATACTTGAAAATTTAAAACATCATCTCATAGCAGCGGAAAGTAAAACATGTTTGGTTACATCATAAAACCATAACAAGAGTCAAGTACAAAATATCCATCCTGAATAAAATAAGCACATAATCCCACTACTCATAACAAATAGCCATAACAGAAAAGATAAGATAAGCTGAGCTCTACATCTACGGTCCAAGCTCCGAGAGATAGATAAAGCAAACAAATCAAAGCCCACTAGCACTAGGCCCAACCTGAGGACCTGAAGGAAAAAGATAAAAACAACGGGGGTCAGACATAAGCCTGAGTGAACCCTATCTCCTTAATAATACAATTATTAAAGTAATTAGGGTATGATATGAACTCGGTATGGTATCTTTGGGGATAATGACTACACTAAGTTGCCCACGAACACAGGACGAACTAAGATAACCGTAAAGACGCATCTACCCACCCAAGGATAATTACTAACTGCACCACACCAGACTTATTCACCCAAAGGTAATTCCTACACTGCACCACACCAGTTCTACCCACCAAGAGTAATTCCTACTTAAAGGTTGATCCCACTAAGTGTACTTAGTAATTTTTCACCCGGTAGTTTCTTGTACCCCTACACAGGTGCCGTCTGCCCCTATTTTTACTAGGTGTACCCACTACCCCCAAGCGATCGGCTCCCTACCGTAGATACCCGTGCTGGTCCCACAAAAGGGGGTGTATCATTCCCCAAAGTGGCTACCATATAATATCACTGTGCACGGCTTTATATCTACCCGATGTAACAACGACTTACCAACCAGCCCGGGTCCACACACGCACATGAAACCCGTTGATCCCGCGTTGCCACCGCTAACCCGTTTTGGCCTCTTATAGTCAAGCCCAATATGCGTGTCCCGTCACCCGACAAGAGTCGAGCCTACAAAGATACGTTTGGGATATTGGTTGAAATGGGCCCCCACAAGCTACTACTTAAGCTTGTCGTTTAATCTAGTGCATCCCACTTATGGTAATTTATTTTTATTGTATGCTTAATCATACCCATTTCAACATACTTTTAATTAACATATTAATTAACCCCATCGTTCCCCACGTAAATCGTCATTATGACATAACATAATAAAGGGAAGATTTACCACACATAACATGGGTTTAGCATATAACTTTATCATGGGTTAAGAGGATGTCAACTTGCATATATGAGCATGTATTAACCCAACTATATTCGACCCAAACTTGCATATTATCAAACATGTGTCTTACATAACATGTTGCATATGAACTTACATATCATCAAACATGTGATTTGCATAACATGTTGCATATGAACTTACATATCATCATACATGTGATTTGCATAACATGTAGAACTTGCATTTTAGCATATACTTAACTTGCATAAGCACTCACATACTTGCATAAGCATTCATATACTTGCATAAGCTTGCATATCATGTTAAACTTGCATTTCAACATATACATAACTTGCATAAACATTCACATACTTGCATAGGCTTGCATATTATGTTAAACTTGCATTTCAACATATACATAACTTGCATAAACATTCACATACTTGCATAGGCTTGCATATTATGTTAAACTTGCATTTCAACATATACATAACTTGCATAAACATTCACATACTTGCATAGGCTTGCATATTATGTTAAACTTGCATTTCAACATATACATAACTTGCATAAACATTCACATACTTGCATAGGCTTGCATATTATGTTAAACTTGCATTTCAACATATACATAACTTGCATAAACATTCACATACTTGCATAGGCTTGCATATTATGTTAAACTTGCATTTCAACATATACATAACTTGCATAAACATTCATATACTTGCATAAAATGCTAAACATGCATATAAGCATATACATGACTTGCATAAGTACTCACATACTTGCATAACATGTTTGCATAATGGATCCATATTCACTTGGTGTTTTGCATCATAAACATCATGAAACAACTTGCATAAAAATATCATGATTACATATTATGAAACTTGCATGACATAAGGCATATAACTTGCAAAACACATAATTTTCACTACATCAAGCTTGCATAAATATATGGATCCACAAACATAGCCATACTTTATCACATCTTATCATAATCAATTCAATAATTGATTATTAAGGGGATAGAAGCTCACCAAAACAAGATTAGCAAGTTAAATGAAGCAAATCCCAATGATTAAGTAGAAGAAGATGTAGATTAGCTTGCAAACCCTCTTAGGATTTTTAGTGGAGGCTCTCCAATTTTCTAAGTGGTGGCATAATGGCCTTAGATCTATTTTTGGTAAGGATAAGGGGGTATTAGGGTGTATATATAGATTAGTTAAATGTTTTAGGACCATGGGATATACCCTAGAACCAATCCTAGCCTTTAAAGCATGTCTTGGGGAAGAAGTCAAGTGTAGGAACCATTTAGGGCCCAAAAAAAACAGCCCAAAACTCATCCCGGGCCTCAAAACATGAGCAGTTTTCGTTTTTGATTTTTCGTGAAACTTTGACGGGCCATAACTTGGTCATACGGACTCCGATTTACGAAAACTCGGACTCTATTTCGCGTATTTTTCCGAGACGAACGCAATGGCACAGCCCGTTTCCCCTGATTCAGAATATTAAATTTAATTCTGCTCTGATTTATGTTATAACAAGTTATTTAACATACGGGGTGTTACACTCGAGATTTCGTACGTTCCTAAGGGATCAGTTTGTCTTAGCTACCTAGAATCACTTTATTTATCTATCGACGATTTTCGATCTGCTGGAGTAGTCCATGAGTACGCAAGATGTTTTGATTAGGGTAGGGTTTTTCCCCCTAAAACTCGAGACAGACTTCCGCATATATCTAGATGACACTGCAAAGCCAGTTATGCGATCAACAATAATTTTGGAGCAAGATTGGCGAGGATCGCCAGAGTCGGTAAAGTGCTCAATTGTTTGGTTGTTTTGCTAGTATCATCTCCCACAGATCGTCCAAATTCGGAGGAGGTATCCCTTGGGTGCTTGTCTGATATTGGTTTAAGCCTTTGGAGCTTGTACTTGAGGGATGCCGAGTTCGACTAGGATGGTTTGCATGAGAAATAAATGGTTGGGGCTGGCACCCTAAGTAAGACTGACCTTAAGAGAGGTAAAAAGCACATAGCAACCATTAGCTTTAGACCCTCAGATTTGTAACATGATGGATAAGCTAAGAAGAGGAGAGACCTCTAATCATCTCAGGATATACACTTGGTATCATGGTTAACATCTGTTTATCTTGGAAGGGTAGTTCGACTACGTTGGATACCCTCTAGCACAGTAAGTGACCAAGGTCCTATCTTTACCAGTGAGTTGTGGAAATGGAGGTCAAGAAGCTTCGCAACCGTGAAGTTAAGGTACAGTGGAGAGAAGCCCACGAAGATGCAACTTAAAAGACTAAAGACTAGATACGCGTATCATACCCTTTTTGAGGGTATATCCTTGATCTCTCTTTTTCTGTAGAGTTTATTTGCCTGACTAGTCTCTATCTTTTAAGTATATCCTCTCAGTCCTATCCTCAATTCTTAAGTAGAAGCCAGTGGATGTAAACATGTGTTTGAAACATGTTATATTTGATGGTTGCAAGTAGTTACAAGTGGTTGCTCGTGAGTGCATATACACACAGATTAGGCACTAGATTGGCTCAGTCACTTTCTTATTGCATATGCATATGTGTATTTGTGAAACTTGATGTGTTATCATATGGACGATGCATTTGTATGAATGATTGTGCACTTATGTAGAAGTTATAAAATATGATTAGGAGTAGTTGCATACATGATGGACTCATGGCACTGACATGATTTTCATTAAGGAGGTCAACTGAATCTGTAGACCGCCTGATTTTGCATTAGACAAAGACATATACACACACTATGCATATGATCATGAAAAGCATTAGAAACCTTCTAAGGACAATGGATGCCTGTGATTGGATGGTTGAGTAGATAGATGTTGGATGGTAGGATAAACATTCTTCCTAACTTAGAGATTTCAGGGACGAAATCCTTAAAAGGAGGGGAGAATGTAACACCCCGTATTTTTCGAGAAATACGTTAAGTAACAAATTAGAGAATACTTAATTATAGATCAGAGAATCAAGGGAAATGGGTTACGCCATTGCGTTCGTCTCAGAATTATGCTTGATATATTGTCCGAGTTTGCGTGAATCGGACTCCGTATGAAGGAGTTATGGCCTTCGGAAGAATCAAGAATTAGAAAGGTTCAAATAAAAATTCAAAATTCAAATCTAGAAGGAGAAATAGCGTGGTTGGGAAAGTTCCCGCCTAGGGATCAGGTCGACCAAGGGGTCGACCCTAGTGTCGACCTCCCCTATACAGGTCGACCTTAGTCTCGACCTGGGGGTCGACCTACCCCCCCACGGGCAGATTTGAAAACCGACGATTTGTGACTCCCTGCTGAGTCATTAGGGCTGAGTTGGCTGTTCTGGATAACTCTATCTTGTCTTAATGGTTTAGATTGATTCTGAGATGATCTGACGGTTCCTATTCAATCAAATCTCTATAAAAACAACCTAATACCTAAACCCTAAATCATATTTAAAATTAAACCAAGAGCCGTCATGCTGCCATTAGACAACCTAGAGTAGCCGCCACTTGAAGCTAACAAAGAGACGAACCAAGCTAAATCAAATCTAAATTAAAAGAACGACTAATCTACATCAAAGGAAAGCTATTCAGCTTTAGAAAATAGATTTCAAAAAAACAAGACTTGCCTATATTTTGTAAGTACAGTTATATTCCCGATTTAAACATTAATTTGAAGTCATGGCTTGTAAGAAACTGATATTAGAACAGTGCCTATTAGTTTATCTATGTGGATTCATGTTTATTCATGTGATTTTCCTATGTTATATTCTGGTGATGAAACTAATTGGAATTGACGTTCTCATGGAGTATGTTTGTGGTTTTTATATGTTTACATGAAGCCATCATGTTTGTTTATTTTCCTAAGTTATGCCATATGCAAGTTCATGAGGCTAAGCTATGTTCACATAATCCTATAAGTCTAAATCCACATGACTTTATGATTAGATCTATATATATGTTAATTTAAACATGTTTATGGGATAGATCTAAGTTAGATCTATATATGTTAATTTAATGTAAGTTACATATTTTTATGTTAGATCCAATTTAGATCTACATATGTTCATGGGTATGCAATCTAGATCTGTATATGTTCATGAGTACGTAATTTGGATCTATGCTAGTTCTCGCAATGGTGATTAGTAGATCTAATTTATTCACACTTACATGCCACATCATGTTCATACATATATTTATATGTCAAGGTGATGTTTATATTGTATGCAAGTTGTACGACATGATTCAACAAAATTTATAAGAACCTATCATGTTGTGAATTAATCTATCATGGTTAGAAACTGGGTGATTTCCTTATGCTATGTTTCACACAAGTTGTTAGGCTAAATAATGTTGTACAACCTTATATATTTAGATCTACAACTTACATGTTTAGATCTATGTTAAGTAGATCCAATCCCATGAAAGTTCATCCTTACATGCCCAAGTCTAGTTGTGTAGATCTGTGTAAAGTTCACATGCTTATGATTCATGCAAGTTTATTATCATATGCCAAATTTTATATGTTGCATTTTTTTTATGCTGTTGAAATATTACATGCTCCTTGCTTTTCCCATTTTTATGAGTTAGGATGAATATCGAGCCTAACACTATATGTAATTTTGCGAACGTACAACGGGAGTAACATGAAATTAAATGAAATTGGCATGTTGTCACATAAGCATGTAAATGAATAGTGGCATGAAAATGGTATAATTTATATACCAAAAATTATGTATACGATTTAGAAGGAAAGTGGGCCATAATTTATATATAAACGTGAAAGGTAAACATGTAAAAATGTAAAAGATGAATATGTCTAACTCGAGGTTAGACTGAATTGTGGTGTAAACCTGCCCGGAAGCGACCGGCACATCCAGTAACCACAACAATACCTGTCTAATGTGAGAGGTTAGTGCATCAAGCCTAGAAAAACCCGAGGTTAGACTGAGTTGTGGTGTAAAACTGCCCGGAACCGACTGGCACATCCAGTAACCACAACAATACCTGTCTAATGTGAGTGGTTGGTGCTTTAATTAACTAATTAAAGCTCATGAACAATCAAGCTAGAAATGTTGAGGTTAAGTAATTAAGGAAACACTTAACCAACTTAACATGTTAACAAGGCAAG
Source organism: Allium sativum (assembly GCA_030737875.1). NCBI lineage: Eukaryota > Viridiplantae > Streptophyta > Magnoliopsida > Asparagales > Amaryllidaceae > Allium > Allium sativum. Next base: position 558,381,676 of record CM060910.1, read on the forward strand.
ATTTATGGGGATTAAGTAACTAAGGAAACACTTAACCATTATAACATGTAAACTAGACAAGTGGGTAAGGTTAAGTAAATGTTTAACCGTTATAACATGCTAACTAGACTAGATGGCAGGGTTAAGTAAACTTAGAATACTTAGCCGTAGCATGATAAATAAACAGGGTTAAGTTAATGAGAGACACTTAACCAATATAACTTTGACAAACGAGTAAGGTTAAGGAACACTTAACCAATTTTACATGATGTAGGGGTGGGTTAAGTCAACATGAACCGCTAGATAACACTTAACCAATTTGACATGATATATGGGTAGGTTAAGTCAGTGTAAATTGCTGGATAACACTTAACCAATTCAACATGACAAGTGAATGGATTAAGTTAACTGATGACACTTAACCAATCCAACATGACGAGAAAGAGAACTAAGTAGTAAACCTTAGTTAAGAGGACTACGTTGTAAACCTTAGTTAAGAAAACGAACGATTCAGGAAACTACGTAGTAAACCTTAGTTAAGAGAACTAAGTAGTAAACCTTAGTCAAGAAAACTAAGTAGAATACGAGGAGGAGCGAACGCCCATCTGATCATGAAGAAGGCTCCAATGAATCGAGTTACGAAGCACGCGGCTTCGAGGTGACGTGAGGGTACTCTTGGTATCCCACTGTGAGGCAGCAGATGATCCTCCTGGGCTCACAAAGGTTAAACTCTGCGTTAGAAGAGGCTAGGGTATGCCTTGGTTGCAATAATAAGGCAACCTAAAGACTAGGATGGACCAGCGTGATTCGGCGAGACCAGTTTTTGCCCTGTGATAGCAACTCGTCGTCTACCTACCATCTTGAGTCAGTCGAGATACGTAAAGCGGAAAGTCGAAGAATTCCAAAGGACCATATACTTGCTATCTAGTTATGGGTGAGGTTGGCCAATAGATTTGTGGGGGCATAGAGGGCCTGCATATAGTTCTCATTCTTGTTTTTCTTGGGTGCCTTTCATTTGTTAGTTGAGGGTGGAGTCTAGTGGGACCATAGCCACTATAAAAGCAGACCTTAGCATCTGCAATCGGCAGATATCTGAAAGCTCCCGACCGAGTTCCGTGATTCCTGATTAGCCCTGCCACGGGACTCGGGTCGCATATATAGAGGACATGTGCATCTAGACATCGATAACGATTCACGACACATACGTGGGGAAAGTCTTGGAATTTATACCGCTCTGGGTGTTCTAGACTAGGGGCATCATTCTATAGGTAGCATAATCCCTAGTTGGACCTAGGTCGCGTAAACCCTGAATCCGAGAAGCATTCAATAGGTAGCATAAAACCCAGTGGCCCTAGGTAGCGTAAACCCTGGTCGAATCTAGGAAGCATTCGATAAGTAAACCCTAGTTGGATTTAGGTAACACTCGATGGATAAGGGACTTCATACACAATAAAAAGGGGATCATTTTATCATGAACACACGATGCTAGTTGAAACAGTCCTTAGTGGGTGCAGAGAAATAGAAGTGGGTGCGATAGCCAATTCCGTTAATCTTACCTTGTCTTGTTTTAGGATTATCTTATCACTATGGTATGGTTCTAAGTTCAGTTTGTTCATGTCATAGTCCTTTTCTTGTTTACATGCTGAAGTATAACTGGACATGACAGACTTATGTCTGACCTAGTTTGTTTTCGCCTCTTTTCTTCCGTTCCCCCCTAGGTAGCCAGGGAGGGAATAGCTTAGCTCATTTTGGACCATTACTCTTTCCGAGCTTGAAGATTTTTTGATGCATTGCTTTGAACTCCATTTTCTGCTGCTACGGCTGGCTCATGCTTTATTGGGGAATATCATTATCAGTTTATGCTTCTTTATTTTAAACAAGACAGATGCTTTGTTGTAATAAGTATTGGTGTTGTAAACAATCTTTGTACAAGCTGTGTTTTAATCAATAAAGGTTATATATTTTCCGCTGCTTTATTTGTTTGTCTTGTAATTTTTCTGCAACTTGTACCAAAAATGCTCCACCGAAGTTAAGGCATTCCCTTTGTGAGTGACCTTAACGGAGGTGGGGTGTTACACATAAATATCTTCTCGATTCTCCGCATGATTTCTTTTCCTTTTGATCGGGAAACCGTTTCCTCTCGAAAGGGTATCCCTATTTCGGCATGGTTCCGTAGGCATGTTAAAACTATGATACATGTCGAAGGGAAAAGTAGTGCCCAACCTCTATCTTTAGCCGAAGTGGTTTCACCTGCGTCTTATTTTCTCTTAAGCCTCGAAAGGATTTCCGTGCAATATAGGCCACTTTCAAGAGACTTGTTAGCATGTTGCACAAGGATGGTAAAAAGGAGAATAAAGGAGTTGGGGCTAAGGTGCACAACCCAAAGAAGAAAAGAGGAGATACCATAATTTCAGAATAGTGGTTCATCTAAAAAAGGATTGTAAAAAGATGGAATGCATTATTGCCACTTTGGTGAGGCAGGACACCTTATTAAGGAGTGCCCAATGAGACAAGGACAAGGCCAGAAGGCAGGAACTTCTAGGGGGCAATCTAATGTTCTCATAGCTGGTGGGCATGATAGGGGTAGGAATGTTTCCATCGAAGGATTGATTTCTATTTCTGATCATCCTGTTAGGATTCTTTTTCTGGCGCTTCGCATTCTTTTATATCTAATCCTTTAGTTGAATCTCGGCACCTGGATACTAGTATGGTTTTGGATCCCATTATTGCCTCAAACCCCAGTAGAGTTACGACTCATTTATCGAGGAACTGTCGAGGGTTTGAGAATCTCTGTGTTAGACGTTGAGTTTGGTTTGCGACGCATATGTTCTTGGTTTCATAAGATACTATCTGATTCTAGGATGGATGGGTTAACTATATATGGAGCCATTCTTATGACTTGCCATAGAAAGACTCTCGTGATTCCTTATGACCCCGAAAGGGTCTGTCATGCTTAGTCTCCTAGAATCTCTTGATATATCTATCGATGATTTTCGATTTGTACCAATAGTTGTGAGTATCCTAACGTTTTGATGAGGTTTGGGGTTTACCCCCAAGACACGAGATTGGTTTCCGTATACACTTGGTAGGCAATGCAAAGCCAGTTGCATTGCCTGTGCGACATATGACTCCTAAAAGAAAAGAGGGAACTCTCTAGGCAAGTAGGGGAGCTATTGAGAAGAGGTTTGATAGGTAAATTATATCAGAATGGGAAACCTATTGAAGACAATCCTTGAGAAAGCCTGTCATTCTAAGACGACTATTCATTTAAGAGGCGATAAATTGAATAAAGTTCGAGGTACTGGAACCAAACTTGCGAGAGGAAGTTGAAGTATAGAAGGAAGCAATGATAGGATGAGTTCCGACTTGCATACTTGGATCGGAGGTTAAGAAATTGTGCAACAAATAAGTGAAGCTAGTAAAAGTGCAATGAGGAGAGGATCGCAAGAACGCTACTTGGGAGGTTGAAGACAAGATTCGCGCTTCATATCCTTTCCTTTTTGAGAGTATGTTCTTAACTTCTTTTCCAAGCTTCGAATTTATACTTGCATCTATCATTTGAATATCTCATATCGATCGAGTCTTTAGGTAGAAAACTAATGAATGTAAACATGTTTGAGACATGTTATGTTTGATGGATGCAATTGGTTTCTAGTGAGTGCTCATGGATGCATATATACACACAATAGGCACTAGATCGGCTTGATCACTTACACTGATGTTGCATGTGGATGGATGATTGTGCACACATATAGAGCTTACATGTTATAGTAGGATGATTTGCATACATTTTGGTTACATGGCACAAATATACATTGCATTAAGGAGGTCAACTGAATCGGTAGACCTCCTGATCTTTCGCATTAGTTTACGGACATATACACACACTATTAGTATGTTCATAAATGCATTATAAATTCCTTAAGGATAATGGATGCCTATGATTGCTAAATGAATGAATGATTATTGGATGTTAGGATATACGTTCTTCTTAACTTAGAGATTTCGGGGACGAAACCCTTTGAGTAGGGAAGAATGTAACACCCCAAAATTTTAACGACACTAAAGATGAAGAATTAAAGAATAATTAGTGAGATATACACTATTAACAATGAATTTAAGGAAAACTTAATTAAATATTCATAATTGAGTAAAACGGAGTACAATGTGGCGTCCGTCTCGAATTTCTAGTCAGGATAGACATTTGGGTTGCGTAAATCAGGCACAATGCGAAGAAGTTATTAAGGTTTGAAGTTTTTATGCATATAAGGAAGATATATATATACATATAAATTCAAAAATATTCAAAAATCAGCAAAACCAGAAATCCGGTGCATAAATCGAGGAAGGGCCGACATTTTGAAGTCGACCCGAGTCCCTGCTGGGTCAACCTAGGGGTCGACTCAGGCACATGGGGGTCGACCCCGGGGTCGACTTAGTGGTCGACACCCATGAAGGGGGATCGACCTAGGGGTCGACCCACCTGAAGGGGGTTCGACCTACCTATGGCTCTGGAAACTTCTTTTCTGAACCTAGGTGATTTTGAAGCTAGGTTCATGAACCCTAGACTATATAAAGGACCCTAGACCTAGGTTTTATTTATCTAAATACTGACTGCGAAGCTCTGCTGCAATGAAAATTAAAATGGCCTTTCTTCTTCTAAATCAATTCAAAGAAGATTATACATATTTGAAGATTGCTACAGCAAATTTAGCGATGGCTACAACAACTTATTCAACATGTTCTTCGCAGTAAATTGGATCCATTTCCTTAGATCTATTCACTGTGAGGTCATGTTATTTTTAGATCTAAATATTTAAATAGTAATATTGATATATATACACAAAAATTGGTTCTTGAATCGGTGCTTAATCAGTTCTATTATGACATAATTTTCAGATCTGCTTTTATTTGTTCATATCGCAACCATGTTAAATCTTGTCATAATATGCCTATTCAGTTTATGCCTATTTCTATTAGTTTATTATTGATTCATTATTATGCATATTCTTTATTCTCTTCTCTCCCTCTTTGCCCTTTTTATTTTTATATAGCCAGGCTACCTTCAAGCCTAGGCCTAATGGTGAAAAATTCGAACATGAAAAATTGGGAACGATTGGGAAAGACATAATTTAGGGCATAATTGATATTGGAAAATATGGATATAAATTTGGGCATAAACTTGGAAATATACAAATATGGGTTTGGAGGCGTATGTCTTGTTGGATAATATGAATGTAGGCACGCATTGGAATAAATGTAAATATGTAATTGGGTATAAAATGGGACATGTTTAAATACTAATTTTGGACATAAATTGGGACGTATGTGAATATGAATTTTAGGCATACATTGGAAAATATGCCAATATGGATTTGGGTATAACTTGTAATGAAATGGGTGAATATGGACTAGGGACATAAATTAGAAAATATGTAGATTTGGGTTCATGCATAACATATATATATATTCCTTGACTTATAACTTGGGAAAAAGAGCATATGGTGCATAATTAAAAGGTTAATTGAAAAGGGGTGTAAAAGTCTATGATTTGAATAGTGAATTGGGCATAAAATTAAATATGGGGAAAAAGAGAAATAATCACCTATAATGACATAGGTAGATTTGGATAAAAATGGAATATTTCGTAATTACAATTAGGAATTGTAATTGTACTTATGACACGAGGTTAGGTTGCATTAGTGGCGGAAGTCTGCCCGGACCCGATGGGCATATCCAGCAGCCACTAATGCTGAACCTAATGTGAAAGGTCTAAGTGCGCAAATACGAATCGGGCTAAGACATGAGGTTAGGCCCAACTATGGACTAAGGCTACCCGAACCCGACCGACATATCCAGCATCCACACGTTGTAGGCCTAATGTCAGAGGTCTAGCCTATTATAACCATAATTGGACATGGTAATGAATTGGACCACTTATCCTAATTTAATCGATAAGGATTGTAGGATTATGAACTTCAGTTAGGGTTAAGTAAAACTGGATGGGTAGTGGGTGGGTTAAGTAAAATAGAGGGGGTGGGTAATGTTTACATATAGGCCTACGAGCTTGATCCAATAAGGTTGTGTAATTAAAGACACCTAGTGGTATACATAACCGGTGGAAAATATAATAAATTTATGTAATTAAAGACAACCTTGTAGGGTAAGCATAACTTGTAGAAATGATAGAATTAGATATGCATAATAATCTTCTAAGAAAACAACGATAAGTTGTAGTGACGGTGTAAATTGAATTTGTGATTAAATGAGAAAGAATGAGGAAAACTTATAAAATAAATTAGTTATATTTAATCATAAATTGTAAGTGACATGTTAATTAGGAAACATGTGAATTGAGATATACTTAACAACATATTAAGGAGAACATGTTATGGTAATGATGTAACCAAGCAAGAATATAAATAGATTGTGGATTACAGACCTTGGGCCCCCAAACCAGAAAATAACATGTTGTGGGCTTATTAATAAACTTAAATGGATTAAGTTATATGATTGAAATTAATAAGCAAGAGAAACTTGGTAATTTGAATAAGAATTAAATATGAATGGGAATAACCAAGTTAAATGGAAACCCAGTGAGGTTAGGCAAGCGCGTAAAAGAATGTTTAGACATAGGGTCTAACAACGTATTAAAGGAAGACGCTTGGACCAGTCCATACGTTTTGGGATGAATAACCCAACGGGGTAGAACATCGAGGTGTTATAAGACACGAAGGGAGCGCACATTCATCTAATTGTTATGACGGCTCCAAAGGAATGGGAATGGGAAGCACGCAGCTTCCAGAAGTACGTAAGGTGCTCCTAGTAGTCCTCTGTGCAGTGACAGATGTCTTATGCTGTACTCGCAGAGGTTGGATCTGCGCGTAACTACTAGGTGGGTGAGCCTTGACTGCAGATGTAGCTATGCGGTCAAAATGCTATGACGAGGTAACAACAGGGTGATTCAACGGTTGCCTCACGAGGAGGTAGAGAGGGTCATGAACAACAAGGATAGTAAACCATCGGATATCCGTCATCGACAGCCAGCGGGATGCGAAAAGACTAGAGCTAAACCGAAGATATCATTTCACCTTTCACTATCGAGGTACGGGGTTGAGGGTAGACGCCATATGGATGTTTAGATTGGTTATTATTAGGGGTGGTCGCTTAGCTCTGTAGTCTTTACTAGTTGAAGGAGGGGCCGCGGTAGGGCAATAACTACCATGAAAAACAGACCCGAGGGATATATGTATTTGAAGACACTTAAAGTCGGCCTGTACAAATATTGAAAAGCGCCCGACCGAGTTCCTTGTTCCCTTTTTAGCCCTGCCACGGAACTCGGTGCACATTAGAGGACGTGCGGTTGAGTCATCGAGCTACAATTACAGTACATATGTGGGACAGTCTAGATACATGCATATCTGCTTTGGGTGGTGTATCGTAGACTAGAGGGAATTATTGGGATAAGGAATCTGATTCGATCGATGGTGGCAGTCCATATGCTTACATAGCAAAGTAATGATAGATATATGCAGAACGTAACATTTTATATAGAGATCCGTACATCACTCCGGCATAGGATGAGGGACTGCAGTCATTACGATGGAGACCGTGCGAGTGGGGTACCATGGGGTGTATCTCAATATTGAGAGATAGCTACATATATTGTATTAGGTGAATCCATGGGAAAGTAACTGGGTACGATGCGCATATAAGTCTTGAGTGCTATTAACCCAAGTAACCTAATAACCAAGAAAATGTAATGGAACGGTATTATTAGGGATCATTCTATTTCTGATATACTAGTATCTGCGCGGTGTTGAGAAATGTATTTAAGAAGCACAATATATCTTGTTCATCTTATCTTGCCCAGTTCACACTTGTTATTGTTACTGTTATCTTGTTCTTCCAGTTTTATATACCTATCATGATACTTTTAATTATTTATATTTAAAAGTAACTGGACTCACCAAACTTTATGTCTAACCCTTTTTGTTTCCTCTCCTCTCTCTTCCATTTCTCCTCTACCCCTAGGTTCTCAGGGTGGTAGTGCTTAGAGTTGATTTGTATCCTTTTAGCTTAGCTAGGATGTTGGAGATAGATGTATCAGTTTGACTGCTTGTAAATCTCTTACGGCTTTGCAAGGGAAATATGGTTTATGCTTTTGTACTCTAATATTTTTGGCAGGACATATTATTAATGTAATTAGTAACTTATGATGTAAACTCAGTGTTTGGGACCACGGTGTTTTTATTTAAATAAAGTTTTTAATTCCGCTGCAATTTTACATGTCTGTCTTGTGCTATTATGTTTTTATTTACCTATAGAGCTTCACGAAACTTAATGCGTTCCCTTAGTGAGTGACATTAACGGACGTGGGGTGTCATAATTTGGCTCAGCGGTTTGGAAGGAATCTTCGTTTTAAGGTTTTCAGTTGGTTGTTTGGATTTGGAGAGCCACAATAGGCTTATTTGGGCCCATTTGTGGGCTAGTGGAAGGGTATAAATAGGGGGTGGGAGGTATGAGAAATGGTTTAGTTTCTCTATTCTATCATTAGGTGGCCTATGTTCCTCCTTCCTCTAACATCTTTCCACCATTAAAATCAAATCTAAACGAGGAAAAATTAAGATCTACACCATTGGAGGCTGGATCTACATCAATTGAAGGGCGAATTCACCAAATCAAGGAGTTCGGATTCAGATGCTTGCTATTTGAAATCTTTTTGCATTGATTTTTGCTTGTTTGGGATAATCGGTAAGTGGTTTATGTCTCTCACATGGATTCAATGAAGTGTATGAGTGTTTGATCATGTTTTTCATCAAATTCAAGTGTTTTCTCATTGATCTATACCATTACAAGTCCATTTTCATATGAATCACCCTTTGATCTATTTTAGCAAGTTTAGATTGGTAATTTATATGCCATTTCATATGTTTATGCAAGTTAGATTCGCAATTTAGATCATATGTTCCTTTATCATGGTTTTGGAATAATTTGCATAATTTTAGTGATAATCGTCATATTCATGTTTTAGTGACTTTATAACATGCTTATGACTGTGGGAAAGAAGTCATGGTCGGGTTGGTCGCACGTAGGGTGGTCCGGGTCAAGTGGCGTGGGGTCGGTCGAACCAGACCAGGGTCGGTCGTGCAACCAAAGATCAGGGTCGGTCGTGCTAACCAAAGGCCAGGTCGGTTCGCACAGGCATTCGTTCATGCACTGGGTCGACCAGCATGGTGAGGGTCGAACCGTTTGGTCGAGCACGGTTGGAGTGGTGCATGTAGTGGAAGGGTCGACCACTAGGGTCGTTCGAACGGAAGTTGGCTCGAGCACAAGGTTGGGTCAAGCATAAGTGGTCAAACAAAGGGTGGTCGGTCAGCTTGGCCGGGAAAGGGTTGGTCGCACCAGGGTCGGTCGTACATAACAGGGTCATTTCTGAAAATTTTATTTTTCAGGTACGACTCATATTTGAACAAAAAGGTCTGAAAAATATATTTTTCGAGGGCAACCCTCCAAACCCTAGCCACAATGCAGTGATGTAATTTGGCTCGATGACGGTGTGACTTCGAAGTAAATTCAAGTAGGAAGTGTTGAATGTGTTCGTTGATCGGTGTAGAATAGCGAATGAGGTGGTAACTCAAAGGTCGTGAGTTAGGGGATAATGGTTGCTCTAGAAGTTTGCTTGGGCCATGAAAAGTCGTCGAGTTGGATGACTAGAGATGATAAAACCGAGAGATTATCATTATCGTAAGTTCTAGCAGGATCAAAGCAGGAGTACGATAGGGGAACCTAAAAGACCGGTTGTAGGTCAAGTACCTGGGTATCGTTGAAAGGCCTAGTTGTCAAGATTAGACATACATGCGTATCATTGAAAGGCATATGGAGTTTATGCTAGAACCGGGGTTATCATTAGCGCTTGACATATGGCAAGGTTGGTCGTCATACGATTAACGATGGTTTCAAAGCAGGATTGGCGATGATAGCCAGAGTCAATCATGGATGATTGGTTGTTCAGTTTGTACCGTCTCATGTAGGTCAACCAACATCGAAGGAGATGTTCCTTGAGTGCTTTTCTTATATTTGTTTAGGCCTCTGGGGCTTGTGCTTGAGGGATGTTGAATTCGATTAGGATGGTTTACATGAGATATATATGATTTGGATTTTATGAGTGCTTACCATGATTAAATGAATGTTTTGGTTTCCGTGGATGAATGGTTGGATTTTTTATCGCAAAGGTTATCACTGTCCGATGTGGGAAAGATAGGGTTGATTTCTTCTCTAGTGTTACGGGTAGACTAGTATGTTTGTCTATCCATTCTTATATACTTTATTGATGAAGTTTGTTAGCTATTTTATCGCTTACTAAGACTGCTGTCTGACTCAAGGTTTTATGTTTCCTCTTATTACCTTGGGCTGTTCACGCGGTTGTGGATGGGCAGACCAAGTAGCAGGTGACATGTGATTAGTGTAAACGTTGCTGTTGTGTGAAGGAGAGCTGGAGGCTTACGTACCAGTTTTATTACTATCAAATATTTCTGTTTCCACTGTTTGAGTTACTCGATGAGTGTTGTGGTGAGGCCTTATGTACAAACTTTGGTATTTCCTACGATGTTGGGATAATCTTTTAGGATGTTTATAACGACCCGAACTTCCCCGTGAAGGAAAGCCTGGATTGCTTTGAGGACAAGCCACATCGGGACACAAACAGAAGAACACTTCATTGCTTATTACAACAATTTCATCAGAATACAGAGTATGAATAAATATTACACATCATAAATTATCAGAGATTTAAATACAATACTGCAGCGGAAAATAATACAAAAACACAATTAGAAGTAATACACAGATACAGAGCTTTCCGAATATCGCTTCAGCTGTAAATCAGGATCCTATGAATATAAATCCGCAAAACCAAAACTACTAGCTGCCCGTGCGGAAAATAGGGGCACCCAGAGTTTAGGATAAAACAATAAACTCCAGGTCAGTCATGTGACTGGTGTGAGAACTAAAACAGTTATTAATCTTTATTTTAATGTTAGGTAAATCCAGGGACCACGCCGTATAACACGGAATGGGTTTCCTCCCAAGAATACCAGTGCATAAAACAACATCGCAATGCTAAATAAAGAAAAATGAAGCTATTATAAGACCCAGGTCCCATCACACAATGCAACACAAGCCGGAGGATACGGTTTTACCTTATAATAGTCAAAGAATGCTTTATACGTTAAAACAAATCATTTGATACTATTATAAGTGCATAGTGTACAAACAACTTCAAAAATAAATGTATCAATCCTAGACGGCATGGGTACCATATATCATGTCACCAATTCTAGGTTCTACAGTCAAAACCGTAATTATCACGTATTGGAAGTTGGATTTCCATCTGTGAACCAAGGCTAGGGATCGTCCTTACCGAATTCGAGACGCTCTAGCCCGTGTCTCAGGATCAGAACGCATAGACCCTTGGAGCGACAGAGCCGGTCCACCGATGTGGATTAAAATGCCTGAACACTGCATTTTTCCGCCCTATGGGGCGTCAATGAGTCTAATGACACCATCGGTCCCGGATAGACCGATATATCCGAGGCGCCTCGCATTCCAACAACCATATAAGTCAAACTCATCAGGGCGTGTAAAACCACTGACGCCACTTCTAGCTAGAAAGAAACGCATGTCCTCCCTGAGGTCCTCTCCTATTTTTGATTCACACCGGGGTGTGAGGCTTGTGAATTAACGCTACACAAAGCTATGCCACAAAGGCCGTGCTTTGATCATCAACCACAAGACTCTGCTTTTCAACAGAAGCCTTGATCATTTGCATCTTAGCATGCCACACATGCAAACCTCTCCATGCAACCGATATCCATCAATTACACAGAATGATATCCAATGTCATACACACAGTCCATTTACAAGCCCGTTCTGGGAATGAACGAAACCGGAGGCACCTTGTACCTTGCATATCCATCGATCTCCAAGTATGTCTGGACGATCACCAACACTTTCCCTCCTCTTAGGTGTACGACCAAATCAAGATCGTCAGTAATTATCCAAACGATGTGAAGACCTCTAGTCTTCGACCACCGTCTTCATCCTCGTCCCATCGCCAAATCAGTTATTCAGAATGGGATAAACCAAGTCTTTCTGAGTAACTCGCGTATATAATAAACAAGTGTTACACAAACACAACATACGCCTCATTCCAATTCAGAATATTCTTTTATTCAAATATTCTTATACTTTGGGAAAGGTTCCCATTAATTTTATCAAAGATAAATTCCTTAAATTAATTCTTTAATCTTCCTTTGAATATCAATTCAAACCAAATTATGGTTTATCCAAACTAGTCGGGATTAACGAACCTTACCGAAGTAATCACTTGTTAAATTTCCGAACCCTAACCTTTGCATCCCAAGAAGTAAAACTGGTCATACTTCATATCTAACACCACGATGTTATCGGTAAATTCAATTACCACTTCACGTTCAAATCTAATTAAAGATTTAACTATCGCCTGGAGCAAAACTGGTGATACTCCATTCTCGATCATTTCAATCTAATTAAAGATTCATTAAAACTCCACTTGGTTTTAATCTTCCCAAAAATCACTATCAATGATTATTTAACTTGGAAAACCATATCCTATCAATGATATATATATAATCGATATAAACTTCCATACCCGACTAATAATATAAATGGAATAACGACAAAGCCTTTTAAACTCCAGATATATTAGTTGTCTTCCTCCATAGAAATTCACTTCGATTATTACCAAATCGAATTCCATTCCATTCCAATTTATTTTATTAAATTGGAAAACTTTACTTTGAAAAATCTCCTTTAAATCTTAACAAAAGATTTATAAATTCCAAACCACATTTCACTGTAAATCGGGTTAAAGAACGAATGTCGTTAAAACACAGTTCACGATAAACCCAATTCACATTCCATTAATTATTGGGTTAAAGAACAAGTGTTATTTAAAACACCGTTCACGATAAACCCAAAAATCAATGCAAATTCAATTCCAATTAAATACCATTTAATTGGTATACTGCATTAAATCTATGTGAAAAGATTTAATCTTTTTCTCAACTGGGTTTAAGAACAGTGTTAATGAAGACGCTATTCACGACAAACCCAAATCCCATTTGATATTAAATACAAGGCTCTGAATAGAAAATATATCGGCTTATATTTAATATCAAATTCTACGACCAACAAATACCGTATTGGAAATAACGATATTAATATATCTTTCAAATTTCCATAACAATATCTATATAATCATGAAATCCAACATCGAAATATTCCAAAGACAATTTCGATTCAAATCCATTCCAATTCAATTATTGGAAATTCTGTTTACTTTTAAAACCCTTTCAAATCCAATTTATTTATTTCAAAAATAAATGGGTTATAATTCTTGTTCGAAACTAGTTCATTTCGATAAAAATATATTTTTATCTTTTCAAATTTGGAGTTTTTCATCCCAATTCTTTCCAAATCATTTCTAACGATTTTACACTAATTAATTATATTTTTAATAATTTTATCAAGGCCCGTACAGTCGATTTCCATCAACGGCCATCGAACTGCACTTACAGCGACCTTTTCCATATTTGATTTGGACATAATTCCAAATCCAACCGTTAGATTTCAAATCTCTAATATTCTTTAGAAAGCTCTTTTTGATACGAACCCAACGGTTTCGGTTTTAGGAGAATCCGACAGTCGTATTTCCCGTAATGTCCATTCGAAGTCAATGATCGAAATTCGCAAACTGCCGCAGCGCCGCGCGTTCTATTTAGGCTATTATGTATATAATATATATATTGTAGATATCTCGTCGATTTCCTATTAAAACGTATTTTATAAATTGTTTTAAATTTGTTTCAAAACGATTTCAACTTCATATTCAATTACAAATCAAAGTTGAATATTCCATATCATCGATATATAATGATAGTATTGTCAAAATAGTATATTTTGAAATCAATTTCTTTTCGATATTTTTTATAAAAATGAATAAAAGCTATATAGATATCGTTCACATCAAAATGGCGCAAATCTAATCAATACGGCTTTATATATTTCAACAACTTCGTTATTCTATTCAACAAATTAATATTTTCTTCAACACATGAATTTTCTTTTATTCAACACATGAATTTTCTTTTATTCAACACATGAATATATATTTTGTTCAACATATGAATTTTCTTTTATTCAACACATGAATATATATTTTATTCAACACATGAATTTTCTTTTATTCAACACATGAATATACTTTATTTTATTCAACACATTGATTTATATTTTATTCAACACATGAATTTTATTTTATTCAACACATGAATATACTTTATTTTATTCAAGACATGAATTTATATTTTATTCAACACATGAATTTTCTTTATTTTCCAACTTGGAATGAGGCCCAATCGATTAACATATAATGTTAAACACATGTATATAATAGCAATGATAAATAATCAGCCATCATCCAGAGTGCATTCTACACTGCATAAGCATCAAATATAAATATTTAACGCTTATAACAGCCTGTCAATCAATCGATCGACATACAACTAATTATTTGGGATTAGTGTACGCCAAATATCATCCCAATACCCGTGTGGGGTTTCAAATCAACAAACACAAATTTTATTTGTGCAGTTGGGTGATGTGTAAAATTTATCGTCCCAATCAATATCCTTCAAATGGGTGTACATAAACAAACCGTCCGATTTGTTTATAATTATTTATTTTATATACACGTTAAAAATTATATTTTTAACTATAAAATATTTTATTCATTCCACATCACACAATCAATTTTTCACAACACATCAATCAAACAAACAAGTCATCCAGGGTATGTGGATGACGGGTGTCGGGTGCTGCTAAGCACCGTCTGCATCCTAGTATAATTTCAACTACAAAATAAATTAAAAGTGAGAAGTTCTCACCGAGGGTTCCACTCCTCCATTTTATTTCTGAAATTTAGAACAGTCTGGATCTACCCGTACTTCCAACGCAATCGTCTCCACGCTGTTCATATTAAAATCACATTTTTAATATGATGTTCTATACATTAAAACATCATATTTTTAATACTCTACCAATATAAAAATCATATTTTTATTCTTTCTATAATATAAAAATCATATTTTTATTCTTCCTATAATATAAAAATCATATTTTTATTATCTCTATAATATAAAAATCATATTTTTATTCTTCAAAATCAAATCTTTTCATCCTTTGTAAATAAATAAGAACCGTACTATTTTCTCTATGTAAACAAAAATAAAATCGAATTTAAAACATACCGCTGAAATGGGCGGCTCGCTGACTTGCTGGGCTTACTGGGTTCGGGTCCGTTTGGAGGAGGATGGAAGCGGAGGTGATTGGTTGGCCAACGGTGATGGGAGCAGTGGGGCAAAGCGCGATTGGGGGGGGGGGGGGGGTGGAGGGGGCCGGAGTTGAGCGCGGCGCCGGGGTCTTTGGGCATCGGAGTGGGACAGGCGGTCGACAGTGGGTGGAAAGGAGTGGCGGAGGAGGGGTCTAACACCGGCGAACTGGGGAAGAGGGGGAAGATCGGAGGCGCTAGGGGAAGGGGCGACCATCACCAGAGGCGCGGTGGCTCCGGGAGCGGAGGGCGCGATTCGGTCTGGCGAGGGGAGGGGCTAAACGAATTTGATGATTAAGGAGAAACTGTCGGGTTTTAATTTATGAGGAGGGAGGGGTTAAATATAAATATATATATATATATATATATTATTTTATTTTATAAAAGGGTTGACTTTTTGTTCAAACCCTAAACAAGACCCAACGACTATCGTCCCTAGCTAATAACCCCCATTCCGAACACAATGGGATATGTATCGTAAGCCAGTTCGGCTGTTTCGACCAGTTCCCGTCAAAACCAAAATATGAATTTATATATTGAATTTGAACGCTCATTTCAATTTACTGGGGCCATATACGGAATCTAAAAATTCCCGAAAAATATTTTCTAGCTTCGTATTGACGATACGGTCCTAACAAAACTAATTTCATCAAATTTTGAGACCGTTTGAAAAATGGCTATTTTCTGGTCGATCAAAATTGACAGAATCTGTCAAAACACGTTTTCTTTCGCCACACTCACATATTGATTCAGAAAATTATGAATTTTGGAATCTAGCAATAACTTGACATCGTGGATCCAACAAAAGTGGTTTCGTCGAAAACAGAGGTCGTCTGCAAAATTTCCATTTTAAAGGGCCAGAATTCCATAGCGACTATTCTGAATTTTCATCTGGGCATAACTTTTTATCCCCGCTATGAAATTTTCAAATTTTCGGATTCGTTGGAAAGATATTCTCAAATAGATTCTGATATTTTTGATTTTTCTAAAATCCGGTTTATTTTGAATCCTGTACATTCATTTGAACTTTGAAATCAAATTTTCGAACTACCGTGCCATTTTCAATTCCTTTTATAATTAAAAATAAATAATTATATTCTAACGTCGATTCAAATAAATACATACGTTCTAATTCTATTTAAAATAATTTCCTCTTCGTTATTATTTAAAATAATTCATTTTAAATATTCAAAATTCATTAAAATTGCCAAAATAAAAATTTTAAATTGGCTCAGATTTCCGGGTTATTACAATCTCCCCCACTTAAAACTTTTCATCCCTGAAAAGGAACGAAGCTGAAAGTTGTTTCACAAACCAACTCAACTTTCATTATTTTCATTATGGCCTAAGTTCTTCAACTTTTCAGTTTCTAAGAACTTTTCAAATTCTTCAAAAATTTGGCTAACACCCTAAATGTTCGAAAAATTTCGCCATAACCTTCCCTGCACGGGAGCACTGGGAAAATCCCGAAAGTTCCATACAGGCATCTCCAATCCAAAAAGAAAAACAAACAGCCAAGCTGCTAGCCAATCGGCTCATAAAATCGTCAAAAACCCAAGAAATACAATAAACATGTACCTGTTTTTCGGGAAAACAATTATATTCCTCTTCTCTAGCCTCCTTGCGATGACCTGTTCAATGTATATACATGTACATGTGTGCAATTTCAAACCATTTTCAATACAGTTCAATATTTGGTACAATTTGGCTAAATGGTTCAAATTTTGATTAATCAACCAATAATCAAACAACACAATCAGCAATCAATTAGTTGATTATCTTTTCAAATTCATAACTTGGATACATAGTCAAAAAATTAGATTTTTGATGCCAAATCACAACAACAAGCCCTGTCTAGTTTCAGTTCTCACACCAGTCAAATGGAAATACATAAATATCACACCTTCGTAATTCGAATACAAACTGCTGATGCTACGTAGTCATCAATAGAAACATCTCTGGACGACTAGAGTATAATTCTATATCTATCCAGTATATTAAAACTTCAAATACATGTAGATCAGACGTATATGCCAAATCTTTATATATTGGATTGTCCAAACCAATATAAAAATAATATTCAAATATGAATAATTGATTTTAATTTTCAATACAAAAATCATTTTTATTTCAAAAACACTACTCTTCACACTCGTTCTAGGATACTACCGATCCTATCTCTAACGAGTCATTCTCATTGGATATTACTAATCCAATCTCGGATGAATTCTTCTGTTTGGTTCTAACGTGTCTTGTTCTACGAGCTCTGTAAACCAAAGCTCTGATACCAAGCTATAACGACCTGAACTTCCCCGTGAAGGAAAGCCCGGATTGCTTTGAGGACAAGCCACATCGGGACATAAAAAGAAGAACATTTCATTGCTTATTACAACGATTTCATTAGAATACACGGTATGAATAAATATTACACATCGTAAATTATCAGAGATTTAAATACATTACTGCAGCGGAAAATAATTCAAAACACAACTGGATGTAATACACTGATACAGAGCTTTCCGAATATCGCTTCAGCTGTAAATCAGGATCCTATGAAAATAAATTTGCAAAACCAAAACTACTAGTTGCCCATGCGGAAAATAGGGGCACCCAGAGTTTAGGTTAAAACAATAAACTCTAGGTCAGTCATGTGACTGGTGTGAGAACTAAAATAGTTATTAATCTTTATTTGAAAGTTAGGTAAATCCAGGGACCATGCCGCATAACACGGAACGGGTTTCCTCCCAAGAATACCAGTGCATAAAACAACAGCGCAATGCTAAATAAAGAACAATGAAGCTATTATAAGACCCAGGTCCCATCACAAAATGCAACACAAGCCGGAGGATAGGGTTTTACCTTACAATAACCAAAGAATGCTTGATACGTTAAAACATATCATTTGATACTATTATAAGTGCATAGTGTATAAATAACTTCAAAAATAAATGTATCAATCATAGACGGCATGGGTACCATATATCATGTCGCCAATACTAGGTTCTACAATCAAAACCGTAATTATCACGTTTGGAAGTTGGATTTCCATCTATGAACCAAGGCAAGGGATCGTCCTTACCGAATTCGAGACGCTCTAGCCCGTGTCACAAGATCAGAACGCATCGACCCTTGGAGCGACAGGGCCGGTCCACCGATGTGGATTAAAACGCCTGAACACTGCGCTTCCCCCCTATGGGGCGTTAATGAGACCAATGAGTCCATCGGTCCCGGATCGACCGATATATCCGAAGCGCCTCGCATTCCAACAACCACATAAGTCAAACTCGTCAGGGCGTGTAAAACCACTGACGCCACTTCTAGCTAGAAAGAAACGCATGTCCTCCCTGAGGTCCTCTCCCATTTTTGGTTCACACTGGGGCGTGAGGCTCGCGAATTAATGCTACACAAAGCTATGCCACAAAGACGGTGCTTTGATCATCAACCACAAGACTCTGCTTTTCAACAGAAGCCTTGTTCATTTGCATCTTAGCATCACACAGGAAAACCACTCCATGCAACCGATATCCATCAATTACACAGAATGATATCCAATGTCAGACACAAAGTCCATTTACAAGTCCGTTCTGGGTCTGAACGAAACCGGAGGCACCTTGTACCTCGCATATCCATCGATCTCCAAATACGTCTGGACGATCACCAACTGATTCCCTCCTCTTGGGTGTACGACCCAATCAAGAGCATCATTAATTATCCAAACGATGTGAAGACCTCCTTTCTTCAACCACCGTCTTCATTCTCGACACATCGCCGAATCAGTTATTCAGAATGGGATAAACCCAGTCTTTCTGAGTAACTCGCGTATATAATAAACAAGTTTTACACAAATACAACATACGCCTCATTCCAATTCAGAATATTCTTTTATTCAAATATTCTTATACGTTGGGAAAGTTTCCCATTAATTTTATCAAAGATAAATTTCTTAAATTTATTCTTTAATCTTCCTTTGAATATCAATTCAAACCAAATTATGGTTTATCCAAACTAGTCAGGATTAACGAACCTTACCGAAGTAATCACTTGTTAAATTTCCCAACCCCAACCTATTCATGCCATGAAGTAAAACTGGTCATACTTCATATCTAACACCAAGGTGTTATCGGTAAATTCAGTTACCATTTCACGTTCAAATCTAATTAAAGATTTAACTATCACCTGGAGCAAAACTGGTGATACTCCATTCTCGATCGTTTCAATCTAATTAAAGATTCATTAAAACTCTACTTTGTTTTAATCTTCCCAAAAATCACTATTAATGATTATTTAACTTGGGAAATCATATTCCGTCTTTAACTGGGTTAAAAAACCAATGTCATTTAAAACACGGTTTACGATAAACCCAAAATCACATTCCATTTACAATGGAAACTTCCTGGAAAACAAATCGATATATATAATCGATATAAACTTCCATATCCGACTAATAATATAAATGGAATAACGGTAAAGCCTTTTAAACTCCAGATATATTAGTTGTCTTCCTCCACAGAAATTCACTTCGATTATTACCAAATCGAATTCCATTCCAATTTATTTTATTAAATTGGAAAACTTTACATTAGAAAATCTCCTTTAAATCTTAGCAAAAGATTTATAAATTCCAAATCACATTTCACTGTAAATCGAGTTAAAGAACGAATGTCATTAAAACACAGTTCACGATAAACCCAATTTACATTCCATTAATTATTGGGTTAAAGAACAAGTGTTATTTAAAATACCGTTCACGATAAACCCAAAAATCAATTCAAATTCAATTCCAATTCCAATTAAATACCATTAAATTGGTATACTTCATTAAATCTAAGTAAAAAGATTTAATCTTTTTCTCAACTGGGTTTAAAAACAGTATTAATGAAGACACCATTGACGACAAACCTAAATCCCATTTGATATTAAATACAAGGCTCTGAATAGAATATATATCGGCTTATATTCAAAATCAAATTCTACGACCAATAAATATCGTATTGGAAATAACGATATTAATATGTATTTCAAATTTCCATAACAATATCTGTATAATCATGAAATCCAACATCGAAATATTCCAAAGACAATTTCGGTTCAAATCCATTCCAATTCAATTATTGGAAATTCTGGTTACTTTTAAAACCCTTTCAAATCCAATTTATTTTTTTTTCAAAAATAAATGGATTATAATTCTAGTTCAAAACTTGTTCATTTCGATAAAAATCCATTTTTATCTTTTCAAATTTGGAGTTTTTCATCCCAATTCTTTCCAAAACATTTCTTATGATCTTACACTAATTATTGATATTTTTAATAATTTTATCAAGGCCCGTACAGTCGATTTCCATCAACGGCCATCGAACTGCACTTACAGCGACCTTTTCCAAATTTTATTTGGATATAATTCAAAATCCAACTATTAGATTTCAAATCTCTAATATTAGTTAGAAAGCTCTTTTCGATACGAACCTAACGGTTCCAGTTTTAGGAGAATCCGACGATCGGATCTCCCGTAATGTCCATTCGAAGTCAATGGTCGAAATTCGCGAACTGCCGCAGCGCGGCGCGTTCTATTCAGGCCATTATATGAATATAATATATATATTATATATATTTCATCGATTTTCTTTTAAAACGTATTTTATAAATCGTTTTAAATTCGTTTTCAAAACGATTTCAACTTCATATTCAATTTCAAATCAAAATTGAATATTCCATATCATCGATATATAAATTATAGTATTTTCAAAATATTATATTTTGAAATCAATTCCTTTTTTATATTCATTATAAAAATGAATAAAAGCAATATTGATATCGTTCACTTCAAAATGGCGCAAATCTAATCAACATGGCTTTATATATTTCAGTAACTTCGTTATTCTATTCAACAAATGAATATTTCCATCAACACATGAATTTTCTTTTATTCAACACATGAATATATATTTTATTCAACACATGAATTTTCATTTATTCAACACATGAATTTATATTTTCTTCAACACATGAATTTTCTTTTATTCAACACATGAATATATATTTTATTCAACACATGAACTTTCTTTTATTCAACACATGAATTTTCTTTTATTCAACACATGAATATACTTTATTTTATTCAACACATGAATTTATATTTTATTCAACATGATATACACGTAAATGTGTATATTTTATCCGCTTATTTATCTAGTTTTCTATTTAAAATAATTAATATTATGTATTTATAGCTGTGTTTTCAGATTGTTGATAAAAAGCTTGGTTTAGAGCACTTGATGGATAAAGCATGAAGAATTTGCTTAAAAAGAGTGAAGTTGAAATTACTAAAGCTTGAAGAGTTTAAAGCTTGAAGAATGGTTGCAAATAGAGTTCAGTTGGGTAGATTTGGCTCACTAAAGACTCATGTTGCGTTCACATTAGCTCATTTGCAAGGTCTCTCACTCAACAGCTGCGTTCACACTAGCTTATGTGTTAGTTGGGCTAATTATTTAGTCCTACATTATGGAAGTTGCCAAGGAGCCTTTGTCATATCAGCTATAAATACACTTTATCTTATTCATTGTAAAACACACTTAGTTTTATTCTGTAATTCTCTTCTTGGAATAAAACTCTTCTTCTCCATTTCTCTTAGTTGTTGTTTTATTTTATTTATGTTCATGTTATTTAGTTTCTTTTTATTTTCTTTTCTTTTAGCTATGTCTAGCTAATCCTCTTTGATTAGGGGGTGATGACGCTAATAGATATGATTCATCATAAATCACATAGCCAATAGATGAGGATTTTATACATGTAGATCTGGATTTGAATCAAGGGTTAGATCTGAACCTTCATATTCTGTGTCGTTTAAGAGCTATGCTCCTTCACAGGGTATATTCGTGTTCGATCTAACAATTATCAGATTTAGATCTAATTTTAGGGTTTTAGAAATTAATTAGTGAATCTGTCCTGATAGTCTATGGTAGTTTAAGAGCTCAGCTCCTGCATAGGCTATGCTTGTCGTTATTTACTTATTTGTTTCTAAGAATCTATTTATCGCTGATTCGTGTTTGTGACAGAAACATGAATTAGATCTATATTTATTTGTTGGCTATTGATGAGTGTGAATCTAATCTATGTCATTATCCCCTAATTGCTTTCTCTTATTAGATAAATCTCTCTTCTTTATTTAATTGCTGTTATTTTCTGTGTTTTCAATCAATCAAAATCTTGGAATAACTTGATTGGATTTATTAATTAAAATACTTTTGGTCCCAGAGTTTGACACCCTCTACAACAATCCTTGTTGTTTAGGAAAGTCGAACAGATTTTACAGTTGTTTACAATTGTATAATTTGTTCGCAAACAAATTTTGGCGCCGTTGCCGGGGACCAAAATAATTTTTATTTTTAAATCCTTCGGGTTATATATTTATTTTCTTATTTTTCTTTTTTTTTAAAAACACAAAAATATTTTTAATTTGTTCCTATTTGTTGTCTTGTATATATAGAAGAATTTTTTTGACTAGTGATTTGGTGTATTAATTACATTGGGACTATCAATCATCTAAACAAGAGGATAAAAAAAATTTGCTTTTTATTATGATTCCTTTCCCTTTCTTTCCAATTTTCTTTTCACATTTTTCCTTTTATAATTGATTACAAGCAATTAAAAAAAATTACAAATTTTCCTTTTTAGTATTTTCTTCTTCTCTGCCACTTCAATATCATGCTCTGTCAAAAAACCCATCAATAATCACCTCATCTTCTTGGCCATCTTCTCCCATAGCTTCACGCAACATACAAACTCCGAACCTCTCTCACCAAAAACGCCATCCCCAATTACCCCCAATACCAAATCCACAGCCAACAATTTCCCTCTTCAAAACTCCAGACCCCATCGCCATTTCACACACAAACCAGTCACAAAGTCCACCACCCAGTTACATCTCATACCCAACAAAGATCTTCTTCACAGCCAAGAATACCTTCAGAAAACCAGTCAGCTATCACCTTTCATTCACCATCCCTTCTCCTTCAACTTTCATCACGTCCTCCAAACATTCACCTACAGCAAGCCATTCAACTCCTCCATATAACAACACTTCGCCAAACTGACTACTTCAAACTCCAACATCACCCACCATGATTCTCACCAAAGCCAAGACACAACCTCCTCACGCAAAAACTCCTCCAATTTACATCACCGTGAAACCAACCGCAGGTCTGCAGTCCACCGCAACACTGCTTCATTCGCGTCTACCCTCCATAGGGCAACCAAACTCCAAAACCCCTGAGTCTCCATCCTCCGCAAATCCCCACTACATCGAACCCCAATTCATCACTCCCAAAGACCACCGCGAACCAATCGTCCATCTCATCAGCCCTCCTGAGCATCGGTCATCGCACCTACAAAAAAAAACCCAAATTCACCAAATCGGTAATCAATCGCCAACTGAATTCGACCGCAGCCTCCAATTCCTTGGATTTGAATCCCTGCAAATCGCGATCTCAAACTGGATTCTAAAAACGGAAACTGGTATTGACTTTCGATTATACCGTTGTCGACTCTTGAAAAAAAAGGAGACGTGTTTTTCTTTTGAGGACTTGCTGATATTTTCTGGAAAACCATATAAGGGGGAGGCGTGTTTGTTTGTTTAAGTCCGCGGTACTCCTGCTTGGGTTAAAACATTGTTTGTTTAAAGTTTTTCTTTTGGACGTGGGTTATATCTTTGTTAGGGTTGGCATATTTTGGGAACTTTGTTTTCTTTCTATTTGTTTATTGGGGTAGTTCAGGATTTTTTTTCCAGAAATTGCTTCCTTTATTTAACTGGAAGGGCCAGGCTTCTGTTATTTGTTGTTGAGTCTTGCTTTACTTTTTTTAGATATTTGTTTAGACGAGTGCTTCTAGACCAATTTCTTAGTTTTCTCCTTTAAAAAAATCTATTTCTTTGATAGTTTCCTTTCTCTATAATAAAAAAGTTTGAGGGATTCAGACGGGTTGGAGCGGTTGCACACCAAGTGGGGTGTGAACACGCTAGCGCGACTCAACTACACTAGACGGACTGCCGATCTAGGTGGGAATTATTCTAAACTCTAAAGGTACTGCTGCAGAAAAAAAAAAGACATTGCTTGTAAAAATCTTCTACAGGGGCAACGACTTGCTTGTACAATCTTTTAATTTCTGCAATGGTTATTTCTGCATTCTTATTCATTTTGCTAAGGGCAATACCCCAATTCACATAATGTGAGGGATTTCATCACCCTTTCCTTAGCCCACAAATTGCATTTCATCATAGAATCTGACTAATAATAACGGTTAGACGTTGGACCTAAGGGTGTCGCGGGCTCATCTAGGGCTTAATTGTATTTTGATAGTTGATTCATTTGGAACGAATTATTTCTTGGTGTCTAGACTACGGCAGAGAAATAACCGTTTATTAATATTACGGTGATTCGTAAATATTATATATCGGTTGTTACTCTGAAGGTACTTAAACCTTCGGCTGCATTGCTAGGGTGATTCTTGGTGCACCGATAACTCCTGTCCGTTAACTGGCTGAGAAATCTTTTGGTCTAAGTAATCAAACGTGTCACTACATAATTTTGAGTTAGGAGCCATCAAAGATAGAAAATTTCATTGTAGCTAATTTCTGTGTGTGATTGTTTTGTGTATAATTTTTTTTTTAAATTCCTCAAAAACAAATAAAAATTTGAAAAAAAAATCCTCTCTTTTAATTCTCACTAGTCTGTAGGTCGTACTTTTCCAAAAAAAAAACTCCCATTTTCAAAACATTTTTCCTCCTCACCTCTCTCTGAACTTCTCCATTGTCTAAATTTCTTTGACAAAATCTCTTCTTCTTCTTTCTGGTGCATGCAAACTTGGACCCGTGACCAAGAATCTCGTCGTTTAGTTAGAATCGAACCACCTTCTCTTTCCTCAAAACCCAATTTACTCGACCAACCCTTAGAAATTGCTAACGAGCCTGCACCTTGCACCCTGATGGACAGAATTCTTCCCGATAGAGTTTCTGTCCCTTCTTGCATTCAATTACCCAATCCTGTGGGTAATCACTTTGAAATCCGATCGAGTCAGATAAACATCCTTCCCAAATTCGGAAATTTTTCTCATGATGAACCATATAGTTTCTTAACGAAATTTGAATATGCTTGTGCAACCTTAAAATTACAACAGTTATGTGAGGATGGTATTAAACTTCGTTTGATTCCATTCGCACTAACTGACTCTGCAGAAAAATGGTTTCGCAGCTTGCCCCCAAATTCGATTAAAAAATAGGATGAATTTACAGCGGTTTTCCTTAAAAAGTTCTACCCCCCAGAAAAAATAGCTAGAGTCAGAAATGAAATGACCAATTTCCACCAAAAAGGGGGTGAATCTTTTTGGCAATACTTCAAAAGATTTGAAGAACTGCTATTGAGTTGTCCCCATCATGGTTATGAAACATGGTCGTTATGTCAAACTGTATATGATGGACTTGATAATAGTACTAGGCAAATGTTAGAGTCCATGTGTCAGGGCAATTTTCTAAAACAGACTGACGTAGAAGCTTGGGAATTTCTGGACGAGTTAGCGAAAAAATCGAAACAATGGGAACGAACCAATGAAAAATCTCTCTATTCGCGATCAAGCAGTAATTCTGTCGAGTCCTCTTCTTCTTCTAATACTCTTGTTGATGCCATCCTGAACGTTGTTAGAATACACACTGAGTCTAATAACGTTTCCCAAGCTATGTGTCACATATGTCTTGACACTAATCACATGGATGATGACTGTCCCTAGTCCCTTGAGTAAGTAAACGCTTTCAACCGACCCAATAACCACCCAAACCTTTCTTATGGTCCGAATAATCCTCTGATGAACAGACCTTTGAATCGAGCATTTCCGAACAATGTCGTGAACCCTCCTCTTAGGAAAAATCAGTACACTTCGAACCAGGCTCCTTTCCACAATCAAATAGTTGCTCCCTAATATGAAAAACGCCTTTCTACGATTGAGGGGAATTTATCTAAGGTGAGCAACCTATTAGCGCAAATGACTAAGCAAAGTGTTGAAAATCAAAACAAGTTAGACAACTCCTTGCAATCATATATGCAAAACACGAATCAACAAATGAGTAAACTTCAAAAACAAATGTCTCAACTTAACGCTAGAATAAGTGAAAGGGAAAAGGGTACGTTTCCAAGTCAACCCATTCAAAACCCTAAAGGACAAAATTCAAACCCCAACTAAATTCACTTCATTCAAGATTCAAACGTTAGTCAATTGAATGCTGTCACGACTCTTAGATTCGGCAAAAAGATTCACAACCATGTGGTCAACCCAAATGTTTTAACGGACGATCTTCCAAACTCTCTCGAAAATTCGACCAACTCATATTAAAACATTGAGCCAATTTCTGACAAGGACCATCCTCAAACTCAAGTATCCAAACCTACTGAGTTGTCTGCTCCATTTCCTCATAGACTCCGACCTAGTAAAAAGACGGATCAGCTAGAAAAGACTCTTGAAATATTTAAGCAAGTTAAAGTGAACATTCCTCTTTTAGATATTATCCAACAAGTTCCACAGTACGCAAAATTTCTAAAAGATTTGTGCACTCAAAAACGTCATACACAAGTACCTAAGAAAGTGTTTCTAGCGGCAACTCTAAGCGAGGTCTTGTCCCAATTAATGCCAGTGAAATACAAAGATCCTGGCTACCCCACAATATCATGTACTATTGGGGACAAGAAAATCGATAGATGCCTACTAGACTTAGGTGCTAGTGTTAACTTGCTTCCATATTCCGTATATCGCCAATTAAGGCTAGGAGAACTGAAACCCACCAAGGTTACCCTTCAGCTTGCCGACCGTTCAATTAAGAAACCTGTGGGCGAAATCGAGGATGTATTGATTAAAATCGGCGAATTCATCTTTCCTGTCGACTTCATTGTCCTAGAAACTCAACAGGTAAGCAATCCTGCGAACCAGATCCCTTTGATTCTAGGACGACCCTTCTTAGCAACATCTAATGCTCTCATCAACTGTAGAAATGGGTCTATGAAACTTTCTTTCGGTAACATGACTGTCAAACTAAACATCTTTAAAACAGAAAACTCTCCTAATTCTTGTGTGGACCAGTTTTCTGAAATCCATGCTGTCCACGACAATGAACCCAAGCTCGACGTTCTGAATAACGAAATTGAATCAAATTACGAAACCTTGTTTCAAGATATTCCCGAAAATGTCTCTGATTCGATTCCTATCGAGCCGCTCACAATTGAGCCTGTCCCTCAACCAGTTTCTTCGGTTGAGTCATCCCCAAAATCTGAACTCAAAGTTTTGCCCGGTCATCTTAAGTATGCTTACTTAGGAGACAATGAAACTTTTCCTATCATTATCGCTTCTGACCTTACTTTAGAGCAGGAACAATTGCTCCTTCCCATTCTTAGGAAAAATAAGGAAGCAATTGGTTGGTCCATGGCTGATATTAAGGGGATTAGTCCTTCGATATTCCAACATCGAATCCACCTTATAGATGATGCCAAACCCACTCGTGATCCCCAGCGTCGACTAAACCCTATCATGAAAGAGGCAGTTCGTGCTGAAATCCTTAATGCCTTGACAATGGAATCATTTACCCAATTTCCGATAGTCAATGGGTTAGTCCGATTCATGTCGTACCTAAGAAATCAGGGATTACCGTGATCCAAAATGAAGCTAACGAGCTTATCCCAACCCGTACCTAAACCGGTTGGCGTGTTTGCATTGACTACAGGAAACTTAACGCTGCAACACGTAAGGATCATTTCCCTCTGCCATTTATCGATCAAATGTTAGAAAGGCTAGCCGGTCATGAGTACTATTGTTTCCTTGACGGGTACTCGGGCTATAATCAAATCCCTATCGCTCTTGAGGACCAAGAGAAAACCACTTTCACTTGTCCATTTGGTACATTTGCGTACCATCGTATGTCTTTTGGCCTCTGTAATGCACCTTCAACCTTTCAGAGGTATATGATTAGCATTTTTTCTGATATGATTGAGCGATTTTTGGAAGTATTCATGGATGATTTTTCCATCTTCGGGGATTCGTACGCTGAGTGTTTACATCATCTGGATCTTGTTCTTAACCGTTGCAAAGATAAACACTTAACGCTTAATTGGGAAAAGTGTCACTTCATGGTTAAACATGGCATTGTTTTAGGACATGTCATCTCTAAAAAAGAAATTGAAGTAGACAAAGCCAAAATTGAGGTTATCTCGAATCTTCCCATTCCCAAATCCGTTAAGGACATCCAATACTTTTTAGGTCATGCTGGCTTCTATCGTCGCTTTATAAAGGATTTTAGCAAAATCACTCGACCTTTGACCAATCTTCTTGGTAAGGACGTTCCTTTCGACTTCAATTTTGATTGCTATTCATCGTTTGAGCATCTAAAAAATGAGCTTGTCTCTGCCCCGATCATCTGCTCTCCTAATTGGAAGCTGCCTTTTGAAATTATGTGTGACGCCTCGAATTTCGCTGTTGGCGCTGTCTTAGGACAACGTATCGATAAGATTCTTCATGTCATTTACTACCCAAGTAGGACTCTGAAGCTCAAATCAATTATACGACTACTGAAAAAGAACTTTTGGCAGTCGTTTTCGCTCTAGAAAAATTCAGACCTTATCTAGTTGGCTCACACATCACGGTTTATACCGATCATTCCGCACTTAGGTACCTTTTCTCTAAAAAGTATGCTAAGGCTCGTCTCATTCGTTGGATCCTTCTACTTCAAGAATTTGACCTTACCATTAAGGATAAAAAAGGACCCGACAACGTTATTGCAGACCACTTGTCTCGTCTTCCAAATGCCCCGTCTTCTTCTCTTCCGATCAACGAGAATTTCCCCGATGAACAGCTGTTTTCTCTATCCCCTGATCCTTGGTTTGCTGACATTGTCAACTAATTAGTCACCAAGCAGACCCCTTCTTTTTGGTCTAAGCAGGATAAACACAAATTCTTTTCTCAAGTGAAACATTTTTATTGGGACGACCCCTATCTTTTCAAATATTGTCCAGACCAAATCATTCGAAGGTGTGTTCCCGACACTGAAACTCACAGTGTCCTCTCTTTCTATCATGACCAAGCCTGTGGTGGTCATGTCGGTCCTAAAAAGACAGCTAAAAAGGTTCTCCAATCGGGTTTCTACTGGCCCAACCTTTTCAAAGAAGCGTACGAATTTTGCAAAACTTGTGATCGATGTCAATTCTTAGGGAAAATTTCTAAACGGAATATGATGCCCCTAAACCCCATTCTAGAGGTCGAAATTTTTGATATGTGGGGTATAGACTTCATGGGACCCTTCCCTAATTCTTTTGGGATCCTTTACATTCTCTTAGCTGTTGATTATGTTTCCAAATGGGTCGAAGCTGTACCATGCAAAACAAACGATAACAACATTGTTGTGCGTTTCTTGAAAGAAAACATCTTTTCTAGGTTTGGCACACCTCGCACAATAATCAGTGATAATGGAACACACTTCTGTAATCGTTCTTTTGAAGATCTCATGAGAAAGTATTCGATAACCCACAAGTTATCCACTCCTTACCATCCTCAAACTTGTGGGCATGTTGAAGTATTGAATAGGCAGATTAAACAAATACTTGAGAAAACTGTGAATCGAAATCGTAAAGATTGGCCCCAAAAGTTAACCGACGCTCTTTGGGCTTACCGCACTGCTTTTAAAACAAACTTAGGTATGTCCCCTTATCGGTTGATTTTTGGTAAGCCATGTCACTTGCCAGTTGAACTAGAACATAGGGTAAAAACGTTGAATCTTGATTTAAAGCAAGTAGGTGAACATAGGAAGCTTCAACTTAATGAACTTGATGAAATTCGAAATGATGCCTATGAAAATGAACGAATTTACAAGGATAGAAAAAAAGTTTTTCATGATAAATCAATTTTACGTAAAACTTTCATGCCAGGTCAAAAATTTCTGTTGTATGACTCAAAACTGCATTTATTTCCGGGTAAGTTAAAATCTAGATGGACATGACCTTACACTGTACAGACTGTTTTTCCGTATGGTGCGGTAGAAATTAAGAATCCAACCGATGGATCATCCCATAAGGTCAATGGTCAACGCCTTAAACCTTACTTGGAACCAATACCCAACCAAGAGGAAGAGCTCATGGTCCTCCATGAGCCACATTACATTCGGTAATACGCACTAACCCTCTTTTGTACATATGTAAATGTTCTCTTATTTGCTTTTCCCTTTCACTAAGATATGTCTGATTAAGACTGTGAGGACACAGTCACACTCAAGTGTGGTGGGGGGGGGGGATTTACATTACATCAGCAATCAAATTTTATGAACTAGGCCATTCATTGAACAAGGACTAACTTAAATTCATAAATAACACCTTGGTTCTTATTTGATAAGTTGAATTGTTGCGTGATTGGAATGAACATTATTTATTCATTGAATTGTAATGTGTCTTTTTAAGATGCTAGCTTGAAACTGTGCAGACGTTAGTCGTTTTCTGGAGTAAGCGTGTCAACCTTTGTTATACATGTTAGATTGTGCAAGTAAAAATAATCAAAAAAAATCATGAAATAAAAGGATTTTGCACCTACATTTGTTGGATTTTCCGAGTTTGTTTTCATGCATAATATTTTCTTTTCCACTCAAATTTTCAAATTCGTAAGTTCTAAAATCCACTTGGCCCAATTAAGGAGAAATGACTCATTGTAGCGTTCTTCTTCGATACCCCACATTATTCCAACCCAAGTTTTTAGTCGATTTACATCCATGTTTCAACAAGTTTATCTTATATTGGTATATTCAAGAACCTTTGTTTAAAGGTCAAAAACGTCACTTTTTATACCAATATTACACCACCCACTCCGAACTTGTTTTAAGGTAGGATAACCATATACCACATCTTATTTTATATGGGTTATCTATCTTACGAAACTTTGCTTATCATTCCTTTCAGCTTTTTGTATAACATCAATCCAGACTTGTGTGTTGAATTAGGGTTATAGAAGTAGAGTAACTGGGGCACAAAACTTTCCTTTCATGAAGTATTGGTTTAGTAGAGGAGGAATCAAATGAAATAATATACGGCATCATTCCATTCCATTTCCATTCATCATTCATCATGCCCAAAAAAAAAGGAAAAAAAAGAAGGAAAAGAAAAAAATGAAATAAAGAGAGAGTCTCTCTGAATAAAATAGTCTTCATCATTCTTGACCATGAAGCATCCATTTCCATTCCATCCACATCCATCATACCGTGCTTAGAAGCAAGGATTGTAGTTGAGGAGATGAAAGGAAACAAAACGTCCATATGTGCCTTAGTATTACTTTATCTTTTGTAGCTTGAAATTCAACTAATACACTTGCCCTCTTATCTAGAATATTTTTAGAACTTACAAAATTTTCCTTCATCTATGCATAACTCATATCCAATACATTACAGTTACATTAGTGCAAAATTATTCAAAAAAAAAAAGAATAAAGAAATGATTGGGTGCACATTGTCGATGTGTAGAACTTTGGTTGACACCATGCTCTTAATCTTCAAGACAATTACAG
Organism: Allium sativum; assembly: GCA_030737875.1. Taxonomy (NCBI): domain Eukaryota; kingdom Viridiplantae; phylum Streptophyta; class Magnoliopsida; order Asparagales; family Amaryllidaceae; genus Allium; species Allium sativum. The sequence continues at coordinate 558,413,648 of CM060910.1, forward strand.
TGTTATCAAGGAATTACGATTCAGCTTGAAAATTTTTGTTCATTTTTGCACTAATTATGGGATGGGCAATTTGGCGCTAAACCGTTATTATTGAAGTTAGGTGAAATCCTTGGAATGTGAAAGAGCTTAAATATATTGTTTGATTAATCCGCGTACTCAAGACGCTTTGGATTTTGTGGGTAGTATCCGCTGAAAACCCTCACGAGACAACACTCGTCCTACTAGGGACACCTAGGGGTTTAACGGCTTGTTGCATACGCTAAATGCAATCGTGTTTCCTACGAAAGTGTGAAATATCTTAGTTTAGTTTATTCGTGGACGAATAAAAAGATAAGTGTGGGGGTATTTGATATACACGTAAATGTGTATATTTTATCCGCTTATTTATCTAGTTTTCTATTTAAAATAGTTAATATTGTGTATTTATAGCTGTGTTTTCAGATTGTTGATAAAAAGATTAGTTTAGAGCATTTGATGGATAAAGCATGAAGAATTTGCTTAAAAAGAGTGAAGTTGAAATTACTAAAGCTTGAAGAGTTTAAAGCTTGAAGAACGGTTGCAAATAGAGTTCAGTTGGGTAGATTTGGCTCACTAAAGACTCATGTTGCATTCACATTAGCTCATTTGCAAGGCCTCTCACTCTATAGCTGCGTTCACACTAGCTTATGTGTTAGTTGGGCTAATTCTTTAGTCCCACATTATGGAATTTGCCAAGGAGCCATTGTCATATCAGCTATAAATACACTTTATCTCATTCATTGTAAAACACACTTAGTTTTATTCTGTAATTCTCTTCTTGGAATAAAACTCTTCTTCTCCATTTCTCTTAGTTGTTATTTTATTTTATTTATGTTCATGTTATTTAGTTTCTTTTTATTTTTTTTTCTTTTAGCTATGTCTAGCTAATCCTCTTTGATTAGGGGGTGATGACGCTAATAGATATGATTCATCATGAATCACATAGCCAATAGATGAGGATTTTATACATGTAGATCTGGATTTGAATCAAGGGTTAAATCTGAACCTTCATATTCTTTGTCGTTTAAGAGCTATGCTCCTTCACAGGGTATATTCGTGTTCGATCTAACAATTATCAGATTTAGATCTAATTTTAGGGTTTTAGAAATTAATTAGTGAATCTGTCCTGATAGTCTATGGTTGTTTAACAGCTCAGCTCCTGCATAGGCTATGCTTGTCGTTATTTACTTATTTGTTTCTAAGAATCTATTAATCGTTGATTCGTGTTTGTGACAGAAACATGAATTAGATCTATATTTATTTGTTGGCTATTGATGAGTGTGAATCTAATCTATGTCATTATCCCCTAATTGCTTTCTCTTATTAGATAAATCTCTCTTCTTTATTTAATTGTTGTTATTTTCTGTGTTTTCAATCAATCAAAATCTTGGAATAACTTGATTGGATTTATTAATTAAAATACTTTTGGTCCCAGAGTTCGACACCCTCTACAACAATCCTTGTTGTTTAGGAAAGCTGAACGGATTTTACAGTTGTTTACAATTGTATAATTTGTTCGCAAACACAACACATAAATTTTCTTTTATTCAACACATAAATATACTTTATTTTATTCAACACATGAATTTGTATTTTATTCAAGACATGAATTTTCCTTATTTTCCAACTTGGAATGAGGCCCAATCAATTACCATATAATGTTAATTATATGGATTCCCAACAACACATGTATATAATAGCAACGATAAATAATCAACCATCATCCAGAGTGCATTCTACACTGCATAAGCATCAAATATAAATATTTAACGCTTATAACAGCCTGTCAATCAATCGATCGACATACAGCTAATTATTTGGGATTAGTGTACGCCACATATCATCCCAACACCCGTGTGGGGTTTCAAATCAACAAATACAGATTTTATTTGTGCAGTTGGGCGAAGTGTAAAATTTATCGTCCCAATCAATATCCTTCAAATGGGTGTACATAAACAAACCGTCCAATTTGTTTATAATTATTTATTTTACATACACGTTAAAAATTATATTTTTAACTATAAAATATTTTATTCATTCCACATCACATAATCAATTTTTCACAACACATCAATCAAACAAACAAGTCATCCATGGTCTGTGGACGATGGGTGTCGGGTGCTGCTAAGCACCGTCTGCATCCTAGTATATATTTCAACTAGAAAATAAATTAAAAGTGAGAAGTTCTCACCAAGGGTTCCACTCCACCATTTTATTTCTGAAATTTAGAACAGTCTGGATCTGCCCGTACTTCCAACGCAGTCGTCTCCACGCTGTTCATATTAAAATTACATTTTTAATATGATGTTCTATACATTAAAAATCATATTTTTAATACTCTACCAATATAAAAATCATATTTTTATTCTTTCTATAATATAAAAATCATATTTTTATTCTTCCTATAATATAAAAATCATATTTTTATTATCTCTATAATATAAAAATCATATTTTTATTCTTGAAAAATCAAATCTTTTCATCCTTTATAAATAAATAAGAATCTTATTATTTTCTCTATGTAAACAAAAATAAAATTGAATTTAAAACATACCGCTGAAATGGGTGGCTCGCTGACTTGCTGGGCTTACTGGTTCGGGTCCTTTTAGTGGAGGATGGAAGCGGAGATGATTGGTTGGCCAACGGTGAGGGGAGCGGTGGGGCAAAGCGCGACTGGGTGGGGGGCTGGAGTTGAGCGCGGCGCCTGGGTCTTTGGGCGTCGGAGTGGGACAGGAGGTTGATGGTGGGCAGAAAGGAGTGGTAGAGGCTCCAAGACTGGGCGACGCGGCTTGCGTTTCAGAGGGAGGAGGAGGGGTCTAACGCCAGCGAACTGGGGAAGAGGGGGAAGATCGGAGGCGCAACGGGAAGGGGCGGCCATCACTAGAGGCGCGTTGGCTCCAGGAGCGAAGGGCGCAATTCGGTCTGGCGAGGAGAGGGGCTGAACGAATTTGAGGATTAGGGAGAAACTGTCGGGTTTTAATTTGTGAGGAGGGAGGGGTTAAATATAAATATATATATTATTTTAATTTATTTTATAAAAGGGTTGACTTTTTGTTCAAACCCTAAATGAGACCCAACAACTGTCATCCCCAGCTAATAACCCCCATTCCAAACACAATGGGATATGTATCGTAAGCCAGTTCGGCTGTTTCGACCAGTTTCCATCAAAACCAAAATATAAATCTATATATTGAATTCGAACGCTCATTTCAATTTACTGGGGCCACATACAGACTCGAAAAATTCCCACAAAATATTTTCTAGCTTCGTATTGACGATACGGTACTAACAAAACTAATTTCATCAAATTCTGAGACCGTTTGAAAAATGACCATTTTCTGGTTGATTGAAATTGACAGAAACTGTCAAAACACGTTTTCTTTCGCCACGCTCACATACTGATTCAGAAAATTATGAATTTTGGAATTTAGCAATAACTTGAAATCATGGATCCAACAAAAGTGGTTTCATTGAAAACAGAGGTCATTTGCAAAATTTCCATTTTTATGGGCCAGAATTCCATAGCGACTATTCTGAATTTTCATCTGGTTATAACTTTTTATCCCCGCTATGAAATTTCAACTTTTTCGGATTCGTTGGAAAGATATTCTCAATTTATTCTAATATTTTTGATTTCGCTAAAATCCGATTTATTTTGAATCCTGTACATTCATTTGAACTTTGAAATCGAATTTTCGAACTACCGCACCATTTTCAATTCCTTTTGTAATTAAAATAAAATAATTATATTCTAACATCGATTCAAATAAATACATATGTTCTAATTCTATTCAAAATAAATTTCTCATCGTTATTATTTAAAATAATTCATTTTAAATATTCAAAATTCATTAAAATTTCCAAAATAAAAATTTTAAATTAGCTCGGATTTCCGGGTTATTACAATGTTGTTTAAGTTTGAAAAAGTCTGCTATATGATACTTCACTATTATAACATGTTGTATATTTTCTACTATACTTTGTCCTTGCGTTGTGAGTTTTTTGATAGGTTCCACTTGTGCTTACCTACTCTAATGATCGTCCATAGCTGCCGTACACACCTTTCATTGCATTATTCCTCTTATTTAGTGCGAGGATATGGGAAGTCATCACAAACGATGTCCAAATTATATTAAAACCCTTTTAAATTAATTTGTAATTATTATATTTTAATAACGATTTCTATAGCGACTATTTTAAAATTTGATTTGGACATAACTAACAAATTATAACACAAAATCTGGACTTTTCTCTTTCACATGAAAATTATAATCAACAAGATTCCAACGTTTCTTGTTTCATGGAAATCCGACTAATATTGGATTCTGTGTATTCAGTTGAAGTTCAAAACTCAATATTACGAACTTCCGCGTCATTTCGAGCTCGATTTATATTATATATAAACTTAACGTTTAAACGTCGTTTTTAATAATGAATTAAATATTAAAATCCATTAATATTCTAAATATAATATTTAAAATAATAAATTAAATTAAATATTTGACTACCAAAAATATGGGACATTACATTCTTCCTCCTTAATAGAATTTCATCCCCGAAATTACTATGGTAAGAAAAATGTCACAAAACCATTAATTTTCAAATCCAATTTAATTTAAATCAAAAATTAATTCATTATTATTAATAAAACTTTTCAAAAATATCAAAAGTATTCTAACACCGTAAATTCTCGGAAAAATTCGGCAGAGTCTCCCCTGTACGGAGTGACATCTGCGACATTGCACGAACAAATAATATATGTATATCGACCCACACGGTCGGAAAACAAAATTCAAAACCCAAAATTTTATATTTTCGTCTAGGTGTACCCTTCACGAGCGCTATTGAGCATACTTTCTCAACTTATGTGCAATCTACGCAATCAAAATCAATCTTAAGCCATCTGACACCTGTATTTACTCAGTTTAATATATAAGTAACAGATATATGAAATTCTAATTAACATTTCATTTATTAACCAGAACAACTAAGTAAATTCCCATAATCAAACATATAACATCATTCATATGCAAACACGGGATTAAATTATCCTGTTTCCATTCACATGCGATTCCATTTTAAATTTTATACTGGAATTCATTTCTTTGCTTTCAATTTATTAAACTCTTAATAAATTGTTAATTAATTTTATTCAAATAATAAATCGTATAATCAACAACCAATACACAATGAACTCAATCAATCCATTGAATTTACATTCGATATTAATATTTACATTGATTTATCATATTCGAACATCAATCGATTAACATACGATTAATTTCTATGTATTATTATTCATTTAATTTCCAAATTCCAAATCTATTTTATTCAATTTCAAACCCGTTTCTCAATTTAGTTTCACTTAACCAGGTTAAGTTCCAATTCAGAATTTCAATCCCAATTAATCAACACACAATATCTCAAAATTATTTCTTTTCTATACAAAAATAAGTTTAGGTAAAATTATTTCATTTACCCTCTTTACAAAACTATATTGTATCCATTACCAGTTTAATGTTTCCTAACACTTAAACCGATCAACCAACACAATACAAAACATTTGTATATTAAATCTACGAATATGCTCTCATACATACATACATATATACACTCAAACTCAATCTAGGATATTACTAATCCCATCTCTATCGAGTTATGCCACAGAGTCAAGGTTATTACTAAATCAATAACTCTGATACCACTGTAACGCCCCGGGGATTTTCGACCCTGAAAATCGATACAAATACCCCATGTCGACTATTCAAGCATAAAAAACACTGGAACATTAATCGAAAGAAGTTAGAGGGTGAGATAAGAAATAAAGAAATATTAGAATAGAAGAAGAAGAACCAACATAGAAACAGAGTCTCACATCGCAGCGGAACAAAATATAATATAGAAATAAATCTTTACGAAGAGCTTTGAAATAAAACTTATAATCATTATAGTACACCAATACACCTGGACAATTATAATATCCTGTCCTCATATACAACACAAAGTGAAATAACAACCATATATCATACGTCAGGACTTCTCCAACTTGTCTCTGGACTTCGCAGCATCCGATAACCTAAACCTATACAACCCAGTCTAACCCAAGCATTACAAACGTCAGATCAATCTGGTGAACCAAAGTGAGAAAAACGCACTAAGTTTAAAGGTATAACACAACATGATTTAAAAGTTAAAATCTTTTCAAAAGAAAAGGATAATCGTAAGACCAACTCCACACATAAATAAGGATGGTTTTTACCTTACAGTAACCTAAAACATTTTTGAAACCAATATATTTTCTTATATTATAATAGTGTCTAAATACAAATAAATATCAATCTAGCAGAACACTTGCATCTGATCCTCTACATATATAGTATACAATCAAAACCGCGGGCTCTTATTGGAGAATGGATTTCCATGGCATGGTATAGGAAACCGCCTTTTCGATAATGTACCTTCGGAGATGAATACATTGGGGTTTAACAAGAACATCTTGCAACCCAGGATAAACATGACCGACCCCTCACTTCGCTTGAAAGTACCGAATATATAATCACCACGGTTGGGGGCCAGCCAACCAAATCGATAGCATGCATACAATTAAAATAAAAGGGACAACCGAAGGCATTTGATTTCTTTAGATCAATTAATGATATACCCTTTTGATGGGTGTGACCCACATAGCCATGCGGCCTACCCGATTTAAACCATATCCCGTTTGATGAGGCTCGAGGTTTAACATTACTTTTAGAATAACATATCACCATTCACTTTGAATGCCACATCATCAGATTCACCGGATATCACTAATTGACATCCGAAAAAATATTCTACGTATTTAGCTAGGAGAAGGTGTACAACCTTCTCCGCCATCAACAGAAATACATTTGTAGAAATCAACGTACGTGATTACTTCGGAAATACTTTGTCAGACAATCGTCCATACGAGTCATCCAGGAACAGAATGAACCGAAGGCATCCTCCTACTACATCCTATATAGGTATCACTCTGAGGATAAGTAGCAAGTAGTCCTTGCAATCCGTAGAATCCAATCACGACAGAATCAATGTCGAAATATCTCTGGCCGATAAACCAGAGAAATTCAACAAGTGGTCCTTCCGTTTATGAAGATCCACGGTCTTCAATTGCTCCAACTTAAATTTGCATCTTCACGTATTTGCTAGTCCGGAATAGTTTTCAATTATAAATTCGATCTCGGTCTTTCTGTATCAACAATCATATTGGCCATATTTGATAGTCGGTTATTTAACTATCAAATAAATAATCATGAGAATAAATGAGTTCACTGATTCAGTATTCGACATTAGTTGGCCTCGTTAATTAAACATCTGTTAATTATATTATTTATATCTTCCAATATTGGAGTTTATCTTTTACTTCTTATTACAAATAAGAATATTCTTAAAATCATTTTATTTGCTTATAAAATTTTTCGAATATCGCTTTCGACATCACTTACGGAAATCATAACTTATGTTTCCCTCAATTTCTCTCGTTTTTAAACTAACACCATTCTTGGATAATCGTGAAGTCGTTCAAGTTGGGGTATTTTATTTACCTCTCAGACCTTGACCAACAACATTCATATCTTCAGAATGGATGGAAGTTTATTAACCACACGTTTCCCTTCGGAATCCTTATTTAAATCTCAATAATGTTTACTTAATTAATTATTAAGTACACTATTATTATACTTCTCTATTAGTCTTTAATAATCCTTTATAATGTTATACTCGAGCTTTGATTCCAATATAAATAGAATCCTTTATAAAATTTCTTAAATATTCCTCAAACAAAAATACTATATTTGATTTAAAATCATTTATAACTGTGTTTAAAAATCTAATATAAATATCTTTCTAAATCTTATATAAATATCTTTATAAATCTTACACTTATCTTTTACAATTTTGATAATTGACATCTCGTACGAATCCTTATATTTAATTTTATCAAAACAATTCAACTTATCAACAGTAACAAACGTTACAGATTTCATTTCAACACTTTGTATTTACCTTTATTACAACTTTCCAAATCATTACGACAACTTATGCGTTGTCTAAAATCACATAGCGATCCTTTAAAGATCTTTAGTTTATAAATCAATGGTTCAATTTATTATTTGTACCTATTGTTACAATTCATTATTTTCCAAAACTCTTACTTCATTTACAAATTCCATTTGTAAATTATTATCAACAACTAATATTTTGATTTCATTTTTAAATTCTTAACTTCCTTTTACAAAATTGTTTGTAAATCATTTACGATAACTTATGTTTGTTGCCGTTTCCGAAATCTTTTATTTATCTTATATTCTCGCCTTCGATTAATATTCCGAACTTCGGAACATAACATTTCGAACTTCGGAATAGTTTCAACTCTGCTTAACATTCTGAACTTTAGGATATCGCATTCTGAACCTCGGAATAAATCTCACTTAGCCATTTCATACCATTTTCCAATTTCTAAATTTCCTTTTTCTAACTTTAAATATTTAGTAAATATTTGATTTAAGCTATCAGATTCGCTAAAAACCCCATTTATAATTTTGTTAAAAAAACTAGGTTTTAATATAAAGCCCTTACATAAACACTTTTCAAAATTTAATTGGATTCATTTCAACTTCGATCACTTTTTAAATGAATTTCAAATAAAAAGAAATCTCATATATTATTATTAAAAACAATAATAATTCACTTCAATAATTAACTACAGTAGACATAGTTAATTTCTTAATTTACTAAAATAAATAATAAATTCCTTTTTAAAATCTTATTAAAACTAAAACAAATATTAGTTAGACCATTTCGTTAGATTAATTCAAAACCAATAATTTTATAATCATTATTAGTTAAAAACGGTTGACTTATTCAACCCAAACCACAATTATCTCGTTAATCAATTTCGATTGGTGCTTCCTTTAAATTAATTAATAATATAAATAATTCCACTTAATTATTTCTTAAACCCAATTATTCAAATCTTAACCATTTGGTTAAGTCCAACTCATTTGCTTATAAATCTTATTAACATAAGCATTTGTTTTATAAAATAATTTAATAATTATTTATAACTTTAAATAATAACGTTTATTTTCTTATTATTAAACTTCTATTCAAAATAATATAATTCAAATTCCATTTAAGTTATAAAAAAAATTCTATAGCTTTATTTCCGTCGACTTACCTGGCGGTAAATCAATATTTATAAAACAATTGATTTGTAGGCCGTATATAATTGATTACTCAACCAATATTACCCATTGGTTTTAAAAAAAAACAAATGTTGAATCTTAGGTCAACGGTCAACAACCAAATCAATCATCTAATCGGAAATAGTTCATATAATGATCATATGAGAATAAATACCATTAAACATATTTGAGGAATCTCGTTGTATCCCTCTAACCTGTTCTTCCCTGTATTCAAACAGGTTATCTCAAATAATATTATTCAATTCAATTTAACTAATTATTTCTATAGCAGTAAATAACGACTATTTATCATCAACCAAATTACAAAACCATTCAAACAATTTAACATGTTTATTTTTTAAACATGGCCAACAAGGTAAGTTACCTTAACCGGGACCACTCGTTAAACTAATGATTTGGTGCTTCACTGAATTTAAACATAGTTTAATTTTGTCGGTTCAATCAACATATGAATATATATTTAACAAACAACAAACAGTTACCCATTAGCAACCATAACACACAAAATAAAAACCCAACTTATATAAAATATAAGCGGGAGAACTGAGTGAATTTAACTCAATTTGATTTTCGTTTATCGTTCAAGCTGATCGATTTCAGTTAATTAAACAAACTTTTAAATTAATTGAAATTTTCGGTTCCTTCGTACTTTATCCAAAATGATTCCATGATGTAGATCTCGTTCCCATGATTTCGATGCATTTTGTTTTGCTCAATTGGGACCTAGCTGCAACAAGATATTAATGTTTAAAGTTAATGTTATTTAATTTATAATAAAAATTCCTAATTATAGTTTAAACTTCACTAACTTCATTAAAAAAATTGGGCCAGTCTGTTTATTCTCCATTCAATGCCCTTAGTTCTCAACTGTGTGCTCCATTGCACAAGACCTCACCGCGCATGGTCTGTTCCTAGTCAAGATTTTGATATTAGTATACATAACTACTTTAATTACTCATTAATTAATATAATTACTTTCATTCTATGGGAATAAGGCTGATAAACTTCTGAGTAGCACAAAACCAGGCCCGATCGAAATCCTTCGTGCCTTTCTCGTTTGGAACCTTCAACCCACGCTCCCATCAAACTCCCACCGCCGCAGCCACCCACGACCCACTAGATTCCGATCATACCAGTCCCCAAAGTGCGCCCAAACATCCTAGCTACCTATTGGAACCTCTTGTTACTCCGCCTCCCCGTTTACACTCGATTTCACTTCGAATGACAGCCCTTCTCGACCAAAATCCGATCGCCAGAGAGAACGAAACCCCGTCTCCACCGCTTAGATTAAAGAACACGTTGAGCCGAGCAAGTTCATAGTGGGTAGTTCTCGAATTAGTGAATGGATGTTGAGATTTTGAGTAGAGAAGTATCGATCAATTTCAGCCATGGGATGTATTTGTGGCGGCTAAAAAATAATGTTGACCACAGACAAAATAATTGATCGAAAATAGGGTTTGCAAGTGAACGTTATATGTATATACATATGTGTACACATAAGAGGATTTGGGAAGGATTTATTAATATTTATATTATATATAAACTTAAAATTGAGGTATCTTATAAAAACAAACTCTTACGATCTCCGTTTTTGGTAAAATAATGTAATTCTAGCATAAAAAAATATATTCCAAACACGATGGGACATGTTTCATCAAATTCCAAGGTCATCTGTGAAAAGTCCTTTATAACCGACAAGCTAAAAATCACGGGTTTAAATTTCCCACGATCGTAAATTAAATTCAATCAACTTGAAACTTTGACATTCTACTAGACCTTTTCCTTACGGATTCAATGAAATTTGTTTCGTTAAAATCGGATTTTGTTTGGTTAGTCGTTTATTCCTTTAAAGTTACCCCTATCTAAATTGGTCAAAATAATATAAATGATTAAGGCATTTATCATTGCCACAATCAAACGGCAAGTCTGATTGACACGAAAATTGAAATTATATAATACTATATGATTAATCAATACAAATCCAGCAACACAAGTTTCATCTCATTCCGAGACTGCTTCCTGGTACGCTATTTATATACGCCAAAAACTGCTATTTTGGACACCAAAATACCCAATGTCCAAAAATAACAAACCTCCTACCTATCCTAACTCTAAACGTCGATATGAACTCAACGGAATTGGTTTCATAGCTTAATCTGATTGTCTGCTCATGTTATACACAAATACCTCCCTATTAAATTAAATTAATTTAATCACGTGCTATAGAAAATGATTGGATGTTTACAGCTGCCATGGTCACATATGACACCAGTTTTCCATGAAATTTAATACCTTACAGTAATTTAATGTTAGGTTCCAATGAAACTAATTTCGTTGAAAACGGACTTTGTCCGCAAAACGACCACTTTTAACGCTTATGGAATATCGAATAAAATATTATAAAAATCTAAAATAATTAATTAAAATAATAATAAATTATTATTATCATAAATACCCAAACGGAAATATCATATAGCTTCAAATACAAATCATACAACTCAATATCATTTGTTTCGAGTAAAACAATGTCCAAATTATATTAAAACCCTTTTAAATTAATTTGTAAACGTTATATTTTAATAACGATTTCCATAGCGACTATTTTAAAATTTGATTTGGACATAACTAACAAATTATAACACGAAATCTGGATTTTTCTCTTCCATATGAAAATTATAACCAACAAGATTCCAACATTTCTTGTTTCACGAAAATCCGACTTATATCAAATTATGTATATTCAGCTGAAGTTCAAAACTCAATATTACAAACTGCCATGCCATTTTGAGCTCAATTTATATTATATATAGAATTAACGTTCAAACGTCATTTTTAATAACGAATTAAGTATTAAAGTCCATTAATATTCTAAATATAATATTTAAAATAATAAATTAAATTAAATATTTGACTACCAAAAATACGGGACATTACATTGTAAATTAATGCACTGGGTTTATCAAGGAACGGTTAGAATAGGAATGAAAGTTGATACCAAAATAGCAGATGTTCATTGATATGGCACCTAAAGAGCAAGAAGTCGGCGACAAGTATGTTGTTATAACACTAGATGAGCATCAACTGCATTACGCCATGAAATTAGGATTTCCTGCGACTAATAATGTAGCAGAGTATGAATCGATGGTGGCTAGTATGACCTTGGTAAAAGAACTCAAGATTCCATGGAACCAAGTTTTTAGTGCCTCTCAACTCATGATAAACCTACCTAAGATGATATACCAAACTAAAGATCCAAATTTATCACAATATGTCAAAAAGATATTGGAAATACTTGAAACGTTTGAAGATTTTTTGATACATCAGAAACCGAGGGGAGAAAATTCCTAGGTAGATTCACTGCCTAAATTAGTCAAATCCAGAGGAGCACTAGAAACACGATTAGTTTCTGTTGGATATCAGCAATTCCAAGCATTAAGAAAAAAATCTATTGTGTTAACCAGATCCTAAACAAAGATACAATGTAAGGAAAAGGAGAGGATGACGTCTGAACCTTTGTCCGAAAGCCAAAACTTTTTCGGAGGTCCCAATTGAAGCCACTAAATGACACTAATACAGGAATATATAAATAAAGAGACGCTGCCTTTAGATAAAACAAAAGCAAGGAATATTAAAAGACAAGCTTCCAATTTTATCGTAATAGATGGAATTATGTACAGAAAATGTTATGTATTCCCATACTTAAGATGTGTAAATCCTAAGGATGACATAAAGCTGTTAGTCGAAGCATATGATGGATTTTGCAGGGATCATTCTAATGGAATAAAATTGTCCAACAAATGATACGATAAGGATTTTTCTGTCTACAAATAATCAAACAAGCCGTCGACTTGATTAAGAGATGTGACAAATGCCTAAGGTTTTCTAAAATCCCTCGCTTACCCCCAAATGGATCAACTCCTATAACGAGCCCATGAACGTTTGATGTATAAGGAATAGATCTTATTGGGCCCTTACCAATTTCCAAAGGAGGATCAAAGTACGTCGTAGTGGCAATCAACTATTTCACTAAGTCGATGGAATTAGAGCCGCTCTCAAAAATAACTTTTGGAAAAGTTTTGAGGTTTTTCATCAACAATATAGTAACAATGTTCGGGATACCCTAAAAGATCATATTAGGTACTTGAAATCCGTTTGAAAGCGAAGAACTTTCACAATTTTGCTTCAAAAATGGAATAATAAAAGTTTCTCATCGGTTGCACACCCGAAAGCCAATGGACCCGTGGAAGACGCAAATAAAACAATCAAAACCATACTGAAGAAGAGGTTAAGTATAGCAAAAGGAAATTAGGTGGATGAGTTACCCCTGGTCCTTTAGGCTTATCAAACATATACTAAAACAGTTATTGACATACCCATTACTCTTTAACTTTTGGTTGTGAAGCATTTCTCTCGGTTGAAATAGAAGTACCGTCCTATAGGAGAATTGCTTATGCCTTCGAAAAAATCGAGGAATTAAGATAGTCTTAGTAACGATATTTTTTGTTAACACCCGCACTAGGTTTGACAATGCATATGTGTTGGAGCTTAGGAGATGATTAGCTTCAAGGTAATTGAAACGCAACATAGTATCGAAAATTGAACGAGTTCCACCATTCCCTAGGCATCCAGAACTTATGTCCGAAGATTATTTTTACTCTTCCCTTAGGGAGGAGATCATCATGCTTACGAGACTATAAGATCCATGATAACCTCGGGGAAAGGGCATCATGAGTTAAAAGAGAATGACACCTTCATGCGACAATTACCTTCAACCCCATGATAAAAAATATACGTCATCTTAAGAGGAAAACTGGATAATGCATCACAATGACTAGGTTGTTAACATATCATAAACCTAAGGATTATACGATACTTCCACATCAATCTGGACTTAAAGAAGGCCTTGATTGTGTTAGTTATCAAGTCGCAAGTGTGTAATGAGTTTCCTACCACTGTCGTGCTACATTAGGCTTACTACGAAAGAGTTAAGTCACATGTTTGAAGGTTCAAAAGCAGAGATTCCTCGGTTTTGCCCAAGGCCTTTCCTCTTTCGAAATGATTGTGATTAACCCTTTCACAAGAAAGGATAGCGTTAACTTCCTGTCTAATTATTACAAACACAATAGGATTATCAAATCGGGAAACGGTTAAGTCCCAGACTTCTCCTTTTTATTTATTGCGGATATATTACAAGAATGAAAAAGTCACCAATTTGATTGAGAAATTAGGGTTTTGTCTTGAAGAAAAGAGTACAAGATTGCGAATTTGAAAATTTGGTCCCGAAAATGAGATCCCTAGCATCTTATTTATAGACAAATTAGTCCTCGTTTGTCATTGGGCCAGCAGGAGTCCTTTTCCGGGTTCAACAGCTATGTGTCGACCACTTTTCCCCTTTCGATCCTAGTTGCCTTAGCTCTCGACCACTCATGTGGCCTTATTGATGGATATAACATAGTTTTTAGGGTGCCGGTCTCGGTTCTCGGGAGGATCGTATTGCTCTTAAGAGTATCTCTTTGGCATTGTTTTCTTCCTTTTGTATTGATACCAAACCTACCGGTATGGATGGCTTTGATATAGGCTTTTGGCATCCGGTTATAAGCTCCTGCTTTTTCTTTAGATCTTCATGATGTCTATATATGGGCTTCGATTACTCATGTTTTAGGGGGTCGTCAGCCATTTTGGTATTGACACTGAGTAGATCAGTCTCGATAGCTGTTCTTTGTAGAAACTATGAATCACTCTCAGTAAGTCTCCGAAGGGGGTATTGACCTTTCAGAGGGGTGCTTTTGGTGCATACTATTAGATTTTATATAGATTACCTAGGATAATTCCATACTATTAGATTTTAGGTTTTCAAATCCGACCATACACCCAATCCTGAGTCAGCGCACGAATCAGGTGAAGAAATCAGTCCAGAAACGTTCATAGGAACCCAGCCTGCATGTAGGTGGGTCGACCCATGTGTCGACCCCTGGGTCGACCGGCCTTAGACATGGGTCGACCCGGTCAGGTTGGGTCGCCCAGTGACCGTTGCTTTCTGAGCGCTGTTTATTTTATTAATATATAATCTATATATATTTTCATGCATTTTTCTTAGGTCCATAACTTCTTTATGTTAAATCCGATTTACGAGAATTAAGAGTTCATCTGAACCAAAATTTTGTAATGGATGCAACGGTGAAGTCTGTTTTACCCAATTTTGAATATTTAATTAAGAAATATTCATTTTATTATATGATTACTGTGTACTAAAATATGGGGTGTTACAATGGCGAACACCGTCATAGTTGACAACTCACCAGATTCGGTGCCTTCGCGCTTGGATGAGGGTGCATTAAGGCGCATTTGTACAAGGATTAGCATATCTTGGACTGACGTTCCCACTCCTCGAAAGGAGGATGGGGCGCATGCTCCTCCAAAAGGGTACACTGCCAATAACTAGTACATGTGCATTTCTAGGTGCGTGCCCCATCTTGTGACTTTGTCCAAGATATGGTCCGTTACTTTCGCCTAGCACCAACGCAGCTTCATTCAAACGGTATGCCTTCCTCTTCGGCACCTGCCATTTGTTCAGAGAGTACCTGCATTTAGAGATTACAGAGAGGAAATCCAGACATTGTTTCAGATTAAGAGGAGATTCAGCAACGCACCTTCTTTATATTACCTAGAGGCAATGCACAACCCCCGATTCATCGAAGGGTCGTGGAGAAAATTTGACATATTTGAGCATGAGTGGTTCTTCATCCGCTATCCCTCGGGGTTTGTGAGATCCTAACTGGAAAGAAGTATCTACGGTTATTTACATTAAAAGCTAGCCGAGTCCCGAGCTTCAAGCTAATCGTGAATTTCTATAATAGGGATTCCTTCACCACCGAAAGGTACATCGTACTAGGGGAGTATCGAGCAGTTGAAAGCCATTCTGTCATAGGTCGGGATACAAAAGACATCTTGGATGAGGAGGCTCTTCACCGAACAGGCTTACTACCTGTTGGACATAAAATATTCCGGTCAGCAGCTATTGGAAAGGGGAAGGAAGTAACTAAAGGAGAAAGAGCTCTCCGGGTCGTAAAAGGAAAACGCCTTCTGTTGTGACTAAGTGACCGAAGGCTGTGAAGACTTAGGAAGGAACCAATGCGAGTGGCACCGACATTGAGAAAATCGTGACTAGATAAGAGGGTCTTTCTTTTACACTTGTCCCGTTTACGGCTATTGGGACAGGTACGGGAGTGTCGGCCAGGCTAGTTTCCCCAATTACCACCTCTAAGACCACCGCGTCGCTGGAGAGAGCAGATCATTTTAAGGGCTTGGATAAGGTCCTATTCAATTTCCCTTTGACTTGGCCCTGTGGCACAAGCTTTGGAAGTTTAAGTTTAACTATTGGGGAGATAAACCCCTCCAAGCGAGCCTCACTATGGTCTGTGGAGAGCGCACTTAGGGCACACACTCATAAACACAACATAATCACAACATTTGTTTATGTGTATAGGATGCCTGAGTTTAATCTTGAATCTACTTCGAGCACGTAAAATGGTATGTGAAAGCCGCAGTGGCAGACACCGAGGTCACGTGTCGGGTGGCTAACTGCTGCAAAAGAGTTTGTTCGTAAGTAGTTTTAAGAAGGAAACTAATTTTCCTTAGTCTTCTCACTTACACAGTCGTGGCAGTGATTATCACATTCAGGACACTCGGAATCCCCACCACCACCTACTCGAACTTCAGGGAAAGATTCAAGACTTAAGACCGCTGGCATAAGATCATAAGTATCAGCTCTTCTTCCTCCCGCCCTACCAGCGGTGCCTGCTTACATGCCAATAGATCGCAGTCCTTCGAAGATGGCCACGTCAAAGGAATTGTTGGAAGCTTATCAACACACTCCCTAGGAGAGGATTGCCCAATTGGAAGTATTATTTCCTAAGCATTACTTCTAGGAGTTCGAGTAGGTGCTGGACATCAATCCAATCCCTCGCGAGGATAATGACTCGGTATGGAAGAAAGTGCACGCTGCCAACCATCAATGCAAGGAATTTAACAAGTATGCCAGACACCTCTTGAAGTTGATCCCAAACAAGAACGTGGAGATTGCAAACTTGAAGCAGACGGTAAAAGATGAACAGCTGAGCTTCCGAGAGCGGGACGAGGCATTAAGTAAGACAAGCCTTTGGGTTGCGACTGTTTCCACGTCTCCGAGTAACACGCTTAAGTGATAACTCTTTGTTGTTGAAACAAGTGAGCTAAGACAGAAGTACGAGTGGCTTGAGAGAGAAGCGAAGCATGCCGAGACAACTTTCAAGAAAACCTTAGCCTTAGTGATGGCTAACAACACAAAGCTTAAAAAGATGAACTCGAATGTGGTGGAAAAGAATATCCGTTTGGTTAAAGATAACGAGGGAGTATACAACTCCAAACAGACAACGAGGCCTTGCTGAAGGAGAACGAAAAGCTCAAGGATGAGAATACAGAGGCCGGAGGCATATGAACCAAAACGCCAAGCTAAAGAGGCAGCTGGAGATGGCCAAAAAACATAGGAAACGACCGAGGCTACTACAAAGGAGGTGCTGACCCAAATGGATGAGATAAGGGAAGAACACCAAAAGGAAGCAGAGGAGCTCAAGAACACAGGTGAGGATGCTGAGGCCCAGGGGGAGTAGGATCTAGAGCCATATGTTTGGAATATGTATGTCAAGGTACTCAAATACCGTGGAATTTCCTGGGTTGATGATTATTCCTGGACATTGGCTCAGGTATGGGACCGACTGTTGGAGTTCGAGACCGACCTCCAGGAGGTGGATGCTATCGATGAAATTCAGTTCATGTTCTCTTACTTGGACGAGAAGGAGTGCTTAGTGTTACAAGAGGGAAGGCAGTTGCTAAGAGATGATGCCCCGAAGGCAAAGGAGGCAGAGCTTACTACTACGAGGGGGAAGATGGTAGCCACCAATAGTTTGGTAGTGGCCCACGAGTTTAGTGGAGGTGGTTCATCGCAATAGCAAGTTGTGCCATTTGGCTCTGCAACTAGTTCGCAAATCCCAGCCCCTGCCGCAACTGAATACAATCCTGATCAATAGGGGTTGGGGCTGGAGAGCTTCACTCAAGCAGCAGGTGGGAGCATTGTGCCCACCGAAGTTACGCCTCAGGTATCGATAGGTAAAGTTATATTCACACGAGTGCTTAGGGGTATGGCTACACGGGGATAAAGTAGACTAATAAGCCTTTCTCTTGGTCGTGCAGGCCCTCCGGAGCAGAAATGAAAATAGGCTTGGACCTAACACAACTTGGACAACATGAAACAGGAATGAATGGTTTCGAGGAGTAGCAGGGCAAAGGAGGTGGTACGGAGTTCACATTCTCTAAGGATAATCTGGCATTTTTTAGGTCTATGATAGGAGGATATGAACATGAGGGATAGGTGATTGAGACGATCGAGGTGAGTGAGCATACGACGCATGACATGCTCAAAGAACAACAGGCTAAGCTACGCATCAAGGCTGTGGAACGGGAGCAGAGGAAAGTGGCTAATGAGTTGGCTCGGCAGACAACATTGATAGAAGCCATGAAGAAGGTTGAGTAGGATACTGTGGCTAAGGTGGTAGAAGATGTGGAAAAGGCAGCTAATGCTGAGGCCGCCAAGAAGAAAGCTGACGACACTTGTAAGATAAAGTGGCCAATCTTGCTGAAAAGCATGCGTACGAACAAAGATTGGAATAGTGAAAATGATGTTTGGGAATTTGGAAATAATTTGTGATTGGGAAATTGAAACAACTTGTAAGATAAATTTTGGGCATAATTCACGAATTGGGGAATATTGGAATAACATATAACAAAACCTGAAATTGGGAAATTAGGGGAAATTGGCACATATAATAACCTAGAACATGAAAGAAAATATATGCGATTAAAATTGAGAATGGTTAGATATGCTTGGGTATGTTGTTTATGAATGAACCATATGTACGTAAGAAAAGTTAGAATTGAAGATTTAGACATATGGGATTATAAGTTGAATTGGGATTTATGCAATAAGAATGAGGGTTGACATGAATTATTGATGACTTTAAAGAACAATTGATTTGGGTATGATTAAGTATAACTTATAAACATGAAAAGTTGGGTATAACATATAATAAGGAATATTGGCATAATTATGTATGAGATTATGTAGTCATGGTAGAATTTATTTATCCAAATCAAATTGGAACCATAAACATGAAATTGGGTTCAGAAGTATGAATATGAATGATTGGATTGGGGTAAACAGGCATATAAAACCTAGATTGAAATTGTATAGATTTGTTAAAAGATGAACATGCCTAACCCGAGGTTAGATTGAGTCGTAGTGTAAGTCTGCCCGTAACCGCCCGACACATCCAACAACCACAACAACAGGTCTAATGTGAGAGGTTAGCGCATTAAGCCCAAAACTCGAGGTTAGAATGAGTTTGCGGTAGAAGTCTACCCGAAACTGCCCGGCATATCCAACAACGCAAGCAACATGTCTAATGTGAGAGGTTGAGTGCATTAATAAAAAGATTAATGCTATGAAACAAACATGTTAAGTGTGCTAAGGTTAAGTAAATGGAGGCTTATAGACAAACTTAACCAACGCAATAATGGGGAATGGTAGCAAACCTTAGTTAAGATTAACTAAGTAAATAATGATGGATTATGGCAACATCAACAGGTACGAGTATAACTGAATGAGAAGATAATAGGTAAGCTTGTTACAAGACAAGTAAGAATTATAACGTAGGTTATAATGATCGATCTAAAGATGAAATAACTTATGAAAGAATGCAAGCCGTACTTAATTGAAGATTAAGTAATCTGTGGGAATGGGAATAAAGCCACGAATAGGGAAAACATAAGTTATATGGGTAAGGGGGGAAACTTATTAGTAAACCTTAGTTAAGATGACTAAGCTAATAAGTAAACAATCATGGAAAGTCATGTTGGTAAACCTTAATTAAGAGGACTAAGTAAACAGTTACAGAAAATCATGTTTAAGCTTGTTAGTAAACCTTAGTTAAGAGGACTAAGTAAACAGTTACAAAAAGTCGTGTTTGAGCTTGTTAGTAAACCTTAATTAAGAGAACTAAGTAAACAATTAAAATATCGCAGCTACATAAGAAATAGGGAAAGACTTACGAAAAAGAAACTTGGTAATTTTAACTAATATGGATAAGGTAACCAAGTTAAAAAGAAAACTAATTAGATAGAGCAAGCGCATAACAAAAAGATTAGACTTAAGGGCTAATAGCATGAAAGGGTAAGGCGATTGGACCAGTCCATATGATAGGGGATGAATAACCAAATACGGTAGATCATCACGATGCCATAGGGCACAAGGGGAGCGAACGTCCATTTGATCATGCAAAAGGCTCCAAGGGATTGGGTTACGAAGCACACGACTTTTGGGGACGTGAGGGTACTCTTGGTATCCCTCCGTGAATGGCAGATGATACGCCTGTGCTCACAGAGTTAAGGTCTGCGTGGGAAGAACCAATGAGTATGCCTTGATTGCAAAACAAGAGGCAATCAAAAGACTAAGATGGACTAGCATGATTCAGCGAGACTAGTTAGTGCCCTGTGATAGCAGCTCATCGTCTACCTACCGCCTTCAGTTAGTACGTGAAGCGGAAAGGTGGAGAACTCCAAAAGACCATATACTTTGTTATCTAGTTATGGGTCAGGTTTTCCAATAGGATTGAAGGGCATAGGGGGCCGGGTTTACAGTTCTCATTCTTGATATTCTTTGGTGCCTTTCATTAGTTGAGGGAGGGGTCTAGTGGGACCATAGCCACTATAAAAGCATGCCTTAGCATCTACATCGGCATATATCTGAAAGCTCCCGACCGAGTTCTGTGTTTCTTGATTAGCCCTGCCACGGGACTCGGGCGCACATATAGAGAACATGTGCAAATAAACATCGAGTACGATTGACGATACGTACGTGGGGAAAGTCTAGGTACACTCATGTCGATCTGGGTGGTGTACCATGGACTAGAGGGCATTATTTGATGACTGAATCTAGTAGGATCTAGAATGGCAGTCCAAATGCTTACGTAACACAATGATGATAGTTTTATGCAAACGTAGCATTGATATACATACGACATGCAACATTGGATAAGGGACTGCGTACATACGGTGGAGACCATTCAAGTAAAGCATACCTTAATTGGGGGTAGCTACATATATACTATATTAGGTTAATCTACTAGAGAGTAGATGGGTGCGATGTGTGTGTAAGCCTTGAGTGCTAATAACAAAAATAACCTAATAAATAAGAAAATATAATTGAATGGTATATGTAGGATTATCCAAGAAGTGTAGTTTAAATTCATTCACACAGAACTTATGTTCTGACCCCCTCCTCATAACATTCGCAGGTTAGGTTCATGACAGAGACTATATAGCTTTGGAAACTGGTTTAGCAGTATTATTATTAAGGTAAAGCTATGTTTCAGCTTCATTATATTTTATTCCTTCCGCTGTTAGATGTTTTCCGAACTCTGACATGTTTTATGTCTCTGTCTTTTATATGGGATATCAGAGCAAACCAACTCGGGTTTCGATGGATTGGGATTTTGAAAAAAAATCGATCCGTCGGAATTCGGGTTGTCACATCTAGTATCAGAGCTTCGGTTTAGGATCCTTATATAGATAATGAGTGGACATATTTGAATTTTCTAAAATATAAATATATTATATATATAAACCTAGATCCATAAGGGAGCCCATTAGATTAAAAGATTAGAATGTGGAAAGAAATGGGAAAACTGTTTCATACACTAAAAGAATGATCATGGAAAGTTGAGACCCTTAGGTATGTTGGGTGGAAAGTGTACAAAACGATTAGTACTAGAAAAAGATGTATCACATACGATAGTAAATGAGATTAGTGGGTTTAGTAGGGAAACCTTAAAAATTTGAAAAAGGTTCAATTATGGAAAATGGATTAGGAATATATATAGTTGAGAGAAACGATTTCGTGGATGTATCTAAGAAGGACTAGGTAATTTGGAAACCCAATTAAGAAAACAGTTGTCCTTGTCTACTCCAGTTGTGTGATTTGAAAAAAAAAATGTTTTGCATTTTTTTAACATGTTTTTATGGTTTGGCAAAAGTAAGTTTTGGCAAAGAAAGTAAAAGTTTTTGCATTTTTAATTTTTAGAAGAAAAATGTAATGAAATAAAAAAGAGAAAAGCCCAACCATGTTTTAAAAAGAATGGAGTAGGTAAGGATTAGTGCCTAGAAAGAATGAGAAGAAGTTTGAGGCTATAAGTAAATAGCAATGACCATCTTGGAATAGTGGAAAATTCCCGTAGAATGCATAAGCATTGTGAGGCCTAGAGTTGTTGCTTGAAAAAAATGTGTAGGCTAGTAATACACAGCAAGGACTAGTAGTGACTACTAGATAGTGGAAGGGCAAGTAAATGTTGAGAGTTGTGGTTGGACTTTTCTTTAGTGAAATAGTCTTATGATTCTTGGCCCTTGGTAGTAGCTGTGTAGGATGTTGAAAGATGGAAAGGCTTAATGGAAAGATAAGCTAAGAAAGAGAATAGCCTAACTAAGAAGAAAACAACGAATTCAGTAAAGCAACAAACGTGACGGGAAAAGGAAATGAAAATTTTAAGATGGATAAAAATGGAATTTTTCTAAGATAAGTTGAAAAAGAAGAGAAAATTTCTTATATAGTTGTGCTTGGATAGGAAAATAGGAAATCTTTATAGAGTAGTTACTTAAAATCCAAGTACAATTAGAAAATGTACATAAAATAAAAACGGAAGAAGTGAATTTTTCCGTTTTATACCTTTTTGTAACATAAGAAATTGAATTTAGAAAATTAGTTTTTTCTAAATTTCGAAATTTAATGATGGTTGGTAGGATTTTGGATGCAACAATTGGATGAACTATGCTCTTATTCTGTAAGAGTGTGGGAAAATTTGGATGAAAAATGTTTTGATTTACAAAAATATTGCATTCATATAGAGCTGCAAGTATATTTAGGATGTAAGCATCATGTTTTAAAAAGAGTTTTTGAAAATTTGCATACATATAGGAGGTACCACTTAGACATACATGTATTATTGTAATGCATTGCACTTTGCACATGTGCACAATATTTGCGAAAATTGGATGCACACATAATGGATGGATATTATGCGAAGGATTATCTATTTTACCCTTATCAAATTTCGGGGACGAAATTTCCTAAAGGAGGGAGAATGTAACACCCCGCATTTTTTTAATATATTTAAAAATGTGTATGTAAATATGTGCATAAACATAATTAAGAATGTTTTTTTTAGAGAATACATTAATGTTAAAAATAAATGTGAAAATGAATTTACAATTAAAATAAAAAGAGATTAGTGCATAACAGTAAATACAGCACATTAAAAATGGGTAATGTATCATTGCAATGCATGCGATAAAAAGGAAATTGATTTCACGCAAAGGTATTAGGTTGCATGCAATGAATGTATTGCGTTAAAGGGTATCATAATAAGTACATACCAGTATGCAAACAAAAGAAAGAGGTGAATTAACGCATGCAATTAATTATGTGCATATGAATGTATGCATAATTAAGAATAAATTATGAAACTAATATTGTATTGTTTATGCATACAATAATTAAAACATGCATATGCATGAACATAAATTAAAATAAAAGAGAAAATAGTGCATAACTTAATATGCAAGTAGTAAAGAAAGAACTGATGTGTTAATGCATGCAGTAAAAATAATAAATGCATATGCTAAATGCAATTAATTATATGAGAGAAAATGCATAGAATAATTAAAACATAAATATATAATGCATTGAAAAAGAAAGAATTGAGCATATAAAAGAAGAATGCATTAATTGAAATAATAAATTAAGGATGGGAGGAAGAATGCAGGTAAATATATTCAATTGCACAAGATAAAAGAATACCAATTTCAAAATAAAGATTGCGCGCAAAAAAGAACAAAAAATACCAATCAATGTAATCCAAGAAAAGAAACCGCATGAAAGATAATAACAAAAATAAACATTAATATAATTGATGAAATTAAAGGAAGGTTTAGAAAGAGAGAATTGAAGAATTAATTGGATTGTATGAAATGCATACGTTGAAGAGAGAATAGAATGTGTGTATATATATATATATATATATATATATATATAGGGAAACAAGCGATGAATTAACGAAGTAAATTGCAATGCAACATTGAAAATAAAAGTAGATGTAAATTTTGGCGTTTAAAGTTCAAAAGTAGTGAATTAATTACATGCAATATGAAAGAATTAAGGCATGCCATAAAACATGAAATTAATTAAGGGAAGAAAAAGATGCATATTTAATTTAAAATAAAGGCAATTAAACGTTAAAAATAGAAAACAATGCAGCTAAATAAGTGCGCTTGGACCCAACTTGTTTCTGGGTGCATGCGTGCGTTTATGGTGCAGCATACCTGGGTTGGTCTAGCCTACTCTAGAACATTCTTTTCTTTAGCGAGGTGTAAGGTTTAGATGGATTCTATTTTAATCCTAAGGCCCTAGTTGTTCTAAACTACCTATATATAAAACTCTAAACCCAACCCTAAAATTCACAATCCCAAAGCTACGCTAAAGTTCTGCTTCTTCTTCCTCAAGAAATCTTCTTCTTCCTCAAGAAATCCTCTTCTCCTCTAAAATTTAATGGTGACGTTGTAACACTTCTTCAACTCTAATTAAATTAATTATTCTTCTTCAAACAAGATAGATAAAGTTCAAAGATTAGATTTAGAATTTCCTCTATTTCAAAATAAGGAGAAGGGATTTTGATCTACAATCTACGCCGCAAGAAAGGGAAGAACTTTGGATGCTAATCTAAATCAGACCTAGGAAAGCAAAAATCACTATGAGTGGATTTAAATTACCCTTGTTGAATATTAGTAGATGTATCGTTTATCAATTCCCCAAGTTAATTTGTTTAATTCAATTGAAATAATTCAGATTTTATTTTATGCGTATTCTATTTATAAATCAATAGTTTATAAATCAATAGTTCAATTTAAAGATCTTCAGTTTATAAATCAATAGTTTATAAATCACGTAGCGATCATTTTAAAGATCATCAGTTTATAAATCAATAGTTCAATTTATTATTTGTAACTATTGTTACAATTCATTATTTTACAAAAATCTTACTTCATTTACAAATTCCATTTGTAAATTATTATCAATAACTAATATTTCGATTTCATTTCTAAATTCTTAACTTCCATTTACAAAATCGTTTGTAGATCATTAACGACAACTTATGTTCGTTGCCATTTCTGAAATCTTTTATTTAGCTTATTTTCTCGCCTTCGATTAATATTCCGAACTTCGTAACATAACATTCCGAACTTCGGAATAATTCAACTCCTCTTAACATTCCAAACTACGGGACATCACATTCCGAACCTCGGAATAAATCTCACTTAGCAATTTCATACCATTTTCCAATTTCTAAATTTCCTTTTTCTAACTTCAAATATTCAGTAAATATTATATTTAAGCAATCAGATTCGCCAAAAACACCATTTAGAATTTCGCTAAAAAACACGGTTTTAATATAAAGCCCTTTCATAAACTCCTTTCACAATTTAATTAGATTCATTTCAACTTCGATCACTTTTTAAATGAATTTCAAGTAAAAAGAAATCTCTCATATTATTATTAAAAATAGAAATAATTCACTTCAATAATTAACTACAGTAGATGTAGTTAATTTCTTAATTTAATAAAATAAATAGTAAATTCCTTTTTAATTTTTTTTAAAATTAAAACTAATATTTTTTTGCAAGGCTGACCGGTTTTTATAGAGGTCCATTACACTTTATTGAAAAAGAAGAAAAGGTTACAACGCATACAGGTGATATACCACGGGTATATCAGCTACTAATTTCTTATACCCACGCAGGGGATACACAATTCATATGCAAAAGTTCATCCCAGTACATGATAGAAATTACATATTAGTTCCATAGTGCAGACAGTGGCACTTATTACCCCAGCATCCTCAACCATTATCAAAGGGGGTTTTACCCTTTGCTCTTGATTTGCTGCGAGTAATCGGTGACTCCGCACTGCAACTAGCTAAGTTCACTGCCATTGCCTCTACGTTTGTAACTATCACATCAGGTGGCCACGCTTTGTAACCTGGAGGTGGAGGAATATTAGCATATGGGTTGCTAGCGGATTGCTTCTTAGTTTTGTCTTGTGCGGCTGCTCTTTGTTGAAGTGCAATATAATTTTTGGACCTTAATTCCATCAACTTATTCTTCTCATCACTTAGGAAAGGATCAATTTTTCCACTCGCAGTTTCATCTTTCAAACTCTCAATTATATCAAGAACTGTTTTATCTGGGCAAGACCTCTTCATTACCTCTTTTTCTTTAGGATGTTTTCTTCTAGTGTCTTCGGAAACTTCAGTTATATTGAAATTATTGTTTAAAAAAATGTCAAGATTACCAGTATTCTCATGAACAGCAGCTTCGGACGAAGAAATCACTGCTTCAGCAGGTTGCTTCTGTATGCTATTCTGAATAGTCCTATCATTACGTCGCTTGTTGTCTGGGTAGCACTATGCAGAAATCTGGTTTTGAAACCAAATTCATTGTTTGGCTGAATATCAGTAACATTCAAAGGAGTGTTAACATCAAAACCTCCTTCATTCATTATTTGCTCAAATTCATTAACGTCTTCAATAATGGTTTGCATGACATCCTTGTTCAATACCTCTCGGTCTTCTGCAATTGCGCTAACATTGGATCTGACAATATTTTCATCAGTGTTCATTAAGTTGAGATAACCCCTTGTTGCGCTAACATTGGATCTGGTAGTTGCGCTAACATCCTTGTTAGACGCACCAGATATCTCATTAAGTTGAGATAACCCCTTCTCAGAATGCTCATAACGTTGCAAGCTCTCCTCAGGAACTTCATTTTCTTTAGTTGTAACACATATCTCTCCTTCCTCAAGTTCGAGAGCAGAGTTTGCTTCCTCGTCAATGCTACTTAAACATTCAAGAATTCCATACATGTTTTCAATTGCTAAAGTATTGTTGCGAACTTTACCAGAATACTGTTTAGAAGAGTTGCCCTCTACTATTTTCCACTTTTGTTTCACAAAAGGTAAAACTCTCACTTTTTGGTTACTTCGCATTGGAATTACTTTGTTCTGACGTTTGAACACAACACTGTTGTCTCTTACGCCACTTGCCTCAAGTGGATTCACCCATTTACTATGATCATTTTCATTAACATCATTCCTTGTATTGTCTTTCTTTTTTCCAATAGCTTCTTTGCTGACACCTGACGGGCAGTTGGCAGTCGAATGTCCGAACACCTTACAAGCACAACAGATGTCGGGTTTCCAGATGTAAGTAACGATAACATCGTATTCAGAACTATTTGGAAGAAGAAGAGTGATAGATTCTGGCAATTCACTTTCAGGTGAAATTTCCACTAAACATTTTGCGAACCCTAACCAATCCAGACTCTCCGTAGCCTGATCCATACAAAGGAACTTGCCAATTGTGTCGCTAACTAGCATATACCTATCATCGACCATGCTACCATAGGGACTTTGCTAAACTTAACCCAAACCGGTACATGCTTATTCCCTTACCTGAAAGCCCCATACTGACGTCCCATTTCTTAATGATAAACACTTTGTTCCTTATCAATATTGGGTCATCTTCCAAAATCCTCTTTCTATCTTCCTTATCATTCACAAGAAAAAAGAAAATGCTGCCATTAGATTTTACCTTAATCATGCCTCTAAGTTTCCAGAGATTGAGCAATCTTGTGACAACAGCCGTGTACGACAACGGGGTGTCTAGAAAAAACCCTGTAAGATATTCATGCCATTCGACGACGCTAGCTTCAATAATGTCACTCGTGGGTACTAGGCGTTTCCCATTATACCTCAGAGTAATTGGGGTGGAGAGAAATCTCCAGCATTACGTGGTTTAGTCGCAAAACGAGACGGCCAGCTTTGCGTTGGAAGAGGAGGAGAAAGAAGAGAAGGCCGAGGGGGAGGTGTCAGGAGAGGAGGAGATACGAGGGGGGGTGGATCTGGTAGCGGAGGGGCGGATCTGGAGGAAGATTTGGCGTGGGAAGGATGCGAGGTCGAGGCGGAAAAGAGGGAGATGTGAGGCTCGAGGAGGTTAGGTTGGCTGTCGCCATTTTTGAGGAGATATGAAAAGAGGGAGATGTGATGATGATATTAGTTAGACCATTTCATTAGATTAATTCAAAACAAATAATTTGATAATTATTATCAGCTAAAAACAGTTGACTTAGTAAACCTAAACCACAGTTATCTCATTAACCAATTTCAATTGGTGCTTCCTTTAAATTAATTAATAATATAATTAATTTAAATAATTCCATTAAATTATTTCTTAAAAACAATTATTCAAATCTTAATCGTTAGTTTAATTCCAGCTCATTATCTTATAAATCTTATTAACATAAGCATTTGTTTTATAAAATAATTTAACAATTATTTATAACTTTAAATAATAAATAATAACATTTATTTTCTTATTATTAAACTTCTATTCAAAATAATATAATTCAAATTTCATTTCAGTTATAAAATAAATTCTATAACTTTATTTCTATCGATTTACCTAACGGTAAATCTGTATTTATAAAACGATTGACTTGTAGGACATATACAGCTGATTACTCAACCAATATTACCTATTGGTTTAAACAAAACAAATTTTGAATTTTTAGGACAATGGTCAACAACCAAATCAATCATTTAATCAGAACAGTTCATATAATGATAATATGAGAATAAATATCATTAAGTATATTTGAGGAATCGCGTTGGATCCCATCAACCTGTTCTTCCCTGTATTTAAAGACGTTATCTCAAATTATATTATTCAGTTCAGTTTAACTGATTATTTCTATAACAGTAAATAACGACTATTTATCATCAACCAATTAAGAAAACCATTCAAACAATTTAACATGTTTATTTTATAAACGTGGCCAACAAGGTAAGTTGCCATAATCGGGACCAATCGTTAAAATAATGATTTGGTGTTTTACTGAAATCAGTTCAATCAATATATGAACATGTATTTAACAAACAACAAACAGTCACCCATTAGCAACTATATCACACAAAATAAAAACCCGACTTATATAAAATATAAGTGAGAGAACTGATTGAGTTTAACTCACTTTGATTTCCATTTGTCAATGAAGCTAATCGATTTCAGTTAGTTAAACGAACATTTAAATTAACAGAAAATTTCGGTTCCTTCCTACTTTGTCCAAAATGATTCCATGATGTAGATCTCGTTCCCCTGATTCCAATGCATTTTGTTTTGTTCAGTTCGGACCTAGCAACAACAAGATATTAATGTTTTAATTTAACATTGTTTAAATTATAACAAAAATTCCTAATTAAAGTTTAAAATTTACTAATTACATCAAAAAAAATTGGGCCAGTCTGTATATTCTTCATTCAATTTCCTTAGTTCTCAACTGTTTGCTCCATTGCACAAGACCTCGCCGCGCATGGCCCTTTCCTAGTCAAAATTTTGATATCAGTATGCATAACTTCTTCAATTACTCATTAATTAATATTAATTAATTTAATTACTTTCATTCTATGGTAATAAGGTTGATAAACTTCTGAGTAGAACAAAACAAGGCTCGATCGAAATCCTTCGTGTCTTTCTCGTTTTGAACCTTCAACCCAATCTCCCATCAAATTCACACTGCACCCACAACCCACCGGTGTCCAATCAGACCAGTCCCCAACATGCATCCGAACGTCCTCAGCTACTGTCTTGAACCTCTCGTGTCTCCGCCTCTCTGTTTTCCCTTGATTTCAATTCAAACGACAGCCTTTCTCGACCAAAATCCGATCGTCGGATAGAACGAAACCCCATCCGCACTGTCTGGATTAAAGAACACGTTGAGCCGAGCAAGTTCATTGTTGGATAATTCTCAAATTAGTGAATGGATGTTGAGTTTTTGAGTGGAGAAGTATCGATCAATTTCAACCGTAGGTAGTATTAGTGGCAGCTAAAAGATAATGATGACCACAGACAAAATAATTAACCGAAAATAGGGTTTGCAAGTGCACGTTATATATATAAGAGGATTTGGGAAGGATTTATTAATATTTATATTATATCTAAACTTAACAATGAAGTATCGTACAAAAATAAACTTATACAATCTCCGTCTTTGACAAAATAATGTAATCCTAGCATAAAAAATATTCCAGACCTGATGGGACATGTTTCATCAAATTCCGAGGTCATCTGTGAAAAGTCCTTTATAATCGATAGGCTAAAAATCATGCGTTTAAATTTCCCACAATTATAAAATAAATTCAGTCAACTTGAAACTTTGACATTCTACTAGACCTTTTGATTACGGATCCAATAAAATTTGTTTTGTTAAAGTCAGAGTTTGTTTGGTTAGTCATTTATTCCTTTAAAGTTCCCTATCTAAATTGGTCAAAATAATATAAATGATTAAGGCATTTATCGTTGCCACGATCAAATGGTAAGTCTGATCGACATGAAGATCGAAATCTTATAATAATTAATTAAGAAAAATCGGACGGCACAATTTTCGTCGCATTCCGAGATTGTTTCCGGGTACGTTATTCATATACGTCAAACATTGCTATTATGGACACCAAAATACCTGATGTCCAAAAATAACAAACTACCTACCTATTCTGACTCCAAACGTCAATACGAACTCAACGGAATTGGTTTCGTGGCTTAATTCAATCATCTGCTCAAGTTATACACAAATACCTCCCTATTAAATTAATTTAATTACGCGCAATGGAAAATGACTGGACGTTTACGGCTGCCATGGTCACGTACGACACCTGCTTGCCACGAAATTTAATACCGTACAATAATTTAACGTTACGGTTCCAGTGAAACTAATTTAATTGAAAACAGACTCTGTTCGCAAAATGTTCACTTTTAACGCTTACAAAATATCAAATAAAATATTATAAAAATCCAAAATAATTAAATAAAATAATAAAAAATCATTATCATAATAAATACCCAACTAGAAATATCATATAGCTTCAAATATAAATTATGCAACTCAATATCATCTATTTCGAATTAAACGATGTAACGACCCGAATTTTACGTATTGGAAAATCATAAAATATTTTTATTTTATTCCCAGAATTTTGGATCATTTGCATACTTTTAATATTTTGCTTATGGGGATGTGATACATGTCCATAATTTTTACCGATTTTGTTTATAACCATTTTGCCCCTATCAGTCTTGTACAAGGCATAACTTTTGACTCAGGTCGAATCAGGTAGCGAGACCTATGCCATTGGAAAGGAAACGATGATTGTCGTTCTGTAGAGTGGTTACGTTAAAGATTCGGCTTGTTGTCGTAAGCTCAAAGCAGGGGTATGATAGGGGCGCCTAAAAGACCGGTTATAGGTCGAGTACCCTAGGTATTGTTGGAAGGCCTAGTTGTCAAGGTTAGACATACATACGTATCGTTGAAAGGCATACGGAGTTTATTCTAGAATTGGGGTTACCATTAGCCCTTGACATATGGCACGGTTGGCCCTCATACGATTAACGATGGTTTCAAAGCAGGATTGGAGCTGATAGCCAGAGTCAGTCATGGATGATTGGTTGTTCTGTTTGTACCATCTCATGTAGGTCGTCCAACGTCGAAGGAGATGTTCCTTGAGTGCTTGTCTGATATTGGTTTAGGCCTCTGGGGCTTGTGCTTGAGGGATGTTGAATTCAATTAGGATGGTTTACATGAGATATATATGATCTGGATGTTATGAGTGCTTACCATGTTGAATGGACATTCTGGTTTCCATGGATGAATGGTTGAATTGTTTATCGTAAAGGCTATCACTATCCAATGTAGGGAAGATAGGGTTGAGTTCTTTTCTGGTGTTGTGGGTAAATTAGTATGTTTATCTATCCATTCTTATTGACGAAGTTAGTTAGCTATTTTATCGCTTACTAAGATTGTTATCTGACTTAAGGTTTTATGTTTCCTCTTATTACCTTGGGTTTTTCATCCGGTTGTGGATGGTCAGACTAAGTAGCAGGTGATAGGTGATTAGTGATCGTGATGCTTCTGTGCGAAGGCGAGCTGGAGGCTTACGTACCAGTTTTATTACTATCAAGTATTTTTGTTTCCGCTGTTTGAGTTTCTCTTTGAGTGTTGTAGTGAGGCCTTATGTAAAAACTTTGGTATTTCCTACAATGTTGGGTGTAACAACCCGCATATTTAACGATAATATATTTCAATATTTTATTTAAACATAACGCTGTTAAACATTAGTCGAGTATAAGTCCAAAAAGTCACATTTTGCATATGGATGAATTTGGACTCAAAACCACTTCCATTGAGTCCGGATAATCGTTTACAACCTTTTTGACTATAAGCATCGTTACCTTTTGAATTGGGCGAATTTGGTCATTTTCATTTAGTGTATGACCAAAATATCACTTTTTGTATATGGACGAATTTGGACTCGAAACTACTTCCATTGAGTCCAAAATGCCGTTTGCAATGTCGAAAAGTATAAACTTTGATATATTCCGAGCTTTGGAAATTTGGCACTTTGGTTTGGTTTTGGGTTTGTAAACCTAGCCCATTAACCCACTTCCCTATAACCCCTATTAGCCCACTCCCTCTTCATTCTATTCCAAACCTTCAAGTGAAATAAAAATGGAGAGTGGAAAGGGAAATTAAAATTCCAAAGGCTAGGGTTAGCTTCTAGAGATCCAAATCGAGGGGAAAATCAACGAGACAACTTGAGTAAGCTTCTCCATCTCGTTCTCCTTCTTGCTTTCTCTTCAATTTCTATGATTTCCTATGACCTAACTCTTAGGAAATCAATTTATATGTGTTTATACTAAAGATTTGCAAGCTATATTGGAAGAGAGGTTGCTCTAGCTTGCCTTTGGATTGATTCTTTGTTTCTAAACAAGAAAAGGTGAGTTCTTTATGAACTCATATCTATGCCACAAGCCATTGGCTTGTAGAAGTGTAATTTAGTGTTCATACACGTTTACATGTGCTTGTGAATTGGTTAGGTTAGTGTTACTTAGCCGATTTCATGTATTTATGTTTCATTGAGTTGAAAATTATGATAGGGATTGTTCATACGATCTAATGCATATGCTATGAGTTGACTTGGTGATGTTGTGAAGCTCTGTTGTCCCCAGACAAAGTTCTAAGTCCTCACAAGTCGCTTGCATCTCTTTAGTATGCTTTGGTTTGGAATTTAGTTCATATTTGAATTTATAAACTGAATCATTGCAATCTAGTGTATACATGTTCATGCATGTGGAATGTTGTGTTGTGAGTTGCTTCGGCAAGCTATAGAAGCCACATTTGCATGTATATAACATCATGGGTTTTTGGGCATTTATCGATATCATTTTAAGCATGTTTTATAAGCTATATTGTGCTCAGATTCAGACGTCTAAATATTTTAGGTCAGACATCTGACCTGCTTGAAATAATTATAAAAACAAGAGGAACATAATTCAAATGTCTGTATCTTTTATTCAAACGTCTGAGTTTTAATTTAGACGTCTGGTCAAAAAAATCCAGACATCTGAAATTGCTAAAAAATGAACTAAAACCTTGTTGTTTCAAGAAAATGCAAATTCAGACGTCTGAATTTTTAATTCAAATGTCTAAATCCTGTTTTTATGTTGTTGACCAGTGGAGACCACGGTCAACAGTTTAGGCCCATTCAGGCTCTAACCCGGCCGAGTTTCGACCCATTTCAACTTTTTTTTGTGACATTTCAGTTTCTCTGATTCGCAGATTTCTGGGGTTCGATTGGTTCATGGTGAAAAAAATTATGATCGATAGTTGTGAGATTTAATTTACGTTATTATAACGTGAATTCTTCATTCGATCATTATTTCGATCGATTTTACACGAGATTTGCCATTTTGAAACTACATAAAAAGGGGTTTTAAAATTTATTAGTAGATACCAATCTTTTACTAAATGGTTTCAAATTCTATTTCATTATATGAAGTTATTTTCCGAACTGTTTTTCTATCTACTAGTACATGATTACATAAACCTTTTTCTCGCTCGTATGAGAAATCTAATTAAACGCCTTAGTAAAAACAAGGACTATGACCCCTTGTGTTAGCTTTGATAGTTAATTCTTGGACTCGTTCGATTGAACACCGTGGCAATGATTGTTTGTATTATTAGTGGAATATACAACTTGTTCGTAAATATTCGAGTAGAGTAAGTGGTTATGGGACATGTAGCTCAAGTCTTATATTTACTAGCTTGGTATAGATACACTATACTCGATCAATTCTGATCAATCCGACCTTTGGGCCACTTTGATGATCCTAGATCATCCTGAGGAACTTTGGTTCATCTTGAGAGTCTTCGGACTAATTATGGAACTTCGGTTCCATGTTATTGTAGGAACTTCGGTTCTAGGGGATCTTCGGATCATTCTAACCTTTGGATCATTCTGATGATTTCCAAATCATCTCGAGGAATTTCGGTTCATTTGAGTCTTTATCGATACTAAGTTATCGATCTAAGTTATTTATTTTGCGTTGATTTGATGGGTGACATCATTTATCATGAATATCCTCGAATTGATATCGTATTTTCTATTTCATGTATATTTGGTGGGTGACATCATTTCTCATGGATATCCACGTATTGATATTAATTTATCAATCATATTTTTATTGACATATGTGTTGTCAATCTCGTATTGATATTAGTTTATCAATCTTAGTTTCTTTGTCATTGAGATATCATTATATAGTGCCAAGATTTCTTTAGCATATTTTCTGGACATATCACATTTTACATGTGAACATTGATGTTATTTCATATATGTCATTTTCTATTTATATCTTTATTTCTAAATCAGTTTATTATGATGAGTACAACTAGACTGGTCTGTTTATTGTTTATTCTTATAAATAATACTCGGGTCAGACCGAGTACTACAAGTGCCTATCCTTGACTGTAGTATGGGATAATCTTCCTTTTGGCTAGCTGCATTCGTTTTGGTAGTTTTATATTTCATGTATTTGAGATTGTGACTCTTATGTGTACATATTCTTTTGTGTTTTACATGTATCTATCATTTTATGATATATTGGATCTTGCATGACCACTTGTATTATGACCACCACTCTTGTAGTATTATTCATATCTATTTCCCTCCTTAGTGATATGAATATCTGTGTCTGACTCTGATTTTATTGTTATGTATTTTATATTGCTTTCCGAATTATATATAGCCAATGTGTAGTAGATTTGAACTTGAGTTAGATGTGTTGGATTTCCTTATGAGATTTAAAAAATGAGACCGTATTATCCGACATATTTAACACTCGTTCAAGCTAATATACAGATGGCCGCTTCTCAACAGCCTTATTCTTCAGGTTAGTTGACATTGTTGCTTGCAATGGCCTTGGCTAACGCGAGAATAGATGTGGGGGCATTACATTGGGATAATCCTTCAGGATGTTGTGGAAGTTTGAAAAAGTTTGCTACATGATGCTTGTAACACCCCACCTCCGTTAAGGTCACTCACAAAGGGAATGCCTTAACTTCGGTGGAGAGTTATAGGTAAAAGATGCAGATAAATTACAAGACAGATAATTAAAGCAGCGGTAAATAAATAAAACTTTATTTCATTGATAAACAACTTGTACAAAGGTTGGTTTCCAATACCAAAGTATCTATCTTGTTTAACAAAATAAAGAAGCAAAAATATACAATGATATTCCCCAATAAAGCATTAGCCGGCCATAGCAGTGGAAAAGAGATTCCAAAGCAATACGTCAAAGAGTCTTCAAACTTGGAAAGACTAACGGTCCAAAATGAGCCGAGCTATTCCTACCCTAACTACCTCGAGGGGGAGGGAACGGAAGAAAAGAGGCAAAAACAAACTAGGTCAGACATAAGTCTGGTAAGTCCAGTTATACTTCAGCATGTAAACAAGAAAAGGACTATGACATGAACAAACTGAACTTAGAACCATACCATAGCAGTAAGATAATCCTAAAACAAGACAAGGTAAGATTAACGGAATTGGCTATCGCACCCACTTCTATTTCTCTGCACCCACTAAGGACTGTTTCAATTAGCATCGTGTGTTCATGATAAAAATGATCCCCTTTTTATTGTGGATGCAGTCCCTTATCCATTGAGTGTTACCTAGATCCAACTGGGGTTTACTTATCGAACGCTTCCTAGATTCAACCAGGGTTTACGCTACCCAGGGCCACTGGGGTTTATGCTACCTATTGAACACTTCTAGGATTCAGGGTTTATGTGACCTAGGTTCAACTTGGGATTAGCACGATGCCTTCTAGTCCAGGACACACAACCCAGAGCGGTATATGTTCCTAGAATTTCCCCACGTATGTGTCGTGAATCGTTTTCGCTGTCTAGTTGCACATGTCCTCTATATGTGCGTCCCGAGTTCCGTGGCAGGGCTAATCAAGAAACACAGAACTCGGTCGGGAGCTTTAAGTTATCTGCCGAGGCAGATGCTAAGGTCTGCTTTTATCTGTGTGTGGCTATGGTCCCACTTGACCCCTCCCTCAACTAATGAAAGGCACCCAAGAAAATCAAGAATGAGAACTGTACGCAGGCCCCTCTATGCCCTACAAACCTATGGCCCAACCTCACCCATAACTAGATAGCGAGTATATGGTTTGTTGGGGTTCTCCGCCTTTCCGCTTCCCGTGCTCGATTGACTTAAGATGGTAGGTAGACGACGAGTTGCTATCACATGGAAAAACTGGTCTTGCCAAATCACGCTGGTCCATCCTAGTCTTTAGGTTGCCTTATGTTGCAACCAAGGCATACTCTTGGTTCTTCTAACGTAGACCTTAACCTCTGTGAGCCCAGGAGAGGGATACCAAGAGTACCCTCACGTCCCCTCGAAGCCGCGTGCTTCGTAACCCAGACCGTTGGAGCCTTCTTCCTGATCAGACGGACGTTCACTCCTTCTCGTGTTCTACGTGGCTTT
The DNA here is from genome assembly GCA_030737875.1 of Allium sativum. Classification (NCBI taxonomy): domain Eukaryota; kingdom Viridiplantae; phylum Streptophyta; class Magnoliopsida; order Asparagales; family Amaryllidaceae; genus Allium; species Allium sativum. The sequence goes on from CM060910.1 coordinate 558,450,983, forward strand.
CTTGACTAAGGTTTACTACTTAGTTCTCTTAACTAAGGTTTACTACTTAGTTTCCTGAATCGCTCGTTTTCTTAACTAAGGTTTACAACTTAGTCCTCTTAACAAAGGTTTACTACTTAGTTCTCTTTCTCGTCATGTTGGATTGGTTAAGTGTCATCGGTTAATTCAAGTTAACTTAATCAATTCACTTGTCATGTTGAATTGGTTAAGTGTTATCTAGCAGTTTACGTTGACTTAACCCACCCATATATCCAGTCAAATTGATTAATTGTTCCTTAACCTTACTTGTTCATCAGGTTATATTGGTTAAGTGTTTCTCATTAACCTAACCCTATTCATGCTATAACGGTTAAGTATTCTAGGTGTACTTAACCCCATCTTCTGGTTTGGTTAACATGTTAGATCGGTTAAGTGTTCTAAATTTACTTAACCCCACCTTCTAGTCTAGTTAACATGTTATAACGGTTAAACATTTACTTAACCTTACCCACTTGTCTAGTTAACATGGTATGATGGTCAAGTGTTCTAATTTTGCTTAACCCTGCCACCTTGTCCAGTTAACATGTTATAATGGTTAAATATTTACCTAACCTTACCCACTTGTCTAGTTAACATGTTATAATGGTTAAGTGTTTCCTTAGTTACTTAACCCCCACAAATCTGGTCTTGTTAACATTTTAAGTTGGTTACGTGTCCAAATTAACTTAACCGCACCCATCAGTTTAGTTAACATGTTGCATTAGTTAAGTGTTTCCTTAATTACTTAACCCTATCAATCCTGTCTTATTAACATGTTAAGTTGGTTAAGTGTTATCTCAGTTACTTAACCCTACCATTCTAGCTTGATTATTCATGAGCTTTAATTCATTAATTAAAGCACCAACCTCTCACATTAGACAGTTATTGTTGTGGTCACTGAATATGCCGGTCGGTTCCGGGCAGGTTTACACCACAACTCAGTCTAACCTTGGGTTCTTTTGGGCTTAATGCACTAACCTCTCACATTTGACAGGTATTGTTGTGGTCACAGGATGTGCCGGTCGGTTCCGGGCAGTTTTACACCACAACTCATTCTAACCTCGGGTTAGGCATATTCGTCTTTTGCTAAATTTTCATGTTTGTCATTTATGTCAAGTATACATGTAAGTTTTCTTCAAATGTTTTCATGCCATATAATTTTAATTATGTTCAAGACTAATGGTATATAAATTATACCATTCATGGCCTTAACCATTTACCTGGTTATGGGCCCACCTACATCATTAACATGTTTTGAATTAATGTCTATCCCAACATTACCCCCGTTTACACGTTCGCATCAATCACATAAAGTAATTAGGCCTGTAAATTAGCCTAATTTATAACAAGAGGTAAAAGGAAGGAACATGCATAATATAAACATATGTCATGTAATGTTGACATAGAACATTATTCACCTAAATTAACATGTCGCATGAACTTGCATATGAATTAGACTAAATAACCATAAGCCTAAACATGTTAATATGTAGATCTAGGCATGTGTGAACATAACTTTATTTATAAACTAGCATATGACATAATCATGACAGGTATGCTACCAAAGCATGTAAAATTTTAACTTTAACATATAGGTGTGAACTAGATCTAACAATAATGATCATGTGAACTTGCATGAATCAACTTCATAAACATGCATAAATATATAGATCTAGTTTTGGACCTTACTCAAACATGTAACTTGCATATGAACATATGTACATATATCTTGATTTGGATCTAACATAAAACATATAACTTGCATAAGTTAGTCTACCATCATGATAGAAACATATGTATGAACTTGACTTGGCATGTAAATATGAACAAATTAGATCTACTAATCCCAATTGTGCGAACTAGTCATAGATCTAAATTACATACCCATGAACATATATAGATCTAAAGTGGATCTAACATAAAAACATGTAACTTACGTTTTGAATTAACTAAGTCTAGTCATAAAATCACGTGAATCTAGGCATATAGGTTTGTATGAATATGGTTTAGCCTCATAGACTTGCATATGATATAACATAGGAAAATCACTAACATGATGGTTTCATGTAAACATATAAGAACCATAAACATATAACATGATAATATTAATTCCCAATAGTTTCATCACAAGAATATGACATAAACAAGATAATTTCATGTAAATATATAAGCACCATCATATAACATGATAATATTAATTCCCAATAGTTTCATCACAAGAATATAACATAGGGAAATCACATGAATAAACAGGAATCCATATAGATTAACAAATAGGCACCGTTTTAATTTCAATTTCTTACATGACATGACTTCCAATTAATGTTTAATCGGAAATATAACTGTACTTACAAAACATAGGCAACTCTTGTTTTCTGAAATCTGTTTTCTGAAGTTGAATTGCTTTCCTTTGATGTAGATTAGTCGTTCTTTTAATTTAGATTTGATTTGGTTTGTCTCTTTTAGTTTGTTTCAAGTTGAATGACGGCTACTCGAGGTTGTCCAATGGCAGCATGACGACTCTTGGTTTGATTTTTGATATGATTTTAAGTTGAGAGTTAGGTTGCTTATATAGAGTTTTAATTTAATTAAGAGCCTTCAGATTATCATAGGAGCAATCTCAACCACCTAGACTAGATAGAGTTATCCTAGTGACTCACCAACAGGTCAGGAATGACTCAGCATTTGTATTAATAACCTTCTACTTTAACGTTAATGTACCAAATGTTCACCTTTTCTACAATTTACATATTTCTTATTTATGACAAATTCCATATGTAAATTATTCCAAATTTAATTATTCCATAATTATCCTTTTAATTATGCCCACAATTAATGGTATACTAAATATACCATTTCATGAACCAATCTATGCTATGTAATTTTTCATGTTTATCCTTCATATTTATATGTAGATTATAAATCAATTACTGTCAATTACATATTCTCCCCTTTACAGTATACATTAATTACCCATATATAAATATCTATTTATACATGCATAAATATTTCTTTTCACTGCATGCATCCACATATTTTTATTAAATTTGTCACAAAAGCCAATCAGAGAAGGCCATATAAAAAAACAATCATTGACAACCAAAAAAATGCGCCACGTACGCCACATGATGCGTACACATCATATATATATGTTATATATATATATATATTTTTTTTCTTTTTTATCTATCTTCCCGATTACCCATTTTCACACTAAACCACTTTTTGAACTGCGTTCACACTAAGCCACTTTTAAGTCATTCCCATAAAACAAAAATATGGCGTTGGTGGGGATCGAACTCTGTACCTCTTATATGCAAGTCACGTGTTCCAACCAAATGAGCTACTAAGTCTTTTGCTTACAAACCTTAGAACAATGCTAAACATTATTCTTTTCTCATTCTTCTTTTTTCATGTTTTGCTGCAATTTTTAATTTAAGGATATCTTTTTCGTATGGAGTCCAATGTACGCAAACTCGGACTCTATCTCAAGCAGAATTCCAAGATGAACGCAATGGCGCAACCCATTTCACCTAATTTATTATACCATGATTTGTTATTTTTATGTTCACAGAAAATACGGGGTGTTACATTCTCCCCTCCTTAAAGGATTTCATCCACGAAATCTTCAAGTTAGGAAGAACGTGTCCTACCATCCAATCATCCATCTACTCAACCATTCAATCACAGGCATTCATTGTCCTAAAAAAGATTTATAATGCTTTCATGTTCATATGCATAGTGTGTGTATATGTCCTTATCTAATGCAAAACCAGGCGGTCTACTAATTCATTTGACCTCCTTAATGCAAATTATGTTAGTTCTATGCGTCCAATATGTATGCAATCCTAATGATACAAATCATTTCTATATGAGTGCACAACCATTTACTCAGATGCAATGTCCATATGATAACACATCAAGTTCAATCCATAAACAAATACATATATGCAAATGCAATATGAAAGTGACTGAGCCGATCTAGTGTCTAATGTGTGTATACGCATCCACAAGCAACCACTTGCAACCATCAATCATAACATGTTTCAAATACATGTTAACATCCATTGGCTTCTACCTAAGTATCAAAGATATGACCTAGAGGATATACCTAAGAAAAATGGAAACAAGCATGCGTAAAGTTCCTAGAAAAAAAGAGATCAAGGATATACCCTAAAAAAGGTATGATGCGTGTGTCTTATCTTTAGTCTCCCACGTCGCGTCTTCTTGAGCTCCACTCCGATGTACCTTAACTAGTTAATCTTCACGATTGCGAAGCTTCTTGGCCTCCATTTCCAAAACCCAATAGTAAAGATAGGACCTCGATCACTTACTACGCTAGAGGGTATCCAATGTAGTCGAACTATCTCTCCAAGATAAACAGATGTTGTGTAACACCCCGTAATTTTATAACATTAAAATTCACAAATTAAAGTATACTTAATTTTTTAGAAAAGAATTAAGTGAAATGGGTTGCGCAGAGAAATATATATATTGATATATATATAAAAATTAAATAAATAAATATGCGAAAAAGTTCAAAACAACGAATTGGGAGGGGAAATAACCGAACCGGCACATTTTTGAGGTCGACCCGAGCCTTGCTGGGTCGACTAGGGGTTAATCCAGGGTGTTTGGCTGTCAACACGTGGGCCGATTCACTCAAATGCAGATTTTGCATTTGATTGGTTCTCATGGTTCTGGGTTAATCTAATGGTCCTAAATTACTTCCTACACCTATAAATACATCCTAATGCTAACCCTAAACCTAATTAAAATAGAATAGTTACCGTCATACCATCGCCATGGAAATTAATGGAGCCGCCGCCAACTACGAAAGAAGAAAAGAAAATTCAATTCTAAATCTCTCAACCCTAAAGCAAAGCAAAACTCTACTTTTCCTCTCTAAATTGTGAGTATGATGATCTTAACAAGATTATTATCATTTAATTAGGTTGAGTTATGAATGGATTATGAGTAGATGATGTGAATTATCATATATGTTGTTGTAAACCCCTTTTGCTATCATGTATATTGTAAATCCAATGTTATGTGATGATGATATCTTATATGTTGTAAATCATGCTATGATGATGTTATGTATGTTGAAAGTTTCTATGCTAAGTTGTGATGAATCATACATGTTAAAAAGGCCATGATGTTACCATCTATGTTAGTTAGTTCATATTAATTAAATCATCATATTTGGGTTATGTTGATCTGTATGACAAGTCACATATGCAAGTTAGATTGATTACAAAAGTTATGAACTTATACCAAGACATCTATTATGACATCTAGAATTATGCTATGACATATGTGATATCCTATGCTAGTTCACACCATCATTATGTTGCCTAAAAACCACATATGCAAGTTTATGGATAGATTTGGGCTATGATCATATCATATAAATTGAGACATTTAACAAGTTGACACCTTTTTGATCCTTAATATGTGTAGTTTATGCATGTTTCACCCCTGTTATGATTAGATTTATTTTAATTGTCTATATGTTGTGATAATTTATCTTTGTGCTAGGTGTTAGACTATACAAGTCTAGCCTATATTATGCGTTGAATAAGCGAACGTATAACATGGGGTAGGGGTAATATTAAGGATTTAATATTAAAAAGTTGGGGTGCAATTGATATGATTTTGCATGCCATAAGTGGATGGCCATAATTGAGTCAATTATGGACATCATAAAAAGTTGACTTAATTAATAATTTGAATAGGGAATTATTAAAACTAGGGTAAAAGATTTTAAGTGTTAATCAATGCTTAGGACACGAGGTTGGACTCGTTTGTGACGTAAACCTGCCCGGACCCGCCCGGCAAATCCAGTGGTCACAAATGTCAGCCCAATGTGAGAGGTCCTAGGCCTAAACTAAAGCATAACGGTTGTAAAGACATGAGGTTAGACTCTTTTATGGTGTAAGACTGCCCGGACCCGCCCGGCAAATCCAGCTGCCATAAATGCCAGTCTAATGTGAGAGGTCTTTATGAGGTTATGGCTTGAATGAATTAAGAAATACTTAACCAGATAAACATGTAAGGTGGGACATGGGGGTTAAGTAGGTGCCTTGGGTGGCATGAGGAATCTAGGGGGTGCCCTTAGTGGCATGTGAAATACGATTAGTAAGACTTAACCAAACACACATGTAAATGAACATGACTAAGAGGGTTAAGTGGGATATACTAGTGACAAGCTTAGGTGGGTAGCTTGTGGGGGCCTATTTCGACCAGTATCCCAAACGTATCTTTGTGGGCTCAACCCAAGTCGAGGACGGGACACGCATGCTGGGTTTGAGTGTAAGAGGCCAAAACGGGGAGCGGTGGCAACGCAAGTCCAACGGGTTTCGTATGTGTGTGTGGACCCGGGATGGTAGGTAAGACGTTGTTGCATCGTGTAGGTATAAGCCGTGCATTCTCAAGTTGTATCGGGTTGCCACTTTAGGGGAGTGATACACCCCACTGAGGGGCCAGCACGGGTATCTACGAGTAGGGAGCCGATCGAAAGTGGATAGTGGGGTACACCTAGTGGAGATAGGGGCAGACGACACCTATGTAGTCAGTTAGGGTTACGTAAGGCTATTTATAAAGTTTCTGTGTGAAGCAAGTGGGATGAAACAATAGGGTGACTGGTGTGGTGCAGTGTAGTAATGTGCGGTGCAGTGTAGTAATCATTCGTTAGTAATTAGGTGTGCCTTTACCATTATCTTTAACGTTATCTTAAACGCTATCTTTATCTTCCTAAGAGTTCATAGACATTTACTTGTCTTCCAGCTTATGCCTTAGTCTAGTTATTTTGATAATAGTATTGTTAGAATTATCATACTCGCCAGACTTTATTCCGACCCCCTCTATTTCTATCCTTTTCCCCCTCCAGGTCCTCAGGTTGGGCCCAGCTCTAGTGGAGTTTGATTGAATTGCTTCATCTCTCTTTGGAAAGCTTGGACCGTTGAAGTAAAGTCCAGCTTGTTATCTTTTTAATGGCTATTTATGTAATGGGATTATGTATTTTGTTTTTATGAAGATGGATATTGTACTTGGTTATGATCTATGGTTTTATGATGTAACAAACATGTTTAATTTCCGCTGCAATAAAATGAAGTTTTAGATTTCCAAGTACTATTTATTATCTGTCTTGTTGTAAATTTTCTGTTCTATATTCACTTATAACCTCCATGGAAGTTAATGCATTCCCTTTGTGAGTGACATTAATGGACGTGGGGTGTTACACGTGGTATCAGAGCTTAAGGTTACCAGAACAAATAAAAATACTTTAGAAAAATAGTTATTTTTGGAAGAAGTGCTTTCAAAAACATGTTTTAATGGGAAATTTAAAGAGAAAAGTTTTTAAGAAAAAAAAAACATAATCCCCAATAACCCATATCTTTATCTTTCGAATTCTCCATTTTGAATCTTTCCTTTTTCGTTTCAGCATGGCTGAAGATCTTAATCTACCCGACGGTGTAACGATACCAGGATGGTATATGAGGCTATTGGAGGCTAGGGCCGCTGCAGGTCCAGCCAATGTTCCTCCACCACTAGTTGCACCCATTCCTCCACCTCCTCCTCGCGTAGATAATTTTGCAAAGACGTGCAAGGAATTCAAGGCTATGGGTGGAAAACCATTTCAAGGGTCAGAAACGTTTGTGGAAGCTAGAGATTGGCTTAAGGAGGTGGAAGAATTGCTAGAAATCTTTGAAGTGGAAGAAGGGAGGAGAGTTCGTTTAGCAGCTTGGTTGATGAAGGGTGAGGCCTTGTTTTGGTGGGAGGTCACTAATGGGGAGCGTCCTGTTGACTCTTAGGCGGATTTCAGACGTAGGTTCGAGGCGAAGTTTCTCTCAAGGGCGGAAGAAAATCTATATATGGAAAGGTTCTTGACATTGAAGCAAGGAAGCTCATCAGTGAAAGAGTATGTCAATAAATTTAATCAGTTAGCAAGGTTTGGCTTGGACTTAGTAAACACGCCGGAGAAGAAGGCTCTAAGGTTCGTGAATGGCTTGAATGAACCATTGCAAGGGTTGGCTATGACCCACATCCCGATGGGTGCCACCTTTGAGAAGTTAGTAGAAATGGCACTCATGCATGAGAAGAAAAGCGCTAAAGCTGATAAGGCACCCGAGAAGAAGGGGGATCAGAAGAAACCACAACAGCAAAACAAGAAGGGTGGTAAAGACAATAACGGCAAGGGAAAGAAGAAATGTTTTAACTGTGGAACCCCAGGCCATCTCAGCAAGGATTGCTGAAAGAAAAAGAAGACAGGCTGTTTTCATTGTGGCGATGCGGGACATTTAGTGAAGGACTGCCCAAAGAAGCGGCAGAGGGAAGGAGCTACCTCGGGAGGACAGGTGCAGGCTCTTATGGCACCAAGGCAGGCAAGGGGACAAGTTCAGGCTCTCGTGGTCCCACCGCTGCAAGAACGAGGTAGAACCATTTCTGTTGAAAGCTTAGTTTTTTTGTTTGATCATCCTGTCCGTACCTTATTCGATTCGGGCGCATCACATTCGTTTATCTCTACATCATTAGTTGAATCACTGCACTTAAACACCAGTTTAGTAGAGGATCCCTTAGTTGTTTCGAATCCAATTGGGGGCTCAGCTTATTTGTCTATGATGTGTTTGGATTTGAAAATTTCCATACTTAGCATTGAATTTAGATGTGATGCTTATGTGTTGGGCTTCACGGGCTATGGGCTAATTTTAGGAATGGATTGGTTATCTAGAAATGGGGCCGTTCTTTATTGTGAAAGGAGAGTAGTTAGGCTCGTGACTCGCCTTGACAACATTCTCGAAATCTTCTGTAATCCCATAAATTCGGTTATGCTAAGTTATCTAGAATCGCTTGAGTGTCTGACGAAAATCTACGATCTGTTAGAGTGGTCCGAGAATATTCGGATGTGTTTGAGGAGGTGAAGGGCTTGCCTCCGAAGCGGGAGATAGATTTTCGAATATATCTTGTGGATAATGCGAAACCAGTATCTTTGCCAGTACGCCACATGGCTCCACGTGAAAGGAGGGAACTCGATAAGCAAGTGAAGGAGTTGCTTGAGAAGGGGTTCATAAGACGAAGTATATCGGAGTGGGGTGCTCCAGTAGTATTTGCCACGAAGGCGGATGGGTCCCTTAGACTTTGTGTGGACTATAGAGAACTTAATAAGCTTACTAAGAAGAACAAACACCCACTACCGAGGATTGACGATCTCTTCGATCAGTTAGTTGGCGCCTCAGTGTTTTCGCAGTTGGACTTAGCCACTGGTTTCCATCAGTTGAGAGTGGCTGAGGATAGCATAGACAAGATTGCCTTTAGGACTCCGGACGGTTTCTATGAATGGCTAGTGATGCCCTTCAGTTTGACAAACGCCCTCGCATACTTTGTTGATTTGATGAGTAGGGTGTTTAGGGAGTACCTTAACAAATTTGTGGTAGTCTTTGTAGATGACATCTTGATCTTTTCTAAGGATGAAGAAGAGCATGCCCTACATCTTAGGGAAGTGTTGGAGACTCTTCGAGCGCATAAGCTTAAAGCTAAATTTTCTAAGTGTCACTTTTGGAGGAAGGAAGTACGGTTCTTATGACACATGGTTTCCAAAGAAGGGATAGCTGTAGATCCCGCGAAGGTGGTAGCCATCCAAGATTGGAAGGTTCCTAAAAATGCTACCGAAGTGAGAAGTTTCTTGGGGTTGGCTGGCTACTATAGGAAGTTTATCAAAGACTTCGCAGACACGCTTGACGAAGAAGAACCTAGTTTTCACATGGGACGTAGATTGTGATGATACGTTCCAACGTTTGAAGAGAGCTTTGACTTCAGCCCCAGTCTTAGTATTGCCAAACGGGAGTAAGCCGTTTACCGTTTATACTGACGCTTATGGGACAGGACTAGGTGCAGTCTTAATGCAAGAGGGCAGGGTAATAGCCTATGGTGGAAGGCAGTTGAGAGCGCATGAGAAGAATTACCCCACACATGACCTAGAGTTGGCCGCTATTGTTTTCGTGCTTAAGTCTTGGCGTCATTATCTTCTTGGCGAGAAATTCGAATTATTCACTGACCATAAGTCTTTAAAATACCTATTCTCTCAAAAGGACTTGAACTTAAGGCAGCAAAGGTGGATGGAGTTCTTAGCGTCCTACGACTTCGAAATAGCCTATACCCCTGGCAAGGGTAACGTGGTGGAAGACGCCTTAAGTAGAAAAAGATTATCCTTAAGTCCTTTGTTTGTTGAGTGGCGAAGTTTAGAATTCATTTCAATGTTTGACTTTAGACCTTCCGTTGACTTCGTACCCGGTTTGCTAGCATCCTTGGAGGTCAGACCTATGCTTTTGGGATGGATTGGCGAGGCACAGCGAGACGACCCGCAGTTGGTTGAGTTAGTAGAAAAACTCAAAGGTGGGGAGTCATCAAGCCATCTCCGTAGGTATACCCTAGACGATAAGGGTTGGTTACGTAGGGACGGTAGACTTTGTGTACCAAAATACGATGACCTAAGGAAGACTATTCTTGACGAAGCACATCATTCGAAGATGACCATTCATCCCGGCGGGGACAAGATGTACAAAGACATGAAGAGAGTTTACTTTTGGGCCGGCATGAAGAAAGATGTGGCCGAGTATGTCGCTAGATGCTTGGTGTGCCAACAAGTAAAAGCGGAGCAAAAGAAACCCGGTGGGTTGCTTCACCCGTTGGAGGTTCCATTATGGAAGTGGGAAAGTGTCTCGATGGATTTTGTGGATGGGTTACCGCGATCAAGGAAGGTTAATACGGGAATTTGGGTTATAGTAGATAGACTTACTAAGAGCGCCCATTTTATTCCCGTGAAGAGTAAGAGGACTGCTCCATGGTTAGGTTCTGTATACGTTCGAGAGATAGTTCGTTTGCACGGTCTTCCTTCTAGCATAGTGAGCGACCGCGATCCTATTTTCACTAGCGAATTTTGGAGAAGCTTACAAGAGGCGGTAGGGACTCAATTATGTTTGGGCACCGCATATCATCCTCAGACGGATGGCCAGACCGAGAGGGTGAATCGCATTCTAGAGGATCTGTTGAGGCTATGTATCCTAGACTTTGGGGGTACGTGGGAAGAGCATCTTCCATTGGTGGAGTTCGCATATAATAACAGCTTTCAGTCCGGCATTGGTATGGCACCATTCGAAGCTCTTTATGGACGACCTTGTCGTTCACCTACATGTTGGTGGGAATCTACGGATAAGATCTTACTTGGGCCCGATATGATTAGGGAGACTTCGGAGAAGATCGACTTGATTCGAAGGAGGATGAAAGCAGCGCAAGATAGGCAGAAATCTTATGCGAATAAGAGGAGGACAGATCTCGAGTTTGAAGTTGGGGACATGGTCTTTGTCAAAGTGTCTCCATTACGAAACGTTGTTCGCTTTGGGTCTGTTGGGAAATTAGCACCAAGGTTTGTAGGGTCGTTTCCTATTAAGGAGAGGATTGGACGGATGGCGTATAGAGTGGAGTTGCCCGAGAGACGTAGTGGTGTACATGACGTATTCCATGTGTCACATTTGAGGAAGTGCTTGCACGAGACCGCGGAAGTGGTAGAGCCGAGCTTGCTTAGAGAGGTGGAGATAGAGCGTGATGCGACAATTCGACGAGCTCCTACGCGCATTCTTGGGTCGAAGATCAAGAGGTTGAGGAATCGAGAGGTCAGACTAGTCAAAGTGCAATGGGGAGATGATGAGAGCAACGCTACTTGGGAGACAGAAGAGAAGATGCGTTCACGATACCCTTTTCTTTTTGAGGGTATGTCTTTTAATTTCTCCTTTATCGCTTAGCTTGTACTTATCTTATCTTTAGTATATCCTCTCACTAGTATCTTTGACCTTTAGTTAGGATAATCCTATGGTTGAAACATGTGTTTGAGACATGTTATGTATGGTGGATGCAAAGTGGATGCAAGTGTTTGCTAGTGGTTGCTCGTGGATGCATATACACACAATATTAGGCACCAGATCGGCTCAGTCACTTCATATTCCATATTGCATATATATGGATGTATTTAGTAAAATGGATGTATAATGGTTGTATTATCATATAGTTGCTGCATTCGGGTGGATGGTTGTGCACGCATATAGAATTAATATGTATCATTAGGAATCTTTTGCATACATATTGGATGCATGGCACTATCGTGAATTGCACTAAGGAGGTCGATTGAATCTGTAGACCGCCTAATTTTGCATTAGATATGGACATATACACAAACTGTGCATATAAACATTAAAGCATTAGAAGTCTTTTAAGGACAATGGATGCTGGTGTTTGATGGTTGAGTAGATGGACGATTAGATGGTAGGATATACATTCTTCTTGACTTAGAGATTTCGGGGACGAAATCCTTTAAGGAGGGGAGAATGTAACACCCCGTAATTTTATAACATTAAAATTCACAAATTAAAGTATACTTAATTTTTTAGAAAAGAATTAAGTGAAATGGGTTGCGCAGAGAAATATATATATATTGATATATATATATATATAAATTAAAAATTAAATAAATAAATATGCGAAAAAGTTCAAAACAGCGAATTGGGAGGGGAAATAACCGAACCGGCACATTTTTGAGGTCGACCCAAGCCCCGCTGGGTCGACTAGGGGTTAATCCAGGGTGTTTGGCTGTCAACCCGTGGGCCGATTCGCTCAAATGCAGATTTTGCATTTGATTGGTTCTCATGGTTCAGGGTTAATCTAATGGTCCTAAATAACTTCCTACACCTATAAATACATCCTAATGCTAACCCTAAACCTAATTAAAATAGAATAGTTACCGTCATATCATCGCCATGGAAATTAATGGAGCCGCCGCCAACTAAGAAAGAAGAAAAGCAAATTCAATTCTAATTCTCTCAACCCTAAAGCAAAGCAAAACTCTCTCTTTTCTTCTCTAAATTGTGAGTAAGATGATCTTAACAAGATTATTATCATTTTAATTAGGTTGAGTTATGAATGGATTATGAGTAGATGATGTGAATTATCATATATGTTGTTGTAAACCCCTTTTGCTATCATGTATATTGTAAATCCAATGTTATGTGCTGATAATATCTTATATGTTGTAAATCATGCTATGATGATGTTATGTATGTTGAAAGTTTCTATGCTAAGTTGTGATGAATCATACATGTTAAAAAGGCCATGATGTTACCATCTATGCTAGTTAGTTCATATTAATTAAATCATCATGTTTGGGTTATGTTGATCTATATGACAAGTCACATATGCAAGTTAGATTGATTAGAAAAGTTATGAACATATACCAAGACATCTATTATGACATCTAGAATTATGCTATGACATATGTGATATCCTATGCTAGTTCACACCATCATTATGTTGCCTAAAAACCCCATATGCAAGTTTATGGATAGATTTGGGCTATGATCATATCATATAAATTGAGACATTTAACAAGTTGACACCTTTTTGATCCTTAACATGTGTAGTTTATGCAAGTTTCACCCCTATTATGATTAGATTTATTTTAATTGTCTATATTTTGTGATAATTTATCTTTGTGCTAGGTGTTAGACTATACAAGTCTAGCCTATATTACGCGTTGAATAAGCGAACGTATAAACGTGGGGTAGGGGTAATATTAAGGATTTAATATTAAAAAGTTGGGGTGCAATTGATATGATTTTGCATGCCATAAGTGGATGGCCATAATTGAGTCAATTATGGACATCATTAAAGTTGACTTAATTAATAATTTGAATAGGGAATTATTAAAACTGGGGTAAAAGATTTTAAGTGTTAATCAATGCTTAGGACACGAGGTTGGACTCGTTTGTGACGTAAACCCGCCCGGACCCGCCCGACAAATCCAGTGGTCACAAATGTCAGCCCAATGTGAGAGGTCCTAGGCCTAAACTAAAGCATAACGGTTGTAAAGACACGAGGTTAGACTCTTTTATGGTGTAAGGCTGCCCGGACCCGCCTGGCAAATCCAGCTGCCATAAATGCCAGTCTAATGTGAGAGGTCTTTATGAGGTTATGGCCTGAATGAATTAAGAAATACTTAACCAGATAAACATGTAAGGTGGGACATGGGGGTTTAGTAGGTGCCTTGGGTGGCATGAGGAATCTAGGGGGTGCCCTTAGTGGCATGTGAAATACGATTAGTAAGACTTAACCAAACACACATGTAAATGAACATGACTAAGAGGGTTAAGTGGGATATACTAGTGACAAGCTTAGGTGGGTAGCTTTTGGGGGCCCATTTCGACCAGTATCCCAAACGTATCTTTGTGGGCTCGACCCAAGTTGAGGACGGGACACGCATGCTGGGTTTGACTGTAAGAGGCCAAAACAGGGAGCGGTGGCAACGCAAGTCCAACGGGTTTCGTATGCGTGTGTGGACCCGGGCTGGTAGGTAAGACGTTGTTGCATCGTGTAGGTATAATCCGTGCATTCTCAAGTTGTATCGGGTTGCCACTTTAGGGGAGTGATACACCCCACTATGGGGCCAGCACAGGTATCTACGAGTAGGGAGCCGATCGAAAGTGGGTAGTGGGGTACACCTAGTGGAGATAGGGGCAGACGACACCTATGTAGTCAGCTAGGGGTATGTAAGGCTATTTATAAAGTTCCTGTGTGAAGCAAGTAGGATGAAACAATAGGGTGACTGGTGTGGTGCAGTGTAGTAATGTGCGGTGCAGTGTAGTAATCATTCGTTAGTAATTAGGTGTGCCTTTACCGTTATCTTTAATGTTATCTTAAACGCTATCTTTATCTTCCTAAGAGTTCATAAACATTTACTTGTCTTCCAGCTTATGCCTTAGTCTAGTTATTTTGATAATAGTATTGTTAGAATTATCATACTCGCTAGACTTTATTTCTGACCCACTCTATTTCAATCTTTTTCCCCCTCCAAGTCCTCAGGTTGGGCCCAGCTCTAGTGGAGTTTGATTGAATTGCTTCATCTCTCTTTGGAAAGCTTGGACCGTTGAAGTAAAGTCCAGCTTGTTATCTTTTTAATGGCTATTTATGTAATGGGATTATGTATTTTGTTTTTATGAAGATGGATATTGTACTTGGTTATGATCTATGGTTTTATGATGTAACAAACATGTTTAATTTCCGCTGCAATAAAATGAAGTTTTAGATTTCCAATTACTATTTATTTTCTGTCTTGTTGTAATTTTTCTATTCTATATTCACTTATAACCTCCATGGAAGTTAATGCATTCCCTTTGTGAGTGACATTAATGGACGTGGGGTGTTACATGTTGACCTTGATACCTAGTGTATATACTAAGATGATTAGAGGTCTCTCCTCTACTTAGCTTATCCATCACGTTACAAATCTGAAGGTCTAAAGCTAAAGGTTGCTATGTACTTTTTACCTCTCTTAAGGTCAGTCTTTTTCCTACCTAGGGCGCCTGCCACAACTATTCATCTCTCACCTTTGCCATCCTTTCCATCGCACGAAGAACCCTACAAGGATTGGAAAAAAAAATAGCCGTAGGTGAAACTACTGCGGCTATAGATGGAGGTTGGGCACTTCTTTGCCCTTTGACCGGTGTCATAGTCTCTTCAAGCCAACGAAACCATGCTGCGATGAGGTTACCTCCCAGAAAGCCAGGAGCCCCGGAGACTAAGGAAAGAAGGAAACAAGGCTTCAAACAGAGGATCAAAAGATAATGCGTATGGCTTTGGGGAATATGCTTTTAAAACAAAACTTTTCTTTTGAAAATGCTTCTATTAAAACCGTTTTGAAAATAGTTTTTCAAATCTTTTATCCGATCCAGTAACCTTAAGCTATGATACCAAGTGTAACACCCCACCTCCGTAAAGGTCACTCACAAAGGGAATGACTTAACTTCGGTGGAGAGTTATAGGTAAAAGATGCAGATAAATTACAAGATAGATAATTAAAGCAGCGGTAAATAAAACTTTATTTCATTGATAAACAACTTGTACATAGATTGTTTTCCAATACCAAAGTATCTATCTTGTTTAAAAAATAAAGAAGCATAAATATACAATGATATTCCCCAATAAAGCATTAGCCAGCCATAGCAGTGGAAAAGAGAGTCCAAAGCAATACATCAAAGAGTCTTCAAGCTTGGAAAGAGTAACGGTCCAAAATGAGCTGAGCTATTCCCTCCCTGACTACCTGTGGGGTGGGGGGGGGGGAACGGAAGAAAACATGGGAAAACAAACTAGGTCAGACATAAGTCTGGTAAGTCCAGTTGTACTTCAGCATGTAAACAAGAAAAGGACTATGACATGAACAAACTGAACTTAGAACCATACCATAGCAATAAGATAATCCTAAAAAAAGACAAGGTAAGATTAACAGAATTGACTATCGCACCCACTTCTATTTCTCTGCACCCACTAAGGACTATTTCAACTAACATCGTGTGTTCATGATAAAAATGATCCCCTTTTTATTGTGCATGTAGTCCCTTATCCATCGAGTGTTACCTAGATCCAACTAGGGTTTACTTATCGAACGCTTCCTAGATTCAACTAGGGTTTACGCTGCCCAGGGCCACTGGGGTTTGTGCTACCTATTGAAGGCTTCTCGGATTCGGGGTTTATGCAACCTAGGTTCAACTAGGGATTATGCTACCTATCGCACGATGCCTTCTAGTCTAGGACACACTACCCAGAGCGTTATATGTTCCTAGAATTTCCCCACGTATGTGTCGTGAATCGTTTTCGCTGTCTAGTTGCAAATGTCCTCTATATATGCGTCCCGAGTTTCGTGGCAGGGCTAATCAAGAAACGTGGAACTCGGTCGGGAGCTTTAACTTATCTGCCGAGGCAGATGCTAAGGTCTGTTTTTATCTGTGTGTGGCTATGGTCCCACTTGACCCCTCCCTTAACTAATGAAAGGCACCCAAGAAAATCAAGAATGAGAACTGTAAGCAGGCCCCTCTATGCCCTACAAACCTATGGGCCGACCACACCCATAACTAGATAGAGAGTATATGGTCTGTTTGAGTTCTCCGCCTTTCCGCTTCACGTTGTAACACCCCACCTCCGTTAAGGTCACTCACAAAGGGAATGCCTTAACTTTGATGGAGCGTTTTAGTAGACAGAACAGAAATTTACAAGACAGACAAAGTAGTACTTGAAAAATTTATAACTTATTACAACAGAAACAGAAATAAGTTTGGTTACATCTTTTCAAATCACAATATCAGAATTCAAGTACAAAATATCGGTCTTGTACAAAAGCCTTCAGAATGCATAGTTTTTAAAGTCATAACCCCAACGTAAACTGCCATTGAAAGATAGAGCCAAAGCCAAGCAATACTTAAAGCAGAGAGAATCTGAATCAAGCTCCTATGTTTCCACCCTGAAAACCTGGGGGGAAATGGAAAGAAAAGAGGCGAAACAAACTAGGTCAGACATAAGTCTGATGATTCCAGTGACTTTCAGCATATAAATAGATAATAGTATCATGACATGTAAATAAAACTGGATGAGAGGTAACCATAACAGGAATAACAGGTTAACAGAATGATATAGACTAAGCTAAGCTTTTTTACTTAGTCCTCTCTTCTCTGCACTAATACTAGTATAACATGATTAGGTGTTACCCTAATGTCTAAACTGAAGCAGAAACGGAAACAGAATAATCTCTACAGAAACATAATGCTAATAATGGGCCTTAACCACCCGAACAAATCGAAGGTACAGAAGCAGAATACTAATAATGGGCCTTTACCACCCAAATAACGGGCCTTTACCACACCAACAGAAAGAAGGAACGGAAATAGAATCGAAAACGGAATCAGAGACGGAAATAGAATAATCCTTACGGAAATAGAATGTTAGAATTAGGTGTACACTAGTAATGAGCCTGTACCACCCCTACAGACGGTACCACGCAGAAACAGACAGGTGTTGCCACCCAAAAGAAACAGACGGTACCAACAGAAACAGACATAACTAAGTGTACCCTAAGTCCTACCCCCAAGCGATCAGCTCCCTAGAACATAAATACCTTGTGTCGGCCCCACAGTAGGGTGTATCACTCCCTAAAGTGGCAACCTATTGGCACAGACCTATTTACGGATGTCGGTGTCTTACATCCTCATAGCAGACCGGATCCATGCATGCACATGACCCGGTTGGAACGCACCATCAACACCCCTCTCCATTATCAGATTGAACCTCTCATAATTAGTTCATTAAGCGTGCTCGGACCCCTAGATAGCGTGGGGTCAAAGTTTTGATACCAGAAAGGGTTACTGACTAATATGGGTCCCAAACAACAGATGACACAAGTATTTCCCCTCCTAACCTTGTGTCCCCAGACTAACAAATTTCAGATTAACTTGTTTACAGATTTCAGATAGAGTTCAGGTTACTAGTTCATAGATCAAACAATCAAGTTAACAAGTTTTCAGACTAACGGATCAGATATACAGATTAACAAGTTCTCAGACTAACGGATCAGATATACAGATTAACAGGATTACAGATTGTTTACCTAACTTTGTATTGGGCCAATAGATTTACGAAACGGGTTTATTAGATTCATCAGATCAATTGTTTTAACCCTATCCACCAAACACGTTTTAGGTATCATATTTATCATAGATTTGCGTTAATTAATTATTAATGCACAGACCTCTCACATTAGGTCGGTAGCTTGTGGCCACTGGATATGCCGGGCTGATCCGAGCAGACTTCTGCCACAAGCCAGACCTAACCTCGTGTCTAAGCATATTTTAGTTATGCCTATGACCTCTCACATTAGACTGACAGTTTGCGGTCGCTGGTTAGGCCGGTTGGTTCCGGGCAGGCTTTTACCACAAACGGAGTCTAACCTCGTGTCATAGCCACTTTACAGAAAATATCAGACTAATTATGTCTATTTAGCAATTTAACTTATTTACAAGTTACGGCAGATTATCCGAAGTTCTATTAACATGTTTTGCTCAATTTTAGATCGAGCCTCCAATTTATAATTATTCTGCTTTTAGCATATTAGGCAATTCAGCAGATTTAGCAGATCAGGCAATTCAACAGATTAAGTAGATAACAGATTTAGCAGATTAGGCAATTCAACAGATTAAGCAGATAACAGATTTAGCAGATTAGGCAATTCAACAGATTTAGCAGATAACAGATTAGCAGATTTAACGGATTAAATATTTCTTAAAGTTCTATTTACATATCATGCCTAAATTTACATGCCTAAATCATAGTCATAATTAATAATACAACATATGCCCCAAATTTTAATTAAACTTTGCATAGTACAGAATATTCTCTAAAAAATCCCAAACAATATGAATTATGCCAAATTATAGCCTATGATGCCAAATATCCTAAAATCCATATTTAGGCACATTCACATTAATAGTTAACCTATTTTAATATAGATCTTTACGTCTAAGTCACATATATCTTTTTTTTCTCTTTTCAAGTCATGGATCGTGATATAAAATAAGCCCCAAAATTTAGATCATAAATTTTAATCATGTATTAAGTCCTCAAAATCAGATCTGGCATTATAATATGCATTATAATCCAAATCCCAAGTCATATGCTATCATATAATAATTCTTCTTCCAAATCACAGTCTTTTATACATAGTATGCACTGATTCTAGATCATGATTTACAACCTATGTTCTTTTCTCAAATCAGTCACAGATCAGTCATGTCCAACTATGCAATATTCATTATTTGTCCCAAAATTAGCGTTCACGCGTTAATCTCTTATGAGATTTGGCACAGGCTCGTAGTAGCCTAGCTATAGAATAGAAAGAAAAAGGAGATACAGAATAGTCATAGAAAAACAGATCTGATAGATAAGAATATGCATAACCTCAGATTCAGATTTATAACCATGCCAAATAAAAGTTTATATCTGAAAATAACTGTACTCACAAAAAGGGAACGATTCTAGTATTCTGAAATCTGTGTTCTGACACTGAATAATGCTCCTTTGATGTAGACTAGTTGTTCTTTTAATCCTATTCATTTTGGAAGAAGATGCACTAGTTTTATCCTAGGTTTTAGCAGAGAAGCGACGCCATTATTTTATTTTCTAAGAGGGAGAGAGCTATGGAGGCTAGAGAATAGTGTAGGAGATTTAGGTTTTGGCTTAGGGATGTATTTATAGGAGAATAGAAGTGTCCAGGGCCTTATATATTAACCTAGAACCAATCCAGACCATCAAAACAGCCAAAACCACGTCACATGCCGAAGAAAATCGGATCTGGGCAAAACAGGTCGACCTGTAGGGGGGCAGTCGACACTAAGGTCGACCCCCCTACCCAGGCCGACCCCCAGGTTGACCTGGGTCCTGGGCGGGAAATTTCCCGCCCAGCCCGCTTCTGGGTTCCGATTTTTGAATTTCGAAATTGGAATTTTTTTTCGAGCTGTTTTATATTTTCAGAAACTTCCGAAGGCCATAACTTCTTCATAAGGAGTTCGATTTATGCAAACTTGGACTCTATCTTAAGCAGAATTCCGAGACAAAAACACAATGGTGTAACCCGTTTTCCTTATTTCTCACATCTAAAATTAATTATACTTCATTTTGTTACTCTTTTGTTCACAAAAAATTCGGGGTGTTACATTCTCCCCTCCTTAAAGGATTTCGTCCCCGAAATCTTCAAGTTAGGAAGAATGTGTCATACCATCCAATCACACATTTAATCAACCATCATCCACAAGCACCCATTGTCCTTAGAAAACTTCTAACGTTGTATGAACATGTGCAAAAGTGTGTGTATATGTTCCTTATCTAATGCAAAGATTAGGCGGTCCATTGATTCAGCTGACCTCTTTAATGCGAATTATGTCAGTGCCATGAGTCCAACATGTATGCAGTTTTCCTATTTGATACATATCATTTCTATATGAGTGCACAATCGTTCATTCATATGCAACATCCACGTGCTGAGTCGACCATTTTGCATCCATAATTTTTTTTTTAAAAATGCACGCACATCCATATGCAGTATGAGAGTGTTTTTGAGCCGATCTAGTGCCTAGTGTGTGTATATGCATCCACAAGCAACCACTAGCAACCACTTGCATCCACTTGTAACCATCAAACATAACATGTCTCAAACACATGTTTACACCCATTAGTTTCTACCTAAAGGTCAAAGATTCGGTCGATAGGATAAAGTTGAGTGATAGAAGCAAGGACAATTAAAACAAAAGCTAGGTTCCTATTAGACATCGGTTTAAGAGAATAATCCCCTAAGTATCAACCCCGTAGACCGAAATCAACATCATATTAACACTCAAAGAATCACTCCCATTAAACCAATGTCCAACAGGAAATCTACTTTACGCTTTAAGTAAAAACCCCTATCCTTTTCAGAAATATTCAGATACCTACAGACTACTGATACAGATCAGATTACCAAATGATTCTTAGGAAACTAAACATGATAAAAACCCAGAATATATGCATCATAGTCAACTTAATGCCTAACACATATATCCTCAAACCCCAACTTATCACAAACAGATGAGTCATAACCCTCATGGGGTTTGAGACTATAGCGGAATCAGAAACAAGACTAGTATTAAAGTGCAGAGTTTCAGTTACAGAATCAGAAAGAATTTTTAACTCCATAATCAGATAAGGAGATTAATCCCGCTACAGAAAGTTTTCTTATTTCTATCCTATCCATGAGCCTTGAGGGTATTCGCCTGTCCTCTAGAAGTTGGTCCTGCCCTCTGCCCTTGTCCTCGTTTCTTTTGGGCAGTCCCATGTGAAGTGCCCCATTTCTCCACAGTTCAAGCAAGTGCCCTTCCTTTTTCTGCAATCCTTGTTCAGATGGGTCGAGCTTCCATAAGTAAAGTACTTCTTCTCCTTCTTGTCTTCAGACTTCTCATCCTTCTTTTGTGTTTCCTTTTTGGGCCTCGCTTTCTTGTTCTGTTGTCCTTCAAGCTTTTCTTCTTTCTTCTCACTTTTGGTTTCCTCTTCATGCATCAATGCCATGTCAACTAATTTCCTGAAGGTAGCCCCAATAGGAATGTGGGACATTTCCAATCCGTGTAGCGGCTCGTTCAAACCTTTAGCAAACCTTAGTGCCTTCTTATGCGGTGTATTTACCAAATCTAAGCTGAATCTTGCCAACTAATTAAACTTGTTGACATACTCTCTCAATGATAAATTCCCCTGCTTCAACGCCAAGAACCTCTCTATTTATAGACTCTCTTCGCTCGTGAGAGAAATTTCATCTCGAACCTATGCCTGAAATCCATCCATCTCTCTACTGGACGCTCTCCATTTGTGACCTCCCAACAAAAAGAAGCTTCGTCCTTAAGCAACCATACCGCCAATTGTATCTTCTGCCTATCGTCCACCTCGAAGATAACGAACAAATCCTCAGTTTCTTTGAGCCAGTTCCTTGCCTCCACGAAGGATTCAGTTCCATTAAATTTCTTCCCACTCACGGCTCAAAAGTCTCTACATATCTTCGGGAAAGTATTCACGCGCGGAGGAGGAGGAACCGCTGCAGCTGGGGGATTAGGGTCATTTGTTGGGCCCACATCATAAGCCCTAGCTTCTAGGTACCTCTTGAACCAGCCAGGTATCGGTACGCCCTCCGGAAGGTTAAGATCCCTAGACATGCTGAAACGAAAGAAAAGGAAAGATTCAAAACAAAGGATAGAAAGATAGGCTATGGCTTTGGGGATTATGTTTTTCAAAATAAATTCTACTTTTGAAAATACTTCCTTTTTAAACCTTTTTTGAAAATATTTTTTGAAAACTTATATCAAATCTGGTAACCTTCAGCTCTGATACTAAGTGTAACACCCCACCTCCGTTAAGGTCACTCACAAAGGGAATGCATTAACTTTGATGGAGCGTTTTAGTAGACAGAACAGAAATTTACAAGAAAGATAAAGTAGTACTTGAAAATTTTATAACTTTATTACAACAGAAACAGAAATAAGTTTGGTTACATCTTTTCAAACACAATATCAGAATTCAAGTACAAAATATTGGTTTTGTACAAAAGCCTTCAGAATGCATAGTTTTTAAAGTAATAATCCCCAACGTAAACTGCCATCGAAAGATAGAGACAAAGCCAAGCAATACTTCAAGCAGAGAGAATCTGAACCAAGGTCCTATGTTTCCACACTGAAAACCTGGGGGGAAAACGGAAAGAAAAGAGGCGAAACAAACTAGGTCAGACATAAGTCTTGTGAGTCCAGTGACTTTCAGCATATAAACAAATAATAGTATCATGACATGTAAATAAAACTAGATGAGAGATAATCGTAACAGGAATAGCAGGTTAACAGAATGATATAGACTACGCTAAGCTTTTTACTTAGTCCTCACTTCTCTGCACTAATACTAGTATAACAGGATTAGGTGTTACCCTAATGTCTAAACTGAAACAGAAACGAAAACAGAATAATCTCTATAGAAACAAAATGCTAGTAATGGGCCTTTACCACCCGAATAGATAGAAGGTACAGAAGCAGAATACTAATAATGGGCCTTTACCACCCAACTAATGGGCCTTTACCACCCCAACAGACAGAAGGTACGGAAACAGAATCGTAAACGGAATCAGAGACGGAAACAGAATAATCCTTATGGAAACAGAATGTTAGAATTAGGTGTACACTAGTAATGGGCCTTTACCACCCCAACAGACGGTACCATGCAGAAACAGACAGGTGTTGCCATCCAACAGAAACAGACGGTACCAACAGAAACAAACAGATCTACGTGTACCCTAAGTTCAACCCCCAAGCGATCGGCTCCCTAATACATAAATACCCTGTGTCGGCCCCACAGTAGGGTGTATCACTCCCTAAAGTGGCAACCTATTGGCACAAACCTATTTATAGATGTCACGGTGTCTTACATCCTCAGAGCAGACCAGATCCATGCACGCACATGACCCGGTTGGAACGCACCATCAACACCCCTCGCCGTTATAAGAATGAACCGCTTATAATTAGTACAGTAAGCGTGCTCGGACCCCTATATAGCGTGGGGTCAAAGTTTTGATACCAGAAAGGGGTACTGACAAATATGGGTCCCAAACAACAGATGACACAAGTATTTCCCCTCCTAACCTTGTGTCCCCAGAGTAACAGATTTCAAATTAACTTGTTTACAGATTTCAGACAGAGTTCAGGTTACTAGTTCACAGATTAGACAATCAAGTTAACAAGTTTTCAGACTAACGGATCAGATATACGGATTAACAAGTTCTCAGACTAACAGATCAGAAATACAGATTAACAGGATTACAGATTGTTTTACCTAACTTTGTATTGGGCCTACCGATTTATGAAACGGGTTTATTAGATTCATCAGATCAATTGTTTTAACCCTATCCACCCAACACGTTTTAGCTATCATATTTATATTAGATTTGCATTAATTAATTATTAACGCACAGACCTCTCAAATTAGGTCGGTAGCTTGTGGCCGCTAGATATGCCGGGCGGTTCTGGGCAGGCCTCTGCCACAAGCCAGACCTAACCTTGTGTCTAAGCATATTTTAGTTATGCCTACGACCTCTCACATTAGACTGACAGTTTGCGGTCGCTGGTTAGGCCGGTTGGTTCCGGGCAGGCTTCTACCGCAAATGGAGTCTAACCTCGTGTCATAGCCATTTTACAGAAAATATCAGACTAATTATGTCTATTTAGCATATTTAACTTCTTTACAAGTTACAACAGATTATCCAAAGTTCTATTAACATGTTTTGCTCAATTTTAGATCGAGCCTCCAATTTATAATTATTCAGCTTTTAGCAGATTAGGCAATTCAGCAGATTTAGCAGATTAGGCAATTCAGCAGATTAAGCAGATAACAGATTTAGCAGATTAGGCAATTCAACAGATTAAGCAGATAACAGATTTTGCAGATTTGACAATTCAACTGATTTAGCAGATAACAGATTAGCAGATTTAACGAATTAAATATTTCTTAAAGTTCTATTTACATATCTTGCCTAAATTTATATGCCTAAATCATGGTCATAATTCATAATAAGACATATGCCCCAAAATTTATTTAAACTTTGCATAGTACAGAATATTCGCTAAAAAGTCCCAAACAATATGAATTATGCAAAATTATAGCCTATAATGCCAAATACCCTAAAATCCATATTTAGGCGCATTCACATTAATAGTTAACCTATTTTAATATAGATCTTTATGCCTAAGTCACATATATCCTTTTTTTCTCTTTTCAAGTCATGGATCGTGATATAAAATAGGCCCCAAAATCTAGATCTTAAATTTTAATCATGTATTAAGACGTCAAAATCAGATCTTGCATTATAATATGCATTATATTCCAAATCCCAAGTCATGTGCTATCATATAATAATTCTTCTTCCAAATCACAGTCTTTTATACGTAGTATGCACTGATTCTAGATCTTGATTTACAACCTATGTTCTTTTCTCAAATCAGTCACAGATCGGTCATGTCCAATTAAGCAATATTCATTATTTGTCCCAAAATTTGCGTTTATGTGTTAATCTCTTATGAGATTTGGCGCAGGCTCGTAGTAGCCTAACTATAGAACAGAAAGAAAAAGGAGATACAGAATAGTCACAGAAAAACAGATCTGACAGATAAGAATATGCATAACCTCAGATTCAGATTTATAACCATGCCAAGATCATAATAAAAGTTTATATATGAAAATAATTGTACTCACAAAAAGGGAACGATTCTTATATTCTGGAATCTGTATTCTGACACTGAATAGCGCTCCTTTTATGTAGACTAGTTGTTCTTTTAATCCTATTCAGTTTGGAAGAAGATGCACTAGTTTTATCCTAGGTTTCAGCAGAGTAGCAAAGCCATTATTTTATTTTCTAAGAGGGAGAGAGCTATGGAGGCTAGAGAATAGTGTAGGAGATTTAGGTTTTGGCTTAGGGATGTATTTATAGGAGAATAAAAGTGTCCAGGGCCTTAAATATTAACCTAGAACCAATCCAGACCATTAGAACAGCCAAAACCATGTCACACGCCGAAGAAAATCGGATCTGGGCAAAACAGGTCGACCTGTAGGGGGGAGATCAACACTATGGTTGACCCCTAGGTCGACCCCCCTACCCAGGCCGACCCCAGGTCGACCTAGGTCCTGGGCGGGAAATTTCCCGCCCAGCCCGCTTCTGGGTTCCGATTTTTGAATTCTGAATTTGGAACTTTTTTCGAGCTGTTTTATATTTTCAGAAACTTCCAAAGGCCATAACTTCTTCATACGGAGTCCGATTTACGCAAACTTGGACTCTATCTCAAGAAGAATTCCGAGATGAATGAATGGCGTAACCCGTTTTCCTTAGTCTTACATCTAAAATTAATTATACTTCATTTTGTTTCTCTTTTGTTCACAGAAAATTTGGGGTGTTACATTCTCCCCTCCTTAAAGGATTTCGTCCCCGAAATCTTCAAGTTAGGAAGAATGTGTCCTACCATCCAATCACCCATCCACTCAACCATCATCCACAAGCATCCATTGTCCTTAGAAAACTTCTAACGTTGTATGAACATAAGTAAAAGTGTGTGTATATGTTCCTTATCTAATGTAAAGATTAGGCAGTCCACTGATTCAGTTGACCTCTTTAATGCGAATTATGTCAGTGCCATGAGTCCAACATGTATGCAGTTTTCCTATTTGATACATATCATTTCTATATGAGTGCACAATCGTTCATTTATATGCAACATCCGCGTGCTGAGTCGACCATTTTGCATCCATAAAATTTTTTAAAAAATGCACACACATCCATATGCAGTATGAGAGTGTTTTTGAGCCGATCTAGTGCCTAGTGTGTGTATATGCATCCACAAGCAACCACTAGCAACCACTTGCATCCACTTGTAAACATCAAACATAACATGTCTCAAACACATGTTTACACTCATTAGTTTCTACCTAATGGTCGAAGATTCAGTCGATAGGATAAAGTTGAGTGATAGAAGCAAGTACAATTAAAACAAAAGCTAGGTTCCCATTAGACATCGGTTTAAGAGAATAACCCACTAAGTATCAACCCTGAAGACCGAAATCAAAATCAGATTAACACTCAGAGAATCACTCCCACTAAACCAATGTCCAACTAGAAATCTACTTCATGCTTTGAGTAAAAACCCCTATCCTTTTCAGAAATATTCAGATACCTACAGACTACTAATACAGATCATATTACCAAATGATTCTTAGGAAACTAAGCATGATAAAAACCCAGAATTTATGCATCATAGTCAACTTAACACCTAACATAGATATCCTCAAACCCCAACTTATCACAAACAGATGAGTCATAACTCTTATGGGGTTTGAGACTATAGCAGAATCAGAAACAAGACTAGTATTAAAGTGTAGAGTTTCAGTTACAGAACCAAAATGCCAGAATCAGAAAGAGTTTTTAACTCCACAATCAGATAAGGAAATTAATCCTGCTACAGAAAGTTTTCCTATTTCTATCCTATCCACGAGCCTCGAGGGTATTCTCCTGTCCTCTAGAAGCTGGTCCTGCCCTCTGCCCTTGTCCTTGTTTCTTTTGGGCAGTCCCTAGTGAAGTGCCCCATTTCTCCATAGTTGAAGCAAGTGCCCTTCCTTTTTCTGCAATCCTTGTTCAGATGTGTCGAGCTTCCACAAGTAAAGCACTTCTTCTGCTTCTTGTCTTCAGACTTCTCATCCTTCTTTCGTGTTTCCTTTTTGGGCCTCGCTTTCTTATTCTGCGGTCCTTCAAGCTTTTCTTCTTTCTTCTCACTTTTGGTTTCCACTTCATGCATCAATGCCATGCCAACTAATTTCTCGAAGGTAGCCCCCATAGGAATGTGGGACATTGCCAATCCGCGTAGTGGCTCTTTCAAACGTTTAGCAAACCTTAGTGCCTTCTTATGCGGTGTATTTACCAAATCTAAGCCGAATCTTGCCAACTGATTAAACTTGTTGACATACTCTCTCACTGATAAATTCCCCTGCTTCAACTCCAAGAACCTCTCTATGTTTAGACTCTCTTCCGCTTGTGAGAGAAATTTCATCTCGAACCTATGCCTGAAATCCATCCATCTCTCTACTGGACGCTCTCCATTTGTGACCTCCCACCAAAAAGAAGCTTCGTCCTTAAGCAACCATACCGCCAATTATATCTTCTGCCTATCGTCCACCTCGAAGATAACGAACAAATCCTCAGTTTCTTTGACCCAGTTCCTTGCCTCTACGAAGGATTCAGTTCCATTAAATTTCTTCCCACTCATGGCTCGAAAGTCTCTACATATCTTCTGGAAAGTATTCACGCGCAGAGGAGGAACCGCAGCAGCTAGGTGAGGAGGGTCGTTTGTTGGGCCCGCATCA
The DNA here is from genome assembly GCA_030737875.1 of Allium sativum. Classification (NCBI taxonomy): domain Eukaryota; kingdom Viridiplantae; phylum Streptophyta; class Magnoliopsida; order Asparagales; family Amaryllidaceae; genus Allium; species Allium sativum. The sequence goes on from CM060910.1 coordinate 558,479,324, forward strand.
TTAGCCTTAGCTTCTAGGTACCTCCTGAACCAGCCAAGTATTGGTACGCCCTCCGGAAGGTTAAGATCCCCAGACATGCTAAAACGAAAGAAAAGGAAAGATTCAAAACAAAGGATAGAAAGATAAGCTATGGCTTTGGGGATTATGTTTTTCAAAATAAACTCTACTTTTTAAAATACTTCCTTTTTAAACCTTTTTTGAAAATATTTCTTGAAAACTTTTATCAAATCTGGTAACCTTCAGCTCTGATACCAAGTGTAACACCCCACCTCCGTTAAGGTAACTCACAAAGGGAATGCCTTAACTTTGATGGAGCGTTTTAGTAGACAGAACAGAAATTTACAAGATAGATAAAGTTATACTTGAAAAATTTATAACTTTATTACAACAGAAACAGAAATAAGTTTAGTTATATCTTTTCAAACACAATATCAGAATTCAAATACAAAATATCGATCTTGTACAAAAGCCTTCAGAATGCATAGTTTTTAAAGTCATAATCCCCAACGTAAACTGCCATGGAAAGATAGAGCCAAAGCCCAGCAGTACTTCAAGCAGATAGAATCTGAATCAAGCTCCCATGTTTCCATCTTGAAAACCTTTGGGGGGGGGCGGAACGGAAAGAAAAGAGGCGAAACAAACTAGGTCAGACATAAGTCTGGTGAGTCCAGTGACTTTCAGCATATAAACAGCTAATAGTATCATGACATGTAAATAAAAATGGATGAGAGATAACCGTAACAGGAATAGCAGGTTAACAGAATGATATAGACTACGCTAAGCTTTTTACTTAGTCCTCACTTCTCTCCACTAATACTAGTATAACATGATTAGGTGTTACCCTAATGTCTAAACTGAAACAGAAACGAAAACAAAATAATCTCTATAGAAACATAATGCTATTAATGGGCCTTTACCACCCGAATAGACAGAAGGTACAGAAGTAGAATACTAATAATGGGCCTTTACCACCCCAACAGACAGTAGGTACGGAAACAGAATCGTAAACGGAATCAGAGATGGAAACAGAATAATCCTTATGGAAACAGAATGTTAGAATTAGGTGTACACTAGTAATGGGCCTCTACCACCCCAACAGACGGTACCATGCAGAAACAGACAGGTGTTGCCACCCAACAGAAACAGACGGTACCAACAGAAACAGACAGATCTACGTGTACCCTAAGTTCTACCCCAAGCGATCGGCTCCCTAATACATAAATACCCTGTGTCGGCCCCACAGTAGGGTGTATCACTCCCTAAAGTGGCAACCTATTGGTACAGACCTATTTACAGATGTCACGGTGTCTTACATCCTCAGAGCAGACCGGATCCATGCACGCACATGACTCGGTTGAAACGCACCATCAACACCCCTCGCCATTATCAGAATGGACCGCTTATAATTTGTACAGTAAGCGTTCCCGGACCCCTATATAGCGTGGGTTCAAAGTTTTGATACCAGAAAGGGGTACTGACTAATATGGGTCCCAAACAATAGATGACACAAGTATTTCCCCTCCTAACCTTGTGTCCCCAGACTAACAGATTTCAAATTAACTTGTTTACATATTTCAGATAGAGTTCAGGTTACTAGTTAACAGATTAGACAATCAAGTTAACAAGTTTTCAGACTAACGGATCAGATATACAGATTAACAAGTTCTCAGACTAACGGATCAGATATACAGATTAACAGGATTACAGAATGTTTTACCTAACTTTGTATTGGGCCTACATATTTACGAAACGAGTTTATTAGATTCATCAAATCAATTGTTTTAACCCTTTCCATCCAACATGTTTTAGGTATCATATATATCTTAGATTTGCATTAATTAATTATTAATGCACAGACCTCTCACATTAGGTTGGTAGCTTATGGCCGCTAGATATGCCGGGCGGTTCCGGACAGACCTCTGCTATAAGCCAGACCTAACCTTGTGTCTAAGCATATTTTAGTTATGCCTACGACCTCTCACATTAGACTGACAGTTTGCGGTTGCTGGTTAGGCCAGTTGGTTCCAGGCAGGCTTCTACCGCAAACGGAGTCTAAACTCGTGTCATAGCCATTTTACAGAAAATATCAGACTAATTATGTCTCCTTAGCATATTTAACTTCTTTACAAGTTACAGCAGATTATCCAAAGTTCAATTAACATGTTTTGCTCAATTTTAGATCGAGCCTCCAATTTATAATTATTCATCTTTTAGCAGATTAGGCAATTCAGCAGATTAGGCAATTCAACAGATTAAGCAGATAACAGATTTAGCAGATTAGGCAATTCAACAGATTTAGCAGATTTGGCAATTCAACAGTTTTAGCGGATAACAGATTAACAGATTTAACGAATTAAATATTTCTTAAAGTTCTATTTACATATCTTGCCTAAATTTACATACCTAAATCATGGTCATAATTCATAATAAGGCATATGCCCCAAATTTTGATTAAACTTTGCATAGTACAGAATATTCTCTAAAAAGTCCCAAACAATATGAATTATGCCAAACTATAGCCTATGATGCCAAATATCCTAAAATCCATATTTAGGCGCATTCACATTAATAGTTAACCTATTTTAATATAGATCTTTATGCTTAAGTCACATATATCTTTTTTTCTCTTTTCAAGTCATAGATCATGATATAAAATATGCCCCAAAATCTAGATCTTAAATTTTAATCATGGATCAAGTCCTCAAAATCAGATCTTGCATTATAATATGCATTATATTCCAAATCCCAAGTCATACGCTATCATATAATAATTCTTCTTCCAAATCACAGTCTTTTATACATAGTATGCACTGATTCTAGATCTTGATTTACAACATATGTCCTTTTCTCAAATCAGTCACAAATCAGTCATGTCCAATTATGCAATATTCATAATTTTTCCAAAAATTAGTGTCCATGCGTTAATCTCTTATGAGATTTGGTGCACACTCGTAGTACCCTGGCTATAGAACAGAAAGAAAAAGGAGATACAGAATAGTCACAGAAAAATAGATCTGACAGATAAGAATATGCATAACCTCAGATTCAGATTTATAACCATGCCAAGATCATAATAAAAGTTTATATCTGAAAATAACTGTACTCACAAAAAGGGAATGATTCTTGTATTCTGGAATCTGTATTCTGACACTGAATATCACTCCTTTGATGTAGACTAGTTGTTTTTTTAATCCTATTCAGTTTGGAAGAAGATGCACTAGTTTTATCATAGGTTTCAGCAGAGTAGCGACGCCATTATTTTATTTTCTAAGAGGGAGAGAGCTATGGAGGCTAGAGAATAGTGTAGGAGGTTTAGGTTTTGGCTTACAGATGTATTTATAGGAGAACAGAAGTTTCCAGGGCCTTAGATATCAACCTAGAACCAATCCAGACCATCAGAACAGCCAAAACCACGTCACACGCCGAAGAAAATCGGATCTGGGAAAAACAGGTCGACCTGTAGGGGGAGATTGACACTATGGTTGACCCCAGGGTCGACCCCCTAGCAGGTCGATCCCCAGGTCGACCTAGGTCCTGGGAGGGAAATTTCCCTCCCAGCCCGCTTCTGGGTTCATATTTTTGAATTTCGAATTTGGAATTTATTTTCGAGCTATTTTATATTTTCAGAAACTTCCAAAGGCCATAACTTCTTCATACGGAGTACGATTTACGCAAACTCGGACTCTATCTCAAGCAGAATTCTGAGACGAACGCAATGGCGTAACCCGTTTTCCTTAATTCTCAAATATAAAATTAATTATACTTCATTTTGTTACTCTTTTGTTCATAGAAAATTCGGGGTGTTACACACGTGCTCGATTGACTTAAGATGGTAGGTAGATGACGAGTTGCTATCACACGGCAAAAACTGGTCTCGCCGAATCACGCTAGTCCATCCTAGTCTTTAGGTTGCCTTATGTTGCAACCAAGGCATACTCTTGGTTCTTCTAACGCAGACCTTAACCTTTGTAAGCCCAAGAGGATCATCTGCAACCTCACAGAGGGATACCAAGAGTACCCTCACATCCCCTCGAAGCCATGTGCTTCGTAACCCAGACCATTGGAGCCTTCTTCCTGATCAGACGAACGTTTGCTCCTTCTCGTGTTCTACATGGCTTTCTTGACTAAGGTTTACTACTTCGTTCTCTTAACTAAGGTTTACTACTTAGTTTCCTGAATCGTTCATTTTCTTAACTAATGTTTACAACTTAGTCCTCTTAAATAAGGTTTACTACTTAGTTCTCTTTCTCGTCATGTTGGATTGGTTATGTGTCATTAGTTAATTCAAGTTAACTTAATCCATTCACTTGTCATGTTGAATTGGTTAAGTGTTATCCAACAGTTTATGGTGACTTAACCCACCCATATATCTAGTCAAATTGGTTAAGTGTTCCTTAACCTTACTCGTTTATCAGGTTATATTAGTTAAGTCTTTCTCATTAACTTAACCCTATTCATGCTATAATGGTTAAGTGTTCTAGGTGTATTTAACCCCACCTTCTAGTCTAGTTAGCATGTTATAATGGTTAAACATTTACTTAACCTTACCCACTTGTCTAGTTAAAATGTTATGATGGTTAGGTGTTCTAATTTTTCTTAACCCTACCACCTTGTCCAGTTAACATGTTATGATGGTTAAATATTTACCTAACCTCACCCACTTGTCTAGTTAACATGTTATAATGGTTAAGTGTTTCCGTAGTTACTTAACCCCCACAAATCTGGTCTTGTTAACATGTTAAGTTGGTTAAGTGTCCAAAGTAACTTGACCGCACCCATCAGTTTAGTTAACATGTTGCATTAATTAAGTGTTTCCTTAATTACTTAACCCTATCAATCCAGTCTTGTTAACATGTAAAGTTGATTAAGTGTTACCTCAGTTATTTAACCCTACCATTCTAGCTTGATTATTCATGAGCTTTAATTCATCAATTAAAGCACCAACCTCTCACATTAGACAGGTATTGTAACGACCTACCTTTTTGACCGCTCTAAGTCGGTATTTAAACCAACTCGGAACATTCGAAACGGCGGGTAGTTATTTAGCTTATAGGGTTTAACAGAATTAAATCACGTAGAATCACAGTACACAATATTTGCAGTGGAATAAAATTTTATACATATATCAGAGTTGTACAAAATATTTTTCTATATAGTGGAAGAAATTTAAAACATGTACATGAATTCTCAAAAGAATAAAAGTTTACGATATTTGTCGGGCCTGTGTGTGCATATGCATCTTCGTTCCTCTCCAGTTTTGCAAGTGGATATCTAAAACTTGGAACACTTGGGGCCTGACCCGAGTTTTCCATGCAAAATACACAGAACACCCGAGTCAGGATTAAACTTATTTCAAGTTAGCGAACTTCGGTGAACACTAAATATAACTGGTTTACTCCAAACAACATATTAAATGGCTCGAGTATAATAATCGGTGAATACATGTACAATAATCAGTATGTGAGCATATCCACATACAGATAGTAGAAGACAAATGTAACAAAATACTACATTAATCAGTCTTGGCTAAAAATGTAAGGAACAAGATGGTTTTACTATGCATGATCCAAGTAAAAGCATGTAGTAGCGAGGACTTGGGTCCGAGCAAAGAGAACCCACTAAGCAACATAGATATGTTTATATTCAGGTTCAAGATGGCATAGGATATATATACGTAGTTGCAACGAATGCCCAAATCCAATAGTCAAACATTGATGTGCAATAGCAAAAGGGAGATGGTCAACCATGCCAAATTCAAAGTGAAATACATGTATGTTGGCCGAAACGTGTCAGTAACAATCTACTGGGTACAGATGCAAGTTAACTAATGAGTGGGATCAATGCATACGTTTAAGGCGAACGGGACAACCATTTGTTTAATAAAAATGTCAAAGTGACAATATGAAAGTAAGAAAATCCTTCCATAAGAAATTTCGAAGATATAGTACAACAACCAAACCATAGGAGTCTTACTTTTAGATTTCAGGTCATTTAATAGTGTAGCTAAAATAGCAAATCAATATACTGTAAAACATTAGCTAATGAAAAAAATTGAAAATTCCTTTGCACACATGTTATGAAAGTAGACATGCAAAGATGAACACTTAAGCATTGAAACAGTAAAACATATACAGTTCAATGATTCTCATTATTATTATTAATATTATTATTATTATTTTCTTAGCTGTATTAGCAGCCGCGGCTTCTGCTGGTGATGCATTTTTGCTACAACCACTGTTTGCAGCAGCTCAGCTGTTGCTACATATATTTTTCCTTTTTTTATTTTCTATGTTTTGTATTTTAGTTGAAGTGGATTCTAGTCTGAATGTTCTAAGTTGTCTATAATTGCTCTTCCATTCAATTAATGTTATCACGCTACTATGCTCATTAAACTTAAGGATGGCAGCAACAGGATATATATCAATTCATAGCATATATAAGACAGATATGAAGATTGCATTATTTAAGGATTCAACAGCAAATACATAGGAAGATGCCACACATATGCATTGAGTTGAAAAACCAAACAAATTATGAATGAAGCTCTACAACAAACAAAACTCTATGGTTATGAAAATAGGATGCACAAGACTTGAATAAAATGAATGTCTCCTTGTTCTTGTTTTCGAGATATGATTTAACTGAAACTCGCTAGCATTTTTTATCATATCATAGTAAAGTTTGAATCAATATTTAAAGCATGGAAGATCATTTCCTATCATATCCAATGAGATCAAAGTAAAATAAATGTGCATTGCAACATGATAGGCCTACTCTATCATCTAATACATATAGTACATGACTAGGCATGGATCGAATATGCTAGCAAAGGACATACAGAAAACAAGGAATGATATCAACCACATGATTATATTTGGTGGAACCGAAAATAGCGAACTTGATAAAAGTTTAATCGCAAGCCAAAACTTACCTTTGGTCAGTCGATGGACGGCGAAAGAAGAAATAGGAGTTGCTGCGGTGGGAAACAACGGGTGCGGGTATGACTACACGGCTTCGCGGGTTGACTCGGTGGCAAGGAGACGGTGATGAGCGCTTCTGGTGGTGAAAGAAAGAGAAACCGACGAGGTGGAAGCGGATTCCGGTGGAGTGATGGGTTCGGTGGCGATTTCAGCAGGAAGCGGTTTGAACGGGCTACAATTTGCGATGTTGTGAGGCAGCTCTTCAAAGTGGTTGCGGTCCGAAGGGCGACAAACGGTGGAGTTCGCGACGAAGCCAAGCGATTACGGTGGCTCGGAGCTGACAATCGAACGGTGGCCAAGAAAATCGGGTTTCGATTTAGGGATCTTAAGTTTTAGGAAAGGATAACGAGTTTGAGGAAGCTTCCGTGTTTTTTTTTCTTTTTTATATATATAAATCTGAAACGGTTGAATTGGTAAAAAGCGTTTCCTCAAAACAAGGATCCTTCTCGTTCCACTCAGCAAACGTGGTTCACACGTTCAAAATTAAGATATTTACATCGGTTTAGATATTCATTTCCAATTACATTCCATAAACTACTGGTTCAAATAGATGAATAGAAGAGATACGGTGGCATTTTAAATGAAAGTAAAAAGGCGCACAACTTAGGCATTTGGAATAGGAATATGCATGCATTGAATTTGGACATATAAATATATTGTTTATATTTTATTCCATGAAGACCATGCGATTGGAACACTCAAAATGCATGGAACCAAAAAGGACGTATAAGAATAGGATAGGAGTAGTAATGGCATTAGGAATGAATGTCACAACGCATGCATGGACTTTAAAAAGGTTGGGACAATGAACATGTTTTGGAAAATTAAAGGAACCAAAAGTTGTCACGGAAAGTGGAAAGTAAACGGTGTTTGCATGAAAGTTGGGAAGGAAGCATGCATATATAAATGGTTTGAAGAAGACATTCCAAGTGGATTGAAAAATGGTACAGGGGCATGAGGCGAATGCATGGAACCATAGTATGAATGTTAATAAAAGTGTCCAACTAATGAAACAAAAACTTATTCGGATGGTTTAGTGAAATAAAAAGACGGGTTTTGCAAACCCAAAATGTTTAGAAAAACATAAGAGATCCGAAAAGGAACACATCGAATTCAAATGGCTTTGTTTCAAAAACGAACTGCGTAAGCATTTTCACAATTTCAGCATGAACCGAGCACTGAAACTAACAAATGAATATATAGCAGTAATCAACGCGACAAGACGGACACAATGGTATATAATTTACAGTGTCAAGATGATCCATTCAAAATGTGTTACGGACCCTTTTAAAAGGAAAAATGGCAAGAGAAAACAATTAAAAGGAAGTCAAAACGTCCGAATTTCATGAAACGAATTTCACCGTTGGATTACTGACAATGAATAGAATATTTTTCATGTTTGTCCGAACTGGATTCGGAGAGATTACAAAATCATTAAAATTTGAATTGATATGCGCAGTTTTGCACTGAAAATTGCGCGATCGAAAAACATTCAAATTTTTCAACGAAATTAATTTCTATGCTATGTTTGGTTAGACGCATCTCAAATATATATTTTTTCGGATTTTTATTTTTTATTTTACATCTTCATTTTTTTTAGATATATCGGTTGCCGTTACCACAAATAATCATCAAAAATGAGTTCTAAACAAATAAAATAAAATCAAAATTTAAAATAAATAATTAAATAAAAATATATTTAAAATTCCTGGTTGTTACATTCTCCCCCACTCAAACCTTTTCGTCCCCGAAAAGGAATGAGGTAGAGAAATAGTAATTAAATAATTAATATATTTAAAACAATAGTTCAAATTTATTTTCATATCGATATATACTTTGAAAATTATTTATCTAAATCAATGTTAAAATATTTTCTAACATTTCGAAATAATTTTAAGTATTCACTCAACGTCTCGATTGGCGATATATATCTATCTCACTTTCGAAACCCAAAAATAGATATCGATGATGCTGCGCAGTGATCACCAGAATCATTTTCAAGCGACTAGAGTGTGACTCTATACCTATCAAATAATTATAGGATTTAACATATACGTTGATCAGACGTATACCCAAATTACTAGGTATTCAATATGCCAATTTTAACGTCAGATAAATACTCAAAACATCTTTCCATATTTAAACATAATATGTATCAAAATTTTCAATACTACACTAAGGAAATTCTATATTATAATACTTTATCGAAGTAGTTATTTCAAATCAATATTTAGTAAAATGGACTTGTTGGAAGACTTACACTCTCCTTCTACTTCTTACCTTGTTGGGGATAAGGATAAGTCCTAGAATTCAAGTTAAAAGCTGAACGAACGAAAGAACCTAATCAAAGAGGATCGACGAAGGAAGATGGATTCGAATGGAAGGAAATTCCAGAAGAAGATTTAAATATTAAACAGGATTTTTATATCTGGAACTATTTGTTTTTAAAAACATTTAAAATCTCTTCCTTAGTTTATTATGTTGAGGTTGTATAAATTTAATTGTAGGTTATTGGTTTGTTATTTAACATTTGAAAGTACTTGATAACTCGAAGTTTAACAAGTTTACTGTCGTTCTTACAGATGTTAGGCATACGCTAGCCAGCCATACGACCAAAATCTCTAAGTACTAAATATACTTGTTTCAACTCCCAGTGAAAATACTTAAAACATTTAAAATAGATATGGGAAATACTTTCCCCCATGGATCGCGGTTACTCGGCGATTGCGCTACTATCCCAGTAGAATCGCTTGTAACTGTAGGTATCACACCTCTCGAATTTCGCCATGGTTATTGCCATAGATCGCAGTTACGCGGCGGTTACGTCACTATCCCAGTGAAATCGCTTGTAAATGTAGGCATCGCTCCCCCCGAATTACGATATGGCATCTAGATCGCAGTTACACGGCGGTTACGACATTATCCCAGTGGAATAGCTTGTAACGTAGGTATCTCACCCCCCGAATTACGCTAGAACAGGTAAGTAATAATGATAATAACCGTGATCTCAGCGAGTGAGATTCCAATATCGATGGATACTCCAATCGATGGAGCACCAACGTAGCTACAATTTCCCATTTTCGTTGAACACTCTCAACGAGCGCCAACACAATCCCTGTCTTAGGAATTTCGATTTCGATGGAAGGTACTTCCCATATCTTTATTTAGAAAACATATATATTATATATATATAGTACTTCATTTCATGCTTCACGCATATCGTACTTACATAAGATTTCATTTTCAACATCATGTTTTCAAATATATTATTCTTATATAAATTCATTATATAAGGTTACATTTTAAATCAATTAATTTCAAATCAATAGCCTTCGAATTAATCATCATTTCATATATAAATCTTCAATATACAAGTTTCGAAAACACCATATCGAATATTCAAAATCAAAGATTCTCGATATTTCATTTCAATACCAATTTAGTTTTGATTCATAATAAATTTGAATATTCAATGCCATTCCAAAACGTTTTTCACAAAAGGTTGGATTATTCAAATAGTTGATAAACATATTTTTCAATTTAATAATTGGAAACATTAGTTTCAATCGTTTCTTATCAAAACATTTTCAAGATGTACAATTACATTATCCTATTATATAGGATTATCATTCGACCAAACTCGAGAATCAATTCCGGATTTCTTTCAATCTTTCAAAATATACATATATGTATATATCAAATCATGTTCCACAAATCAAACTTCGTTGGAAAATTATGAAGCAAAGCTACCAAAATGGTCTTCACTCATATTTTTCCTTTTCGAAAACATTTCATAAAATCACTTCAAACTTTTTATTCGAAAATATCGGTATATACTACTTGTACATTTTTCAAAACCTTAGAAATCAATTTCAAAGTATTCTGAAATAAAATTCTCAAGGTGTAGTCAAACTATCTCCTTAGTTAAAACTAAATCATTTTATTCCACATCTTAACTTTATTTGCAATATTTACTTTACTCTCATAAACTCGAAAAACCGCGATAACCCGAAGATGGATTTCAAATGGGATCTAGACTCAAATCGAAGGAGAACTTAACAAAGAAGCTATCGAAGAGAACAGATTTGAAAAGTGGTAATTCCGAAAGGATTTTATTTTCAAAATATGTTATGTTTCAAAATGATTTATATTTTCAAAATATGCTCTCTCACAAGAAGGATTCTGCGAGTGATTCCACTCATTCTAGGGTATCACTACCCTATCTCTAATGAGTTTTTACGCCGTAAGCTAAAGATTTGATAAACCAAAGCTCTGATACCACATGTAACGACCTGCCTTTTTGATCGCTCTAAGTCGGTATTTAAACCAACTCGGAACGTTCAAAACGACAGGTAGTTATTCAGCTTACAGGGTTTAACAGAATTAAATCACGCAGAATCACAGTATACAATATTTGCAGCGGCATAAAATTTTATACATATATCAGAGTTGTACAAAACATTTTTCTTTACAGTGGAAGACATTTAAAACATGTACATGAATTCCCAAAAGAATAAAAGTTTACGATATTTGTCGGGCCTGCGCGTGCATATGCATCTTCGTTCCTCTCCAGTTTTGCAAGTGGATATCTAAAACCTGGAACACTTGGGGCCTGACCCGAGTGTTCCATGCAAAATACACAAAACACCCGAGTCAGGATTAAACTTATTTCAAGTTAGCGAACTTCGGTGAACACTAAATATAATTGGTTTACTCCAAACAACATATTAAATGGCTCGAGTATAATATACATGTACAAAAATCAGTATGTGAGCATATCCACATACAGATAGTAGAAGACAAATGTAACAAAATACTACAGTAATCAGTCTTGGCTAAAACTGTAAGGAGCAAGATGGTTTTACTATGCATGATCCAAGTAAAAGCATGTAGTAGCGAGGACTTGGATCCGAGCAAAGAGAACCCGCTAAGCAACATAGATATATCTATATTCAGGTTCAAGATGGCACAGGATATATAAACGTAGTTGCAACGAATGCCCAAATCCAATAGTCAAACATTGATGTGCAACAGCAAAAGGGAGATGGTCGACCATGCCAAATTCAAAGTGAAATACATGTATGTTGGCCGAAACGTGTCAGTAACAATCTACTGGGTACATATGCAAGTTAACTAATGAGTTGGATCAATGCATATGTTTATGGTGAACGGGACAACCGTTTGTTCAATAAAATTGTCAAAGTGACAATACAAAAGTAAGAATAACCTTCCATAAGAAATTTCGATGATATAGTACAACAACCAAACCATAGGAGTCTTACTTTTAGATTTCAGGTCGTTTAGCAGTGTAGCTAAAATAGCAAATCAAAATACGGTAAAACATTAGCAAATGAAAAAATTGAAATTTCCTTTGTATGCATGTTATAAAAGTAGACATGCAAAGATGAACACTTAAGCATGGAAACAATAAAACATATACAGTTCAATGATTCTCATTATTATTATTATTATTATTATTATTATTATTATTATTATTATTATTATTATTATTATTATGTTCTTAGCTGTACCAGCAGCCGCGGCTTCTGCTGGTGATGCATTGCTGCTACAACCACTGTTTGCAGCAGTTCAGCTGTTGCTACATATATTTTTCCTTTTTTTATTATCTATGTTTTGTATTTTAGTTGAAGTGGATTCTAGTTTGAATGTTCTAAGTTGTCTGTAATTGCTCTTCCATTCAATTCATTTTATCACGCTACTATGCTCATTAAACTTAAGGATGGCAGCAACATGACATATATCAATTCATAGCATATATAAGACAGATATGAAGATTGCATTATTTAAGGATTCAACGGCAAATACATAGGAAGATGCCACACATATGCATTGAGTTGACTAACCAAACAAATTATGAATGAAGCTCTACAGCAAACAAAACTCTATGGTTATGAAAATAGGATGCACAAGACTTGAATAAAATGAATGTCTCCTTGTTCTTGTTTCCGAGATATGATTTAACTGAACTCGCTAGCATTTTTTATCATATCATAGTAAAGTTTGAACCAATATTTAAAGCAAGGAAGATCATTTCCTATCATATCCAATGAGATCAAAGTAAAATAAATGTGCATTGCAACATGATAGGCCTACTCTAGCATCTAATACATATAGTACATGACTAGGCATGGATCGAATATGCTAGCAAAGGACATACAGAAAATAAGGAATGATATCAACCACACGATTATATTTGGTGGAACCGAAAATAGCGAACTTGATAAAAGTTTAATCGCAAGCCAAAACTTACCTTTGGTCAGTCGATGGACGGCGAAAGAAGAAATAGGACTTGCTGCGGTGGAAAACAGAGGGTGCGGGTACGACTACAGGGCTTCGCGGGTTGACTCGGTGGCAAGGAGACGGTGACAAGGGCTTCAGGTTGTGAAAGAAAGAGATACCGATGAGGTGGAAGCGGATTCCGGTGGAGTGATGGGTTCGATGACGATTTCAGCAGGAAGCGGTTTGAACGGGCTACAATTTGCGATGTTGTGAGGCAGCTCTTCAAAGTGGCTGCGGTCCGAAGGTGCGACGAACGGTGGAGTTCACGACGAAGCCAAGCGATTACGGTGGCTCGGAGCTGACAATCGAACGGTGGCCAAGGAAATCGGGTTTCGATTTAGGGATCTTAAGTTTTAGGAAAGGAGAATGAGTTTGAGGAAGCTGCCGTTTTTTTTCTTTTATATATATATATATATAAATCTGAAACGGTTGAATTGGTAAAAAGCGTTTCCTCAAAACAAGGATCCTTCTCGTTCCACTCAGCAAACGTGGTTCTCACGTTCAAAATTAAGATATTTACATCGGTTTAGATATTCATTTCCAATTATATTCCATAAACTACCGGTTCAAACAGATGAATAGAAGAGATACGGTGGCATTTGAAATGAAAGGAAAAAGGCGCACAACTTAGGCATTTGGAATAGGAGTATGCATGCATTGAATTTGGACATATAAATATATTGTTTATATTTTATTCCATGAAGACCATGCGATTGGAACACTCAAAATGCATGGAACCAAAAAGGACGTATAATAATAGGATAGGAGTAGTAATGGCATTGGGAATGAATGTCACAACGCATGCATGGACTTTAAAAAGGTTGGGACAATGAACATGTTTTGGAAAATTAAAGGAACCAAAAGTTGTCACGAAAAGTGGAAAGTAAACGGTGTTTGCATGAAAGTTGGGTAGGAAGCATGCATATACAAATGGTTTGAAGAAGACATTCCAAGTGGATTGAAAAATGGTTCAGGCGCATGAGGCGAATGCGTGGAACCATAGTATGAATGTTTATAAAAGTGTCCAACTAAAGAAACAAAAATTTATTCGGATGGTTTAGTGAAATAAAAAGACGGGTTTTGCAGACCCAAAATGTTTAGAAAAACATAAGAGATCCGAAAAGGAACACATCGAATATAAATGGCTTTGTTTCAAAAACGAACTGCGTAAGCAATTTCACAATTTTAGCGTGAACCGAGCACTGAAACTAACAAATGAATATATAGCAGTAATCACCGCGACAAGACGGACACAACGGTATATAATTTATAGTGTCAAGATGCTCCGTTCAAAATGTGTTACAGACCCCTTTAAAAGGAAAAATGGCACGAGAAAACAATTAAAAAGAAGTCAAAACTTCCGAATTTCGCGAAATGAATTTCACTGTTGGATTACTGACAATGAATAGAATATTTTTCATGTTTGTCCGAACTAGATTCGGAGAGATTACAAAATTGATAAAATTTGAATTGATATGCGCAGTTTTGCACTGAAAATTGCGCGATCGACAAACATTCAAATTTTTCAACGAAATTAATTTCTTTGCTATATTTGGTTAGACGCATCCCAAATTTATTTATTTTGGATTTTTATTTTTTATTTTACATTTTCATTTTTTTTAGATACATCGGTTGCTGCTACCGCAAATAATCGTCAAAAATGAGTTCTAAACGAATAAAATAAAATAAAATCAAAATTTAAAATAAATAAATAAATAAAAATACATTAAAAATTCCTGGTTGTTACATTCTCCCCAACTCAAACCTTTTCGTCCCCGAAAAGGAACGAGGTAGAGAAATAGTAATTAAATAATTAATATATTTAAAACAATAGTTCAAATTTATTTTTATATCCATATATACTTTGAAAATTATTTATCTAAATCAATGTTAAAATATTCTCTAACATTTCAAAATAATTTTAAGTATTCACTCGACTTCTCGATTGGCGATATATATCTATCTCACTTTCGAAACCCAAAAATAGATATCGATGATGTTGCGCAGTCATCACCAGAATCATTTTCAAGCGACTAGAGTGTGACTCTATACCTATCAAATACTTATAGGATTTAACATATACTTTGATCAGACGTATAACCAAATCACTAGGTATTCAATATGCCAATTTTAACGTCAGATAAATACTGAAAACATCTTTCCATATTTAAACATAATATATATCAAAATTTTCAATACTACACTAAGGAAATTCTATACTATAATACTTTATCAAAGTAGTTATTTCAAATCGATATTTAGTAAAATGGACTTGTAGGAAGACTTACAATCTCCTTCTACTTCTTACCTTGTTGGGGATAAGGATAAGTCCTAGAATTCAAGCTAAAAGCTGAACAAACGAAAGAACCTAATCAAAGAGGATCGACGAAGGAAGATGGATTCAAATGGAAGGAAATTCCAGACGAAGATTTTAATATTAAACAGGACTTTTATATCTGGAACTATTTGTTTTTAAAAACATTTAAAATCTCTTCCTTAGTTTATTATGTTGAGGTTGTATAAATTTAATTGTAGGTTATTGGTTTGTTATTTAACATTTGAAAGTACTTGATAACTCGAAGTTTAACAAGTTTACTGTCGTTCTTACAGACGTTAGGCATACGCTAGCCAGGCGTACGACCAAAATCTCTAAGTACTAAATATACTTGTTTCAACTCCCAGTGAAAATACTTAAAACATTTAAAATATATATGGGAAATACTTTCCCCCATGGATCGCGGTTACTCGGCGATTGCGCTACTATCCCAGTAGAATCGCTTGTAACTGTAGGTATCACACCTCTCGAATTTCGCCATGGTTGTTGCCATAGATCGCAGTTATGCGGCGGTTGCGTCACTATCCCAATGAAATCGCTTGTAAATATAGGCATCGCTCCCCCTGAATTACGCTATGGCATCTAGATCGCAGTTACACGGCGGTTACGCCACTATCCCAATGGAATCGCTTGTAACTGTAGGTATCTCGCCCCCCGAATTACGCTAGAACAGGTAAGTAATAATGATAATAACCATGATCTCACCGAGTGAGATTCCAATATCGATGGATACTCCAATCGACGGAGCACCAACGTAGCTACAATTTCCCATTTTCGTTGAACACTCTCAACGAGCGCCAACACAATCCCTGTCTCAGGAATTTCGATTTCGATGGAAGGTACTTCCCATATCTTTATTTAGAAAACATATATATTATATATATAGTACTTCATTTCACGCTTCACGCATATCGTAGTTACATAAGATTTCATTTTCAACATCATGTTTTCAAATATATCATTCTTATATAAATTCATTATATAAGGTTTCATTCTAAATCAACTAATTTCAAATCAATAGTCTTCGAATTAATCATCATTTCATATATAAATCTTCAATATATTAGTTTCGAAAACTTCATATCGAATATTCAAAATCAAAGATTCTCGATATTTCATTTCAATACCAATTTAGTTTTGATTCATAATAAATTTGAATATTCAATGCCATTCCAAAACGTTTTCACAAAAGGTTGGATTATTCAAATAGTTGATAAACATATTTTTCAATTTAATAATTGGAAACATTAGTTTCAATCGTTTCTTATCAAAACATTTTCAAGATGTATAATTACACCATCCTATTATATAGGATTATCATTAGACCAAACTAGAGAATCAATTCCGGATTTCTTTCAATCTTTCAAAATAAACATATATGTATATATCAAATCATGTTCCACAAATCAAACTTCGTTGGAAAATTATGTAGAAAAGCTACCAAAATGGTCTTCACTCATATTTTTCCTTTTCGAAAACATTTCATAAAATCACTTCAAACTTTTTATTCGAAAATATTGGTATATACTACTAGTACGTTTTTCAAAACCTTAGAAATCAATTTCAAAGTATTCTAAAACAAAATTCTCAAGGTGTAGTCAAACGATCTCCTTAGTTAAAACTAAATCATTTTATTCCACATCTTAACTTTATTTGCAATATTTACTTTACTCTCATAAACTCGAAAAATCACGATAACCCGAAGATGGATTTCAAATGGGATCTAGATTCAAATCGAAGGAGAACTTAACAAAGAAGCTATCGAAGAGAATAGATTTGAAAAGTGGTAATTCTGAAAGAATTTAATTTTATGTTATGTTTCAAAATGATTTATATTTTCAAAATATGCTCTCTCACAAGGAGGATTCTGCGAGTGATTCCACTCATTCTAGGGTATCACTACCCTATCTCTAATTTGTTTTTACCCCGTAAGCTAAAGCTTTGATAAACCAAAGCTCTGATACCACTTGTAATGACCTGCCTTTTAGACCGCTCTAAGTCGATATTTAAACCAACTCGGAACATTCAAAACGGCAGGTAGTTATTTAGCTTACAGGGTTTAACAGAATTAAATCACGCAGAATCACAGTACACAATATTTGCAGCGGAATAAAATTTTATACATATATCAGAGTTGTACAAAACATTTTTCTATACAGTGGAAGAAATTTAAAACATGTACATGAATTCTCAAAAGAATAAAAGTTTACGATATTTGTCGGGCCTGCGCGTGCATATGGGTCTTCGTTCCTCTCCAGTTTTGCAAGTGGATATCTAAAACCTGGAACACTTGGGGCCTGACCCGAGTGTTCCATGCAAAATACACAAAACACCCGAGTCAGGATTAAACTTATTTCAAGTTAGCGAAGTTCGGTGAACACTAAATATAATTGGTTTACTCCAAACAACATATTAAATGGCTCGAGTATAATAATCGGTGAGTACATGTACAACAATCGGTATGTGAGCATATCCACATACAGATAGTAGAAGACAAATGTAACAAAATACTACAGTAACCAGTCTTGGCTAAAAATGTAAGGAGCAAGATGGTTTTACTATGCATGATCCAAGTAAGAGCATGTAGTAGCGAGGACTTGGGTCCAAGCAAAGAGAACCCGCTGAGCAACATAGATATATTTATATTCAGGTTCAAGATGGCACAGGATATATAAACGTAGTTGCAACGAATGTCCAAATCCAATAGTCAAACATTGATGTGCAACAGCAAAAGGGAGATGGTCAACCATGCCAAATTCAAAGTGAAATACATGTATGTTGGCCGAAACGTGTCAGTAACAATCTACCGGGTACAGATGCAAGTTAACTAATGAGTTGCATCAATGCACATGTTTAAGGCGAACGGGACTACCGTTTGTTCAATAAAAATGTCAAAGTGACAATATGAAAGTAAGAAAAACCTTACATAAGAAATTTCGAAGATATAGTACAACAACCAAACCATAGGAGTCTTACTTTTAGATTTCAGGTCATTTAATAGTGTAGCTAAAGTAGCAAATCAAAGTACTGTAAAACATTAGCAAATGAAAAAAATTGAAAATTCCTTTGCATGCATGTTATGAAAGTAGACATGCAAAGATGAACACTTAAGCATGGAAACAGTAAAACATATACAGTTCAATGATTCTCATTATTATTATTATTATTATTATTATTATTATTATTATTATTATTATTATGTTCTTAGCTGTACCAGCAGCCGCGGCTTCTGCTGGTGACGCATTGCTGCTACAACCACTGTTTGCAGCAACTCAGCTGTTGCTACATATATTTTTCCTTTTTTTTATTATCTATGTTTTATATTTTAGTTGAAGTGGATTCTAGTTTGAATGTTCTAAGTTGTCTGTAATTGCTCTTCCATTCAATTCATGTTATCACGCTACTATGCTCATTAAACTTAAGGATGGCAGCAACAGGACATATATCAATTCATAGCATATATAAGAGAGATATGAAGATTTCATTATTTAAGGATTCAATGACAAATACATAGGAAGATGCCACACATATGCATTGAGTTGACAAACCAAACAAATTATGAATGAAGCTCTACAGCAAACAAAACTCTATGGTTATGAAAATAGGATGCACAAGACTTGAATAAAATGGATGTCTCCTTGTTCTTGTTTCCGAGGTATGATTTAACTGAAACTCGCTAGCATTTTTTATCATATCATAGTAAAGTTTGAATCAATATTTAAAGCATGGAAGATCATTTCCTATCATATCCAATGAGATCAAAGTAAAATAAATGTGCATTGCAACATGATAGGCCTACTCTAGCATCTAATACATATAGTACATGACTAGGCATGGATCGAATATGCTAGCAAAGGAAATACAGAAAGCAAGGAATGATATCAACCACACGATTATATTTGGTGGAACCGAAAATAGCGAACTTGATAAAAGTTTAATCGCAAGCCAAAACTTACCTTTGGTCCATCGATGGACGGCGAAAGAAGAAATAAGAGTTGCTGCGGTGGGAAACAGCGGGCGCGGGTACGACTACAGGGCTTCGCGGGTTGACACGGTGGCAAGGAGACGGTGACGAGTGCTTCAGGTGGTGAAAGAAAGAGAAACATACGAGGTGGAAGCGGATTACGGTGGAGTGATGGGTTCGGTGGCGATTTCAGCAGGAAGCAGTTTGAACGGGCTACAATTTCCATGTTGTGAGGCAGCTCTTCAAAGTGGCTGCTGTCTGAAGGGGCAACGAACGGTGGAGTTCGCGACGAAGCCAAGCGATTACGGTGGCTCGGAGCTGACAATCGAACGGTGGCCAAGGAAATCGGGTTTCGATTTAGGGATCTTAAATTTTAGGAAAGGAGAATGAGTTTGAGGAAGCTGCCCTGTTTTTTTTTCTTTTTTATATATATAAATCTGAAACGGTTGAATTGGTAAAAAGCGTTTCCTCAAAACAAGGATCCTTCTCGTTCCACTCAGCAAACGTGGTTCACACGTTCAAAATTAAGATATTTACATTGGTTTAGATATTCATTTCCAATTACATTCCATAAACTACTGGTTCAAACAGATGAATAGAAGAGATACGGTGCCATTTGAAATGAAAGGAAAAAGGCACACAGCTTAGGCATTTGGAATAGGAGTACGTATGCATTTAATTTGGACATATAAATATATTGTTTATATTTTATTCCATGAAGACCAAGCGATTGGAACACTCAAAATGCATGGAACCAAAAAGGACGTATAAGAATAGGATAGGAGTAGTAATGGCATTGGGAATGAATGTCACAACACATGGACTTTAAAAAGGTTGGGACAATGAACATGTTTTGGAAAATTAAAGGAACCAAAAGTTGTCACGGAAAGTGGAAAGTAAATGGTGTTTTCATGAAAGTTGGGAAGGAAGCATGCATATACAAATGGTTTGAAGAAGACATTCCAAGTGGATTGAAAAATGGTACAGGCGCATGAGGCGAATGCATGGAACCATAGTATGAATGTTAATAAAAGTGTCCAACTAAAGAAAAAAAATTTATTCAGATGGTTTAGTGAAATAAAAAGACGGGTTTTGCAGACCCTAAATGTTTAGAAAAACATAAGAGATCCGAAAAGAAACACATTTAATTCAAATGGCTTTGTTTCAAAAACGAATTGCATAAGCATTTTCACAATTTCAGCATGATCCGAGCACTGGAACTAACAAATGAATATGTAGCAGTAATCAGCGCGACAAGACAGACACAACGGTATATAATTTACATTGTCAGGATGCTCTGTTCAAAATGTGTTACGGACTCCTTTTAAAAGGAAAAATGACACGAGAAAACAATTAAAAGGAAGTCAAAACGTCCAAATTTTGCAAAACAAATTTCATCGTTGGATTACTGAAAATGAATAGAATATTTTTCATGTTCGTCCGAACTGGATTCGGAGAGATTACAAAATCGTTAAAATTTGAATTGATATGCGCAGTTTTGCACTGAAAATTGCGCGATCGACAAACATTCAAATTTTTCAACGAAATTAATTTCTATTTTATGTTTGGTTAGGCGCATCTCAAATATATTTTTTTCGGATTTTTATTTTTTATTTTACATTTTCATTTTTTATAGATATATCGGTTGCCGCTACCGCAAATAATCGTCAAAAATGAGTTCTAAACGAATAAAATAAAATAAAATCAAAATTTAAAATAAATAATTAAATAAAAATACATTTAAAATTCCTGGTTGTTACAGGTGTTGTTGTAGTCAGTGAATGTGTCGGTCGGTTCTGGACAGGTTTACACCACAACTTAGTCTAACATCGGGTTCTTTTGGGCTTGATGCACTAACCTCTCACATTAGACAGGTATTGTTGTGGTCACTGGATGTGCCAGTCGGTTCCGGGCAGTTTTATACCATAACTCAGTCTAACCTCCGGTTAGGCATATTCGTCTTTTCCTAAATTTTCATGTTTGTCATTTATGTCAAGTATACATGTAAGTTTTCTTCAAATGTTTTCATGCTACATAATTTTAATTATGTTCAAGACTAATGGTATATAAATTATATCATTCACGGCCTTAACCATTTACCTGGTTATGGGCCCACCTACATTATTAACATGTTTTGAGTTAATGTCTATCCAAACGTTACCCCCGTTTACACGTTCGCAGCAATCACATAAAGTAGTTAGGCCCGCAAATTAGTCTAATTTATAACAAGAGGTAAAAGGAAGGAATATGCATAATATAAACATATGTCATGTAATGTTGACATAGAACATTATTCATCTAAATTAACATGTCGCATCAACTTGCATATGAATTAGACTAAATAACCATAAGCCTAAACATGTTAATATGTAGATCTAGGCATGTGTGAACATAACTTTACTTATAAACTAGCATATGACATAATTATGACAGATACGCTACCAAAGCATGTAGAATTTTAACTTTAACATATAGTGTGAACTAGATCTAGCAATAATGATCACGTGAACTTGCATGAATCAACTTCATAAACATGCATAAATATATAGATCTAGTTTTGGTCCTAATTCAAACATGTAACTTGCATATGAACATATGTATGTAGATCTTGATTTGGATCTAACATAAAACATATAACTTGCATAAGTATTAGTCTAACATCATGATAGAAACATATGTATGAACTTGACTTGGCATGTAAATATAGACAAATTAGATCTACTAATCCCAATTGTGCGAACTAGTCATAGATCTAAATTATATGCCCATGAACATATATAGATCTAAAGTGGATCTATCATAAAAACATGTAACTTACGTTTTGAATTAACATAAGTCTAGTCATAAAATCATGTGAATCTAGGCATATAGGTTTGTATGAATATGGTTTAGCCTCATAGACTTGCATATGATATAACATAGGAAAATCACAAACATGATGGTTTCATGTAAACATATATGAACCATAAACATATAACATGATAATATTAATTCCCAATAGTTTCAACACAAGAATATGATATAAACATGATAATTTCATGTAAATATATATGCACCATCATACAACATGATCGTATTAATTCCCAATAATTTCATCATAAGAATATAACATAGGGAAATCACATGAATAAACACGAATTCATATAGATTAACAAATAGGCATCGTTCTAATTTCAATTTCTTGCATATCATAACTTCCAATTAATGTTTAAATCGGAAATATAACTGTACTTACAAAATATAGGCAAGTCTTGTTTTCTGAAATCTATTTTCTGAAGCTGAATAGATTTCCTTTGATGTAGATTAGTCTTTCTTTTAATTTAGATTTGATTTGGTTTGTCTCTTTTAATTTGCTTCAAGTTGAAGAACGGCTACTCGAGGTTGTCCAATGGCAGCATGACGGCTCTTGGTTTGATTTTTAATATGATTTTAGGTTGAGAGTTAGGTTGCTTATATAGAGTTATAATTTATTTAAGAGCCGTCAGATTATCATAGGAGCAATCTCAAACGCCTAGACTAGATAGAGTTATCCTAGTGACTCAACAACAGGTCAGGAATGACTCAGTAATGACTCAGCATTTGTATTAATAACCTTCTACTTTAAAGTTAATGTACCAAATGTTCACCTTTTCTACAATTTACATATTTCTTATTTATGAGAAATTCCATATGTAAATTATTCCAAATTTAATTATGCCATAGTTATCCTTTTAAATATGCTCACAATTAATGGTATACTAAATATACCATTTCATGAACCAATCTATAACACCCCATGTCCATTAATGTCACTCACAAAGGGATTGCATTAACTTTTATGGAGCGTTTTAAGTGAGTATAGAACAGAAACTTTACAACAAGACAGATATAAACAATACTTGAAAAATTAAAAACTTTATTTCATTGCAGCGGAAAATACATATGTTTGATTACATCATCAATAACAGAGCCAAGTACATAATATCCATCTTGACTAAATCAAAGTACATAAATTGAAAGACATAATCGCACCAAATAGCCATAAATAAAAGAGAGGCTGAATTTTACTTCAGCGATCCAAGCAATCTTCTAAAAGCAAGAAGCACAGCTGTCCAAAATCAAGCTCCACTGGTGCTTGTTCCAACCTGAGCACCTGGGAGGGGGGAGGAAGAAAAGAAGAGGAAACAAAGGGGGTCAGACATAAAGTCTGGCGAGTGCGATAACTTTAACAATATAATCACCAAAGTAACTAGGCTAAGACATAAGTTGGAAAATCAGGAAATGACAATGAACCATTGAGTATGGCAGAGTAAACAAGGAAACAAGATGAACAACAATATCGTTAAAGCGCACCTAACCCACTATAAGATGATTACTAAACTACACCAACACTATGAGATAATTGCTATACTGCACCACCACTAGTATGCTGCACCACCACTAGTCACCCTAAGGTTGATCCTGCCTACTGAACATAAGTGATAATAATAATGGTAGTTTTGTGTACTCCTAGCTGCTGTCATAGGTGCCGCCTGCTCCTATCTCCACTAGTGGTACCCACTACTCTCCCCGTTCTAATTACAATATTCATTATATGGTAGCTGTACTCCTAGCTACTGTCATAGGTGCCGCCTGCTCCTATCTCCACTAGTCGTATCCACTACCTTCCCCATTCGATCGGCTCCCTAACTCGTAGATACCCGTGCTGGTCCCATAGTGGGGTGTATCACTCCCCAAAGTGGCAACCCAATACTACCAGATATGCACGGCTTATACCTACATGATGCAATAACGTCTTACCTACCAGCTCAGGTCCACACACGCATATGAACCCGTTGGACTTGCGTTGCCACCGCTAACCCGGTTTGGCCTCTTACAGTCAAGCCCACTATGCGTGTCCCGTCCTCGACTTGGGTCGAGCCCACAAAGATACATATGGGTTACTCGTTGAAATGGGCCCCCATGACTTGACACAAGCTATCCACCTAAGCTTGGTCCCCTCTAGTATTTCCCACTTAACCCACTTCTTATTCATGTTCCAATTACATGTTTCAACTTTGGTTAAGTATTTCTAATTGTATTTCAAATGCCACCTAAGGCACCCACTAGATTCCACATGCCACCCAAGGCACCCACTTAACCCCCCATGTCCCACTACATGTTTATCTAGTTAAGTGTTTCTTAATTCATTAAGACCGTAACCTTATAAAGACCTCTCACATTAGACTGGCATTTGTGGCAGCTGGATTTGCCGGGCGGGTCCGGGCAGTCTTACACCACAAAAGAGCCTAACCTCGTGTCTTTACAATTGTTACGTATTTAATTTATGCCTAAGACCTCCCACATTAGACTGGCATTTGTGGCAACTGGCCGGGCGGGTCTGGGCAGTCTAACACCACAAAAGAGCCTAACCTCGTGTCTTAGACGATTAATTACTCCTAATTAATCATTCCCCAATTTGAATTACTTTCCCTATTCAAATTATCAATCAATTCCAAATTTAACGATGTCCATAATTGACTCTATTATGTCCATCCATTAATGGTATGTAAAATCATACCAATTTTCATCACAAATTTAATTTATGCCTTTTAAGGCATTTATGCCAATTAAATCTTTTAATATTATCACCTTTACCCCACGTTGTACGTTCGTTCGTTTAACGTAAAATATACGTTAGACTCGAATAGTCTAACTCATGGAATAAAGAGAAAACATCACAACATACATATAATTAAAACTAGATCTAAACATAAGGGGTGAACTTGCATGTGTGAATGATGTTCTACATCTAAAACTTGCATAGGCCAAAGTTACAACTTGCATAAAATTACATATGTCATAAATCCAAATCTAAAGGTGAGAACTTGTTTAGATAATGGTCACAAACTTGCATAAATCATGTATGTCATAGATCTACATCTAAAGGTGTAAACTTGCATAGGAAGTAACCACAAACTTGCATAACATGACTCATTTTAAAACACATTTATTCATATAAACTTGCATATGTGATTTATGCAACATAACAATGGTATAAACTTACATCCAAACATGTAAACTAGCATGTAGAATTTGGCATATAACTCACATATGTCATAGCCTAACTTTAGATCTAAAATAGATGCCATGAAGCATATAAGGTTATACATATAATTTTCCCCAACTTGCATATGATTCATGTCTTAATAAAAATATATCTAAACTTGCATACATACTTATGATTTATCATATGAATCAACATACCCAAACTAACATATGAACAACATGGTGATTCGATTATACATAAGCCAATCATAAAATTACAACATAGATGATCACAACTTTACAAGATAGCATCATAGAATTTACAACATAAACATCACAATTTTACTACATGAATAATAACATGCGGTCAATAATTCACATCATATCCAAATAGTCCACATCATAACTCAATCCAATTAATTTGCTAATTATTTTATTAAAATTATCGAACTCACAATTCAGAGAAGGTCTTGAATTCTGAATTCTGAGTTCTGACGTTGTAATAGCTTTCCCTTGAAGAAGATTCGTTGTTAAAGTTGAAAAGGATTGATTTAAACTAGCTTTCTTCCTCTTTAATTGGTGGCGGCTATGTTGAGTTGGTAGGTAACGACATGGAGGCCATGAATCTAATTTTGTTTTGATTTTAGGTTTGAGTCTAGAGGTGTTTTATAGAGTTTAGGATTAATTTAGGCCATCCGATCAACCTGGAAGCAACCTAAACCATCCAACCAAGATAGGGTGACACCTCAGCCCTAATGACAGCACAGTGTATTAAATGTTCATTTTTTCTATAATTTACATATTTCTTATTTATGACAAATTCCATATGTAAATTATTCCCATTTTAATTATGCCATAACTATATTTTTAATTATGCTCACCATTATTGGTATACTAAATATACCATTTCATGAACCAATCTATGCCATGTAATTTTCATGTTTATCCTTCATATTTATATGTAAATTATAAATCTATTATTGTTAATTACATATTCTCCCTTTTACCGTATACATTAATTACCCATATACAAATATCAATTTATACATGCATAAATCTTTGTTACCTTTAATTTGTCATAAAAGCCAATCAAAGAATAAAAAAACAATCATTGACAACCAAAAATGCGCCACATACGCCACATGATGCGTACACGTCATATATATATATATATATGTATATGTATATATATATTCTATATATATTTTCTTTTTCTTTTTCTTTTTATCTATCTTCCCAGTTACCCATTTTCACACTAAACCACTTTTTGAACTGTGTTCACACTTAGCCATTTTAAGCCATTCCCCTAAAACAAAAATATGGCGCTGGCAGGGATCGAACTCTGTACCCTTTGTATGCAAGTCACGTGTTCCAACCAAATGAGCTACTAAGTCTTTTGCTTACAAACCTTAGAACAATGCTAAACATTTATTCTTTTCTCATTCTTTTTTTTTCATGTTTTGCTGCAATATTTAATTTAAAGATATCTTTTTCATACGGAATCCAATTTACGCAAACTCGGACTCTATCTCGACCAGAATTCCGAGACGAACACAATGGCACAACCCGTTTCCCTTAATTCTCACATTTGAGATTAATTATTCTTTAATTTAGTTGATTCGATTATTCAAAAATTCAGGGTGTTACATTCTCCCCTACTTAAAGGATTTCGTCCTCGAAATCTCTAAGTCAAGAAGAACGTATCCTACCATCCAAACAACCATCTACTCAACCATCAAACACAGCCATCCATTGTCCTTAAAATTTTCTAAGGTTGTATGAACATATGCAAGAAGTTTGTGTATATGTTCCTTATCTAATGCAAAATTAGGCGGTCTACTGATTTAGTTGACCTCCTTAATGCAAACCATGATAGTGCCATGCGTCCATTATATATGCGAAAGAATCCTATCGATACATATTATCTCTACATGCATGCACAACATTCACCAAAATGCAACATCCATATGATGGTACAACCTTTATACATCCATTACTTAAATATGTATACACATTTATATGCAATATGCAATATGAAGTGACTGAGCCGATCTAGTGCCTAAAGTGTGTGTATATGCATCCACGAGCAACCACTAGCAAACACTTGCATCCACATGCATCCATCATACATAAAATGTCTCAAACACATGTTTCAGCCATAGTTTCTACCTAAAGGTCGAAGACTTGATCGATATGATACAACTGATTGACAGAGGCAAGTACGATTGAAACAAAATCTTTGTTCCTATCAGACATCGGTTTAAGAGAATAACCCCCTAATTATCAACCCCGAAGACCGAAATCAACATCAGATTGATAATCAGAGAATTGCTTCCATTAAACAAATGCCCAACTAGAAGTCTACTTCCCGCTTTGAGTAAAAGCCATTAACCCTATCAGAAATATTTAGATACTTACAAACTACTGGTACAGATCAGATTATCAAATGATTCTTATGAAACCAAGCAGCTACTCGAACCTTCCTCCCCTCGTCTATCTCAAAGATACCGACAAGTCCTCCACTTTCTTGAGCCAACTTCTAGCCCCGACAAACGTCTAAGTCCCATGAAGCAATTTTCCGCCCATCGTACGGAAGTCCTCACATATCTTAGGAAAAAGCATCTATACCCGGAGGAACAGATTCAAAAGGGAAAGAGGAAGAGATTCAAAACGGAGAATCGAAGGAACGATATATGGCTCTTGGGGATTATGTTTTTAAAATAAACCTTTCTTTTGAAAATACTCTCCTTAAAACATATTTTTGAAAGTATTTCTTTATAAAATGCTTTTGAAAAATAGTTTTTCAAAATCTCATATCTGTTCTGGTAACCTTCAGCTTTGATACCACGTGTAACACCCCATGTCCATTAATGTCACTCACAAAGGGAATGCATTAACTTCTATGGCGCGTTTTAAGTGAGTATAGAACAGAAAATTAACAACAAGACAAATATAAACAATACTTGAAAATTTTAAAACTTTATTTCATTGCAGCGGAAAATACATATGTTTGATTACATCATCAATACCAGAGCCAAGTACATAGTATCCATCTTGACTAAATCAAAGTACATAAATTGAAAGACATAATCCCCAATACCAAATAGCCATAAATAAAAGAGAGGCTGAACTTTACTTCAGCGATCCAAGCAATCTTCTAAAAGCAAGAAGCACAGCTGTCCAAAATCAAGCTCCACTGGTGCTAGTTCCAACCTGAGCACCTTGGGGGGGGGGGGGGAGGAAGAAAAGAGGAGGAAACAAAGGGGGTCAGACATAAATTCTGGCGAGTGCGATAACTTTAACAATATAATCACCAAAGTAACTAGGCTAAGGCATAAGTTGGAAAATCAGGAAATGACCATGAACCATTGAGTATGGCAGAGTAAACAAGGAAACAGGATGAACTATGATATCGTTAAAGCACACCTAACCCGCTGTAAGATAATTACTAAACTACACCAAAACTATGAGAGATTGCTATACTGCACCACCACTAGTATACTGCACCACTACTAGTCACCCTAAGGTTGATCATACCTACTGAACATAAGTGATAATAATAATGGTAGTTTCGTGTACCCCTAGCTGCTGTCATAGGTGCCGCCTGCTCCTATCTCCACTAGTGGTACCCACTACCCTCCCCATTCTAATTACAATATTCATAATATGGTATATGTACTCCTAGCTGCTGTCATAGGTGCCGCCTGCTCCTGTCTCCACTAGTTGTACCCACTACCTTCTCCATTCGATCGGCTCTCTAACTCGTAGATACCCGTGCTGGTCCCAAAGTGGGGTGTATCACTCCCCAAAGTGGCAACCCAGTACTACTAGAAATGCACAGCTTATACCTACATGATGCAACAACGTCTTACCTACCAGCCCGGGTCTGCACACGCATATGAACCCGTTGGACTTGCGTTGCCATCGCTAACCCGGTTTTGCCTCTTACAGTCAAGCCCAGTATGCGTGTCCCGTCCTCGACTTGGGTCGAGCCCACAAAGATACGTATGGGTTACTGGTTGTAATGGGCCCCCATGACTTGACACAAGCTACCCACCTAAGCCTGGTCCCCTCTAGTATTTCCCACTTAACCCACTTCTTATTCATGTTTCAATTACATGTTTCAACTTTGGTTATGTATTTCTAATCGTATTTCAAATGCCACCCAAGGCACCCACTAGATTCCACATGCCACCCAAGGCACCCACTTAACCCCCTCATGTCCCACTACATATTTATTTGGTTAACTGTTTCTAAATTCATTAGGACCGTAACCTCATAAAGACCTCTCACATTAGACTGTCATTTGTGGCAGCTAGATTAGCCGGGCGGGTCTGGGCAGTCTTACACCACAAAGGATCCTAACCTCGTGTCTTTACAATTGTTACGTATTTAATTTATGCCTAAGACCTCCCACATTAGACTGGCATTTGTGGCAGCTGGATTTGCCGGGCGGGTCCGGGCAGGTCCGGGCAGTCTTACACCACAAAAGAGCCTAACCTCGTGTCTTAGACGATCAATTACTCCTAATTAATCATTCCCCAATTGAATTACTTTCCCTATTCAAATTATCAATCAATTCCAAATTTAACGATGTCCATAATTGACTCAATTATGTCCATCCATTTATGTATGTAAAATCATACCAATTTTCATCACAAGTTTATTTTTTGTCTTTTAAGGCATTTATTCCAATTAAATCTTTTAATATTATCCCCTTTACCCCACGTTGTACGTTCGTTCGTTTAACGTAAAATATACGTTAGACTCGAATAGTCTAACTCATGGAATAAAGAGAAAACCTCACAACATACATATAATTAAAACTAGATCTAAACATAAGGGGTGAACTTGCATGTGTGAATGATGTTCTACATCTAAAACTTGCATAGGCCAAAGTTACAACTTGCATAAAATTACATATGTCATAAATCCAAATCTAAAGGTGAGAACTTGTTTAGATAATGGTCACAAACTTGCATAAATTATGTACGTCATAGATCTACATCTAAAGGTGTAAACTTGCATAGGCAGTAACCACAAACTTGCATAACATGATTCATTTTCAAACACATGTATTCATATAAATTTGCATATGTGATTTATGCAACATAACAATGGTATAAACTTACATCTAAACATGTAAACTAGGATGAAAAATTTGGCATATAACCCACACATGTCATAGCCTAACTTTAGATCCAAAATAGATTCCATGAAGCATATAAGGTTATACATATAATTTTCTCTAACTTGCATATGATTCATGTCTTAATTAAAAAAAATCTAAACTTCCATACATACTTATGATTTATCATATGAATCAACATACACAAACTAACATATGAACAACATAGTGATTCGATTATACATAACCCAATCATAAAATTACAACATAGATGATCACAACTTTACAAGATAGCATCATAGAATTTACAACATAAACATCACAATTTTACTACATGAATAATAACATGAGGTCAATAATTCGCATCATATCCAAATAGTCCACATCATAACTCAATCCAATTAATTTGCTAATTATTTTATTAAAATTATCGAACTCACAATTCAGAGAAGGTCTTGAATTCAGAATTCTGAGTTCTGAAGTTGTGATAGCTTTCCCTTGAAGAAGATTCGTTGTTAAAGTTGAAAAGTATTGATTTAAATTAGCTTTCTTCCTCTTTAATTGGTAGCGGCTATGCTGAGTTGCTAGGTGACGGCATGGAGGCCATGAGTCTAATTTTGTTTTGATTTTAAGGTTTGAGTCTAGAGGTGTTTTTATAGAGTTTAGGATTAATTTAGGCCGTCCGATCAACCTAGAAGCAACCTGAACCATCCAACTAAGATAGGGTGACACCTCAGCCCTAATGACTCAGCACAGCGTATTAAATGTTCCTTTTTTTCTATAATTTACATATTTCTTATTTATGACAAATTGCATATGTAAATTATTCCCATTTTAATTATGCCATAACTATATTTTTAATTATGCTCACCATTAACGGTATACTAAATATACCATTTCGTGAACCAATCTATGCCATGTAATTTTCATGTTTATCCTTAATATTTATATGTAAATTATAAATCTATTATTGTTAATTACATATTCTCCCTTTTACCGTATACGTTAATTACCCATATACAAATATCCATTTATACATGCATAAATCTTTCTTACCTTTAATTTGTCATAAAAGGCAATCAAAGAATAAAAAACAATCATTGACAACCAAAAATGCGCCACATACGCCACATGATGCGTACACGTCATATATATATGTGTGTGTGTATATTTTAAATATATATATATATATTTTCCTTTTCTTTTTATCTATCTTCCCAATTACCCATTTTCACACTAAACCACTTTTTGAACTGTGTTCACACTATGCCATTTTAAGCCATTCCCCTAAAACAAAAATATGGCGTTGGCGGGGATCGAACTCTATACCTCTTATATGCAAGTCACGTGTTCCAACCAAATGAGCTACTAAGTCTTTTGCTTACAAACCTTAGAACAATGCTAAACATTATTCTTTTCTCATTCTTCTTTTTTCATGTTTTGCTGCAATATTTAATTTAAGGATATCCTTTTCACATGGAGTCCAATTTACGCAAACTCAGACTCTATCTCAAGCAGAATTCCGAGATGAACACAATGGCGCAACCCATTTCACCTAATTAATTATAACTTGATTTTTTATTTTTATGTTCACAGAAAATACGGGGAGTTACAATGCTTCACAATTATTACCTATTGTATATTTTCTACTATACTTTATCCTTGCATTCTGTGATAGGTTCCGCTTGTGTTTACCTACCCTGATGATCGTCCATGTCATGCACACCTTTCAGTGCATTATTCCTCTTATTTCGGGCAGGGCTGTGGGCAGTCATCACATTTGGTATCAAAGCTCTAGTTAGCGATTTTAGCTAAAGTTCTAAGACGTAATCACGTATGAGAGGTTTACTTGTAGATTTTAGTTGGATGCTTACTATATATATTAGCATGTACAGTAGTAACGGTTATTTTTCTTTAGCAGTTTTTCTTGGAAGTGGCTAATTATTCTAAATTGCAGATTTAAAATGAATAGACGACCATCAAGACATGTTGCTAGAGGAGCTAATACTGGAGGGAGAAATAGTGGCGAACCAGACTACCTAGCCATGTTCGAGGCCATGGCAACAGCGATCATGAATAGGGTTCCTACTCCAGTGGTGGCTACGGTTGATGTTGGAGTTCCAATGCCTAGAGCTGTAGAATTTGCAAACCTATGCAAAGAATTTTCTTCATTGGGAGGAAAGAAAATCATGGGAACTGAACTAGTTGAAGAAGTCCAGAGGGGGATGTATACTTGTGTTCGAATTTTCAAGGACTTGGACATTGATGATGCAACAAAGAGGAAGCTTGCATCAAGGCAGTTAGAGGGCAGAGCGATTGACTGGTGGAACTCTGTCACACTTGAGTGCCCTAAAGAGGATGTTTCATGGGAAATGTTCCAAGTTAAGTTTGAAGTGAAATTTATCTCCGCTGTGCAAAAGTCAATTTTGTTAAAGAGATTCGTGGAGCTTAAGCAGAATGGTCACCAAGTTCATGACTATATTTCTAACTTCGAAGCTTCGTCGAAGTATGTTCGTTCTTTTGTGGATACTCCTTATCAAAATAACTAGAAGTTTGTCTTGGTATTGGATGAATATCTTGGGAATCAGCTTGTGGATCATCTCGATGATAGTTTTGAGATGATTGTCGAGAAGGCTTTGAGGCATGAATGTCTGTTTCCTAAGAAGATGTTTGTTGTCGCACTTAAGGAAGAACAGAAGCCACAACAGGGTGGTAATAATAAGGAGAGGAAGAAGCAACAAAAAAGGGACAAATGATCAAAAGAAGTCTAAAAGTGAGGTGGTTTGTTTTAACTACCAATAGAAAGGCCATTTTGCTAATGAGTGCAAGAATCCCAAAGCTGAGAAGAAGTGCTTCAAGTGATGGAAGCCTGGGCATGAGAAGAAAGATTGTCCAGAATCAGCAAAGGGAAGGCAGGTTGTGAAGGCATGTGCTTTGGAAGCTGTTCCAACTTCCTCAAGAGATTCTACTGCATAGGAGAAGGGAAAGGGTGTCGTGGTGCAAGGTACTCTTTCTGTTAATGGTTATTCAGTTCGTGTGCTTTTTGATACTGGAGCATCACATTTATTCATTTGCAATGAGCTTGTGTGCCGCTTGGGTTTGGAACCCGAGATTTGTGATCGACCATTGATCGTGACTAATCCAGATGGGGGTTCGTCCAATATTTGCATGATTTGGCATGGTTCGGCGTTGTCAACTCATGCTTGCTCTTTTGTGCGTGATTGCTTTGTTCTTAACTTCGCGGGGTTTGGGATCATCTGGGGCATGGATTGGCTCAAGAGGTATGTGGCAAGGGTGAATTGCAAGAAGCTAGAGGTGAGGGTCGGGGATGTGGAAGGGCGAAAGGTGTTGATTAATTGTAAGAACGAAGAGGGTGTCTTAGTGAGCTATCTATATTCGCTTGGGATTCCACAGGAAGATTTGTCATCTGTGCTGATCGCTAATGAGTATGAGGATGTCTTTGACGATGTCAAAGGATTGTCGCTGCATCATGAGATCGAGTTTAGGATTGACTTGGTCGAGGGTGCTAGACCAATCGTTATGCCTTTTAGGCGGATGGCGCCTAAGGAACAACAAGAGTTGGAGGTGCAAGTTCGAGATCTTTTGGGAAAAGGATTCATTCGGAGGAGTGTATCTGAATGGGGTGCACCAATCGTGTTTGCAACCAAGGCAGATGGCTCGTTAATATTGTGCGTTGAATATCATGAGCTGAACAAGGTGACTAAGAAGAAAATGTATCCGTTGCCAAAGATTGTGCGATCAGCTTCACGAAGCCAAAGTGTTTTCTCAGATTGATTTGGCAATGAGATTTCACCAGTTGAGGGTGGCTAAGGATAGTGTGCCAAAGATTGCTTTTAGGACACCATCCGGTTTCTTCGAATGGTTGGTGATGCCATTCGGGTTCACTAACGCACCAGCATATTTTGCGGATCTTATAAATAGGGGTTTCAGAGATCAGCTGAACAAGTTCATGCTTGTGTTCGTGGATGAAATTCTGGTTTACTCTCGAAATGAGGAAGAACACAAGACACACTTGAGAGTCGTATTAGAAATCTTGCGAAAGCATCAGCTGAGAGCTAAGTTTTCGGAGTGTCACTTCTGGAAGAGTGAAGTGAGGTACTTAGGCCATATTGTTTTTGGAAATGGGATAGTAATGGACCCCTCTAAAGTGGCAACAATCCAGGACTAGGATAGACCTAAGAATGTGACACATGTGATTAGTTTCCCTGGGTTGGCTGGTTATTACCGACGGTTTATCAAGGATTTCTCCAAGATAGTTGCACCATTAACAAGATTGACAAAGAAGAGCCAAGTGTTCACATGGGATACAAAGTAGTCCTCTGTGTGGTGACAGATGTCTTAGGCTGTACTCGCAGAGGTTGGGTCTGCATGTAACTACTAGGTGGTGGGTGTTAGACCAAAATGCACTAACACCCAATATGTCGTATTTAGAGCATAGAATATGTAGAAATAACTGAAAAAGGGAAGAAAAAGCAAGACTACAAGGTTTTTATAGTGGTTCGACATTAAAGAGCCTACATCCACTTCATAGTTTCTTAATTCAACATTGAATTACAATTACAAGGCTTTGAATCTCTCTAGCACTCTATTACAATGACTTTGTCTCTCCGAATTCACTGATTTTACAACATAAGAGGATGATTCTTTGTAGTAGAATGGTGGCCATGGCTTACGCTCGTCATGGAGATCCTAAAGTCCCCTAAAATGGCTGCGAATTCATGTATTTATAGGAAAAAATTCGGTTAGGGTTGAGTGGCCATGTGGCAGCATCAGGGAAGGTCTCGAGAGTAGTGGAGAAAGTAGGAGAGCGGTTTTCAGTTTGTGAGATGACACGTGTACGACAATCCAGTTTTATAGGCTAAAGAATAGGTTTTCAATTAAGGGCAGTTGTTTGCTTTAGGCAAGGGGTCGGGTCGGCTTCCTCCGATCCGAACCGATACTTGCTTTGACAAGTCTTCTGATTGTATGGAGAAATCAACCCAGGTGGGACGGATCCCATCTGATCTGATCCGATCCAATGATCCTCTCTGAATCCATCTGATGTGAATGTGATTACTTCAGGTAAATGGGGTAGGGTCTTGGCTACTCCGATCCGAATCGGTGCTAAATTAGAGCTAGTTGTCAAAACATACAAGTGTGTGATGCCGGGTCGGGTCCAATCTAACCAATCCGATCCGAGTATCTGACCGGTGCAGCTTCGTGAGATAGAGATGTACTATCATAATCCAAACTGATCCAAATGCCGAGATCCGATCTGAAGCCTACGTATGTGGAAATGTCTAGTTCTCCAACACAATCTTCGCTTCATCCAAGTGATTGCCGATCAATGCTTTGATCACTTGGGCTTTGGGTAGCTTGGTCACAAAGCAGGCTAACATTTTGTCCCCCAAAGTACATCTTATCTCAGATGAGATGTGCTTTGAACATGTCAAGTTGAATTTTACTAGAATTTCATCCGTCCCTGGGAAGGTTTTATCAAATTGATGTGTCCTTATGAGAGCTCTAATATTTCGACTTTTCATTGCATAGACGGCTGGTCATATATCGCATTGCTTCCATGGGTACTTGTTTGACAGAATCTTATGGCTGAAATAGCTGGAATGATCAAGCGACCGCTTAAACTTCGCCGAGTCAAGAGATCACATTCTTTCACCCTAACGCATGCTGAATCATTGGCTCCCAGTGTGGTTGTACACACAGGTCGTTGCCAAACAATGTCGTTGTCCTACGCAAGTCAAGCGCATGGTCAAGTCAGACTTTCTCTTACATACAAGTCAACGTATGTAGTGGTCGTCCAAGTCTTGTGGTAATATAAGATTCTTCAGGCTCAGGCTCAGGCTCTGAGCTAATCACTAGAGAGAACACGTTAGAATTGGCATATGAATCTGCCATTTGTACTTTGCTTTAGACTATCCTGACATCGGGATAGCAATCTGAGAATCCATGATTGCATTAAATCGTAACGAGAAGTCGGGAATCTACGATCACTCCGGATCGTTTCATAATCCATGATCATAGACAAATCTATAAGGGACGTTGTTGAAATCATGTAATCCTGTGCTCATATGATTGTGATAATCACAAGGCAGTAGAGGAGTTCTCTGCATTCCCCATTCGATGTAGTTGAAGATCAAGTCTTTGAAGTCATGTTTGACCCGTCAGTGGGCTTGCTTAAACGGTCAAGATGAACCATGTCATATTCCAGAGATAGAGTTTATATGTTCTGAATTATGCACAAAGTCAGGGTCATGTTCAAATTAAGTTTGCGAGTTGAAGCTCGTGCTACTAACATAAGTGGGGGACAAATGAAGTCAGTGTTTATTCCCCCAAAATCGATGGGGGATGGATCAGGTCAATCAGACATCTAGGCTTCTAGCCATTTTAATTTTCATTATCGCATCGGGTTACAGCTATATGTTCGGCAATCTTAGTCAACCCAAGTCGTTCTATACTCTTTCTCAATTCTGCATGAGTTGAAGTTGTATGCAGTAATGGTCGAATCACGTTCGCTTTGGTGTCATCACTGTTGAGGCCTTCAATTTCGTCTCTTTAGTCAGAAAGTGAGGATTGCCTTATCGAGTGTCAGCGAACTCATATACTCTCCTCGCTTCAGTCACAGAGTTGAGTAAGCTCGTCAATCATATAATCTCCTTTGTTTCATGATTTGGCATAATCCGAAATAGCGATCATAGTCTTGCTAAGTCTATCTCTCATGCTTGGTTCCATTGAACTTGACAATCAAGATCGCAGGCTCGATCAATGAAATTAGTCCTTTCTAAAAATTTGCATTCCTACTATCGTTTCTGGGGCTTTCCTTTTGTCTTTACCATTTCACGAGTCGGATGGTGCTCTATTCTTTGTCATGTAAACATTGAGACCATCCATTTCAATATAAGTATCCTCTTATTTTAGGAATCTATCTCAGGATAGAATTCACCAATGTCTCTAGGAAAATCTCATGGTATAAAGATATTGAGGTTTGTTCCAGAGGTGAATTCGCCAATGCTTTTTGGTGGGTCTCATTGCGAAGAGACTTTGAAGTCTGAGTTATTTAGAATACCAGATATTGCTGCTACAAATAACGTAGATGGTCCAGGTCGATCTATAGATGTTGTTGCGGTGTTGAACCTTTTAAGGAACGAATGCAGGGTCTCGCTGGACCTTTGTTTGATTATAGTGAGTAACATGACATTCTTGGATCGATAGATGTGGAGTTTTGATCGCTCAACGAAGTGGGTGACCAACGCATTCCAGCAGTTGATCAATTCAGATGCATGCCAACAAAAATTGTATAACAATAATGTAAGTCATGATCCATAAATGGTAGCTTGAAGTACGGGGAATTGCTGAAATCCCTAATGTCTCGTGTGAAAGAGTTTTGACTGATGTTGCCCACGTCGCCGTTGAGGGGTGCCGTCTCTGGTGAAGTATCAATTAACATTGACAATTTAGGCTTTGTTCTTTGAGAAGTCGTTGCCAATTGTTCAATTTAACGCTGGTGCCCCCAGCATGAATTCTTGAAGTGGGTGGAAGCCGGTCTCTGGCTTCTCAGGTACGCATATGTAATAGTCGTCAATCAGGCTTCCGTCCTTTAATTCTGGATGGTAATCTGCTACTCAGATGTATGTGGGTTAGTCTTGGGTCTCCCATCCAAGCTCTGAGGATTAGAGTTGGGTGCGATAAGATTAAATTATAGGTGGATCAAATGCTTCCACTTGCCCCCTACATTAAGGAATAAAGAGCTTCATGTCCAAGGTGAGTTGTTTTGGATTTGAAACATTCATCCATATTGGAGTAGAGGTTGGTCGGACTCCGTTTAAGTTTCCAATGGCTCTTGAATTGCCATCGCTTTCATCCAAAACGTTACGTCAGAAGTTACATGCTGCTTATGTCTAGGACGAGGTTGATTTCCCCTTGTTTCATCCAAGATGACTTTGCCAACTTGTCATAGGATCTTATGCGATATGAATTGCAGAGCAGGGAGTGTTCGAGCCAAGTTCGTTGTCACTTGAATTCCCGTGGTGCTCTCTCCTGCGAGTAAATCGTAGTTGCTTGGCCTTACATATATCCAAGTAAATAAGTTATCCATCATTTTCTATTGCTTCTAGAGAAGTTCATCTTGCCGAGCATCTGGGTTCTCAATTCAGGAATGGCACCATCCATTTCATATCTTGTTTAACATGCTGAGGAATCATTGCGAAAGGAAATCTCTTGACTTCCCTCGTTCCTAGTGCCTTCTGCGCCAACATCCTCGGCATGAAAGAAAGTTCTATCTTCCTTCTTGTTAACCCTTGGATCGGAGTACCAAACAATCCGCTTCCTTGCAAGCTAGTAGTCAAAGTAATGACGTGCCCACTTATCTGGGGTCTTTCAATCGGGAAGTCTGTCGGGACTAGCAAATGGACGTTCACTCTACATCCATTCTGTGGTCCTTAAGAGACCTGTCAAGATCGAGGTATAAGTTACACACAAACATACAAGTTATGCCATTTGTAAATATTTTCAATAGTATGCCCCCAGTTCAGGGGTAACGGCGAAAGATCGGTA
This sequence comes from Allium sativum, assembly GCA_030737875.1. Classification (NCBI taxonomy): domain Eukaryota; kingdom Viridiplantae; phylum Streptophyta; class Magnoliopsida; order Asparagales; family Amaryllidaceae; genus Allium; species Allium sativum. The sequence goes on from CM060910.1 coordinate 558,518,605, forward strand.
GTTGTATCACATCCCTTTCAAATTTAGACATGGATGCATGGAAAAGGAACATTTCTTTCGAAGATTAAGTGATTGAGTTATCCAAGTGCTCAAGTTATCGCACTTTCCATTCAGTGTATTTGCGAGGTGGCACTTTTCGTTGCACTTGGGCTATGGCCTGTCACACGGGGGTGTGTATGCTTGTTTGATATATCACTCTTAAGGCCTCCTTTTGGTCATTGCCTTAAGTCGTGTGACACATCATTAAACAATCCACTCTCAAGGCCTCCTTTGGGTCGTCTCCTTGATTCGCATGAGAACTTTAGCATTGGGCATCAGTCAGCCTTCTGGACATGGCCCTTTATTCGTTTTCCACCGGCCTGCTATGGCTATCGCGAGTGCAGCCCTCGCGTTCTTGTCATGTTATCTTGTATAAGCCTGTACTCTATAAACAAAGCAAATCTCTAAGTAATAGGTAATAAAGCATATCACAATCAAATAAGGGTTTCAATTCAGAATCCCTGCAATCAAATAGTATCTAACAAATTATATAGAATTTATCTAAGGGAGGTGATGTGTGTGTGTGTGCCCCCAATCAATCATGAATAAAGTGCCTAGTCAGGGCTTGTTCGACATCGTGTTGCCCCCAATCCTTCAGTGGGGATCTTGGCTCAGCTTTCAATATTATCCCCAATCCTTCAGTGGGGTAGGAGCCTATTGTCTTCAGTACTTAATCTTAGCACCTTTATACTCTCTTGACATATGCCCAGGTTAGAGTATAATCAAGGAGGTCTTTGATCATGGTGCACCATCTTGTCCTTTATACTCTCTCTTGAATCATGAGAGTAAGAGTTAATCAGGCAAACGATCATGTCATTCGCCCCGGCTTTCCTTGTGTGCTATAATCACAAGAGCGGGACTCTGCTGGCTATGGTTAAAGAATAACCCTATTAAAGGAATGAATATCATTCTAAGCGAAAATGCATTGCAGGTATTTTGTGTTGGCATTTTTTTTATAACTTTAGAGAGCTATATAGTTTGTTCACAAAACCAATTTGGTATCGCAGCCATATCAACAGCATTAATCAGTCACTCAAAAAACAATGGCAGTAGTCCCTACAATGTTCAAGTACTCTCCAAGTGAAGTGCCAATATTCGAAGGCGAGCATTATGATTATTGGAGCAGTGAGATGATGGACTTCTTCATCTCTCATGATTTATGGGATGTCATCGAAAAAGATTATCCGGAGCCACCTGAAGATGGAGATTCTACAAGATGGACGGCTGCACAAGAGAAGTTGTACAAAGAAAATCAAAAGAAAGATGCAACTACACTTCGGTATATCAAACAAGGAGTGAGTAAATCTATCTATCCAAGAATTTTCAATAAAAGAAAAGAAAAGGATGCATGGGAAGTTTTGCAAAAAGAATTTCGAGGCAATGACAAAGTTATCTCCATTAAACTTCAATCTTTATGGAGAGATTTTGAAAACCTGCAAATGAAGGAATCTGAAAATATCAGAGATTTCTTCTCCAGAGTCTCTGAAATTGTAAATCAAATTCAATGCCTTGGAGATAGCATTCAAGAAAAGAAGGTGGTAGAGAAGATATTGAGATGCCTTCCTCCAAAATTCGATCATTGCGTCGCTGCAATAGAGGAATCAAAGGACCTTGGCAAGATGTCAACACTTGAGCTAATGAGTTCACTTCAAGCTCATGAACAAAGAATTAATAGAACATCAGCAAATTCATTGGAGCAAGCATTCCAATCCACCCTCAGTTTTTCAGAAAAGAAACGAAGTTATTACAACTCAAAGAAGGGCTCATTTCAAAAGCAAAATCAAAATCAAAGAAAGGGCAACGAAAGAAATTATCAAGGCAAAGGAGAACAACGACGAGAACAGCAGAAAATTCAAGGTAATTCTGCCACTTATTGCATTATTTGCAATAAATCAAATCATAACTCTAAAGACTTCCATTTCAAATGTATGAGATATCGAATTCCTAATCATTCCCAAAGAGATTGTTGGTTTCAAAATAAAAAAGAGAAGGACAAAGCAAAATTTACAAGTGAAGAAAATGAAGAGCAGGTTTTCTACTCTTGTTTATCCGCTGAAAATGAATCACAAGATGCTTGGTATATTGACAGTGGTTGTAGCAACCACATGACCGGCAACAAAGACATTTTTGTAGAACATGATGCAAATTTTTCATCAGAGATAAAGCTTGGAGATGGAAAGGCGCAAAAAGCTGAAGGAAAGGGAACCATTGCAGTCCACACTAAAAAAGGTAAAAAACTTATCCATGATGTGCTTTACGTGCCAAATTTAGCACAAAATCTCTTAATTGTGGGACAACTTGTTCAAAAAGGTTATGCGGTGAATTTTGATAATAATTCTTGCAAGATCATTGATAAGAAAAGTAATTTAACAATAGCAAATATTGTCATGACTCCAAAAAAAATTTTCCTCCTATTTATGTCTCTAAATGAGAATTGTGCAATCAAATATGAAAATTCTAATGTGTCTCATTTATGGCATTTGAGATATGGCCACTTAAGCAACAAGGGGTTGCATTTGCTGAAATAAAAGAACATGGTCATTGGACTTCCTATCATCATGAAAGAAAATAAGGTGTGTGAAGGTTGTATTTTTGGCAAAATGCATAGATTTCCTTTTCCGTAAATTTCATGGCGAGCAAAAGCTCCTTTGGAGTTGATACATGCTGATATTTTTGGTCCTACAAGGACTCTTTCACTAAATAACAAGAGATATTTCATTCTTTTTGTTGATGATTACACTCTTATGATGTGGATTTATTTTTTAAGTGAAAAACCAGAAGCTTTCTCAAGTTTCCTACAGTTCAAAGCTCTTGTAGAACGTCAAAGTGGACATCTAATAAAAACTCTTCGAACTGATCGTGGAGGAGAGTTTATTTACAGCGAGTTCATGAATCATTGCAAGAAAGAAGGGATTGCAAGGCAGGTTACTGTGCGATATACACCGCAGCAAAATGGCGTCGCAGAAAGGAAAAATCGAACAATTGTTGAAATGGCTCGGAGTATGCTGGAAGGAAAATCCATGCCAAAGAAGTTATGGGCTGAAGCTGTCAACACGGCCGTCTATATATTGAATCGTTCGCCAACTAAAGCTGTTAGAAATATGACACCATTTGAAGCCTGGCATAAAAGAAATCCCCAAGTAGGCCACATGAAAGTATTTGGAAGTGTAGCGTATGCATTGAACTAGATCCCAAACAAAGATAAATTTGAGAAGAAAGGAGAGAAATATGTCTTTGTTGGTTACAGCGAAGAGTCGAAGGGATATCGGCTATTAAACCCCAAAAATGATCAACTCATTGTCTCAAGAGATGTTGTCTTTGATGAAATGGCAGCATGGCAGTGGGATCATGATGGCTACCAAAAATCAAATTCTATGGAGCCTAAAAGATCTCAAAATAATGGCTCACAACCTGACGGTTCTCAGCAAAGTATCCATGTAGATAATGCTCCTTGTTACGGCTCAAATGATGAAAATGAATATGAAGACTTGGACTCTCCTATTCGAAAGGTGCTTTCTTTAAAAGATATTTATGACTCAAGCAATGTTGTTCTTTTTTCTTGTGAACTGCAGTTATTTGAAGATGCAAGCAAAGAAGATGTGTGGATTGAAGCAATGAAAGAAGAAATAACAGCCATTGAGAAAAATAAAACATGGCAGTTAGTTGACTTGTCAAAAGATAAAGAAGTCATTGGCCTGAAATGGGTTTACAAGACAAAATATGGCGAAGATGGTTCTATAACAAGGCACAAAGCACGGCTGGTTGCAAAGGGATATTCGCAGCAGCCCAGAATTGACTAGAAGTTTGAAAAGTTCAAGAAGCAATTAAAAATTACAAATTAAGGAGGAGTGTTAAAAGTTAATTTGTAATTTTATCAGGCAACAATTAAATGCATTGACAAATATGCTTTTGTATTAATATAGGGAATAATGTAAGAATAAAGAATTCTATATATGACATAATTAGATAAATCTAGATAAGGCATTATCTGGAATATTCCAGAGAACGCATTATATTATAAAAGATAAGTTGTATCTCATGTAATCAAAGAAAGCATCAAAGAAAAAAAATTAAAAAAAATTTAAAAAAAATTAAAAAAAAATTAAAAAAAATGCCAACATTTTGTTGGTCCATTTTGCTTCGTTCTGCCCTTGGTAGGAGATGACTGCCCAAGTCTTTTTTCTGATGAAGGACATTTTTTCAAATTATCATGGGTCTCTTTTGAATCGCCTTCTTACCCCCATGCCAAGGGCAAGGATTGAGTGTCAGGGAGTCACGTCTGTATCGCTAATAATAGCATATCATCATATTGTTGCTAGGACGGTAGTTGGCAGAAGAACAATAGATCTTTGGCTAGAGAAACTTTGCACTCTCCATGCTATGAAGTAAAAAATGGGTCCAAGTTTATAGGAGGTTAGCCCCTTCCATGTCAGGAAGTTGGTGCGGGATCCATTATGATAAACATACTTCATCCATCTACAGATATGCCTTCGATCCCGTGTCAGGGATAAAAGCTTATACACAAACAATCAATCAGCATCCAGGCTTAAGTGTTCCAAACCCTTAATTCCCCAATCTTCGAGAAAAACTGAGGCAATCGGGCATGCAGGCTTATGATGTATCAGCATTGAATTAGATGATGTAATCACAAGCAGTCCACGGTTGAGCCTCCTATTGCCCCCATCGTCTGGGGCATGAGTTACTTGACATAAAGTCAATCAATGGAGTGGAATTGTGAATCTTCACTTTCTAACTCCAAGACATCTTTCGTCAGAAGCATTCATTCGTGTATATCTCCCATCTAGTAGGAAGTTGATGAGTGCTTTTGTCTAATCATTCAGGATGGTGTATTCAGCAATAGGACTCGTTGCTATCTATCTTAGGACAACCTTCCAATGGGAATAAGCAATATCACCTTGCTTGTCATATCTTGAGGCATAACGAATGATGGCACACCCATCACTTCTCCTTGTTGGGAACACTCCGTGTTGCAGGAAGTTTCTAAAGGGGGTTGTCGATGACTCTCTTCCGAATTCGGTCTCCAATGCTGGATCAACTTCCAGGTGTCTCGATTGGGGTCATCTCTATCTCTTTTGGATTATCGGAGCTTGCTACGTTGGCCAGATTATCAGCTTTTTGATTTTCTGTATGCGGAATATAAGATATGTTGTATTGTTTCCATCCATTCAACAGCTCTTCTACCCGTTCCAGGTAAGTTGCGAGTCATAGTCCTTTTATTTGGAATGTCCTTCGAATCAATACAACTCCAACGCCAGACTGTCAATTATTTTTTTCACCGCCTGTATACAATTTCAGGGTGCTTGGTTTTCATTTTTCATTTTGAGGGGTCATCTTCTTCATCTAACACATCCTCTTCGCGAACAGTAAACTCAGCGATGAAGTTGGCTAATGCTTGCTCCCATGTGGATTTATTTTAGGAGGGAATTGAGATCAAACTGGTTCAACCTAATGTTCCGTTCAAGCAATCATCCGAATGTTGCAGTTTGTTGCAGGACCTGCTGTAGTTGCTAATCAGTGCATATCACAATCAGATGAACTTGGAAATAGTGGTGGAGTTGTCTCAAAGCAATCAACATGTTGTAAACAAGCTTTTCAATCTTTGGGGAGTTACTTTGTTAGATGTTGCGCTCCTGCATTTCGAATCTTCATCCTCTTTGGGATCTATGTCTTCGGTAAGATCATCGGGCGGCTCTTTCTGCGAGTCTCTTGCTTGCTAAGGCCATGCATCCTTCACACTATATATCCTCGGGAGGGGAACCGTTTTTGGGTTCCACGCCATTTCTGTTGCATAACATATTCCATCCAGCCAAATAGCAGGCTCTTCTAGTGACTTGGTCATCAATGGCCATTCCAACTCCATCTTCGGTTAGGAATGAGTAGTAGACACTAGGGTGCAATGTAAGCTTTGAATTCTGTTGGAGTTGATCAGTCTAGATCTTGATCCGATAAGCTTGGGTACGACAACATAGCTTGCGGGACTTTAAGCAATATTCATGCGTTATGTCACAACGGAAATAAGAAGTAGAGATCTAACGGCTGATTCATATTTACTTTAATTTTGAGCTCTCATCACCTGACCAAGGTCGTATGGTGGCTGGTGAGCAGTCAAGTTGCCATAATCCGGTGAAGGATCCATAGGTCCAACCAGCGCTTGTGGTGGTTCAATTAGTACCTAACTCTAGGCACCAAAGTATGTTGACCTAACCCTTATTCGCTGGAAATAAGTCTTCTTCGATGCGGTTGCAGCAAATAGCTATTGTAAAGGTTAGCCAAGTTCTTCGGGAGGTGAACCGCAGGACATATGTCATTCATCACATCATACGATTGAAAGTGTAGCTTTGGGATGTTTGGATCCTTAGCTTCTTTCTGGCATCTTATTATTGACAATTATGGTCACTAATATCATATGAATCATATTCGGAGTAGTGCTTTGACTGTTCCATATAACCATCATTCGAGGCTCCGCCAATTGGACAAGTTTGAATCACATAAATAAGGTGGTCTCCACTCGTTAGGTAGCAACATCAGTTGCATTAGTGAAATCTATACACCATCGCAGCTATGGAAGAGGAAGCCGCTTTGAGAAAATAATCGTCTCGTGCACTGTCATTGATAGCAAGCTGAATCTGATCGATAGCTCCTCACATTGGCTTACTGATGTAAGTAGGTGACATAGCTCTGGGAAGAATCCCAGTCATTGCTATCTTCCTGAGATATTCTCAGACTATCCGCCTAATCTTCATTGACAAGCTTTGATGACTGTGTTATCCAAAATATATGCCGAGCCAAAGGCGAGCCGTGCTCCGAGCCAAAGGCGAGCCTTCAGCGGGTCCGGGCGCAACGCCGGTGGGGGTCTGGGGCCCCATAGTCCCGGTGGCGATCGACCTAGCCAATTAGGTCGAAAACGTGGGCACTGCACGATTTTTTCGATTTTAGAAGATGGAGCCTTTTCTGAAATGATCAGAAAAATGTATTTTCGCGAAAAACAGCTGTTTCAGGTCGGATCAGAATTTTAGTTTTCTATTGTTCTGGGTTGTGGTTCGGGCCAGTTTCCGGATCAAGTCGAGTCTTGTCATCCGGGTTGGATTGGTTCCCTAACCGAACCCTATTTCTATAGCGCATAAATATGCAGGTTAGCCCCAGATGTCAGAAGTCGGGTTGGTTCGGTGAAAAGCTATATTTGATCCGAACCGAGAATCCTCTATTCGATTCGAACCGGACAAGGAGAGCCAACATAGCCGTTACACTCCATGTTCCTGAATACGCGGAGCGGTTTCCTTCCATCTTCCCACGATCTCTGATGCGCTGTCATAATCTTTAAGCCTCCGATCCCAAACCGAGCGGGATGATCGCAACGTGGCACCGATCTGAATGTCATTAGCTTCAGAAATCTTCAAATCATCTTCACTACCCGATCTGCGGCCCTTTCATCCCCCAAAACTTATTCAATCCGATATGCAGGTGAACATTGCTTGTTCGTACCAACTCCATCCGAACCGAGCATAACTACAAACTTGTCAAAGGCAACATGAAGTCAATTCAAACCAAATTCCCAACATGTTCAGAATTTGTGAATTTCTTTTCTCTCGTGCCATGAAGATCTATGCACTTGAGTAGTAACTGAATCGATCAAGACAAATATGGATCTTCCCTCAACGAAATACGACATCCGTTAGTATATGAGAAGATCTATGATTGAGAACTAGTTCATTCTCAGTGAAAGCACCAAAATGTTAGACCAAAAAATGGCACTAACACCCAATATGTCGTATTTAGAGTATAGAATATGTAGAAATAACTGAAAAAAGGAAGAAAAAGCAAGACAACATGGTTTTTGTTGTTGTTCAGCATTAAAGAGCCTACATCCACTTCATAGTTTCTTAATTCAACATTGAATTTCAATTACAAGACTTTGAATCACTCTATCACTCGATTACAATGACTTTGTCTCTCCGAATTCACTGATTTTACAATATAAGAGGATGATTCTTTGTAGTAGAATGGTGGCCATGGCTTACGCTCATCATGGATATCCTAAAGTCCCCTGAAATGGCTGCGAATTCATGTATTTATAGGCAAAAATTCGGTTAGGGATGAGTGGCCATGTGGCAGCATCAGGGAAGGTCTCGAGAGTAGTGGAGAAAGTAGGAGAGCGGTTTTCAGTTTGTGGGATGACACGTGTACAACGATCCGGTTTTATAGGATAAAGTATTGGTCTCCGGTTAATAGCAGTTGTGTGCTTCAGGCAAGGGGATCGGGCCGGCTTCCTCCGATCCCAACCGCTACTTGCTTTGACAATTCTTCTGATTGTATGGAGAAATCAACCAAGGTGGGACAAATCCTATCTGATTTGATACGTTCCGATGATACTCTTTGAATCCATCTGATGCGAATGCGATTACTTCAGGTAAATGGGGACGAGTCTTGGCTACTTCGATCCGAACCAGTGCTAAATTGGAGCTAGTTGTCAAAACATACAAGTGTGTGATGCCAGGTCGGGTCCGATCCAACCCATCCGACCCGAGTATCCGACCCGTGCAGCTTCATGAGATAGAGATGTACCTGTCGTAATCCAAACTGATCCAAATGCCGAGATCTGATCTGAAGCCTATGCATGTGGAAATGCCAAGTTCTCCAACACAATCTTCGCTTCATCCACGTGATTGCCGATCAATAATTTGATCAATTGGGCTTTGGATAGCTTGGTCATAAAGCAGGCTAACAGTTGGCCTTGACTGCAGATGTAGATATGCTGTGATGAGGTGACACCAGGGTGATTCGACGGTTGCCTCATGAGGAGGTAGAGAGGGTCATGACCAACAAGGATAGTAAACTGCCGGATATACGTCATCGACAGCCAGCGGGATGCGAAAAGACTAGAGCTAAACCCAATATATCATTTCACCTTCCACTATCGAGGTACGGGGTTGAGGGTAGACGCCACATGGATGTTTAGGTTGGTTATTATTAGGGGCGGTTGCTTAGCTGTGTAGTCTTTACTAGTTGAGGGAGGGGCCGAGGTGGGGCCATAGCCACCATAAAAATAGACCCGAGGGATATCTTTATTTGAAGGCACTTAAAGGCAGCAGGTACAGATATGGAAAAGCCCCCGATCGAGTTCCGTGTTTCTTGTTTAGCCCTACAACGGAACTCGGTGCACATTAGAGGACGTGCGATTGAGTCATCGAGCTACAATTACAGAACATACATGGGACAGTCTAGATACATGCATATCTTCTCTGGGTGGTGTATCTTAGACTAGAGGGCATTATTCCGATAAGGAATCTGATTCGATCGATGGTGGCAGTTCATACGCTTACGTAGCATAGTAATGATAGATATATGCGAAACGTAACATTTTATATAGAGATCTGTATGTCACTCCGGTGTAGGATGAGGGACCGCGTTCATTACGGTGGAGACCGTGCGAGTGGGGTACCATGGGGTGTATCTCAATATTGAGAGATAGCTACATATATTGTACTAGGTGAATCCATGGGAAAGTAACTGGGTATGATGCGCATATATGTCTTGAGTGCTATTAACCCAGGTAACCTAATAACCAAGAAAATGTAATGGAACGGTATTATTAGGGATCATTCTATTTCTAATATACTAGTATCTGCGCGGTGTAGAGAAATGAATTTAAGAAGCGCAATATATCATGTTCATCTTATCTTGCTCAGTTCACACTTGTTATTGTTACTGTTATCTTGTTCTTCCAGTTTTATATACTTCCCATCATACTTTTATTTATTTATATTTAAAAGTAACTGGACTCGCCAGACTTTATGTCTGTCCCTTTTTATTTCCTCTCCTCTCTCTTTCGTTCCCCCCAAGGTTCTCTGGGTGGAAGTGCTTAGAGTTGATTTGGATCCTTTTAGATTAGGTTAGATTTTGGATATAGATGTATCACTTTGACTGCTTGTCAACTCTCTTATGGCTTTGCAAGGAAAATATGGTTTATGCTTTTGTACTCTAATATTTTTGGCAAGACAGATTATTAATGTAATTAGTTATTGATGTAATTAGTTATTAATGTAATTAGTTACTTACGATGTATACTCAGTATTTGGGACCATGATATTTAGTTTTAAATAAAGTGTTTAATTTCGCGGCTATTTTACATGTCTGTCTTGTGTGCTATTATGTTCTTATTTACCTATAATGCTTCACGAAACTTAATGCATTCCCTTAGTGTGTGACATTAACGGACATGGGGTGTCACATTTGGTATCAGAGCATATGGTTATAAGATCGAATAAAGCATTTTGAAAATGGTTTCCACAAAGGTCTCAAAACAAAGTATTTTAAAATAAAAAGTCTGTTTTTTGAAAAGCATATTTCCCAAAGCCATAATGTAACACCCCGTATTTTTCGGGAAAAACATTAAGTAACAAATTAGAAAATACTTAATTATAGATATAAGAATCAAGGGAAACGGGTTACGCCATTGCGTTACTGTCGGAATTCTGCTTGAGATAGGGTCTGAGTTTGCATGAATCGGACTACGTATGAAGGAGTTATGTCCTTCGGAAGAATCAAGAATTAGAACGGTTCAAATCAAAATTCAAAATTCAAATCCAGAAGGAGAAATGGCCTGGGCGCGAAAATTCATGCCCAGGGATCAGGTCGACCAGGGGTCGACCCTAGCTTCGACCTCCCATATACAGGTCGACCTGAGGGTAGACCTACCCTCCTCGGGCAGGTCTGAAATCCGACGATTTGTCACTTCCTGCTGAGTCATTAGGGATGAGTTGGCTGTTCTGGATAACTCTATCTTGTCTAAATGGTCTTGATTGATTCTGAGATGATCTGACGACTCCTATTCAATCAAATCTCTATAAAAACAACCTAATACCTAAACCCTAAATCATATTTAAAAATTAAACCAAGATTCGTCATGCTGCCATTAGACAACCTAAAGTAGCCACCACTTGAAGCTAATGAAGAGACGAACCAAGCTAAATCAAATCTAAATTTAAAGAACGACTAATCAACATCAAAGGAAAGCTATTTAGCTTCAGAAAACAAATTTCAAAAAAAAAACAAGATTTGCCTATATTTTGTAATTACAGTTATATATCAACTTAAACATTAATTGGAAGTGATGGCATGTAAGAAACTAATATTAGAACGGTGCCTATTAGTTTATCTATGTGAATTCATGTGATTTTCCTATGTTATATTCTTATGATGAAATAATTGGGATTGATGTTTTCATGGAGTATGTTTGTGGTTTTTATATGTTTACATGAAGCCATCATGTTTGTTGATTTTCTTAAGTTATGCCATGTGCAAGTTCATGAGGCTAAGCTATGTTCACATAATTCTATAAGTCTAAATTCACATGACTTTATGATTAGATCTATATATATGTTAATTTAAACATGTTTATGTGATAGATCTAAGTTATATCCATATATGTTAATTTAAACATGTTTATAGATTAGATCCATGTTAGATGTATATATGTTAATTTAATGTAAGTTACATATTTTTATGTCAGATCTAATTTAGATCTACATATGTTCATGGGTATGCAATCTAGATCTATATATGTTCATGAGTATGTAATTTGGATCTATGCTAGTTCTCGCAATGGTGATTAGTAGATCTAATTTATTCACACTTACATGCCACATCAAGTTCATACATATATTTATATGTCAAGGTGATGTTTATATTGTATGAAAGTTGTATGACATGATTCCACAAAATTTATAAGAACCTATCATGTTGTGAATTAATCTATCATGGTTAGAAACTGGGTGATTTCCTTATGCTATGTTTCACACAAGTTGTTAGGCTAAATTATGTCGTACAACCTTATATATTTAGATCTACAACTTACATGTTTAGATCTATGTTAAGTAGATCCAATCCCATGCAAGTTCATCCTTACATGCCCAAGTTGTGTAGATCTGTGTAAAGTTCACATGCTTATGATTCATGCAAGTTTATTATCATATGCCAAATTTATATTTTGCATTTTTTATGCTGTTGAAATATTACATGCTCTATGCTTTTCCCATTTTTATGAGTTAGGCTAAATATCGAGCCTAACACTATATGTAATTTTGCGAACGCACAACGGGTTTAACGTTAGGAGAAAACACGAAATTAAATGTAATTGGCATGTTGTCACATAAGCATGTAAATGAATAGTGGCATGAAAATGGTATAATTTATATAACAAAAATTTTGTATACGATTTAGAAGGAAAGTGGGACATAATTTACATATAAACGTGAAAGGTAAATATGTAAAAATGTTAAAGATGAATATGCCTAACCCGAGGTTAGACTGAGTGGTGGTGTAAACCTGCCCGGAACCGACCGACACATCCAGTAACCACAACAATACCTGTCTAATGTGAGAGGTTTGTGCATCAAGCCCAGAAAGACCCGAGGTTAGACTGGTTTGTGGTGTAAAACTGCCCGGAACCGACTGGCACATCCAGTAACCACAATAATACCTGTCTATTGTGAGTGGTTGGTGCTTTAATTAACTAATTAAAGCTCATGAACAATCAAGCTAGAAATGTGAGGTTAAGTAATTAAGGAAACACTTAACCAACTTAACATGTTAACAAAGCAAGATTTGTGGGGATTAAGTAACTAAGGAAACACTTAACCATTATAACATGTAAACTAGACAAGTGGGTATGGTTAAGTAAATGTTTAACCGTTATAACATGCTAACTGGACTAGATGGTGGGGTTAAGTAAACTTAGAACACTTAACCGTTATGTCATGATAACTAAACAGGGTTAAGTTAATGAGAGGCACTTAACCAGTATAACCTGACAAACGAGTAAGGTTAAGGAACATTTAACCAATTTGACATGATGTAGGGGTGGGTTAAGTCAACATTAACCGCTAGACAACACTTAACCAATTTGACATGATATATGGGTAGGTTAAGTCAACGTAAACTGCTGGATAACACTTAACCAATTCAACATGACAAGTGAATGGATTAAGTTAACTTGAGTTAACTGATGACACTTAACCAATCCAACATTAAGAGAAAGAGAACTAAGTAGTAAACCTTTGTTAAGAGGATTAAGTTGTAAACCTTAGTTAAGAAAACGAACGATTCTGGAAACTAAGCAGTAAATCTTAGTTAAGAGAACTAAGTAGTAAACCGTAGTCAAGAAAACTAAGTAGAATACGAGGAGGAGCGAACGTCCATCTGATCATGAAGAAGGCTCCAATGAACCGAGTTACGAAGCACGCGGCTTCGAGGGGACGTGTGGGTACTCTTGTTATCCCTCTGTGAGGCTGCAGATGATCCTCCTGGGCTCACAGAGGTTAAGGTCTGCGTTAGAAGAGGCTAGGGTATGCCTTGGTTGCAATAATAAAGCAACCTAAAGACTAGGATGGACCAGCGTGATTCGGCGAGACCAGTTTTTGCCCTGTGATAGCAACTCGTCGTCTACCTACCATCTTGAGTCAGTCGAGATACTTAAAGCGGAAAGTCAGAGAATTCCAAAGGACCATATACTTGCTATCTAGTTATGGGTGAGGTTGGCCAATAGATTTGTGGGGGCATAGAGGGCCTGCGTATAGTTCTCATTCTTGTTTTTCTTGGGTGCCTTTCATTTGTTAGTTGAGGGAGGGGTCTAGTGGGACCATAGCCACTATAAAAGCAGACCTTAGCATCTGCAATCGGCAGATATATGAAAGCTCCCGATCGAGTTTCGTGATTATTGATTAGCCCTGCCACGGGACTCGGGTCGCACATATAGAAGACATGTGCATCTAGACATCGATAACGATTCAGGACACATACGTGGGGTAAGTCTAGGAATTTATACTGCTCTGGGTAGTGTGTCCTAGACTAGGGGGCATCATTCGATAGGTAGCATAATCCCTAGTTGGACCTAGGTCGCGTGAACCCTGAATCCGAGAAGCATTCAATAGGTAGCATAAACCCCAGTGGCCCTGGGTAGCGTAAACCCTAGTTGAATCTTGGAAGCTTTCGATAAGTAAACCCTAGTTGGATCCAGGCAACACTCGATGGATAAGGGACTGCATACACAATAAAAGGGGATCATTTTATCATGAACACACGATGCTAGTTGAAACAGTCCTTAGTGGGTGCCGAGAAATAGAAGTGTGTGCGATAGCCAATTCCGTTAATCTTACCTTGCCTTGTTTTAGGATTATCTTATCACTATGGTATGGTTCTAAGTTCAGTTTGTTCATGTCATAGTCCTTTTCTTGTTTACATGCTGAAGTATAACTGGACTTGCCAGACTTATGTCTGACCTAGTTTGTTTTCGCATCTTTTCTTCCGTCCCCCCCATAGGTAGCCAGGGAGGGAACAGCTTAGCTCATTTTGGACCGTTACTCTTTCCGAGCTTGAAGATTCTTTGACGCATTGCTTTGAACTCCATTTTCTGCTGCTACGGCTGGCTCATGCTTTATTGGGGAATATCATTGTCAGTTTATGCTTCTTTATTTTAAACAAGACAGATGCTTTGTTGTAATAAGTATTGGTGTTGTAAACAATCTTTGTACAAGCTGTGTTTTAATCAATAAAGGTTATTCATTTTCTGCTGCTTTATTTGTCTATCTTGTAATTTTTCTGCAACTTGTACCAAAATTCTCCACCAAAGTTAAGGCATTCCCTTTGTGAGTGACCTTAACGGAGGTGAGGTATCACACTTGGTATCAGAGCTGAAGGTTATCGGATCAGATAGAAGATATGAAAAATTATTTTCAAACGGTTTTAAAGAAGCATTTTTCAGGAGCAAAGTTTTATTTTAAAGGCATATTCCCCAAAGCCATATGCACTATCTTTTGACCCTTTGCTTGAATCCTTGTTTCCTTCTTTCTTGAGTCTCCGGGGCTCCTGGATTTCTGGGAGGTAACCTCATCGCGACATGGTTCCGTAAGCTTAATGAGACTACGACACCTGTCAAAGGGCGAAGTAATCCCCAACTTCCATCTATAGCCTTAGCAGTTTCACTTATGACTAATTTTCTTTCGAGCTTTGTAGGGTTTTCGGTGCGATGGAGGCAGCTTTCGAGAGACCTGTCAACATGTTACACAAAGATGGTAAAGATGAAGATGAGGGAGTTTGGCTAGGGAGTACAACCCAAGGATGAGAGAACTCATGAATATGGACTTGGTTCACAAAGGAGGAAAGAAAAGTATAAGACAAGAGGAAGTATCTTTACTATGATATAGCGGGTCATATAAGTGAGGACAAGGGCAAGAACGGAGGACAGAATTTTCAAGAGGAAAAGTGCATACTCTCACCACCTGCGTACCTAAGAGAGAGGTAGTAAAGTTTCTGTTGAAAAAGACTAGTTTTTCTTTTTGATCATCCTGTTCGTACACTATTTGATTCTGGCGCGCCGAACTCAATTGTATTTGCTGCTTTAGTTGAGTCTCTGCACCCTAGATATTGTATAGTAAAGGATCCCATTATAGTCTCAAATCCAATTGTTGGTTCGGCTCATTTATCTTTGACTTGTGAGGATTTGAGAATGGTTATATTAATGCTTATGTTTTTGGTTTCATGGGCTATGGGTTGATTCTAGGCATGGATTAGTTAGCTAGTAATTGTGAAACAAGGGTAGTTAGACTTTCGACTTGCCTCGGGAATACCCTCGATGTAACACCCCACACCCGCTATAGTCACTCACTAAGGGAATGCCATAGCATCGGTGGAGTATTTTTAGTGAGTATAGAACAGTAAAATTACAACAAGACAGATATAATGTAATACTTGAAAATTTAAAACATCATCTCATAGCAGCGGAAAGTAAAACATGTTTGGTTACATCATAAAACCATAACAAGAGTCAAGTACAAAATATCCATCCTGAATAAAATAAGCACATAATCCCACTACTCATAACAAATAGCCATAACAGAAAAGATAAGATAAGCTGAGCTCTACATCTACGGTCCAAGCTCCGAGAGATAGATAAAGCAAACTGATCAAAGCCCACTAGCACTAGGCCTAACCTGAGGACCTGAAGGAAAAAGATAAAAACAACGGGGGTCAGACATAAGCCTGAGTGAACCCTATCTCCTTAATAATACAATTATTAAAGTAATTAGGGTATGATATGAACTCGGTATGGTATCTTTGGGGATAATGACTACACTAAGTTGCCCACGAACACAGGACGAACTAAGATAACCGTAAAGACGCATCTACCCACCCAAGGATAATTACTAACTGCACCACACCAGACTTATTCACCCAAAGGTAATTCCTACACTGCACCACACCAGTTCTACCCACCAAGAGTAATTCCTACTTAAAGGTTGATCCCACTAAGTGTACTTAGTAATTTTTCACCCGGTAGTTTCTTGTACCCCTACACAGGTGCCGTCTGCCCCTATTTTTACTAGGTGTACCCACTACCCCCAAGCGATCGGCTCCCTACCGTAGATACCCGTGCTGGTCCCACAAAAGGGGGTGTATCATTCCACAAAGTGGCTACCATATAATATCACTGTGCACGGCTTTATATCTACCCGATGTAACAACGACTTACCAACCAGCCCGGGTCCACACACGCACATGAAACCCGTTGATCCCGCGTTGCCACCGCTAACCCGTTTTGGCCTCTTATAGTCAAGCCCAATATGCGTGTCCCGTCACCCGACAAGAGTCGAGCCTACAAAGATACGTTTGGGATATTGGTTGAAATGGGCCCCCACAAGCTACTACTTAAGCTTGTCGTTTAATCTAGTGCATCCCACTTATGGTAATTTATTTTTATTGTATGCTTAATCATACCCATTTCAACATACTTTTAATTAACATATTAATTAACCCCATCGTTCCCCACGTAAATCGTCATTATGACATAACATAATAAAGGGAAGATTTACCACACATAACATGGGTTTAGCATATAACTTTATCATGGGTTAAGAGGATGTCAACTTGCATATATGAGCATGTATTAACCCAACTATATTCGACCCAAACTTGCATATTATCAAACATGTGTCTTACATAACATGTTGCATATGAACTTACATATCATCAAACATGTGATTTGCATAACATGTTGCATATGAACTTACATATCATCATACATGTGATTTGCATAACATGTAGAACTTGCATTTTAGCATATACTTAACTTGCATAAGCACTCACATACTTGCATAAGCATTCATATACTTGCATAAGCTTGCATATCATGTTAAACTTGCATTTCAACATATACATAACTTGCATAAACATTCACATACTTGCATAGGCTTGCATATTATGTTAAACTTGCATTTCAACATATACATAACTTGCATAAACATTCACATACTTGCATAGGCTTGCATATTATGTTAAACTTGCATTTCAACATATACATAACTTGCATAAACATTCACATACTTGCATAGGCTTGCATATTATGTTAAACTTGCATTTCAACATATACATAACTTGCATAAACATTCACATACTTGCATAGGCTTGCATATTATGTTAAACTTGCATTTCAACATATACATAACTTGCATAAACATTCACATACTTGCATAGGCTTGCATATTATGTTAAACTTGCATTTCAACATATACATAACTTGCATAAACATTCATATACTTGCATAAAATGCTAAACATGCATATAAGCATATACATGACTTGCATAAGTACTCACATACTTGCATAACATGTTTGCATAATGGATCCATATTCACTTGGTGTTTTGCATCATAAACATCATGAAACAACTTGCATAAAAATATCATGATTACATATTATGAAACTTGCATGACATAAGGCATATAACTTGCAAAACACATAATTTTCACTACATCAAGCTTGCATAAATATATGGATCCACAAACATAGCCATACTTTATCACATCTTATCATAATCAATTCAATAATTGATTATTAAGGGGATAGAAGCTCACCAAAACAAGATTAGCAAGTTAAATGAAGCAAATCCCAATGATTAAGTAGAAGAAGATGTAGATTAGCTTGCAAACCCTCTTAGGATTTTTAGTGGAGGCTCTCCAATTTTCTAAGTGGTGGCATAATGGCCTTAGATCTATTTTTGGTAAGGATAAGGGGGTATTAGGGTGTATATATAGATTAGTTAAATGTTTTAGGACCATGGGATATACCCTAGAACCAATCCTAGCCTTTAAAGCATGTCTTGGGGAAGAAGTCAAGTGTAGGAACCATTTAGGGCCCAAAAAAAACAGCCCAAAACTCATCCCGGGCCTCAAAACATGAGCAGTTTTCGTTTTTGATTTTTCGTGAAACTTTGACGGGCCATAACTTGGTCATACGGACTCCGATTTACGAAAACTCGGACTCTATTTCGCGTATTTTTCCGAGACGAACGCAATGGCACAGCCCGTTTCCCCTGATTTAGAATATTAAATTTAATTCTGCTCTGATTTATGTTATAACAAGTTATTTAACATACGGGGTGTTACATTCTCCCCTACTTAAAGGATTTCGTCCCCGAAATCTCTAAGTCAAGAAGAACGTATCCTACCAACCAAACAACCATCTACTCAACCATCAAACACTGGCATCCATTGTCCTTAAAGTTTCTAATGTTGTATGAACATATGCAAAAAGTGTGTGTATATGTTCCCTATCTAATGCAAAATCAGGCGGTCTACTGATTCAGTTGACCTCCTTAATGCAAACCATGATAGTGCCATGCATCCAATATGTATGCGAAAGAACCCTATCGACACATACTATTTCTACATGCGTGCACAATCATTCACCGAATAAATGCATCATCCATATGATAGCACAACCATCATACATCCATTAATATAGCTACCTACACACATTTATATGCAATATGCAATATGAAGTGATTGAGCCGATCTAGTGCCTAAAGTGTGTGTATATGCATCCACGAGCAACCACTAGTAAACACTTGCATCCACTTGCATCCATCATACATAACATGTCTCAAACACATGTTTCAACCATAAGTTTACCCTATCTAAAGGTCAAAAGTACTAACGAGAGGACATACTAAGAATAAGATAAGCACAAGATATGTGATGAAGGAGAAGCAAAAGGATATACCCTCCGAAAGAAAAAGGGTACCTCGAACGCATCTTCGCTTCCGTCTCCCAGGTAGCGTCACTCTCTTCATCTCCCCTTTGTACTTTGACTAGTTGAACCTCTCTGTTTCTCAGCTTCCAAATCTCTGACCCAAGGATGCAAGTAGGAGCTCGTCGAATCGTCGCATCACGCTCTGCTTCCACTTCTCTAAGCAAACTCGGCTCTACCACCTCTGCGGTCTCATGTAGGCACTTCCTCCCATAGAATACATCACTAAGTCTGTCGGGCAACTCCGCCAATGGAAGATGCTCCTCCCATGTACCTCCAAAATCCAAGATACATAGCCTCAAAAGGTCTTCTAAAACATGATTCACCCTCTCAGTCTGGCTATCCGTCTGAGGATGATATGCGGTACTCATACCCAACTGAGTCCCTACCGCCTCTTGCGAATTCTTCAAAAACTCTCTAGTGAAGATAGGATCTCGATCACTCACTATGCTAGAGGGTACCCCATGTAATCGAACTATCTCTCGAAGATATACTGAAGCTAGCCATGCAGCAGTCCTCTTGCTCTTCATAGGTATGAAATGGGTGCTCTCAGTAAGTCTATCTACCCCCACCCAAATTCCTGTATTACCCTTCCTCGACCTAGGTAACCCGTCAATAAAATCCATCGAGATGTTATCCCAATTCCATTGCGGAACCTCCAATGGGTGAAGCAACCCACCTGGTTTCCTTTGCTCCGCCTTCACTTGCTGGCACACCTAACATAGAGCGACATACTCGGCCACATCTTTCTTCATACCAGCCCAGAAGAAAACCCTCTTCATGTCTTGGTACATCTTATCCCCACCGGGATGAATGGTCATCCTAGAACGGTGTGCGTCATCAAGAATAGCTTTCCTCAAACCCTCGTCTTGCGGTACACAAAGTCTACCGTCTCTACGCAAACACCCCTATCGTCTAGGGTGTTCCTACTCAAATGGCTGGACGACTCCCCCCTTATGAGCTTCTCTATCAACTCAACCAACTGTGGGTCGTCCCTCTGTGCTCTTCCAATCCACCCCAAAAGAGTAGGTCTAACCAAGGAGGCTAGCAAACCGGGTACAAAGTCAATGGAAGGTCTAAAGTCAAACTTAGAAATAAACTCTAAGCTCCGTCGTTCAACGAACAATGAACTCAAGGACAACCTTTTTCTTCTTAAGGCGTCTGCTACCATGTTACCCTTACTCATAGGATGCTAAGGATCCCATCCACTTTTGTTGTCCTAAGACTATGCGCTCGAAGAGTCTCCAACACTTCCCTAAGATGTAGGGCATGCTCTTCTCCACCAGAATATCATCCAAAATCATCACAACTGTCTCCCACGCTGACCACCCTAGTCGAATTCGGCATCCCCCAAATGCAAGCCCCAAATGCCTAAACCAATATCAGACAAACACCCAAGGGATACCTCCTTCGAATTCAGACGACCTACGTGAGACGATACTAGTAAAAATGGCTAAATAATTAAGCCCTTGACCAATTCTGGATGTTCTCGCCAGTCTCGCTCCAAAACCGTCGTTTATCCTATACTGGCCCTGCTCAGCCTATTGAGCACATACGAAAACTTATTTCGCTCCTAGAAAAGACCCAGATGTCATCTACAAAGACCATCACGAACTTATTTAGGTACTCCCTGAACACCCTTCTCAACAAAGTATGCGGGGGCGTTCGTCAAACCCAATGGCATCACCAGCCACTCATAAAAGAAATCATCCGGAGTCCCAAAGGCAGTCTCCTCTATACTATTCTCAGCCACTCTCAACTGATGAAATCCCATGGCTAAGTCCTACTACAAAAATACTAAGGCGCCAGCCAACTGATCAAGGAGATCATTAATCCTCGGCAATGGGTATCTATTCTTCTTTGTGAGTTTCTTTAGTTCCCTTTAGCCTACACAAAGTCTGAGGGACCCATCCGCCTTCATAACAAAAACTACTGGAGCGCCCCACTCCGATATACTTCGTCTTATGAACCCCTTTTTAAGCAAATCGCCTACTTACTTATGGATTTCCCTCCTCCCACTAGGAGCCATGTGGCACACTGGCCAAGATACTGGTTTAGCATTATCCACCAGATATATTCGGAAGTCAATCTCCCGCTTCGGAGGTAAGCCCTTCACCTCCTCAAACACATCCGGGTATTCCCGGACCGCTCTAACAGATCGCAGACTCTAGACCAACGTGTCAAGCGATTCTAGATACCTTAGCATAACAGATTCTATGGGATTACAAGAGATCTCAAGAGTGTCACCCAAGCGGCCCATAAGCCTAACAACTCTCCCCCCAAAATCAAGAACGACACCCCTACTGGATAACCAGTCCATGCCCACTAACCCATAGCCCGTGAAGCCCAACAAGCATCACATCTAAACCCAATGCTAAGTATAGGAACTTTCAAACCCAAACACATCATGGAGCCCAATTGGGTTTGAAACAACTAAGGGATCATCTACCAACTGGTGTCTCAGTGCAGTGACTCTACTAGTAATGATGAGATAAACGAACTCAATGTGTCAAAATCATACAAAGTACGGACAGGATGATTGATCAGAAAAACTAGACTTTCAATAGATGTAGTTCTACCTCTTTCCCGAATCGCGAGAGCCTGTACTTGCCCCCTAGCCTGACCTGGTGCCACATGAGCTTGCACCAGTCCTCCTGAGGTAGACCCCGTCCCTTGCTCCTTCTTTGGACAGTTTTTCATCAGATGCCCTGCTTCGCCACAGTGGAAGCAGCCTGTCTTAGTCTTCTTGCGACAATCTTTGTTTAGGTGGCCTAGTGTCCCACAATTGAAGCACCTCTTCTTTCCCTTGCCACCGTTGCCCTTCCCACCTTTGTTTTGCTGTTGCTGTTGAGGTCTCTTCTGATCTCCTTTCTTCTCGGGTGCTTTACTAGCATTGGGACCCTTCTCTTCCTTATGCATATTTTCTTCTGCTTTTGAGAGAAACCTTGCCTCAAACCTATGTCTGAAATCCACCCAAGAGTCAATCGGGCGTTCTCCATTAGTGACCTCCCACCAGAACGAGGCCTCTCCTTCCATTAACCAAGCGGCCAACCCGACTTTCTTTCCCTCTTCTACTTCCAAGATTTCCATCAATTCTTCCGTCTCATTAAGCCAATCCCTAGCTCCCACAAAAGGTTTTCCTCCCATAGCCTTAAACTTCCTACAAGTCATAGCAAAAGTATCCGCGCGAGGAGAAACGAGTGCAACGGGTGGAGGAGGAACATTTGCTGGACCTGCAGCGGCGGCCCTAGCCTCTAACAACCTCCTATACCATACTAGCACCGCTACACTATCCGGAAGATAAAGATCTTCAGCCATGCTGAGACGAAAAAGGGAAAGATTCAAAACGGAGAATTTGAGAGATAAAGATATGGCTATCGGGGATTATGCTTTTCTTTCAAAAACTTTTCTTTTAAAAGACATGTTTTTGAAAATATTTCTTCCAAAAATGTTTTTAGAAAAATAGTTTTCTAAAACTTTTATCTGTTATGGTAACCTTTGCTCTGATACCACGTGTAACACCCCACACCCGCTATAGTCACTCACTAAGGGAATGCCATAGCATCGGTGGAGTATTTTTAGTGAGTATAGAACAGTAAAATTACAACAAGACAGATATAATGTAATACTTGAAAATTTAAAACATCATCTCATAGCAGCGGAAAGTAAAACATGTTTGGTTACATCATAAAACCATAACAAGAGTCAAGTACAAAATATCCATCCTGAATAAAATAAGCACATAATCCCACTACTCATAACAAATAGCCATAACAGAAAAGATAAGATAAGCTGAGCTCTACATCTACGGTCCAAGCTCCGAGAGATAGATAAAGCAAACTGATCAAAGCCCACTAGCACTAGGCCCAACCTGAGGACCTGAAGGAAAAAGATAAAAACAACGGGGGTCAGACATAAGCCTGAGTGAACCCTATCTCCTTAATAATACAATTATTAAAGTAATTAGGGTATGATATGAACTCGGTATGGTATCTTTGGGGATAATGACTACACTAAGTTGCCCACGAACACAGGACGAACTAAGATAACCGTAAAGACGCATCTACCCACCCAAGGATAATTACTAACTGCACCACACCAGACTTATTCACCCAAAGGTAATTCCTACACTGCACCACACCAGTTCTACCCACCAAGAGTAATTCCTACTTAAAGGTTGATCCCACTAAGTGTACTTAGTAATTTTTCACCCGGTAGTTTCTTGTACCCCTACACAGGTGCCGTCTGCCCCTATTTTTACTAGGTGTACCCACTACCCCCAAGCGATCGGCTCCCTACCGTAGATACCCGTGCTGGTCCCACAAAAGGGGGTGTATCATTCCCCAAAGTGGCTACCATATAATATCACTGTGCACGGCTTTATATCTACCCGATGTAACAACGACTTACCAACCAGCCCGGGTCCACACACGCACATGAAACCCGTTGATCCCGCGTTGCCACCGCTAACCCGTTTTGGCCTCTTATAGTCAAGCCCAATATGCGTGTCCCGTCACCCGACAAGAGTCGAGCCTACAAAGATACGTTTGGGATATTGGTTGAAATGGGCCCCCACAAGCTACTACTTAAGCTTGTCGTTTAATCTAGTGCATCCCACTTATGGTAATTTATTTTTATTGTATGCTTAATCATACCCATTTCAACATACTTTTAATTAACATATTAATTAACCCCATCGTTCCCCACGTAAATCGTCATTATGACATAACATAATAAAGGGAAGATTTACCACACATAACATGGGTTTAGCATATAACTTTATCATGGGTTAAGAGGATGTCAACTTGCATATATGAGCATGTATTAACCCAACTATATTCGACCCAAACTTGCATATTATCAAACATGTGTCTTACATAACATGTTGCATATGAACTTACATATCATCAAACATGTGATTTGCATAACATGTTGCATATGAACTTACATATCATCATACATGTGATTTGCATAACATGTAGAACTTGCATTTTAGCATATACTTAACTTGCATAAGCACTCACATACTTGCATAAGCATTCATATACTTGCATAAGCTTGCATATCATGTTAAACTTGCATTTCAACATATACATAACTTGCATAAACATTCACATACTTGCATAGGCTTGCATATTATGTTAAACTTGCATTTCAACATATACATAACTTGCATAAACATTCACATACTTTCATAGGCTTGCATATTATGTTAAACTTGCATTTCAACATATACATAACTTGCATAAACATTCACATACTTGCATAGGCTTGCATATTATGTTAAACTTGCATTTCAACATATACATAACTTGCATAAACATTCACATACTTGCATAGGCTTGCATATTATGTTAAACTTGCATTTCAACATATACATAACTTGCATAAACATTCACATACTTGCATAGGCTTGCATATTATGTTAAACTTGCATTTCAACATATACATAACTTGCATAAACATTCATATACTTGCATAAAATGCTAAACATGCATATAAGCATATACATGACTTGCATAAGTACTCACATACTTGCATAACATGTTTGCATAATGGATCCATATTCACTTGGTGTTTTGCATCATAAACATCATGAAACAACTTGCATAAAAATATCATGATTACATATTATGAAACTTGCATGACATAAGGCATATAACTTGCAAAACACATAATTTTCACTACATCAAGCTTGCATAAATATATGGATCCACAAACATAGCCATACTTTATCACATCTTATCATAATCAATTCAATAATTGATTATTAAGGGGATAGAAGCTCACCAAAACAAGATTAGCAAGTTAAATGAAGCAAATCCCAATGATTAAGTAGAAGAAGATGTAGATTAGCTTGCAAACCCTCTTAGGATTTTTAGTGGAGGCTCTCCAATTTTCTAAGTGGTGGCATAATGGCCTTAGATCTATTTTTGGTAAGGATAAGGGGGTATTAGGGTGTATATATAGATTAGTTAAATGTTTTAGGACCATGGGATATACCCTAGAACCAATCCTAGCCTTTAAAGCATGTCTTGGGGAAGAAGTCAAGTGTAGGAACCATTTAGGGCCCAAAAAAAACAGCCCAAAACTCATCCTGGGCCTCAAAACATGAGCAGTTTTCGTTTTTGATTTTTCGTGAAACTTTGACGGGCCATAACTTGGTCATACGGACTCCGATTTACGAAAACTCGGACTCTATTTCGCGTATTTTTCCGAGACGAACGCAATGGCACAGCCCGTTTCCCCTGATTCAGAATATTAAATTTAATTCTGCTCTGATTTATGTTATAACAAGTTATTTAACATACGGGGTGTTACACTCGAGATTTCGTACGTTCCTAAGGGATCAGTTTGTCTTAGCTACCTAGAATCACTTTATTTATCTATCGACGATTTTCGATCTGCTGGAGTAGTCCATGAGTACGCAAGATGTTTTGATTAGGGTAGGGTTTTTCCCCCTAAAACTCGAGACAGACTTCCGCATATATCTAGATGACACTGCAAAGCCAGTTATGCGATCAACAATAATTTTGGAGCAAGATTGGCAAGGATCGCCAGAGTCGGTAAAGTGCTCAATTGTTTGGTTGTTTTGCTAGTATCATCTCCCACAGATCGTCCAAATTCGGAGGAGGTATCCCTTGGGTGCTTGTCTGATATTGGTTTAAGCCTTTGGAGCTTGTACTTGAGGGATGCCGAGTTCGACTAGGATGGTTTGCATGAGAAATAAATGGTTGGGGCTGGCACCCTAAGTAAGACTGACCTTAAGAGAGGTAAAAAGCAAATAGCAACCATTAGCTTTAGACCCTCAGATTTGTAACATGATGGATAAGCTAAGAAGAGGAGAGACCTCTAATCATCTCAGGATATACACTTGGTATCATGGTTAACATCTGTTTATCTTGGAAGGGTAGTTCGACTACGTTGGATACCCTCTAGCACAGTAAGTGACCAAGGTCCTATCTTTACCAGTGAGTTGTGGAAATGGAGGTCAAGAAGCTTCGCAACCGTGAAGTTAAGGTACAGTGGAGAGAAGCCCACGAAGATGCAACTTAAAAGACTAAAGACTAGATACGCGTATCATACCCTTTTTGAGGGTATATCCTTGATCTCTCTTTTTCTGTAGAGTTTATTTGCCTGACTAGTCTCTATCTTTTAAGTATATCCTCTCAGTCCTATCCTCAATTCCTAAGTAGAAGCCAGTGGATGTAAACATGTGTTTGAAACATGTTATATTTGATGGTTGCAAGTAGTTACAAGTGGTTGCTCGTGAGTGCATATACACACAGATTAGGCACTAGATTGGCTCAGTCACTTTCTTATTGCATATGCATATGTGTATTTGTGAAACTTGATGTGTTATCATATGGACGATGCATTTGTATGAATGATTGTGCACTTATGTAGAAGTTATAAAATATGATTAGGAGTAGTTGCATACATGATGGACTCATGGCACTGACATGATTTTCATTAAGGAGGTCAACTGAATCTGTAGACCGCCTGATTTTGCATTAGATAAAGACATATACACACACTATGCATATGATCATGAAAAGCATTAGAAACCTTCTAAGGACAATGGATGCCTGTGATTGGATGGTTGAGTAGATAGATGTTGGATGGTAGGATAAACATTCTTCCTAACTTAGAGATTTCAGGGACGAAATCCTTAAAAGGAGGGGAGAATGTAACACCCCGTATTTTTCGAGAAATACGTTAAGTAACAAATTAGAGAATACTTAATTATAGATCAGAGAATCAAGGGAAATGGGTTACGCCATTGCGTTCGTCTCAGAATTATGCTTGATATATTGTCCGAGTTTGCGTGAATCGGACTCCGTATGAAGGAGTTATGGCCTTCGGAAGAATCAAGAATTAGAAAGGTTCAAATAAAAATTCAAAATTCAAATCTAGAAGGAGAAATAGCGTGGTTGGGAAAGTTCCCGCCTAGGGATCAGGTCGACCAAGGGGTCGACCCTAGTGTCGACCTCCCCTATACAGGTCGACCTTAGTGTCGACCTGGGGGTCGACCTACCCCCCCACGGGCAGATTTGAAAACCGACGATTTGTGACTCCCTGCTGAGTCATTAGGGCTGAGTTGGCTGTTCTGGATAACTCTATCTTGTCTTAATGGTTTAGATTGATTCTGAGATGATCTGACGGTTCCTATTCAATCAAATCTCTATAAAAACAACCTAATACCTAAACCCTAAATCATATTTAAAATTAAACCAAGAGCCGTCATGCTGCCATTAGACAACCTAGAGTAGCCGCCACTTGAAGCTAACAAAGAGACGAACCAAGCTAAATCAAATCTAAATTAAAAGAACGACTAATCTACATCAAAGGAAAGCTATTCAGCTTTAGAAAATAGATTTCAAAAAAACAAGACTTGCCTATATTTTGTAAGTACAGTTATATTCCCGATTTAAACATTAATTTGAAGTCATGGCTTGTAAGAAACTGATATTAGAACAGTGCCTATTAGTTTATCTATGTGGATTCATGTTTATTCATGTGATTTTCCTATGTTATATTCTGGTGATGAAACTAATTGGAATTGACGTTCTCATGGAGTATATTTGTGGTTTTTATATGTTTACATGAAGCCATCATGTTTGTTTATTTTCCTAAGTTATGCCATATGCAAGTTCATGAGGCTAAGCTATGTTCACATAATCCTATAAGTCTAAATCCACATGACTTTATGATTAGATCTATATATATGTTAATTTAAACATGTTTATGGGATAGATCTAAGTTAGATCTATATATGTTAATTTAATGTAAGTTACATATTTTTATGTTAGATCCAATTTAGATCTACAAATGTTCATGGGTATGCAATCTAGATCTGTATATGTTCATGAGTATGTAATTTGGATCTATGCTAGTTCTCGCAATGGTGATTAGTAGATCTAATTTATTCACACTTACATGCCACATCATGTTCATACATATATTTATATGTCAAGGTGATGTTTATATTGTATGCAAGTTGTACGACATGATTCAACAAAATTTATAAGAACCTATCATGTTGTGAATTAATCTATCATGGTTAGAAACTGGGTGATTTCCTTATGCTATGTTTCACACAAGTTGTTAGGCTAAATAATGTTGTACAACCTTATATATTTAGATTTACAACTTACATGTTTAGATCTATGTTAAGTAGATCCAATCCCATGAAAGTTCATCCTTACATGCCCAAGTCTAGTTGTGTAGATCTGTGTAAAGTTCACATGCTTATGATTCATGCAAGTTTATTATCATATGCCAAATTTTATATGTTGCATTTTTTTTATGCTGTTGAAATATTACATGCTCCTTGCTTTTCCCATTTTTATGAGTTAGGATGAATATCGAGCCTAACACTATATGTAATTTTGCGAACGTACAACGGGAGTAACATGAAATTAAATGAAATTGGCATGTTGTCACATAAGCATGTAAATGAATAGTGGCATGAAAATGGTATAATTTATATACCAAAAATTATGTATACGATTTAGAAGGAAAGTGGGCCATAATTTACATATAAACGTGAAAGGTAAACATGTAAAAACGTAAAAGATGAATATGTCTAACTCGAGGTTAGACTGAATTGTGGTGTAAACCTGCCCGGAAGCGACCGGCACATCCAGTAACCACAACAATACCTGTCTAATGTGAGAGGTTAGTGCATCAAGCCTAGAAAAACCCGAGGTTAGACTGAGTTGTGGTGTAAAACTGCCCGGAACCGACTGGCACATCCAGTAACCACAACAATACCTGTCTAATGTGAGTGGTTGGTGCTTTAATTAACTAATTAAAGCTCATGAACAATCAAGCTAGAAATGTTGAGGTTAAGTAATTAAGGAAACACTTAACCAACTTAACATGTTAACAAGGCAAGATTTGTGGGGATTAAGTAACTAAGGAAACACTTAACCATTATAACATGTAAACTAGACAAGTGGGTAAGGTTAAGTAAATGTTTAACCGTTATAACATGCTAACTAGACTAGATGGCAGGGTTAAGTAAACTTAGAATACTTAGCCGTAGCATGATAAATAAACAGGGTTAAGTTAATGAGAGACACTTAACCAATATAACTTTGACAAATGAGTAAGGTTAAGGAACACTTAACCAATTTTACATGATGTAGGGGTGGGTTAAGTCAACATGAACCGCTAGATAACACTTAACCAATTTGACATGATATATGGGTAGGTTAAGTCAGTGTAAATTGCTGGATAACACTTAACCAATTCAACATGACAAGTGAATGGATTAAGTTAACTGATGACACTTAACCAATCCAACATGATGAGAAAGAGAACTAAGTAGTAAACCTTAGTTAAGAGGACTACGTTGTAAACCTTAGTTAAGAAAACGAACGATTCAGGAAACTACGTAGTAAACCTTAGTTAAGAGAACTAAGTAGTAAACCTTAGTCAAGAAAACTAAGTAGAATACGAGGAGGAGCGAACGCCCATCTGATCATGAAGAAGGCTCCAATGAATCGAGTTACGAAGCACGCGGCTTCGAGGTGACGTGAGGGTACTCTTGGTATCCCACTGTGAGGCAGCAGATGATCCTCCTGGGCTCACAAAGGTTAAACTCTGCGTTAGAAGAGGCTAGGGTATGCCTTGGTTGCAATAATAAGGCAACCTAAAGACTAGGATGGACCAGCGTGATTCGGCGAGACCAGTTTTTGCCCTGTGATAGCAACTCGTCGTCTACCTACCATCTTGAGTCAGTCGAGATATGTAAAGCGGAAAGTCGAAGAATTCCAAAGGACCATATACTTGCTATCTAGTTATGGGTGAGGTTGGCCAATAGATTTGTGGGAGCATAGAGGGCCTGCATATAGTTCTCATTCTTGTTTTTCTTGGGTGCCTTTCATTTGTTAGTTGAGGGTGGAGTCTAGTGGGACCATAGCCACTATAAAAGCAGACCTTAGCATCTGCAATCGGCAGATATCTGAAAGCTCCCGACCGAGTTCCGTGATTCCTGATTAGCCCTGCCACGGGACTCGGGTCGCATATATAGAGGACATGTGCATCTAGACATCGATAACGATTCACGACACATACGTGGGGAAAGTCTTGGAATTTATACCGCTCTGGGTGTTCTAGACTAGGGGCATCATTCTATAGGTAGCATAATCCCTAGTTGGACCTAGGTCGCGTAAACCCTGAATCCGAGAAGCATTCAATAGGTAGCATAAAACCCAGTGGCCCTAGGTAGCGTAAACCCTGGTCGAATCTAGGAAGCATTCGATAAGTAAACCCTAGTTGGATTTAGGTAACACTCGATGGATAAGGGACTTCATACACAATAAAAAGGGGATCATTTTATCATGAACACACGATGCTAGTTGAAACAGTCCTTAGTGGGTGCAGAGAAATAGAAGTGGGTGCGATAGCCAATTCCGTTAATCTTACCTTGTCTTGTTTTAGGATTATCTTATCACTATGGTATGGTTCTAAGTTCAGTTTGTTCATGTCATAGTCCTTTTCTTGTTTACATGCTGAAGTATAACTGGACATGACAGACTTATGTCTGACCTAGTTTGTTTTCGCCTCTTTTCTTCCGTTCCCCCCTAGGTAGCCAGGGAGGGAATAGCTTAGCTCATTTTGGACCATTACTCTTTCCGAGCTTGAAGATTTTTTGATGCATTGCTTTGAACTCCATTTTCTGCTGCTACGGCTGGCTCATGCTTTATTGGGGAATGTAACACCCCACTCCCGCTATGATCACTCACTAAGGGAATGCCATAGCATTGGTGGAGTATTTTAGTGAATATAGAACAGAAAAATTACAACAAGACAGATATAAATAGTACTTGAAATTTTAAAACATCATCTCATAACAGCGGAAGTAAAACATGTCTGGTTACATCATAAAACCACAATAAAGGTCAAGTACAATATCCATCAAAATAAAGAAGTACATAATCCCACTCTCATACAATAGCCAAACAAAAGAAAAGATAATTGGATAACTGGAGCTTTACATCTATCCAAGCTCCTAAAGACTGGAACAGCAATCCGATCAAGCTCCACTACTGCTAGGATCCACCGTAGGACCTGAGGGTTGGGAAAAAGATAAAAACAACAGGGTCAGACATAAGTCTGAGCGAGTCCTATAACTTTAACAATACAATCGTTAAAGTAACCAGAGAAGACATAAACTGATATACGGTAACATATAGGGATGAATGGCTACCCTAAGCAGTCAACTAAACGAAGATAAAGGATAAAGACGCATCTACCCTCCCTAAGGTAAATTACTAAACTGCACCACACCAGTCGTTCCTAACTTAAAGGTTGATCCCACCCAAGGACTTATAAAATTTACTAATTAGTACCTGCGTACCCCTAGGTGACCAAGTAGGCGCCACGGGGCCCTACAATCCACTAGGTGTACACACTACTTCCCATTCGATCGGCTCCCTAACGTAGATACCCGTGCTGGCCCCACCGTGGGATGTATCATTCCCCAATGTGGCAACCTGATGGAACTAAAGGTGCACGGCTTATATCTACTCGATGCAACAACGGCTTACCTACCAGCCCGGGCCCACTCACGCATATGAAGCCCGTTGGACTTGCGTTGCCACCGCTAACCCGTTTGCCTCTTACAGTCAAGCCCAGTATGCGTGTCCCGTCCTCGACATGGGTCGAGCCCACAAAGATACGTATGGGTTACTGGTTGAAATGGGCCTCCACAAGCTACCCACCTAAGCTTGTCCCTTTTTCTAGTATATCCCACTTAACCCTTTAATCATGTTTTAATTACATGTTCCATTTTGGTTAAGTATTCTAATCGTATTTTCTATTGCCACCCAAGGCAACCACTAGATTTTCTCATGCCACCCGAGGCACCCACTTAACCCCTCATGTCCCTCTACATGCTAATATGGTTAAGTGTTTCTTAATTAATTAATTAAGAACGTAACCTTTGTAAAGACCTCTCACATTAGACTGTCTTTTATGACCGCTGGTTAAGCCGGTTGGGTCCGGGCAGCCTTATGTCATAACAGAGTCTAACCTCGTGTCTTTACATTAATTACGTATTTAGTTTGTGCCTAAGACCTCTCACATTGGGCTAACATTTGTAGCAACTGGTTAAGCCGGTTGGGTCCGGGCAGTTTTACGCTACAACTGAGTCCAACCTCGTGTCTTAGTCAATTAATTACACCTAATTAATCACCCTCATAATTTTATATTAATTATCCCTAATTAATCAAGTTTTCTTAACATGGGTAGACCTAACTTAATAGGTAAATTCCCATGGGGTAGACCTAACTCAATAGGTAAATTCCCAACACATAGTATGGGTACACCTAACCAAATAGGCAAATTCCCATACTATGTTTATTTATTTTGTGTTATGCATAATTATATTAATTTCACACAATCTTATTAACTTATGCATTTAATTACCCCATCGTTCCCACGTAATTTCGTTCATGATATAACACATATAAAAGGTGTCAACTTGCATATGAATGAACATGTTTCAAAGGTGCCATCTTGCATATTAACAAACACATAACTTGCATATGAACTTGCATAACATGTCACATAACTTGCATATAATATGTCACATAACTTACATATTCATTTTGCATAACAAACTTGCATATTAGCTTATAGACTTGCATAATGTGTCATCATGAACTTGCATATTAATAAACATGTAACTTGCATATTTACATACATGTAACTCGCATATTAACAAACATGTAACTTGCATATAAAGAAACATGTAACTTGCATATTTACATACATGTAACTTGCATATTAACAAACATGTAACTTGCATATTAACAAACATGTAACTTGCATATTTACATACATGTAACTTGCATATTAACAAACATGTAACTTGCATATTTACATACATGTAACTTGCATAGCATATTACCATGAACTTGCATAACATGCATATGATTACATAGCCCACAACTTGCATATTTAGCATCATGCAAACATAACATACATCATATTAAACTTGCATAAGCTTACATACTCAACATGCATAAACATAAGATTAATGCTAACATCATATCATATGATTCAAAGCTCATTAACCCACATACAAAACCATAAATCTCATCACATCTCATCTAATTAGTTTACCAAAAGATCATCAAAGTGATAGAAACTCACAACTAGCAACTTTGAACACCAAATGAAGAAGATTAAGATGCTAAGAAGGGATTAGAAGTTGATTAGAGAGTGATTAGTATGCAACCCTCTTCATAAAATTAGTGGAGGCCATGAGAGCTAGCATTTTGCCATAGTTTAGTCACTAGGTTTAATTATGAATGAATTAGGGTAGGTTAGGGTCTTATTTATAGATTAGGCAAGTGTTTTAGGCCATAGGATTAACCCTAGATTCAATCCAAGCCATCAAAGCATGTCTTGGGGAAGAAGTCAAGTGTAGGAACCATCTAGGGCCTTTAGATTAAAGATGGACCATGAGAACCATTCAAATGCAAAATCTGCACTTGAGCGAATCGGCCCACGGGTTGACAGCCAAACACCCTGGATTAACCCCTAGTCGACCCAGCGGGCTCGGGTCGACTTCAAAAATCGGCCGGTTCGGTTATTCCCCTCTCCCAATTCGCTGTTTTGAGCATTTTTGCATATTTATTTATTAAATTTTCAATTATATATATATATATATATCAATATATATATATATATATATATATATCTACACAACCCATTTCACTTAATTAAGTATACATTAATTTGGGAATTTTCGTGAAACTTCGCGAGGCCATATCTTGGTCATACGGACTCCGATTTTCGAAAACTCGGACTCTATTTCGCGTATTTTTCCGAGACGAACGCAATGGCATAGCCCGTTTCCCTTGATTCCCATTTTAGAATTAAATTCTGCCTCGATTTATGTTATTACAGGTTATTGAAAATACGGGTTGTTACATTCTCCCCTCCTTAAAGGATTTCGTCCCCGAAATCTTCAAGTTAGGAAGAACGTATCCTACCATCCAATCATCCATCTACTCAAAGCATCATCCACGAGCAATCATTGTCCTTACAAGATTCTAAATGCTGGATGGATATATGCAAAAGTGTGTGTATATGTACTTACCTAATGCAAAAATCAGGCGGTTACTGATACAGTAAACCTCCTTAATGCAAACCATGATAGTGCCATGCATCCAATATGTATGCGAAACCCTATTGACACATACAAATTTCTACATGCGTGCACAACCATACACAAAAATGCATCATCCATATGATAACACAGCCATGATACATCCATCAATCTAACTACCACATCCATTTATGCAATATGCAACATGAAGTGACTGAGCCGATCTAGTGCCTAATGTGTGTGTATATGCATCCACGAGCAACCACTAGCAAACAATTGCATCCATATGCATCCATCAACCATAACATGTTTCAAACACATGTTTCAACCATAGGTTTTACCCTATCTAAAGGTCATAGGTATTAGCGAGAGGATATACTAAAGATAAGATAAGTACTAGACAAGCAATAAAGGAGAAGTTAAAAGACATACTCTCAAAAAGAAATGGATACAAAGAACGCATCTTTGCTTCCGTCTCCCAAGTAGCATTGCTTTCGTCATCTCCCCATTGCACTTTAACTAGCTGAACTTCTCTGTTCCTCAACTTCCTAGTTTCTGACCCAAGGATGCGAGTAGGAGCTCGTCGAATCGTCGCATCACGCTCTACCTCTACATCTCTAAGCAAGCTCGGCTCTACCACCTCCGCGGTCTCATGTAAGCACTTCCTCAAATGTGATACATGGAATACATCATGAACACCACTAAGTCTGTCGGGCAACTCCACCCTATATGCCATCCGTCCAATCCTTTCCTTAATAGGAAACGGCCCAACAAATCTCGGTGCTAACTTCCCTACGGACCCAAAGCGAACAACATTTCTCAATGGAGATACTTTGACAAAAACCATGTCCCCAACCTCAAACTCAAGATCCGTCCTTCTCCGATCCGCATAAGATTTCTGTCTATCTTGCGCTGCTTTCATCCTTTTTCGAATTAAATCAATCTTCTCTGAAGTCTCTCTAACCATATCCGGCCCAAGCAAGATCTTATCCGTAGATTCCCACCAACATGTAGGAGATCGACAAGGCCTTCCATAAAGAGCTTCGAAAGGAGCCATACCAATACTGGACTGAAAGCTGTTATTATATGCGAACTCCACCAAAGGAAGATGTTCTTCCCATGTACCTCCAAAATCCAAGATACAAAGCCTCAAAAGATCTTCTAAGATACGGTTCACCCTCTCAGTCTGACCGTCCGTCTGAGGATGATATGCGGTGCTCAAACACAACTGAGTCCCTACCGCCTCTTGCAAACTTCTCCAAAACTCACTAGTGAAAATAGGATCTCGATCACTCACAATGCTAGATGGTACGCCATGCAATCTAACAATCTCTCTAACATAGACTGAAGCAAGCCATGGAGCGGTCCTCTTACTCTTTACGGGTATAAAATGGGCACTCTTGGTAAGTCTGTCTACCACAACCCAAATTCCCGTATTGCCCTTCCTCGATCTCGGTAACTCGTCGATGAAATCCATCGAGACACTATCCCACTTCCACTGTGGAACTTCCAATGGGTGTAGCAACCCACCGGGTTTCCTTTGCTCCACTTTAACTTGTTGGCACACTAAGCATCTAGCCACATACTCGGCCACATCTTTCTTCATACCGGCCCAGAAGAAAACTCTCTTCATGTCTTGGTACATTTTGTCTCCACCGGGATGAATAGTCATTCTTGAACGATGTGCATCATCCAAAATAGCCTTCTTCAAACCCTCATCTTGCGGTACACAAAGTCTACCGTCTCTATGCAACCATCCCTTATCATCTATGGTGTATCTACCCAAATGGCTGGACGACTCCCCTCTTATAAGCTTCTCTACCAACACAACCAACTGTGGGTCGTCTCGCTGAGCCTCGCCAATCCGTCTCAAAAGAGTAGGTCTAACCTCCAAGGATGCCAACAAACCAGGTACAAAATCAACAGAAGGTCTGAAGTCAAACAAAGAAAGAAACTCCAAGCTTCGTCGTTCCACGAACAATGGACTCAAAGATAGCCTTTTTCTACTCAAGGCGTCTGCCACCACGTTACCCTTACCAGGGGTATACGCTATCTCGAAATCATAGGATGCTAAGAACTCCATCCACCTTTGCTGTCTTAAGTTTAAATCCTTCTGAGAGAATAAGTACTTCAATGATTTATGGTCGGTGAACAACTCGAATCTCTCACCAAGAAGATAATGGCGCCAAGACTTAAGTGCGAAAACAATCGCGGCCAACTCTAGATCATGGGTAGGGTAATTCTTCTCATGCACTCTCAATTGTCTCCCTCCATAGGCTATTACCCTTCCCTCCTGCATCAAGACTGCGCCTAATCCTGTTCCACAAGCATCGGTATAAACAACAAACGGCTTACTCCCATCCGGGAGCACTAAAACTGGAGCGGTGGTCAAAGCTCTCTTTAACCGTCGGAAAGCATCATCACAATCTACATCCCACGAGAAAACCAGATTCTTTTTCGTCAAGCGGGTTAATGGGGCTGATATCTTCGCGAAGTCTTTGATGAACTTCCTATAATATCCTGCCAACCCCAAGAAACTTCTTACCTCGGTAGCATTTCTAGGAACTTTCCAATCCTGGATAGATACTATCTTTGCGGGATCCACAGCTATCCCTTCCTTAGAGACCACATGCCCTAAGAATCGCACTTCTCTTCTCCAAAAATGGCATTTAGAGAATTTAGCTTTAAGACTATGCGCTCGAAGAGTCTCCAACACTTCCTTGAGATGTAAGGCATGCTCTTCTTCATTCTTGGAAAAGACCAAGATGTCATCCACAAAAACTACTACAAACTTATTCAGATACTCTCTGAACACTCTACTCATGAGATCAACAAAGTATGCGGGGGCGTTTGTCAACCCAAATGGCATCACTAGCCACTCATAAAAACCATCCGGAGTCCGGAAAGCAGTCTTCTCTATACTGTCCTCCGCCACTCTTAACTGATGAAACCCTGTAGCTAAGTCCATCTGCGAAAATACTGACGCGCCAACCAACTGATCAAAGAGATCATCTATCCTCGGTAATGGGTGTCTATTCTTCTTCGTGAGCTTATTAAGTTCTCTATAATCCACACAAAGTCTGAGGGACCCATCCGCCTTCGTGGCAAACACTACTGGAGCTCCCCACTCCGATATACTTCGCCTTATGAACCCCTTCTCAAGCAACTCCCCTACTTGCTTATGAAGTTCTCTTCTCTCACGAGGAGCCATGTGGCGTACTGGCAAAGACACTGGTTTGGCATTATCCACCAAATAAATTCGGAAATCTATCTCCCGCTTCGGAGGCAAACCCTTTACTTCTTCAAACACATCCGGATATTCCCGGACTACTCTGACAGAACACAAACTCTCGACCGAAGCATCGAGCGATTCAAGATAACTTAGCAAAACAGATTCCATGGGATTGCAAGAGATCTCGAGAGTGTTACCCAAGAGGGTCATGAGCCTGACAACTCTCCTTTCGCAATCAAGAACGGCACCATTACTGGATAACCAGTCCATGCCCAAGATCAACCCATAGCCCGTGAAGCCCAATACAAAAGCATCACATCTAAACTCAACGCTAAGTATAGAAATCTTCAAACCCAAACATATCATAGACAGATATATGGAGCCCCCAATTGGGTTTGAGACAACCAAGGGATCATCAACTAGACTGGTGTCTAAGTGCAGTGACTCAACTAACGATGATGAGATAAAAGAATGCGATGCGCCAGAGTCAAACAAAGTACGAACTGGATGATCAAACAGAAAAACCAGACTTTCAACGGAAATAGTTCTACCTCTCTGCTGAATCGGTGGAACTGAGAGAACCTGAACTTGCCCCCCTGACTGAGGTGGTGCTATAAGAGCTTGCACCTGGCCTCCTGAGGTAGACCCCGTCTTCTGCCCCTTCTTTGGGCAGTTTTTCACAAGATGCCCTGCTTCACCACAATGAAAGCAACCGGTCTTCTTCTTTTTGCGACAATCCTTACTAAGGTGTCCTGGTGTTCCACAATTGAAGCACTTCTTCTTCGTCTTCTTTTTGTCACCATTGCCTTTTCCGCCCTTGCCTTGTTGTTGCTGTTGCGGTTTCTTCTGATCCCCCTTTTTCTCTGGTGCCTTAGAATTCTTATCATCCTCATGCATAAGTGCCATGTAGACAAGCTTCTCAAAAGTGGCCCCCATAGGAATGTGAGTCATAGCTATTCCTTGCAATGGTTCGTTCAAGCCTCTAACGAACCTCAAAGCCTTCTTCTCCGGTGTATTCACCAACTCTATGCCAAACCTTGCTAATTGATTGAATTTGTTGACATATTCTTTCACCGTGAGATTCCCTTGCTTCAAATTCAAGAACTTCTCCATAAACAGATTCTCTTC
The DNA here is from genome assembly GCA_030737875.1 of Allium sativum. Classification (NCBI taxonomy): domain Eukaryota; kingdom Viridiplantae; phylum Streptophyta; class Magnoliopsida; order Asparagales; family Amaryllidaceae; genus Allium; species Allium sativum. The sequence goes on from CM060910.1 coordinate 558,557,234, forward strand.
CGCCCTTGAGAGAAACTTAGCCCCAAACCTTTGCTTAAAATCTGCCCAAGAGTCAACAGGGCGTTCTCCATTAGTGACCTCCCACCAGAATGAGGCCTCTCCCTTCATTAACCAAGCCGCCAACTTGACTTTCTTTCCCTCTTCCACTTCAAAGATATCTAGCAACTCTTCCACTTCCTTAAGCCAATCTCTAGCCTCTACGAAAGTCTCTGAACCAAGAAAAGGTTTTCCTCCTATAGCCTTGAACTCCTTGCAAACCTTAGCAAAATTATCCACTCTAGGCTGAGGAGGAGGAGCGGTTGTCTCTGGTGTAGTAGCATTGGCCGGACCCGCAGCCGCGGCCCTAGCCTCTTGCAACCTCCTATACCATAGTGGTATAACTAAACCCTCCGGGATGTTAAGATCTTCAGCCATGCTGAAACGAAAGAGGAAAGATTCAAAAAGGAGATTCCGAAAGATAAAGATATGGCTATTGGGGATTATGCTTTTCTTTTTCAAAAACTTTTTCTCTTAGAAGACATGCTTTTAAAAATCCTTTCTTCGAAAATACTCTTAGAAAGTAGTTTTTCTCAAAAATTTTATCTGTTCTGGTAACCTTAAGCTCTGATACCACGTGTAACACCCCACTCCCGCTATGATCACTCACTAAGGGAATGCCATAGCATTGGTGGAGTATTTTAGTGAATATAGAACAGAAAAATTACAACAAGACAGATATAAATAGTACTTGAAATTTTAAAACATCATCTCATAACAGCGGAAGTAAAACATGTCTGGTTACATCATAAAACCACAATAAAGGTCAAGTACAATATCCATCAAAATAAAGAAGTACATAATCCCACTCTCATACAATAGCCAAACAAAAGAAAAGATAACTGGATAACTGGAGCTTTACATCTATCCAAGCTCCTAAAGACTGGAACAGCAATCCGATCAAGCTCCACTACTGCTAGGATCCACCGTAGGACCTGAGGGTTGGGAAAAAGATAAAAACAACAGGGTCAGACATAAGTCTGAGCGAGTCCTATAACTTTAACAATACAATCGTTAAAGTAACCAGAGAAGACATAAACTGATATACGGTAACATATAGGGATGAATGGCTACCCTAAGCAGTCAACTAAACGAAGATAAAGGATAAAGACGCATCTACCCTCCCTAAGGTAAATTACTAAACTGCACCACACCAGTCGTTCCTAACTTAAAGGTTGATCCCACCCAAGGACTTATAAAATTTACTAATTAGTACCTGCGTACCCCTAGGTGACCAAGTAGGCGCCACGGGGCCCTACAATCCACTAGGTGTACACACTACTTCCCATTCGATCGGCTCCCTAACGTAGATACCCGTGCTGGCCCCACCGTGGGATGTATCATTCCCCAATGTGGCAACCTGATGGAACTAAAGGTGCACGGCTTATATCTACTCGATGCAACAACGGCTTACCTACCAGCCCGGGCCCACTCACGCATATGAAGCCCGTTGGACTTGCGTTGCCACCGCTAACCCGTTTGCCTCTTACAGTCAAGCCCAGTATGCGTGTCCCGTCCTCGACATGGGTCGAGCCCACAAAGATACGTATGGGTTACTGGTTGAAATGGGCCTCCACAAGCTACCCACCTAAGCTTGTCCCTTTTTCTAGTATATCCCACTTAACCCTTTAATCATGTTTTAATTACATGTTCCATTTTGGTTAAGTATTCTAATCGTATTTTCTATTGCCACCCAAGGCAACCACTAGATTTTCTCATGCCACCCGAGGCACCCACTTAACCCCTCATGTCCCTCTACATGCTAATATGGTTAAGTGTTTCTTAATTAATTAATTAAGAACGTAACCTTTGTAAAGACCTCTCACATTAGACTGTCTTTTATGACCGCTGGTTAAGCCGGTTGGGTCCGGGCAGCCTTATGTCATAACAGAGTCTAACCTCGTGTCTTTACATTAATTACGTATTTAGTTTGTGCCTAAGACCTCTCACATTGGGCTAACATTTGTAGCAACTGGTTAAGCCGGTTGGGTCCGGGCAGTTTTACGCTACAACTGAGTCCAACCTCGTGTCTTAGTCAATTAATTACACCTAATTAATCACCCTCATAATTTTATATTAATTATCCCTAATTAATCAAGTTTTCTTAACATGGGTAGACCTAACTTAATAGGTAAATTCCCATGGGGTAGACCTAACTCAATAGGTAAATTCCCAACACATAGTATGGGTACACCTAACCAAATAGGCAAATTCCCATACTATGTTTATTTATTTTGTGTTATGCATAATTATATTAATTTCACACAATCTTATTAACTTATGCATTTAATTACCCCATCGTTCCCACGTAATTTCGTTCATGATATAACACATATAAAAGGTGTCAACTTGCATATGAATGAACATGTTTCAAAGGTGCCATCTTGCATATTAACAAACACATAACTTGCATATGAACTTGCATAACATGTCACATAACTTGCATATAATATGTCACATAACTTACATATTCATTTTGCATAACAAACTTGCATATTAGCTTATAGACTTGCATAATGTGTCATCATGAACTTGCATATTAATAAACATGTAACTTGCATATTTACATACATGTAACTCGCATATTAACAAACATGTAACTTGCATATAAAGAAACATGTAACTTGCATATTTACATACATGTAACTTGCATATTAACAAACATGTAACTTGCATATTAACAAACATGTAACTTGCATATTTACATACATGTAACTTGCATATTAACAAACATGTAACTTGCATATTTACATACATGTAACTTGCATAGCATATTACCATGAACTTGCATAACATGCATATGATTACATAGCCCACAACTTGCATATTTAGCATCATGCAAACATAACATACATCATATTAAACTTGCATAAGCTTACATACTCAACATGCATAAACATAAGATTAATGCTAACATCATATCATATGATTCAAAGCTCATTAACCCACATACAAAACCATAAATCTCATCACATCTCATCTAATTAGTTTACCAAAAGATCATCAAAGTGATAGAAACTCACAACTAGCAACTTTGAACACCAAATGAAGAAGATTAAGATGCTAAGAAGGGATTAGAAGTTGATTAGAGAGTGATTAGTATGCAACCCTCTTCATAAAATTAGTGGAGGCCATGAGAGCTAGCATTTTGCCATAGTTTAGTCACTAGGTTTAATTATGAATGAATTAGGGTAGGTTAGGGTCTTATTTATAGATTAGGCAAGTGTTTTAGGCCATAGGATTAACCCTAGATTCAATCCAAGCCATCAAAGCATGTCTTGGGGAAGAAGTCAAGTGTAGGAACCATCTAGGGCCTTTAGATTAAAGATGGACCATGAGAACCATTCAAATGCAAAATCTGCACTTGAGCGAATCGGCCCACGGGTTGACAGCCAAACACCCTGGATTAACCCCTAGTCGACCCAGCGGGCTCGGGTCGACTTCAAAAATCGGCCGGTTCGGTTATTCCCCTCTCCCAATTCGCTGTTTTGAGCATTTTTGCATATTTATTTATTAAATTTTCAATTATATATATATATATATATCAATATATATATATATATATATATCTACACAACCCATTTCACTTAATTAAGTATACTTTAATTTGGGAATTTTCGTGAAACTTCGCGAGGCCATATCTTGGTCATACGGACTCCGATTTTCGAAAACTCGGACTCTATTTCGCGTATTTTTCCGAGACGAACGCAATGGCATAGCCCGTTTCCCTTGATTCCCATTTTAGAATTAAATTCTGCCTCGATTTATGTTATTACAGGTTATTGAAAATACGGGTTGTTACAGGGAATATCATTATCAGTTTATGCTTCTTTATTTTAAACAAGACAGATGCTTTGTTGTAATAAGTATTGGTGTTGTAAACAATCTTTGTACAAGCTGTGTTTTAATCAATAAAGGTTATATATTTTCCGCTGCTTTATTTGTTTGTCTTGTAATTTTTCTGCAACTTGTACCAAAAATGCTCCACCGAAGTTAAGGCATTCCCTTTGTGAGTGACCTTAACGGAGGTGGGGTGTTACACATAAATATCTTCTCGATTCTCCGCATGATTTCTTTTCCTTTTGATCGGGAAACCGTTTCCTCTCGAAAGGGTATCCCTATTTCGGCATGGTTCCGTAGGCATGTTAAAACTACGATACATGTCGAAGGGAAAAGTAGTGCCCAACCTCTATCTTTAGCCGAAGTGGTTTCACCTGCGTCTTATTTTCTCTTAAGCCTCGAAAGGATTTCCGTGCAATATAGGCCACTTTCAAGAGACTTGTTAGCATGTTGCACAAGGATGGTAAAAAGGAGAATAAAGGAGTTGGGGCTAAGGTGCACAACCCAAAGAAGAAAAGAGGAGATACCATAATTTCAGAATAGTGGTTCATCTAAAAAAGGATTGTAAAAAGATGGAATGCATTATTGCCACTTTGGTGAGGCAGGACACCTTATTAAGGAGTGCCCAATGAGACAAGGACAAGGCCAGAAGGCAGGAACTTCTAGGGGGCAATCTAATGTTCTCATAGCTGGTGGGCATGATAGGGGTAGGAATGTTTCCATCGAAGGATTGATTTCTATTTCTGATCATCCTGTTAGGATTCTTTTTCTGGCGCTTCGCATTCTTTTATATCTAATCCTTTAGTTGAATCTCGGCACCTGGATACTAGTATGGTTTTGGATCCCATTATTGCCTCAAACCCCAGTAGAGTTACGACTCATTTATCGAGGAACTGTCGAGGGTTTGAGAATCTCTGTGTTAGACGTTGAGTTTGGTTTGCGACGCATATGTTCTTGGTTTCATAAGATACTATCTGATTCTAGGATGGATGGGTTAACTATATATGGAGCCATTCTTATGACTTGCCATAGAAAGACTCTCGTGATTCCTTATGACCCCGAAAGGGTCTGTCATGCTTAGTCTCCTAGAATCTCTTGATATATCTATCGATGATTTTCGATTTGTACCAATAGTTGTGAGTATCCTAACGTTTTGATGAGGTTTGGGGTTTACCCCCAAGACACGAGATTGGTTTCCGTATACACTTGGTAGGCAATGCAAAGCCAGTTGCATTGCCTGTGCGACATATGACTCCTAAAAGAAAAGAGGGAACTCTCTAGGCAAGTAGGGGAGCTATTGAGAAGAGGTTTGATAGGTAAATTATATCAGAATGGGAAACCTATTGAAGACAATCCTTGAGAAAGCCTATCATTCTAAGACGACTATTCATTTAAGAGGCGATAAATTGAATAAAGTTCGAGGTACTGGAACCAAACTTGCGAGAGGAAGTTGAAGTATAGAAGGAAGCAATGATAGGATGAGTTCCGACTTGCATACTTGGATCGGAGGTTAAGAAATTGTGCAACAAATAAGTGAAGCTAGTAAAAGTACAATGAGGAGAGGATCGCAAGAACGCTACTTGGGAGGTTGAAGACAAGATTCGCGCTTCATATCCTTTCCTTTTTGAGAGTATGTTCTTAACTTCTTTTCCAAGCTTCGAATTTATACTTGCATCTATCATTTGAATATCTCATATCGATCGAGTCTTTAGGTAGAAAACTAATGAATGTAAACATGTTTGAGACATGTTATGTTTGATGGATGCAATTGGTTTCTAGTGAGTGCTCATGGATGCATATATACACACAATAGGCACTAGATCGGCTTGATCACTTACACTGATGTTGCATGTGGATGGATGATTGTGCACACATATAGAGCTTACATGTTATAGTAGGATGATTTGCATACATTTTGGTTACATGGCACAAATATACATTGCATTAAGGAGGTCAACTGAATCGGTAGACCTCCTGATCTTTCGCATTAGTTTACGGACATATACACACACTATTAGTATGTTCATAAATGCATTATAAATTCCTTAAGGATAATGGATGCCTATGATTGCTAAATGAATGAATGATTATTGGATGTTAGGATATACGTTCTTCTTAACTTAGAGATTTCGGGGACGAAACCCTTTGAGTAGGGAAGAATGTAACACCCCAAAATTTTAACGACACTAAAGATGAAGAATTAAAGAATAATTAGTGAGATATACACTATTAACAATGAATTTAAGGAAAACTTAATTAAATATTCATAATTGAGTAAAACGGAGTACAATGTGGCGTCCGTCTCGAATTTCTAGTCAGGATAGACATTTGGGTTGCGTAAATCAGGCACAATGCGAAGAAGTTATTAAGGTTTGAAGTTTTTATGCATATAAGGAAGATATATATATACATATAAATTCAAAAATATTCAAAAATCAGCAAAACCAGAAATCCGGTGCATAAATCGAGGAAGGGCCGACATTTTGAAGTCGACCCGAGTCCCTGCTGGGTCGACCTAGGGGTCGACTCAGGCACATGGGGGTCGACCCCGGGGTCGACTTAGTGGTCGACACCCATGAAGGGGGATCGACCTAGGGGTCGACCCACCTGAAGGGGGTTCGACCAACCTATGGCTCTGGAAACTTCTTTTCTGAACCTAGGTGATTTTGAAGCTAGGTTCATGAACCCTAGACTATATAAAGGACCCTAGACCTAGGTTTTATTTATCTAAATACTGACTGCGAAGCTCTGCTGCAATGAAAATTAAAATGGCCTTTCTTCTTCTAAATCAATTCAAAGAAGATTATACATATTTGAAGATTGCTACAGCAAATTTAGCGATGGCTACAACAACTTATTCAACATGTTCTTCGCAGTAAATTGGATCCATTTCCTTAGATCTATTCACTGTGAGGTCATGTTATTTTTAGATCTAAATATTTAAATAGTAATATTGATATATATACACAAAAATTGGTTCTTGAATCGGTGCTTAATCAGTTCTATTATGACATAATTTTCAGATCTGCTTTTATTTGTTCATATCGCAACCATGTTAAATCTTGTCATAATATGCCTATTCAGTTTATGCCTATTTCTATTAGTTTATTATTGATTCATTATTATGCATATTCTTTATTCTCTTCTCTCCCTCTTTGCCCTTTTTATTTTTATATAGCCAGGCTACCTTCAAGCCTAGGCCTAATGGTGAAAAATTCGAACATGAAAAATTGGGAACGATTGGGAAAGACATAATTTAGGGCATAATTGATATTGGAAAATATGGATATAAATTTGGGCATAAACTTGGAAATATACAAATATGGGTTTGGAGGCGTATGTCTTGTTGGATAATATGAATGTAGGCACGCATTGGAATAAATGTAAATATGTAATTGGGTATAAAATGGGACATGTTTAAATACTAATTTTGGACATAAATTGGGACGTATGTGAATATGAATTTTAGGCATACATTGGAAAATATGCCAATATGGATTTGGGTATAACTTGTAATGAAATGGGTGAATATGGACTAGGGACATAAATTAGAAAATATGTAGATTTGGGTTCAGGCATAACATATATATATATTCCTTGACTTATAACTTGGGAAAAAGAGCATATGGTGCATAATTAAAAGGTTAATTGAAAAGGGGTGTAAAAGTCTATGATTTGAATAGTGAATTGGGCATAAAATTAAATATGGGGAAAAAGAGAAATAATCACCTATAATGACATAGGTAGATTTGGATAAAAATGGAATATTTCGTAATTACAATTAGGAATTGTAATTGTTCTTATGACACGAGGTTAGGTTGCATTAGTGGCGGAAGTCTGCCCGGACCCGATGGGCATATCCAGCAGCCACTAATGCTGAACCTAATGTGAAAGGTCTAAGTGCGCAAATACGAATCGGGCTAAGACACGAGGTTAGGCCCAACTATGGACTAAGGCTACCCGAACCCGACCGACATATCCAGCATCCACACGTTGTAGGCCTAATGTCAGAGGTCTAGCCCATTATAACCATAATTGGACATGGTAATGAATTGGACCACTTATCCTAATTTAATCGATAAGGATTGTAGGATTATGAACTTCAGTTAGGGTTAAGTAAAACTGGATGGGTAGTGGGTGGGTTAAGTAAAATAGAGGGGGTGGGTAATGTTTACATATAGGCCTACGAGCTTGATCCAATAAGGTTGTGTAATTAAAGACACCTAGTGGTATACATAACCGGTGGAAAATATAATAAATTTATGTAATTAAAGACAACCTTGTAGGGTAAGCATAACTTGTAGAAATGATAGAATTAGATATGCATAATAATCTTCTAAGAAAACAACGATAAGTTGTAGTGACGGTGTAAATTGAATTTGTGATTAAATGAGAAAGAATGAGGAAAACTTATAAAATAAATTAGTTATATTTAATCATAAATTGTAAGTGACATGTTAATTAGGAAACATGTGAATTGAGATATACTTAACAACGTATTAAGGAGAACATGTTATGGTAATGATGTAACCAAGCAAGAATATAAATAGATTGTGGATTACAGACCTTGGGCCCCCAAACCAGAAAATAACATGTTGTGGGCTTATTAATAAACTTAAATGGATTAAGTTATATGATTGAAATTAATAAGCAAGAGAAACTTGGTAATTTGAATAAGAATTAAATATGAATGGGAATAACCAAGTTAAATGGAAACCCAGTGAGGTTAGGCAAGCGCGTAAAAGAATGTTTAGACATAGGGTCTAACAACGTATTAAAGGAAGACGCTTGGACCAGTCCATACGTTTTGGGATGAATAACCCAACGGGGTAGAACATCGAGGTGTTATAAGACACGAAGGGAGCGCACATTCATCTGATTGTTATGACGGCTCCAAAGGAATGGGAATGGGAAGCACGCAGCTTCCAGAAGTACGTAAGGTGCTCCTAGTAGTCCTATGTGCAGTGACAGATGTCTTATGCTGTACTCGCAGAGGTTGGATCTGCGCGTAACTACTAGGTGGGTGAGCCTTGACTGCAGATGTAGCTATGCGGTCAAAATGCTATGACGAGGTAACAACAGGGTGATTCAACGGTTGCCTCACGAGGAGGTAGAGAGGGTCATGAACAACAAGGATAGTAAACCATCGGATATCCGTCATCGACAGCCAGCGGGATGCGAAAAGACTAGAGCTAAACCCAAGATATCATTTCACCTTTCACTATTGAGGTACGGGGTTGAGGGTAGATGCCATATGGATGTTTAGATTGGTTATTATTAGGGGTGGTCGCTTAGCTCTGTAGTCTTTACTAGTTGAAGGAGGGGCCGCGGTAGGGCAATAACTACCATGAAAAACAGACCCGAGGGATATATGTATTTGAAGACACTTAAAGTCGGCCTGTACAAATATTGAAAAGCGCCCGACCGAGTTCCTTGTTCCCTTTTTAGCCCTGCCACGGAACTCGGTGCACATTAGAGGACGTGCGGTTGAGTCATCGAGCTACAATTACAGTACATATGTGGGACAGTCTAGATACATGCATATCTGCTTTGGGTGGTGTATCGTAGACTAGAGGGAATTATTGGGATAAGGAATCTGATTCGATCGATGGTGGCAGTCCATATGCTTACATAGCAAAGTAATGATAGATATATGCAGAACGTAACATTTTATATAGAGATCCGTACATCACTCCGGCATAGGATGAGGGACTGCAGTCATTACGATGGAGACCGTGCGAGTGGGGTACCATGGGGTGTATCTCAATATTGAGAGATAGCTACATATATTGTATTAGGTGAATCCATGGGAAAGTAACTGGGTACGATGCGCATATAAGTCTTGAGTGCTATTAACCCAAGTAACCTAATAACCAAGAAAATGTAATGGAACGGTATTATTAGGGATCATTCTATTTCTGATATACTAGTATCTGCGCGGTGTTGAGAAATGTATTTAAGAAGCACAATATATCTTGTTCATCTTATCTTGCCCAGTTCACACTTGTTATTGTTACTGTTATCTTGTTCTTCCAGTTTTATATACCTATCATGATACTTTTAATTATTTATATTTAAAAGTAACTGGACTCACCAAACTTTATGTCTAACCCTTTTTGTTTCCTCTCCTCTCTCTTCCATTTCTCCTCTACCCCTAGGTTCTCAGGGTGGTAGTGCTTAGAGTTGATTTGTATCCTTTTAGCTTAGCTAGGATGTTGGAGATAGATGTATCAGTTTGACTGCTTGTAAATCTCTTACGGCTTTGCAAGGGAAATATGGTTTATGCTTTTGTACTCTAATATTTTTGGCAGGACATATTATTAATGTAATTAGTAACTTATGATGTAAACTCAGTGTTTGGGACCACGGTGTTTTTATTTAAATAAAGTTTTTAATTCCGCTGCAATTTTACATGTCTGTCTTGTGCTATTATGTTTTTATTTACCTATAGAGCTTCACGAAACTTAATGCGTTCCCTTAGTGAGTGACATTAACGGACGTGGGGTGTCATAATTTGGCTCAGCGGTTTGGAAGGAATCTTCGTTTTAAGGTTTTCAGTTGGTTGTTTGGATTTGGAGAGCCACAATAGGCTTATTTGGGCCCATTTGTGGGCTAGTGGAAGGGTATAAATAGGGGGTGGGAGGTATGAGAAATGGTTTAGTTTCTCTATTCTATCATTAGGTGGCCTATGTTCCTCCTTCCTCTAACATCTTTCCACCATTAAAATCAAATCTAAACGAGGAAAAATTAAGATCTACACCATTGGAGGCTGGATCTACATCAATTGAAGGGCGAATTCACCAAATCAAGGAGTTCGGATTCAGATGCTTGCTATTTGAAATCTTTTTGCATTGATTTTTGCTTGTTTGGGATAATCGGTAAGTGGTTTATGTCTCTCACATGGATTCAATGAAGTGTATGAGTGTTTGATCATGTTTTTCATCAAATTCAAGTGTTTTCTCATTGATCTATACCATTACAAGTCCATTTTCATATGAATCACCCTTTGATCTATTTTAGCAAGTTTAGATTGGTAATTTATATGCCATTTCATATGTTTATGCAAGTTAGATTCGCAATTTAGATCATATGTTCCTTTATCATGGTTTTGGAATAATTTGCATAATTTTAGTGATAATCGTCATATTCATGTTTTAGTGACTTTATAACATGCTTATGACTGTGGGAAAGAAGTCATAGTCGGGTTGGTCGCACGTAGGGTGGTCCGGGTCGAGTGGCGTGGGGTCGGTCGAACCAGACCAGGGTCGGTCGTGCAACCAAAGTTCAGGGTCGGTCGTGCTAACCAAAGGCCAGGTCGGTTCGCACAGGCATTCGTTCATGCACTGGGTCGACCAGCATGGTGAGGGTCGAACCGTTTGGTCGAGCACGGTTGGAGTGGTGCATGTAGTGGAAGGGTCGACCACTAGGGTCGTTCGAACGGAAGTTGGCTCGAGCACAAGGTTGGGTCAAGCATAAGTGGTCAAACAAAGGGTGGTCGGTCAGCTTGGCCGGGAAAGGGTTGGTCGCACCAGGGTCGGTCGTACATAACAGGGTCATTTCTGAAAATTTTATTTTTCAGGTACGACTCATATTTGAACAAAAAGGTCTGAAAAATATATTTTTCGAGGGCAACCCTCCAAACCCTAGCCACAGTGCAGTGATGTAATTTGGCTCGATGACGGTGTGACTTCGAAGTAAATTCAAGTAGGAAGTGTTGAATGTGTTCGTTGATCGGTGTAGAATAGCGAATGAGGTGGTAACTCAAAGGTCGTGAGTTAGGGGATAATGGTTGCTCTAGAAGTTTGCTTGGGCCATGAAAAGTCGTCGAGTTGGATGACTAGAGATGATAAAACCGAGAGATTATCATTATCGTAAGTTCTAGCAGGATCAAAGCAGGAGTACGATAGGGGAACCTAAAAGACCGGTTGTAGGTCAAGTACCTGGGTATCGTTGAAAGGCCTAGTTGTCAAGATTAGACATACATGCGTATCATTGAAAGGCATATGGAGTTTATGCTAGAACCGGGGTTACCATTAGCGCTTGACATATGGCAAGGTTGGTCGTCATACGATTAACGATGGTTTCAAAGCAGGATTGGCGATGATAGCCAGAGTCAATCATGGATGATTGGTTGTTCAGTTTGTACCGTCTCATGTAGGTCAACCAACATCGAAGGAGATGTTCCTTGAGTGCTTTTCTTATATTTGTTTAGGCCTCTGGGGCTTGTGCTTGAGGGATGTTGAATTCGATTAGGATGGTTTACATGAGATATATATGATTTGGATTTTATGAGTGCTTACCATGATTAAATGAATGTTTTGGTTTCCGTGGATGAATGGTTGGATTTTTTATCGCAAAGGTTATCACTGTCCGATGTGGGAAAGATAGGGTTGATTTCTTCTCTAGTGTTACGGGTAGACTAGTATGTTTGTCTATCCATTCTTATATACTTTATTGATGAAGTTTGTTAGCTATTTTATCGCTTACTAAGACTGCTGTCTGACTCAAGGTTTTATGTTTCCTCTTATTACCTTGGGCTGTTCACGCGGTTGTGGATGGGCAGACCAAGTAGCAGGTGACATGTGATTAGTGTAAACGTTGCTGTTGTGTGAAGGAGAGGTGGAGGCTTACGTACCAGTTTTATTACTATCAAATATTTCTGTTTCCACTGTTTGAGTTACTCGATGAGTGTTGTGGTGAGGCCTTATGTACAAACTTTGGTATTTCCTACGATGTTGGGATAATCTTTTAGGATGTTTATAACGACCCGAACTTCCCCGTGAAGGAAAGCCTGGATTGCTTTGAGGACAAGCCACATCGGGACACAAACAGAAGAACATTTCATTGCTTATTACAACAATTTCATCAGAATACAGAGTATGAATAAATATTACACATCATAAATTATCAGAGATTTAAATACAATACTGCAGCGGAAAATAATACAAAAACACAATTGGAAGTAATACACAGATACAGAGCTTTCCGAATATCGCTTCAGCTGTAAATCAGGATCCTATGAATATAAATCCGCAAAACCAAAACTACTAGCTGCCCGTGCGGAAAATAGGGGCACCCAGAGTTTAGGATAAAACAATAAACTCCAGGTCAGTCATGTGACTGGTGTGAGAACTAGAACAGTTATTAATCTTTATTTTAATGTTAGGTAAATCCAGGGACCACGCCGTATAACACGGAATGGGTTTCCTCCCAAGAATACCAGTGCATAAAACAACATCGCAATGCTAAATAAAGAAAAATGAAGCTATTATAAGACCCAGGTCCCATCACACAATGCAACACAAGCCGGAGGATACGGTTTTACCTTATAATAGTCAAAGAATGCTTTATACGTTAAAACAAATCATTTGATACTATTATAAGTGCATAGTGTACAAACAACTTCAAAAATAAATGTATCAATCCTAGACGGCATGGGTACCATATATCATGTCACCAATTCTAGGTTCTACAGTCAAAACCGTAATTGTCACGTATTGGAAGTTGGATTTCCATCTGTGAACCAAGGCTAGGGATCGTCCTTACCGAATTCGAGACGCTCTAGCCCGTGTCTCAGGATCAGAACGCATAGACCCTTGGAGCGACAGAGCCGGTCCACCGATGTGGATTAAAATGCCTGAACACTGCATTTTTCCGCCCTATGGGGCGTCAATGAGTCTAATGACACCATCGGTCCCGGATAGACCGATATATCCGAGGCGCCTCGCATTCCAACAACCATATAAGTCAAACTCATCAGGGCGTGTAAAACCACTGACGCCACTTCTAGCTAGAAAGAAACGCATGTCCTCCCTGAGGTCCTCTCCTATTTTTGATTCACACCGGGGTGTGAGGCTTGTGAATTAACGCTACACAAAGCTATGCCACAAAGGCCGTGCTTTGATCATCAACCACAAGACTCTGCTTTTCAACAGAAGCCTTGATCATTTGCATCTTAGCATGCCACACATGCAAACCTCTCCATGCAACCGATATCCATCAATTACACAGAATGATATCCAATGTCATACACACAGTCCATTTACAAGCCCGTTCTGGGTATGAACGAAACCGGAGGCACCTTGTACCTTGCATATCCATCGATCTCCAAGTATGTCTGGACGATCACCAACACTTTCCCTCCTCTTAGGTGTACGACCAAATCAAGATCGTCAGTAATTATCCAAACGATGTGAAGACCTCTAGTCTTCGACCACCGTCTTCATCCTCGTCCCATCGCCAAATCAGTTATTCAGAATGGGATAAACCAAGTCTTTCTGAGTAACTCGCGTATATAATAAACAAGTGTTACACAAACACAACATACGCCTCATTCCAATTCAGAATATTCTTTTATTCAAATATTCTTATACTTTGGGAAAGGTTCCCATTAATTTTATCAAAGATAAATTCCTTAAATTAATTCTTTAATCTTCCTTTGAATATCAATTCAAACCAAATTATGGTTTATCCAAACTAGTCGGGATTAACGAACCTTACCGAAGTAATCACTTGTTAAATTTCCGAACCCTAACCTTTGCATCCCAAGAAGTAAAACTGGTCATACTTCATATCTAACACCACGATGTTATCGGTAAATTCAATTACCACTTCACGTTCAAATCTAATTAAAGATTTAACTATCGCCTGGAGCAAAACTGGTGATACTCCATTCTCGATCATTTCAATCTAATTAAAGATTCATTAAAACTCCACTTGGTTTTAATCTTCCCAAAAATCACTATCAATGATTATTTAACTTGGAAAACCATATCCTATCAATGATATATATATATAATCGATATAAACTTCCATACCCGACTAATAATATAAATGGATTAACGACAAAGCCTTTTAAACTCCAGATATATTAGTTGTCTTCCTCCATAGAAATTCACTTCGATTATTACCAAATCGAATTCCATTCCATTCCAATTTATTTTATTAAATTGGAAAACTTTACTTTGAAAAATCTCCTTTAAATCTTAACAAAAGATTTATAAATTCCAAACCACATTTCACTGTAAATCGGGTTAAAGAACGAATGTCGTTAAAACACAGTTCACGATAAACCCAATTCACATTCCATTAATTATTGGGTTAAAGAACAAGTGTTATTTAAAACACCGTTCACGATAAACCCAAAAATCAATGCAAATTCAATTCCAATTAAATACCATTTAATTGGTATACTGCATTAAATCTATGTGAAAAGATTTAATCTTTTTCTCAACTGGGTTTAAGAACAGTGTTAATGAAGACGCTATTCACGACAAACCCAAATCCCATTTGATATTAAATACAAGGCTCTGAATAGAAAATATATCGGCTTATATTTAATATCAAATTCTACGACCAACAAATACCGTATTGGAAATAACGATATTAATATATCTTTCAAATTTCCATAACAATATCTATATAATCATGAAATCCAACATCGAAATATTCCAAAGACAATTTCGATTCAAATCCATTCCAATTCAATTATTGGAAATTCTGTTTACTTTTAAAACCCTTTCAAATCCAATTTATTTATTTCAAAAATAAATGGATTATAATTCTTGTTCGAAACTAGTTCATTTCGATAAAAATATATTTTTATCTTTTCAAATTTGGAGTTTTTCATCCCAATTCTTTCCAAATCATTTCTAACGATTTTACACTAATTAATTATATTTTTAATAATTTTATCAAGGCCCGTACAGTCGATTTCCATCAACGGCCATCGAACTGCACTTACAGCGACCTTTTCCATATTTGATTTGGACATAATTCCAAATCCAACCGTTAGATTTCAAATCTCTAATATTCTTTAGAAAGCTCTTTTTGATACGAACCCAACGGTTTCGGTTTTAGGAGAATCCGACAGTCGTATTTCCCGTAATGTCCATTCGAAGTCAATGATCGAAATTCGCGAACTGCCGCAGCGCCGCGCGTTCTATTTAGGCTATTATGTATATAATATATATATTGTAGATATCTCGTCGATTTCCTATTAAAACGTATTTTATAAATTGTTTTAAATTTGTTTCAAAACGATTTCAACTTCATATTCAATTACAAATCAAAGTTGAATATTCCATATCATCGATATATAATGATAGTATTGTCAAAATAGTATATTTTGAAATCAATTTCTTTTCGATATTTTTTATAAAAATGAATAAAAGCTATATAGATATCGTTCACATCAAAATGGCGCAAATCTAATCAATACGGCTTTATATATTTCAACAACTTCGTTATTCTATTCAACAAATTAATATTTTCTTCAACACATGAATTTTCTTTTATTCAACACATGAATTTTCTTTTATTCAACACATGAATATATATTTTGTTCAACATATGAATTTTCTTTTATTCAACACATGAATATATATTTTATTCAACACATGAATTTTCTTTTATTCAACACATGAATATACTTTATTTTATTCAACACATTGATTTATATTTTATTCAACACATGAATTTTATTTTATTCAACACATGAATATACTTTATTTTATTCAAGACATGAATTTATATTTTATTCAACACATGAATTTTCTTTATTTTCCAACTTGGAATGAGGCCCAATCGATTACCATATAATGTTAAACACATGTATATAATAGCAATGATAAATAATCAGCCATCATCCAGAGTGCATTCTACACTGCATAAGCATCAAATATAAATATTTAACGCTTATAACAGCCTGTCAATCAATCGATCGACATACAACTAATTATTTGGGATTAGTGTACGCCAAATATCATCCCAATACCCGTGTGGGGTTTCAAATCAACAAACACAAATTTTATTTGTGCAGTTGGGTGATGTGTAAAATTTATCGTCCCAATCAATATCCTTCAAATGGGTGTACATAAACAAACCGTCCGATTTGTTTATAATTATTTATTTTATATACACGTTAAAAATTATATTTTTAACTATAAAATATTTTATTCATTCCACATCACACAATCAATTTTTCACAACACATCAATCAAACAAACAAGTCATCCAGGGTATGTGGATGACGGGTGTCGGGTGCTGCTAAGCACCGTCTGCATCCTAGTATAATTTCAACTACAAAATAAATTAAAAGTGAGAAGTTCTCACCGAGGGTTCCACTCCTCCATTTTATTTCTGAAATTTAGAACAGTCTGGATCTACCCGTACTTCCAACGCAATCGTCTCCACGCTGTTCATATTAAAATCACATTTTTAATATGATGTTCTATACATTAAAACATCATATTTTTAATACTCTACCAATATAAAAATCATATTTTTATTCTTTCTATAATATAAAAATCATATTTTTATTCTTCCTATAATATAAAAATCATATTTTTATTATCTCTATAATATAAAAATCATATTTTTATTCTTCAAAATCAAATCTTTTCATCCTTTGTAAATAAATAAGAACCGTACTATTTTCTCTATGTAAACAAAAATAAAATCGAATTTAAAACATACCGCTGAAATGGGCGGCTCGCTGACTTGCTGGGCTTACTGGGTTCGGGTCCGTTTGGAGGAGGATGGAAGCGGAGGTGATTGGTTGGCCAACGGTGATGGGAGCAGTGGGGCAAAGCGCGATTGGGGGGGGGGGGGTGGAGGGGGCCGGAGTTGAGCGCGGCGCCGGGGTCTTTGGGCATCGGAGTGGGACAGGCGGTCGACAGTGGGTGGAAAGGAGTGGCGGAGGAGGGGTCTAACACCGGCGAACTGGGGAAGAGGGGGAAGATCGGAGGCGCTAGGGGAAGGGGCGACCATCACCAGAGGCGCGGTGGCTCCGGGAGCGGAGGGCGCGATTCGGTCTGGCGAGGGGAGGGGCTAAACGAATTTGATGATTAAGGAGAAACTGTCGGGTTTTAATTTATGAGGAGGGAGGGGTTAAATATAAATATATATATATATATTATTTTATTTTATAAAAGGGTTGACTTTTTGTTCAAACCCTAAACAAGACCCAACGACTATCGTCCCTAGCTAATAACCCCCATTCCGAACACAATGGGATATGTATCGTAAGCCAGTTCGGCTGTTTCGACCAGTTCCCGTCAAAACCAAAATATGAATTTATATATTGAATTTGAACGCTCATTTCAATTTACTGGGGCCATATACGGAATCTAAAAATTCCCGAAAAATATTTTCTAGCTTCGTATTGACGATACGGTCCTAACAAAACTAATTTCATCAAATTTTGAGACCGTTTGAAAAATGGCTATTTTCTGGTCGATCAAAATTGACAGAATCTGTCAAAACACGTTTTCTTTCGCCACACTCACATATTGATTCAGAAAATTATGAATTTTGGAATCTAGCAATAACTTGACATCGTGGATCCAACAAAAGTGGTTTCGTCGAAAACAGAGGTCGTCTGCAAAATTTCCATTTTAAAGGGCCAGAATTCCATAGCGACTATTCTGAATTTTCATCTGGGCATAACTTTTTATCCCCGCTATGAAATTTTCAAATTTTCGGATTCGTTGGAAAGATATTCTCAAATAGATTCTAATATTTTTGATTTTTCTAAAATCCGGTTTATTTTGAATCCTGTACATTCATTTGAACTTTGAAATCAAATTTTCGAACTACCGTGCCATTTTCAATTCCTTTTATAATTAAAAATAAATAATTATATTCTAACGTCGATTCAAATAAATACATACGTTCTAATTCTATTTAAAATAATTTCCTCTTCGTTATTATTTAAAATAATTCATTTTAAATATTCAAAATTCATTAAAATTGCCAAAATAAAAATTTTAAATTGGCTCAGATTTCCGGGTTATTACAATCTCCCCCACTTAAAACTTTTCATCCCTGAAAAGGAACGAAGCTGAAAGTTGTTTCACAAACCAACTCAACTTTCATTATTTTCATTATGGCCTAAGTTCTTCAACTTTTCAGTTTCTAAGAACTTTTCAAATTCTTCAAAAATTTGGCTAACACCCTAAATGTTCGAAAAATTTCGCCATAACCTTCCCTGCACGGGAGCACTGGGAAAATCCCGAAAGTTCCATACAGGCATCTCCAATCCAAAAAGAAAAACAAACAGCCAAGCTGCTAGCCAATCGGCTCATAAAATCGTCAAAAACCCAAGAAATACAATAAACATGTACCTGTTTTTCGGGAAAACAATTATATTCCTCTTCTCTAGCCTCCTTGCGATGACCTGTTCAATGTATATACATGTACATGTGTGCAATTTCAAACCATTTTCAATACAGTTCAATATTTGGTACAATTTGGCTAAATGGTTCAAATTTTGATTAATCAACCAATAATCAAACAACACAATCAGCAATCAATTAGTTGATTATCTTTTCAAATTCATAACTTGGATACATAGTCAAAAAATTAGATTTTTGATGCCAAATCACAACAACAAGCCCTGTCTAGTTTCAGTTCTCACACCAGTCAAATGGAAATACATAAATATCACACCTTCGTAATTCGAATACAAACTGCTGATGCTACGTAGTCATCAATAGAAACATCTCTGGACGACTAGAGTATAATTCTATATCTATCCAGTATATTAAAACTTCAAATACATGTAGATCAGACGTATATGCCAAATCTTTATATATTGGATTGTCCAAACCAATATAAAAATAATATTCAAATATGAATAATTGATTTTAATTTTCAATACAAAAATCATTTTTATTTCAAAAACACTACTCTTCACACTCGTTCTAGGATACTACCGATCCTATCTCTAACGAGTCATTCTCATTGGATATTACTAATCCAATCTCGGATGAATTCTTCTGTTTGGTTCTAACGTGTCTTGTTCTACGAGCTCTGTAAACCAAAGCTCTGATACCAAGCTATAACGACCTGAACTTCCCCGTGAAGGAAAGCCCGGATTGCTTTGAGGACAAGCCACATCGGGACATAAAAAGAAGAACATTTCATTGCTTATTACAACGATTTCATTAGAATACACGGTATGAATAAATATTACACATCGTAAATTATCAGAGATTTAAATACATTACTGCAGCGGAAAATAATTCAAAACACAACTGGATGTAATACACTGATACAGAGCTTTCCGAATATCGCTTCAGCTGTAAATCAGGATCCTATGAAAATAAATTTGCAAAACCAAAACTACTAGTTGCCCATGCGGAAAATAGGGGCACCCAGAGTTTAGGTTAAAACAATAAACTCTAGGTCAGTCATGTGACTGGTGTGAGAACTAAAATAGTTATTAATCTTTATTTGAAAGTTAGGTAAATCCAGGGACCATGCCGCATAACACGGAACGGGTTTCCTCCCAAGAATACCAGTGCATAAAACAACAGCGCAATGCTAAATAAAGAACAATGAAGCTATTATAAGACCCAGGTCCCATCACAAAATGCAACACAAGCCGGAGGATAGGGTTTTACCTTACAATAACCAAAGAATGCTTGATACGTTAAAACATATCATTTGATACTATTATAAGTGCATAGTGTATAAATAACTTCAAAAATAAATGTATCAATCATAGACGGCATGGGTACCATATATCATGTCGCCAATACTAGGTTATACAATCAAAACCGTAATTATCACGTTTGGAAGTTGGATTTCCATCTATGAACCAAGGCAAGGGATCGTCCTTACCGAATTCGAGACGCTCTAGCCCGTGTCACAAGATCAGAACGCATCGACCCTTGGAGCGACAGGGCCGGTCCACCGATGTGGATTAAAACGCCTGAACACTGCGCTTCCCCCCTATGGGGCGTTAATGAGACAAATGAGTCCATCGGTCCCGGATCGACCGATATATCCGAAGCGCCTCGCATTCCAACAACCACATAAGTCAAACTCGTCAGGGCGTGTAAAACCACTGACGCCACTTCTAGCTAGAAAGAAACGCATGTCCTCCCTGAGGTCCTCTCCCATTTTTGGTTCACACTGGGGCGTGAGGCTCGCGAATTAATGCTACACAAAGCTATGCCACAAAGACGGTGCTTTGATCATCAACCACAAGACTCTGCTTTTCAACAGAAGCCTTGTTCATTTGCATCTTAGCATCACACAGGAAAACCACTCCATGCAACCGATATCCATCAATCACACAGAATGATATCCAATGTCAGACACAAAGTACATTTACAAGTCCGTTCTGGGTCTGAATGAAACCGGAGGCACCTTGTACCTCGCATATCCATCGATCTCCAAATACGTCTGGACGATCACCAACTGATTCCCTCCTCTTGGGTGTACGACCCAATCAAGAGCATCATTAATTATCCAAACGATGTGAAGACCTCCTTTCTTCAACCACCGTCTTCATCCTCGACACATCGCCGAATCAGTTATTCAGAATGGGATAAACCCAGTCTTTCTGAGTAACTCGCGTATATAATAAACAAGTTTTACACAAATACAACATACGCCTCATTCCAATTCAGAATATTCTTTTATTCAAATATTCTTATACGTTGGGAAAGTTTCCCATTAATTTTATCAAAGATAAATTTCTTAAATTTATTCTTTAATCTTCCTTTGAATATCAATTCAAACCAAATTATGGTTTATCCAAACTAGTCAGGATTAACGAACCTTACCGAAGTAATCACTTGTTAAATTTCCCAACCCCAACCTATTCATGCCATGAAGTAAAACTGGTCATACTTCATATCTAACACCAAGGTGTTATCGGTAAATTCAGTTACCATTTCACGTTCAAATCTAATTAAAGATTTAACTATCACCTGGAGCAAAACTGGTGATACTCCATTCTCGATCGTTTCAATCTAATTAAAGATTCATTAAAACTCTACTTTGTTTTAATCTTCCCAAAAATCACTATTAATGATTATTTAACTTGGGAAATCATATTCCGTCTTTAACTGGGTTAAAAAACCAATGTCATTTAAAACACGGTTTACGATAAACCCAAAATCACATTCCATTTACAATGGAAACTTCCTGGAAAACAAATCGATATATATAATCGATATAAACTTCCATATCCGACTAATAATATAAATGGAATAACGGTAAAGCCTTTTAAACTCCAGATATATTAGTTGTCTTCCTCCACAGAAATTCACTTCGATTATTACCAAATCGAATTCCATTCCAATTTATTTTATTAAATTGGAAAACTTTACATTGGAAAATCTCCTTTAAATCTTAGCAAAAGATTTATAAATTCCAAATCACATTTCACTGTAAATCGAGTTAAAGAACGAATGTCATTAAAACACAGTTCACGATAAACCCAATTTACATTCCATTAATTATTGGGTTAAAGAACAAGTGTTATTTAAAATACCGTTCACGATAAACCCAAAAATCAATTCAAATTCAATTCCAATTCCAATTAAATACCATTAAATTGGTATACTTCATTAAATCTAAGTAAAAAGATTTAATCTTTTTCTCAACTGGGTTTAAAAACAGTATTAATGAAGACACCATTGACGACAAACCTAAATCCCATTTGATATTAAATACAAGGCTCTGAATAGAATATATATCGGCTTATATTCAAAATCAAATTCTACGACCAATAAATATCGTATTGGAAATAACGATATTAATATGTATTTCAAATTTCCATAACAATATCTGTATAATCATGAAATCCAACATCGAAATATTCCAAAGACAATTTCGGTTCAAATCCATTCCAATTCAATTATTGGAAATTCTGGTTACTTTTAAAACCCTTTCAAATCCAATTTATTTTTTTTCAAAAATAAATGGATTATAATTCTAGTTCAAAACTTGTTCATTTCGATAAAAATCCATTTTTATCTTTTCAAATTTGGAGTTTTTCATCCCAATTCTTTCCAAAACATTTCTTATGATCTTACACTAATTATTGATATTTTTAATAATTTTATCAAGGCCCGTACAGTCGATTTCCATCAACGGCCATCGAACTGCACTTACAGCGACCTTTTCCAAATTTTATTTGGATATAATTCAAAATCCAACTATTAGATTTCAAATCTCTAATATTAGTTAGAAAGCTCTTTTCGATACGAACCTAACGGTTCCAGTTTTAGGAGAATCCGACGATCGGATCTCCCGTAATGTCCATTCGAAGTCAATGGTCGAAATTCGCGAACTGCCGCAGCGCGGCGCGTTCTATTCAGGCCATTATATGAATATAATATATATATTATATATATTTCATCAATTTTCTTTTAAAACGTATTTTATAAATCGTTTTAAATTCGTTTTCAAAACGATTTCAACTTCATATTCAATTTCAAATCAAAATTGAATATTCCATATCATCGATATATAAATTATAGTATTTTCAAAATATTATATTTTGAAATCAATTCCTTTTTTATATTCATTATAAAAATGAATAAAAGCAATATTGATATCGTTCACTTCAAAATGGCGCAAATCTAATCAACATGGCTTTATATATTTCAATAACTTCGTTATTCTATTCAACAAATGAATATTTCCATCAACACATGAATTTTCTTTTATTCAACACATGAATATATATTTTATTCAACACATGAATTTTCATTTATTCAACACATGAATTTATATTTTCTTCAACACATGAATTTTCTTTTATTCAACACATGAATATATATTTTATTCAACACATGAACTTTCTTTTATTCAACACATGAATTTTCTTTTATTCAACACATGAATATACTTTATTTTATTCAACACATGAATTTATATTTTATTCAACATGATATACACGTAAATGTGTATATTTTATCCGCTTATTTATCTAGTTTTCTATTTAAAATAATTAATATTATGTATTTATAGCTGTGTTTTCATATTGTTGATAAAAAGCTTGGTTTAGAGCACTTGAAGGATAAAGCATGAAGAATTTGCTTAAAAAGAGTGAAGTTGAAATTACTAAAGCTTGAAGAGTTTAAAGCTTGAAGAATGGTTGCAAATAGAGTTCAGTTGGGTAGATTTGGCTCACTAAAGACTCATGTTGCGTTCACATTAGCTCATTTGCAAGGTCTCTCACTCAACAGCTGCGTTCACACTAGCTTATGTGTTAGTTGGGCTAATTATTTAGTCCTACATTATGGAATTTGCCAAGGAGCCTTTGTCATATCAGCTATAAATACACTTTATCTTATTCATTGTAAAACACACTTAGTTTTATTCTGTAATTCTCTTCTTGGAATAAAACTCTTCTTCTCCATTTCTCTTAGTTGTTGTTTTATTTTATTTATGTTCATGTTATTTAGTTTCTTTTTATTTTCTTTTCTTTTAGCTATGTCTAGCTAATCCTCTTTGATTAGGGGGTGATGACGCTAATAGATATGATTCATCATAAATCACATAGCCAATAGATGAGGATTTTATACATGTAGATCTGGATTTGAATCAAGGGTTAGATCTGAACCTTCATATTCTGTGTCGTTTAAGAGCTATGCTCCTTCAAAGGGTATATTCGTGTTCGATCTAACAATTATCAGATTTAGATCTAATTTTAGGGTTTTAGAAATTAATTAGTGAATCTGTCCTGATAGTCTATGGTAGTTTAAGAGCTCAGCTCCTGCATAGGCTATGCTTGTCGTTATTTACTTATTTGTTTCTAAGAATCTATTTATCGCTGATTCGTGTTTGTGACAGAAACATGAATTAGATCTATATTTATTTGTTGGCTATTGATGAGTGTGAATCTAATCTATGTCATTATCCCCTAATTGCTTTCTCTTATTAGATAAATCTCTCTTCTTTATTTAATTGCTGTTATTTTCTGTGTTTTCAATCAATCAAAATCTTGGAATAACTTGATTGGATTTATTAATTAAAATACTTTTGGTCCCAGAGTTTGACACCCTCTACAACAATCCTTGTTGTTTAGGAAAGTCGAACAGATTTTACAGTTGTTTACAATTGTATAATTTGTTCGCAAACAAATTTTGGCGCCGTTGCCGGGGACCAAAATAATTTTTATTTTTAAATCCTTCGGGTTATATATTTATTTTCTTATTTTTCTTTTTTTTTAAAAACACAAAAATATTTTTAATTTGTTCCTATTTGTTGTCTTGTATATATAGAAGAATTTTTTTGACTAGTGATTTGGTGTATTAATTACATTGGGACTATCAATCATCTAAACAAGAGGATAAAAAAAATTTGCTTTTTATTATGATTCCTTTCCCTTTCTTTCCAATTTTCTTTTCACATTTTTCCTTTTATAATTGATTACAAGCAATTAAAAAAAATTACAAATTTTCCTTTTTAGTATTTTCTTCTTCTCTGCCACTTCAATATCGTGCTCTGTCAAAAAAACCATCAATAATCACCTCATCTTCTTGGCCATCTTCTCCCATAGCTTCACGCAACATACAAACTCCGAACCTCTCTCACCAAAAACGCCATCCCCAATTACGCCCAATACCAAATCCACAGCCAACAATTTCCCTCTTCAAAACTCCATACCCCATCGCCATTTCACACACAAACCAGTCACAAAGTCCACCACCCAGTTACATCTCATACCCAACAAAGATCTTCTTCACAGCCAAGAATACCTTCAGAAAACCAGTCAGCTATCACCTTTCATTCACCATCCCTTCTCCTTCAACTTTCATCACGTCCTCCAAACATTCACCTACAGCAAGCCATTCAACTCCTCCATATAACAACACTTCGCCAAACTGAATACTTCAAACTCCAACATCACCCACCATGATTCTCACCAAAGCCAAGACACAACCTCCTCACGCAAAAACTCCTCCAATTTACATCACCGTGAAACCAACCGCAAGTCTGCAGTCCACCGCAACACTGCTTCATTCGCGTCTACCCTCCATAGGGCAACCAAACTCCAAAACCCCTGAGTCTCCATCCTCCGCAAATCCCCACTACATCGAACCCCAATTCATCACTCCCAAAGACCACCGCGAACCAATCGTCCATCTCATCAGCCCTCCTGAGCATCGGTCATCGCACCTACAAAAAAAAACCCAAATTCACCAAATCGGTAATCAATCGCCAACTGAATTCGACCGCAGCCTCCAATTCCTTGGATTTGAATCCCTGCAAATCGTGATCTCAAACTGGATTCTAAAAACGGAAACTGGTATTGACTTTCGATTATACCGTTGTCGACTCTTGAAAAAAAAGGAGACGTGTTTTTCTTTTGAGGACTTGCTGATATTTTCTGGAAAACCATATAAGGGGGAGGCGTGTTTGTTTGTTTAAGTCCGCGGTACTCCTGCTTGGGTTAAAACATTGTTTGTTTAAAGTTTTTCTTTTGGACGTGGGTTATATCTTTGTTAGGGTTGGCATATTTTGGGAACTTTGTTTTCTTTCTATTTGTTTATTGGGGTAGTTCAGGATTTTTTTTCCAGAAATTGCTTCCTTTATTTAACTGGAAGGGCCAGGCTTCTGTTATTTGTTGTTGAGTCTTGCTTTACTTTTTTTAGATATTTGTTTAGACGAGTGCTTCTAGACCAATTTCTTAGTTTTCTCCTTTAAAAAAAATCTATTTCTTTGATAGTTTCCTTTCTCTATAATAAAAAAGTTTGAGGGATTCAGACGGGTTGGAGCGGTTGCACACCAAGTGGGGTGTGAACACGCTAGCGCGACTCAACTACACTAGACGGACTGCCGATCTAGGTGGGAATTATTCTAAACTCTAAAGGTACTGCTGCAGAAAATAAAAAAAAAGACATTGCTTGTAAAAATCTTCTACAGGGGCAACGACTTGCTTGTACAATCTTTTAATTTCTGCAATGGTTATTTCTGCATTCTTATTCATTTTGCTAAGGGCAATACCCCAATTCACATAATGTGAGGGATTTCATCACCCTTTCCTTAGCCCACAAATTGCATTTCATCATAGAATCTGACTAATAATAACGGTTAGACGTTGGACCTAAGGGTGTCGCGGGCTCATCTAGGGCTTAATTGTATTTTGATAGTTGATTCATTTGGAACGAATTATTTCTTGGTGTCTAGACTACGGCAGAGAAATAACCGTTTATTAATATTACGGTGATTCGTAAATATTATATATCGGTTGTTACTCTGAAGGTACTTAAACCTTCGGCTGCATTGCTAGGGTGATTCTTGGTGCACCGATAACTCCTGTCCGTTAACTGGCTGAGAAATCTTTTGGTCTAAGTAATCAAACGTGTAACTACATAATTTTGAGTTAGGAGCCATCAAAGATAGAAAATTTCATTGTAGCTAATTTCTGGTGTGATTGTTTTGTGTATAATTTTTTTTTTAAATTCCTCAAAAACAAATAAAAATTTGAAAAAAAAATCCTCTCTTTTAATTCTCACTAGTCTGTAGGTCGTACTTTTCCAAAAAAAAAACTCCCATTTTCAAAACATTTTTCCTCCTCACCTCTCTCTGAACTTCTCCATTGTCTAAATTTCTTTGACAAAATCTCTTCTTCTTCTTTCTGGTGCATGCAAACTTGGACCCGTGACCAAGAATCTCGTCGTTTAGTTAGAATCGAACCACCTTCTCTTTCCTCAAAACCCAATTTACTCGACCAACCCTTAGAAATTGCTAACGAGCCTGCACCTTGCACCCTGATGGACAGAATTCTTCCCGATAGAGTTTCTGTCCCTTCTTGCATTCAATTACCCAATCCTGTGGGTAATCACTTTGAAATCCGATCGAGTCAGATAAACATCCTTCCCAAATTCGGAAATTTTTCTCATGATGAACCATATAGTTTCTTAACGAAATTTGAATATGCTTGTGCAACCTTAAAATTACAACAGTTATGTGAGGATGGTATTAAACTTCGTTTGATTCCATTCGCACTAACTGACTCTGCAGAAAAATGGTTTCGCAGCTTGCCCCCAAATTCGATTAAAAAATAGGATGAATTTACAGCGGTTTTCCTTAAAAAGTTCTACCCCCCAGAAAAAATAGCTAGAGTCAGAAATGAAATCACCAATTTCCACCAAAAAGGGGGTGAATCTTTTTGGCAATACTTCAAAAGATTTGAAGAACTGCTATTGAGTTGTCCCCATCATGGTTATGAAACATGGTCGTTATGTCAAACTGTATATGATGGACTTGATAATAGTACTAGGCAAATGTTAGAGTCCATGTGTCAGGGCAATTTTCTAAAACAGACTGACGTAGAAGCTTGGGAATTTCTGGATGAGTTAGCGAAAAAATCGAAACAATGGGAACGAACCAATGAAAAATCTCTCTATTCGCGATCAAGCAGTAATTCTGTCGAGTCCTCTTCTTCTTCTAATACTCTTGTTGATGCCATCCTGAACGTTGTTAGAATACACACTGAGTCTAATAACGTTTCCCAAGCTATGTGTCACATATGTCTTGACACTAATCACATGGCTGATGACTGTCCCTAGTCCCTTGAGTAAGTAAACGCTTTCAACCGACCCAATAACCACCCAAACCTTTCTTATGGTCCGAATAATCCTCTGATGAACAGACCTTTGAATCGAGCATTTCCGAACAATGTCGTGAACCCTCCTCTTAGGAAAAATCAGTACACTTCGAACCAGGCTCCTTTCCACAATCAAATAGTTGCTCCCTAATATGAAAAACGCCTTTCTACGATTGAGGGGAATTTATCTAAGGTGAGCAACCTATTAGCGCAAATGACTAAGCAAAGTGTTGAAAATCAAAACAAGTTAGACAACTCCTTGCAATCATATATGCAAAACACGAATCAACAAATGAGTAAACTTCAAAAACAAATGTCTCAACTTAACGCTAGAATAAGTGAAAGGGAAAAGGGTACGTTTCCAAGTCAACCCATTCAAAACCCTAAAGGACAAAATTCAAACCCCAACTAAATTCACTTCATTCAAGATTCAAACGTTAGTCAATTGAATGCTGTCACGACTCTTAGATTCGGCAAAAAGATTCACAACCATGTGGTCAACCCAAATGTTTTAACGGACGATCTTCCAAACTCTCTCGAAAATTCGACCAACTCATATTAAAACATTGAGCCAATTTCTGACAAGGACCATCCTCAAACTCAAGTATCCAAACCTACTGAGTTGTCTGCTCCATTTCCTCATAGACTCCGACCTAGTAAAAAGACGGATCAGCTAGAAAAGACTCTTGAAATATTTAAGCAAGTTAAAGTGAACATTCCTCTTTTAGATATTATCCAACAAGTTCCACAGTACGCAAAATTTCTAAAAGATTTGTGCACTCAAAAACGTCATACACAAGTACCTAAGAAAGTGTTTCTAGCGGCAACTCTAAGCGAGGTCTTGTCCCAATTAATGCCAGTGAAATACAAAGATCCTGGCTACCCCACAATATCATGTACTATTGGGGACAAGAAAATCGATAGATGCCTACTAGACTTAGGTGCTAGTGTTAACTTGCTTCCATATTCCGTATATCGCCAATTAAGGCTAGGAGAACTGAAACCCACCAAGGTTACCCTTCAGCTTGCCGACCGTTCAATTAAGAAACCTGTGGGCGAAATCGAGGATGTATTGATTAAAATCGGCGAATTCATCTTTCCTGTCGACTTCATTGTCCTAGAAACTCAACAGGTAAGCAATCCTGCGAACCAGATCCCTTTGATTCTAGGACGACCCTTCTTAGCAACATCTAATGCTCTCATCAACTGTAGAAATGGGTCTATGAAACTTTCTTTCGATAACATGACTGTCAAACTAAACATCTTTAAAACAGAAAACTCTCCTAATTCTTGTGTGGACCAGTTTTCTGAAATCCATGCTGTCCACGACAATGAACCCAAGCTCGACGTTCTGAATAACAAAATTGAATCAAATTACGAAACCTTGTTTCAAGATATTCCCGAAAATGTCTCTGATTCGATTCCTATCGAGCCGCTCACAATTGAGCCTGTCCCTCAACCAGTTTCTTCGGTTGAGTCGTCCCCAAAATCTGAACTCAAAGTTTTGCCCGGTCATCTTAAGTATGCTTACTTAGGAGACAATGAAACTTTTCCTATCATTATCGCTTCTGACCTTACTTTAGAGCAGGAACAATTGCTCCTTCCCATTCTTAGGAAAAATAAGGAAGCAATTGGTTGGTCCATGGCTGATATTAAGGGGATTAGTCCTTCGATATTCCAACATCGAATCCACCTTATAGATGATGCCAAACCCACTCGTGATCCCCAGCGTCGACTAAACCCTATCATGAAAGAGGCAGTTCGTGCTGAAATCCTTAATGCCTTGACAATGGAATCATTTACCCAATTTCCGATAGTCAATGGGTTAGTCCGATTCATGTCGTACCTAAGAAATCAGGGATTACCGTGATCCAAAATGAAGCTAACGAGCTTATCCCAACCCGTACCCAAACCGGTTGGCGTGTTTGCATTGACTACAGGAAACTTAACGCTGCAACACGTAAGGATCATTTCCCTCTGCCATTTATCGATCAAATGTTAGAAAGGCTAGCCGGTCATGAGTACTATTGTTTCCTTGACGGGTACTCGGGCTATAATCAAATCCCTATCGCTCTTGAGGACCAAGAGAAAACCACTTTCACTTGTCCATTTGGTACATTTGCGTACCATCGTATGTCTTTTGGCCTCTGTAATGCACCTTCAACCTTTCAGAGGTATATGATTAGCATTTTTTCTGATATGATTGAGCGA
The DNA here is from genome assembly GCA_030737875.1 of Allium sativum. Classification (NCBI taxonomy): domain Eukaryota; kingdom Viridiplantae; phylum Streptophyta; class Magnoliopsida; order Asparagales; family Amaryllidaceae; genus Allium; species Allium sativum. The sequence goes on from CM060910.1 coordinate 558,587,682, forward strand.
TTTTTGGAAGTATTCATGGATGATTTTTCCATCTTCGGGGATTCGTACGCTGAGTGTTTACATCATCTGGATCTTGTTCTTAACCGTTGCAAAGATAAACACTTAACGCTTAATTGGGAAAAGTGTCACTTCATGGTTAAACATGGCATTGTTTTAGGACATGTCATCTCTAAAAAAGGAATTGAAGTAGACAAAGCCAAAATTGAGGTTATCTCGAATCTTCCCATTCCCAAATCCGTTAAGGACATCCAATCCTTTTTAGGTCATGCTGGCTTCTATCGTCGCTTTATAAAGGATTTTAGCAAAATCACTCGACCTTTGACCAATCTTCTTGGTAAGGACGTTCCTTTCGACTTCAATTTTGATTGCTATTCATCGTTTGAGCATCTAAAAAATGAGCTTGTCTCTGCCCCGATCATCTGCTCTCCTAATTGGAAGCTGCCTTTTGAAATTATGTGTGACGCCTCGAATTTCGCTGTTGGCGCTGTCTTAGGACAACGTATCGATAAGATTCTTCATGTCATTTACTACCCAAGTAGGACTCTGAAGCTCAAATCAATTATACGACTACTGAAAAAGAACTTTTGGCGGTCGTTTTCGCTCTAGAAAAATTCAGACCTTATCTAGTTGGCTCACACATCACGGTTTATACCGATCATTCCGCACTTAGGTACCTTTTCTCTAAAAAGTATGCTAAGGCTCGTCTCATTCGTTGGATCCTTCTACTTCAAGAATTTGACCTTACCATTAAGGATAAAAAAGGACCCGACAACGTTATTGCAGACCACTTGTCTCGTCTTCCAAATGCCCCGTCTTCTTCTCTTCCGATCAACGAGAATTTCCCCGATGAACAGCTGTTTTCTCTATCCCCTGATCCTTGGTTTGCTGACATTGTCAACTAATTAGTCACCAAGCAGACCCCTTCTTTTTGGTCTAAGCAGGATAAACACAAATTCTTTTCTCAAGTGAAACATTTTTATTGGGACGACCCCTATCTTTTCAAATATTGTCCAGACCAAATCATTCGAAGGTGTGTTCCCGACACTGAAACTCACAGTGTCCTCTCTTTCTATCATGACCAAGCCTGTGGTGGTCATGTCGGTCCTAAAAAGACAGCTAAAAAGGTTCTCCAATCGGGTTTCTACTGGCCCAACCTTTTCAAAGACGCGTACGAATTTTGCAAAACTTGTGATCGATGTCAATTCTTAGGGAAAATTTCTAAACGGAATATGATGCCCCTAAACCCCATTCTAGAGGTCGAAATTTTTGATATGTGGGGTATAGACTTCATGGGACCCTTCCCTAATTCTTTTGGGATCCTTTACATTCTCTTAGCTGTTGATTATGTTTCCAAATGGGTCGAAGCTGTACCATGCAAAACAAACGATAACAACATTGTTGTGCGTTTCTTGAAAGAAAACATCTTTTCTAGGTTTGGCACACCTCGCACAATAATCAGTGATAATGGAACACACTTCTGTAATCGTTCTTTTGAAGATCTCATGAGAAAGTATTCGATAACCCACAAGTTATCCACTCCTTACCATCCTCAAACTTGTGGGCATGTTGAAGTATTGAATAGGCAGATTAAACAAATACTTGAGAAAACTGTGAATCGAAATCGTAAAGATTGGCCCCAAAAGTTAACTGACGCTCTTTGGGCTTACCGCACTGCTTTTAAAACAAACTTAGGTATGTCCCCTTATCGGTTGATTTTTGGTAAGCCATGTCACTTGCCAGTTGAACTAGAACATAGGGTAAAAACGTTGAATCTTGATTTAGAGCAAGTAGGTGAACATAGGAAGCTTCAACTTAATGAACTTGATGAAATTCGAAATGATGCCTATGAAAATGAACGAATTTACAAGGATAGAAAAAAAGTTTTTCATGATAAATCAATTTTACGTAAAACTTTCATGCCAGGTCAAAAATTTCTGTTGTATGACTCAAAACTGCATTTATTTCCGGGTAAGTTAAAATCTAGATGGACATGACCTTACACTGTACAGACTGTTTTTCCGTATGGTGCGGTAGAAATTAAGAATCCAACCGATGGATCATCCCATAAGGTCAATGGTCAACGCCTTAAACCTTACTTGGAACCAATACCCAACCAAGAGGAAGAGCTCATGGTCCTCCATGAGCCACATTACATTCGGTAATACGCACTAACCCTCTTTTGTACATATGTAAATGTTCTCTTATTTGCTTTTCCCTTTCACTAAGATATGTCTGATTAAGACTGTGAGGACACAGTCACACTCAAGTGTGGTGGGGGGGGGATTTACATTACATCAGCAATCAAATTTTATGAACTAGGCCATTCATTGAACAAGGACTAACTTAAATTCATAAATAACACCTTGGTTCTTATTTGATAAGTTGAATTGTTGCGTGATTGGAATGAACATTATTTATTCATTGAATTGTAATGTGTCTTTTTAAGATGCTAGCTTGAAACTGTGCAGACGTTAGTCGTTTTCTGGAGTAAGCGTGTCAACCTTTGTTATACATGTTAGATTGTGCAAGTAAAAATAATCAAAAAAAATCATGAAATAAAAGGATTTTGCACCTACATTTGTTGGATTTTCCGAGTTTGTTTTCATGCATAATATTTTCTTTTCCACTCAAATTTTCAAATTCGTAAGTTCTAAAATCCACTTGGCCCAATTAAGGAGAAATGACTCATTGTAGCGTTCTTCTTCGATACCCCACATTATTCCAACCCAAGTTTTTAGTCGATTTACATCCATGTTTCAACAAGTTTATCTTATATTGGTATATTCAAGAACCTTTGTTTAAAGGTCAAAAACGTCACTTTTTATACCAATATTACACCACCCACTCCGAACTTGTTTTAAGGTAGGATAACCGTATACCACATCTTATTTTATATGGGTTATCTATCTTACGAAACTTTGCTTATCATTCCTTTCAGCTTTTTGTATAACATCAATCCAGACTTGTGTGTTGAATTAGGGTTATAGAAGTAGAGTAACTGGGGCACAAAACTTTCCTTTCATGAAGTATTGGTTTAGTAGAGGAGGAATCAAATGAAATAATATACGGCATCATTCCATTCCATTTCCATTCATCATTCATCATGCCCAAAAAAAAAGGAAAAAAAAGAAGGAAAAGAAAAAAATGAAATAAAGAGAGAGTCTCTCTGAATAAAATAGTCTTCATCATTCTTGACCATGAAGCATCCATTTCCATTCCATCCACATCCATCATACCGTGCTTAGAAGCAAGGATTGTAGTTGAGGAGATGAAAGGAAACAAAACGTCCATATGTGCCTTAGTATTACTTTATCTTTTGTAGCTTGAAATTCAACTAATACACTTGCCCTCTTATCTAGAATATTTTTAGAACTTACAAAATTTTCCTTCATCTATGCATAACTCATATCCAATACATTACAGTTACATTAGTGCAAAATTATTCAAAAAAAAAAAAGAATAAAGAAATGATTGGGTGCACATTGTCGATGTGTAGAACTTTGGTTGACACCACGCTCTTAATCTTCAAGACAATTACAGTGTTATCAAGGAATTACGATTCAGCTTGAAAAATTTTGTTCATTTTTGCACTAATTATGGGATGGGCAATTTGGCGCTAAACCGTTATTATTGAAGTTAGGTGAAATCCTTGGAATGTGAAAGAGCTTAAATATATTGTTTGATTAATCCGCGTACTCAAGACGCTTTGGATTTTGTGGGTAGTATCCGCTGAAAACCCTCACGAGACAACACTCGTCCTACTAGGGACACCTAGGGGTTTAACGGCTTGTTGCATACGCTAAATGCAATCGTGTTTCCTACGAAAGTGTGAAATATCTTAGTTTAGTTTATTCGTGGACGAATAAAAAGATAAGTGTGGGGGTATTTGATATACACGTAAATGTATATATTTTATCCGCTTATTTATCTAGTTTTCTATTTAAAATAGTTAATATTGTGTATTTATAGCTGTGTTTTCAGATTGTTGATAAAAAGATTGGTTTAGAGCATTTGATGGATAAAGCATGAAGAATTTGCTTAAACAGAGTGAAGTTGAAATTACTAAAGCTTGAAGAGTTTAAAGCTTGAAGAACGGTTGCAAATAGAGTTCAGTTGGGTAGATTTGGCTCACTAAAGACTCATGTTGCATTCACATTAGCTCATTTGCAAGGCCTCTCACTCTATAGCTGCGTTCACACTAGCTTATGTGTTAGTTGGGCTAATTCTTTAGTCCCACATTATGGAATTTGCCAAGGAGCCATTGTCATATCAGCTATAAATACACTTTATCTCATTCATTGTAAAACACACTTAGTTTTATTCTGTAATTCTCTTCTTGGAATAAAACTCTTCTTCTCCATTTCTCTTAGTTGTTATTTTATTTTATTTATGTTCATGTTATTTAGTTTCTTTTTATTTTTTTTCTTTTAGCTATGTCTAGCTAATCCTCTTTGATTAGGGGGTGATGACGCTAATAGATATGATTCATCATGAATCACATAGCCAATAGATGAGGATTTTATACATGTAGATCTAGATTTGAATCAAGGGTTAAATCTGAACCTTCATATTCTTTGTCGTTTAAGAGCTATGCTCCTTCACAGGGTATATTCGTGTTCGATCTAACAATTATCAGATTTAGATCTAATTTTAGGGTTTTAGAAATTAATTAGTGAATCTGTCCTGATAGTCTATGGTTGTTTAAGAGCTCAGCTCCTGCATAGGCTATGCTTGTCGTTATTTACTTATTTGTTTCTAAGAATCTATTAATCGTTGATTCGTGTTTGTGACAGAAACATGAATTAGATCTATATTTATTTGTTGGCTATTGATGAGTGTGAATCTAATCTATGTCATTATCCCCTAATTGCTTTCTCTTATTAGATAAATCTCTCTTCTTTATTTAATTGTTGTTATTTTCTGTGTTTTCAATCAATCAAAATCTTGGAATAACTTGATTGGATTTATTAATTAAAATACTTTTGGTCCCAGAGTTCGACACCCTCTACAACAATCCTTGTTGTTTAGGAAAGCTGAACGGATTTTACAGTTGTTTACAATTGTATAATTTGTTCGCAAACACAACACATAAATTTTCTTTTATTCAACACATAAATATACTTTATTTTATTCAACACATGAATTTGTATTTTATTCAAGACATGAATTTTCCTTATTTTCCAACTTGGAATGAGGCCCAATCAATTACCATATAATGTTAATTATATGGATTCCCAACAACACATGTATATAATAGCAACGATAAATAATCAACCATCATCCAGAGTGCATTCTACACTGCATAAGCATCAAATATAAATATTTAACGCTTATAACAGCCTGTCAATCAATCGATCGACATACAGCTAATTATTTGGGATTAGTGTACGCCACATATCATCCCAACACCCGTGTGGGGTTTCAAATCAACAAATACAGATTTTATTTGTGCAGTTGGGCGAAGTGTAAAATTTATCGTCCCAATCAATATCCTTCAAATGGGTGTACATAAACAAACCGTCCAATTTGTTTATAATTATTTATTTTACATACACGTTAAAAATTATATTTTTAACTATAAAATATTTTATTCATTCCACATCACATAATCAATTTTTCACAACACATCAATCAAACAAACAAGTCATCCATGGTCTGTGGACGATGGGTGTCGGGTGCTGCTAAGCACCGTCTGCATCCTAGTATATATTTCAACTAGAAAATAAATTAAAAGTGAGAAGTTCTCACCAAGGGTTCCACTCCACCATTTTATTTCTGAAATTTAGAACAGTCTGGATCTGCCCGTACTTCCAACGCAGTCGTCTCCACGCTGTTCATATTAAAATTACATTTTTAATATGATGTTCTATACATTAAAAATCATATTTTTAATACTCTACCAATATAAAAATCATATTTTTATTCTTTCTATAATATAAAAATCATATTTTTATTCTTCCTATAATATAAAAATCATATTTTTATTATCTCTATAATATAAAAATCATATTTTTATTCTTGAAAAATCAAATCTTTTCATCCTTTATAAATAAATAAGAATCTTATTATTTTCTCTATGTAAACAAAAATAAAATTGAATTTAAAACATACCGCTGAAATGGGTGGCTCGCTGACTTGCTGGGCTTACTGGTTCGGGTCCTTTTAGTGGAGGATGGAAGCGGAGATGATTGGTTGGCCAACGGTGAGGGGAGCGGTGGGGCAAAGCGCGACTGGGTGGGGGGCTGGAGTTGAGCGCGGCGCCTGGGTCTTTGGGCGTCGGAGTGGGACAGGAGGTTGATGGTGGGCAGAAAGGAGTGGTAGAGGCTCCAAGACTGGGCGACGCGGCTTGCGTTTCAGAGGGAGGAGGAGGGGTCTAACGCCAGCGAACTGGGGAAGAGGGGGAAGATCGGAGGCGCAACGGGAAGGGGCGGCCATCACTAGAGGTGCGTTGGCTCCAGGAGCGAAGGGCGCAATTCGGTCTGGCGAGGAGAGGGGCTGAACGAATTTGAGGATTAGGGAGAAACTGTCGGGTTTTAATTTGTGAGGAGGGAGGGGTTAAATATAAATATATATATTATTTTAATTTATTTTATAAAAGGGTTGACTTTTTGTTCAAACCCTAAATGAGACCCAACAACTGTCATCCCCAGCTAATAACCCCCATTCCAAACACAATGGGATATGTATCGTAAGCCAGTTCGGCTGTTTCGACCAGTTTCCATCAAAACCAAAATATAAATCTATATATTGAATTCGAACGCTCATTTCAATTTACTGGGGCCACATACAGACTCGAAAAATTCCCACAAAATATTTTCTAGCTTCGTATTGACGATACGGTACTAACAAAACTAATTTCATTAAATTCTGAGACCGTTTGAAAAATGACCATTTTCTGGTTGATTGAAATTGACAGAAACTGTCAAAACACGTTTTCTTTCGCCACGCTCACATACTGATTCAGAAAATTATGAATTTTGGAATTTAGCAATAACTTGAAATCATGGATCCAACAAAAGTGGTTTCATTGAAAACAGAGGTCATTTGCAAAATTTCCATTTTTATGGGCCAGAATTCCATAGCGACTATTCTGAATTTTCATCTGGTTATAACTTTTTATCCCCGCTATGAAATTTCAACTTTTTCGGATTCGTTGGAAAGATATTCTCAATTTATTCTAATATTTTTGATTTCGCTAAAATCCGATTTATTTTGAATCCTGTACATTCATTTGAACTTTGAAATCGAATTTTCGAACTACCGCACCATTTTCAATTCCTTTTGTAATTAAAATAAAATAATTATATTCTAACATCGATTCAAATAAATACATATGTTCTAATTCTATTCAAAATAAATTTCTCATCGTTATTATTTAAAATAATTCATTTTAAATATTCAAAATTCATTAAAATTTCCAAAATAAAAATTTTAAATTAGCTCGGATTTCCGGGTTATTACAATGTTGTTTAAGTTTGAAAAAGTCTGCTATATGATACTTCACTATTATAACATGTTGTATATTTTCTACTATACTTTGTCCTTGCGTTGTGAGTTTTTTGATAGGTTCCACTTGTGCTTACCTACTCTAATGATCGTCCATAGCTGCCGTACACACCTTTCATTGCATTATTCCTCTTATTTAGTGCGAGGATATGGGAAGTCATCACAAACGATGTCCAAATTATATTAAAACCCTTTTAAATTAATTTGTAATTATTATATTTTAATAACGATTTCTATAGCGACTATTTTAAAATTTGATTTGGACATAACTAACAAATTATAACACAAAATCTGGACTTTTCTCTTTCACATGAAAATTATAATCAACAAGATTCCAACGTTTCTTGTTTCATGGAAATCCGACTAATATTGGATTCTGTGTATTCAGTTGAAGTTCAAAACTCAATATTACGAACTTCCGCGTCATTTCGAGCTCGATTTATATTATATATAAACTTAACGTTTAAACGTCGTTTTTAATAATGAATTAAATATTAAAATCCATTAATATTCTAAATATAATATTTAAAATAATAAATTAAATTAAATATTTGACTACCAAAAATATGGGACATTACATTCTTCCTCCTTAATAGAATTTCATCCCCGAAATTACTATGGTAAGAAAAATGTCACAAAACCATTAATTTTCAAATCCAATTTAATTTAAATCAAAAATTAATTCATTATTATTAATAAAACTTTTCAAAAATATCAAAAGTATTCTAACACCGTAAATTCTCGGAAAAATTCGGCAGAGTCTCCCCTGTACGGAGTGACATCTGCGACATTGCACGAACAAATAATATATGTATATCGACCCACACGGTCGGAAAACAAAATTCAAAACCCAAAATTTTATATTTTCGTCTAGGTGTACCCTTCACGAGCGCTATTGAGCATACTTTCTCAACTTATGTGCAATCTACGCAATCAAAATCAATCTTAAGCCATCTGACACCTGTATTTACTCAGTTTAATATATAAGTAACAGATATATGAAATTCTAATTAACATTTCATTTATTAACCAGAACAACTAAGTAAATTCCCATAATCAAACATATAACATCATTCATATGCAAACACGGGATTAAATTATCCTGTTTCCATTCACATGCGATTCCATTTTAAATTTTATACTGGAATTCATTTCTTTGCTTTCAATTTATTAAACTCTTAATAAATTGTTAATTAATTTTATTCAAATAATAAATCGTATAATCAACAACCAATACACAATGAACTCAATCAATCCATTGAATTTACATTCGATATTAATATTTACATTGATTTATCATATTCGAACATCAATCGATTAACATACGATTAATTTCTATGTATTATTATTCATTTAATTTCCAAATTCCAAATCTATTTTATTCAATTTCAAACCCGTTTCTCAATTTAGTTTCACTTAACCAGGTTAAGTTCCAATTCAGAATTTCAATCCCAATTAATCAACACACAATATCTCAAAATTATTTCTTTTCTATACAAAAATAAGTTTAGGTAAAATTATTTCATTTACCCTCTTTACAAAACTACATTGTATCCATTACCAGTTTAATGTTTCCTAACACTTAAACCGATCAACCAACACAATACAAAACATTTGTATATTAAATCTACGAATATGCTCTCATACATACATACATATATACACTCAAACTCAATCTAGGATATTACTAATCCCATCTCTATCGAGTTATGCCACAGAGTCAAGGTTATTACTAAATCAATAACTCTGATACCACTGTAACGCCCCGGGGATTTTCGACCCTGAAAATCGATACAAATACCCCATGTCGACTATTCAAGCATAAAAAACACTGGAACATTAATCGAAAGAAGTTAGAGGGTGAGATAAGAAATAAAGAAATATTAGAATAGAAGAAGAAGAACCAACATAGAAACAGAGTCTCACATCGCAGCGGAACAAAATATAATATAGAAATAAATCTTTACGAAGAGCTTTGAAATAAAACTTATAATCATTAGAGTACACCAATACACCTGGACAATTATAATATCCTGTCCTCATATACAACACAAAGTGAAATAACAACCATATATCATACGTCAGGACTTCTCCAACTTGTCTCTGGACTTCGCAGCATCCGATAACCTAAACCTATACAACCCAGTCTAACCCAAGCATTACAAACGCCAGATCAATCTGGTGAACCAAAGTGAGAAAAACGCACTAAGTTTAAAGGTATAACACAACATGATTTAAAAGTTAAAATCTTTTCAAAAGAAAAGGATAATCGTAAGACCAACTCCACACATAAATAAGGATGGTTTTTACCTTACAGTAACCTAAAACATTTTTGAAACCAATATATTTTCTTATATTATAATAGTGTCTAAATACAAATAAATATCAATCTAGCAGAACACTTGCATCTGATCCTCTACATATATAGTATACAATCAAAACCGCGGGCTCTTATTGGAGAATGGATTTCCATGGCATGGTATAGGAAACCGCCTTTTCGATAATGTACCTTCGGAGATGAATACATTGGGGTTTAACAAGAACATCTTGCAACCCAGGATAAACATGACCGACCCCTCACTTCGCTTGAAAGTACCGAATATATAATCACTACGGTTGGGGGCCAGCCAACCAAATCGATAGCATGCATACAATTAAAATAAAAGGGACAACCGAAGGCATTTGATTTCTTTAGATCAATTAATGATATACCCTTTTGATGGGTGTGACCCACATAGCCATGCGACCTACCCGATTTAAACCATATCCCGTTTGATGAGGCTCGAGGTTTAACATTACCTTTAGAATAACATATCACCATTCACTTTGAATGCCACATCATCAGATTCACCGGATATCACTAATTGACATCCGAAAAAATATTCTACGTATTTAGCTAGGAGAAGGTGTACAACCTTCTCCGCCATCAACAGAAATACATTTGTAGAAATCAACGTACGTGATTACTTCGGAAATACTTTGTCAGACAATCGTCCATACGAGTCATCCAGGAACAGAATGAACCGAAGGCATCCTCCTACTACATCCTATATAGGTATCACTCTGAGGATAAGTAGCAAGTAGTCCTTGCAATCCGTAGAATCCAATCACGACAGAATCAATGTCGAAATATCTCTGGCCGATAAACCAGAGAAATTCAACAAGTGGTCCTTCCGTTTATGAAGATCCACGGTCTTCAATTGCTCCAACTTAAATTTGCATCTTCACGTATTTGCTAGTCCGGAATAGTTTTCAATTATAAATTCGATCTCGGTCTTTCTGTATCAACAATCATATTGGCCATATTTGATAGTCGGTTATTTAACTATCAAATAAATAATTATGAAAATAAATGAGTTCACTGATTCAGTATTCGACATTAGTTGGCCTCGTTAATTAAACATCTGTTAATTATATTATTTATATCTTCCAATATTGGAGTTTATCTTTTACTTCTTATTACAAATAAGAATATTCTTAAAATCATTTTATTTGCTTATAAAATTTTTCGAATATCGCTTTCGATATCACTTACGGAAATCATAACTTATGTTTCCCTCAATTTCTCTCGTTTTTAAACTAACACCATTCTTGGATAATCGTGAAGTCGTTCAAGTTGGGGTATTTTATTTACCTCTCAGACCTTGACCAACAACATTCATATCTTCAGAATGGATGGAAGTTTATTAACCACACGTTTCCCTTCGGAATCCTTATTTAAATCTCAATAATGTTTACTTAATTAATTATTAAGTACACTATTATTATACTTCTCTATTAATCTTTAATAATCCTTTATAATGTTATACTCGAGCTTTGATTCCAATATAAATAGAATCCTTTATAAAATTTCTTAAATATTCCTCAAACAAAAATACTATATTTGATTTAAAATCATTTATAACTGTGTTTAAAAATCTAATATAAATATCTTTCTAAATCTTATATAAATATCTTTATAAATCTTACACTTATCTTTTACAATTTTGATAATTGACATCTCGTACGAATCCTTATATTTAATTTTATCAAAACAATTCAACTTATCAACAGTAACAAACGTTACAGATTTCATTTCAACACTTTGTATTTACCTTTATTACAACTTTCCAAATCATTACGACAACTTATGCGTTGTCTAAAATCACATAGCGATCCTTTAAAGATCTTTAGTTTATAAATCAATGGTTCAATTTATTATTTGTACCTATTGTTACAATTCATTATTTTCCAAAACTCTTACTTCATTTACAAATTCCATTTGTAAATTATTATCAACAACTAATATTTTGATTTCATTTTTAAATTCTTAACTTCCTTTTACAAAATTGTTTGTAAATCATTTACGATAACTTATGTTTGTTGCCGTTTCCGAAATCTTTTATTTATCTTATATTCTCGCCTTCGATTAATATTCCGAACTTCGGAACATAACATTTCGAACTTCGGAATAGTTTCAACTCTGCTTAACATTCTGAACTTTAGGATATCGCATTCTGAACCTCGGAATAAATCTCACTTAGCCATTTCATACCATTTTCCAATTTCTAAATTTCCTTTTTCTAACTTTAAATATTTAGTAAATATTTGATTTAAGCTATCAGATTCGCTAAAAACCCCATTTATAATTTTGTTAAAAAAACTAGGTTTTAATATAAAGCCCTTACATAAACACTTTTCAAAATTTAATTGGATTCATTTCAACTTCGATCACTTTTTAAATGAATTTCAAATAAAAAGAAATCTCATATATTATTATTAAAAACAATAATAATTCACTTCAATAATTAACTACAGTAGACATAGTTAATTTCTTAATTTACTAAAATAAATAATAAATTCCTTTTTAAAATCTTATTAAAACTAAAACAAATATTAGTTAGACCATTTCGTTAGATTAATTCAAAACCAATAATTTTATAATCATTATTAGTTAAAAACGGTTGACTTATTCAACCCAAACCACAATTATCTCGTTAATCAATTTCGATTGGTGCTTCCTTTAAATTAATTAATAATATAAATAATTCCACTTAATTATTTCTTAAACCCAATTATTCAAATCTTAACCATTTGGTTAAGTCCAACTCATTTGCTTATAAATCTTATTAACATAAGCATTTGTTTTATAAAATAATTTAATAATTATTTATAACTTTAAATAATAACGTTTATTTTCTTATTATTAAACTTCTATTCAAAATAATATAATTCAAATTCCATTTAAGTTATAAAATAAATTCTATAGCTTTATTTCCGTCGACTTACCTGGCGGTAAATCAATATTTATAAAACAATTGATTTGTAGGCCGTATATAATTGATTACTCAACCAATATTACCCATTGGTTTTAAAAAAAAACAAATGTTGAATCTTAGGTCAACGGTCAACAACCAAATCAATCATCTAATCGGAAATAGTTCATATAATGATCATATGAGAATAAATACCATTAAACATATTTGAGGAATCTCGTTGTATCCCTCTAACCTGTTCTTCCCTGTATTCAAACAGGTTATCTCAAATAATATTATTCAATTCAATTTAACTAATTATTTCTATAGCAGTAAATAACGACTATTTATCATCAACCAAATTACAAAACCATTCAAACAATTTAACATGTTTATTTTTTAAACATGGCCAACAAGGTAAGTTACCTTAACCGGGACCACTCGTTAAACTAATGATTTGGTGCTTCACTGAATTTAAACATAGTTTAATTTTGTCGGTTCAATCAACATATGAATATATATTTAACAAACAACAAACAGTTACCCATTAGCAACCATAACACACAAAATAAAAACCCAACTTATATAAAATATAAGCGGGAGAACTGAGTGAATTTAACTCAATTTGATTTTCGTTTATCGTTCAAGCTGATCGATTTCAGTTAATTAAACAAACTTTTAAATTAATTGAAATTTTCGGTTCCTTCGTACTTTATCCAAAATGATTCCATGATGTAGATCTCGTTCCCATGATTTCGATGCATTTTGTTTTGCTCAATTGGGACCTAGCTGCAACAAGATATTAATGTTTAAAGTTAATGTTATTTAATTTATAATAAAAATTCCTAATTATAGTTTAAACTTCACTAACTTCATTAAAAAAATTGGGCCAGTCTGTTTATTCTCCATTCAATGCCCTTAGTTCTCAACTGTGTGCTCCATTGCACAAGACCTCACCGCGCATGGTCTGTTCCTAGTCAAGATTTTGATATTAGTATACATAACTACTTTAATTACTCATTAATTAATATAATTACTTTCATTCTATGGGAATAAGGCTGATAAACTTCTGAGTAGCACAAAACCAGGCCCGATCGAAATCCTTCGTGCCTTTCTCGTTTGGAACCTTCAACCCACGCTCCCATCAAACTCCCACCGCCGCAGCCACCCACGACCCACTAGATTCCGATCATACCAGTCCCCAAAGTGCGCCCAAACATCCTAGCTACCTATTGGAACCTCTTGTTACTCCGCCTCCCCGTTTACACTCGATTTCACTTCGAATGACAGCCCTTCTCGACCAAAATCCGATCGCCAGAGAGAACGAAACCCCGTCTCCACCGCTTAGATTAAAGAACACGTTGAGCCGAGCAAGTTCATAGTGGGTAGTTCTCGAATTAGTGAATGGATGTTGAGATTTTGAGTAGAGAAGTATCGATCAATTTCAGCCATGGGATGTATTTGTGGCGGCTAAAAAATAATGTTGACCACAGACAAAATAATTGATCGAAAATAGGGTTTGCAAGTGAACGTTATATGTATATACATATGTGTACACATAAGAGGATTTGGGAAGGATTTATTAATATTTATATTATATATAAACTTAAAATTGAGGTATCTTATAAAAACAAACTCTTACGATCTCCGTTTTTGGCAAAATAATGTAATTCTAGCATAAAAAAATATATTCCAAACACGATGGGACATGTTTCATCAAATTCCAAGGTCATCTGTGAAAAGTCATTTATAACCGACAAGCTAAAAATCACGGGTTTAAATTTCCCACGATCGTAAATTAAATTCAATCAACTTGAAACTTTGACATTCTACTAGACCTTTTCCTTACGGATTCAATGAAATTTGTTTCGTTAAAATCGGATTTTGTTTGGTTAGTCGTTTATTCCTTTAAAGTTACCCCTATCTAAATTGGTCAAAATAATATAAATGATTAAGGCATTTATCATTGCCACAATCAAACGGCAAGTCTGATTGACACGAAAATTGAAATTATATAATACTATATGATTAATCAATACAAATCCAGCAACACAAGTTTCATCTCATTCCGAGACTGCTTCCTGGTACGCTATTTATATACGCCAAAAACTGCTATTTTGGACACCAAAATACCCAATGTCCAAAAATAACAAACCTCCTACCTATCCTAACTCTAAACGTCGATATGAACTCAACGGAATTGGTTTCATAGCTTAATCTGATTGTCTGCTCATGTTATACACAAATACCTCCCTATTAAATTAAATTAATTTAATCACGTGCTATAGAAAATGATTGGATGTTTACAGCTGCCATGGTCACATATGACACCAGTTTTCCATGAAATTTAATACCTTACAGTAATTTAATGTTAGGTTCCAATGAAACTAATTTCGTTGAAAACGGACTTTGTCCGCAAAACGACCACTTTTAACGCTTATGGAATATCGAATAAAATATTATAAAAATCTAAAATAATTAATTAAAATAATAATAAATTATTATTATCATAAATACCCAAACGGAAATATCATATAGCTTCAAATACAAATCATACAACTCAATATCATTTGTTTCGAGTAAAACAATGTCCAAATTATATTAAAACCCTTTTAAATTAATTTGTAAACGTTATATTTTAATAACGATTTCCATAGCGACTATTTTAAAATTTGATTTGGACATAACTAACAAATTATAACACGAAATCTGGATTTTTCTCTTCCATATGAAAATTATAACCAACAAGATTCAAACATTTCTTGTTTCACGAAAATCCGACTTATATCAAATTATGTATATTCAGCTGAAGTTCAAAACTCAATATTACAAACTGCCATGCCATTTTGAGCTCAATTTATATTATATATAGAATTAACGTTCAAACGTCATTTTTAATAACGAATTAAGTATTAAAGTCCATTAATATTCTAAATATAATATTTAAAATAATAAATTAAATTAAATATTTGACTACCAAAAATACGGGACATTACATTGTAAATTAATGCACTGGGTTTATCAAGGAACGGTTAGAATAGGAATGAAAGTTGATACCAAAATAGCAGATGTTCATTGATATGGCACCTAAAGAGCAAGAAGTCGGCGACAAGTATGTTGTTATAACACTAGATGAGCATCAACTGCATTACGCCATGAAATTAGGATTTCCTGCGACTAATAATGTAGCAGAGTATGAATCGATGGTGGCTAGTATGACCTTGGTAAAAGAACTCAAGATTCCATGGAACCAAGTTTTTAGTGCCTCTCAACTCATGATAAACCTACCTAAGATGATATACCAAACTAAAGATCCAAATTTATCACAATATGTCAAAAAGATATTGGAAATACTTGAAATGTTTGAAGATTTTTTGATACATCAGAAACCGAGGGGAGAAAATTCCTAGGTAGATTCACTGCCTAAATTAGTCAAATCCAGAGGAGCACTAGAAACACGATTAGTTTCTGTTGGATATCAGCAATTCCAAGCATTAAGAAAAAAATCTATTGTGTTAACCAGATCCTAAACAAAGATACAATGTAAGGAAAAGGAGAGGATGACGTCTGAACCTTTGTCCGAAAGCCAAAACTTTTTCGGAGGTCCCAATTGAAGCCACTAAATGACACTAATACAGGAATATATAAATAAAGAGACGCTGCCTTTAGATAAAACAAAAGCAAGGAATATTAAAAGACAAGCTTCCAATTTTATCGTAATAGATGGAATTATGTACAGAAAAGGTTATGTATTCCCATACTTAAGATGTGTAAATCCTAAGGATGACATAAAGCTGTTAGTCGAAGCATATGATGGATTTTGCAGGGATCATTCTAATGGAATAAAATTGTCCAACAAATGATACGATAAGGATTTTTCTGTCTACAAATAATCAAACAAGCCGTCGACTTGATTAAGAGATGTGACAAATGCCTAAGGTTTTCTAAAATCCCTCGCTTACCCCCAAATGGATCAACTCCTATAACGAGCCCATGAACGTTTGATGTATAAGGAATAGATCTTATTGGGCCCTTACCAATTTCCAAAGGAGGATCAAAGTACGTCGTAGTGGCAATCAACTATTTCACTAAGTCGATGGAATTAGAGCCGCTCTCAAAAATAACTTTTGGAAAAGTTTTGAGGTTTTTCATCAACAATATAGTAACAATGTTCGGGATACCCTAAAAGATCATATTAGGTACTTGAAATCCGTTTGAAAGTGAAGAACTTTCACAATTTTGCTTCAAAAATGGAATAATAAAAGTTTCTCATCGGTTGCACACCCGAAAGCCAATGGACCCGTGGAAGACGCAAATAAAACAATCAAAACCATACTGAAGAAGAGGTTAAGTATAGCAAAAGGAAATTAGGTGGATGAGTTACCCCTGGTCCTTTAGGCTTATCAAACATATACTAAAACAGTTATTGACATACCCATTACTCTTTAACTTTTGGTTGTGAAGCATTTCTCTCGGTTGAAATAGAAGTACCGTCCTATAGGAGAATTGCTTATGCCTTCGAAAAAATCGAGGAATTAAGATAGTCTTAGTAACGATATTTTTTGTTAACACCCGCACTAGGTTTGACAATGCATATGTGTTGGAGCTTAGGAGATGATTAGCTTCAAGGTAATTGAAACGCAACATAGTATCGAAAATTGAACGAGTTCCACCATTCCCTAGGCATCCAGAACTTATGTCCGAAGATTATTTTTACTCTTCCCTCAGGGAGGAGATCATCATGCTTACGAGACTATAAGATCCATGATAACCTCGGGGAAAGGGCATCATGAGTTAAAAGAGAATGACACCTTCATGCGACAATTACCTTCAACCCCATGATAAAAAATATACGTCATCTTAAGAGGAAAACTGGATAATGCATCACAATGACTAGGTTGTTAACATATCATAAACCTAAGGATTATACGATACTTCCACATCAATCTGGACTTAAAGAAGGCCTTGATTGTGTTAGTTATCAAGTCGCAAGTGTGTAATGAGTTTCCTACCACTGTCGTGCTACATTAGGCTTACTACGAAAGAGTTAAGTCACATGTTTGAAGGTTCAAAAGCAGAGATTCCTCGGTTTTGCCCAAGGCCTTTCCTCTTTCGAAATGATTGTGATTAACCCTTTCACAAGAAAGGATAGCGTTAACTTCCTGTCTAATTATTACAAACACAATAGGATTATCAAATCGGGAAACGGTTAAGTCCCAGACTTCTCCTTTTTATTTATTGCGGATATATTACAAGAATGAAAAAGTCACCAATTTGATTGAGAAATTAGGGTTTTGTCTTGAAGAAAAGAGTACAAGATTGCGAATTTGAAAATTTGGTCCCGAAAATGAGATCCCTAGCATCTTATTTATAGACAAATTAGTCCTCGTTTGTCATTGGGCCAGCAGGAGTCCTTTTCCGGGTTCAACAGCTATGTGTCGACCACTTTTCCCCTTTCGATCCTAGTTGCCTTAGCTCTCGACCACTCATGTGGCCTTATTGATGGATATAACATAGTTTTTAGGGTGCCGGTCTCGGTTCTCGGGAGGATCGTATTGCTCTTAAGAGTATCTCTTTGGCATTGTTTTCTTCCTTTTGTATTGATACCAAACCTACCGGTATGGATGGCTTTGATATAGGCTTTTGGCATCCGGTTATAAGCTCCTGCTTTTTCTTTAGATCTTCATGATGTCTATATATGGGCTTCGATTACTCATGTTTTAGGGGGTCGTCAGCCATTTTGGTATTGACACTGAGTAGATCAGTCTCGATAGCTGTTCTTTGTAGAAACTATGAATCACTCTCAGTAAGTCTCCGAAGGGGGTATTGACCTTTCAGAGGGGTGCTTTTGGTGCATTATTTTTCAATTTCGTGAATTGTCTCTCTATGATTACCGACCATTTTTTCTGATGGCTGGTTCCCGGATGATTCTTCTTATGTTTCAGATCTTTGTGCTTCTGCTGCTTCGTCTCTTTTGTATTGGCACTAAGCAAGTTAATGCCGATAGCCCTTTCGCCCTTCTTGGTTTTAGGTTGTAGGCTTCCATCCCTTCTTTTCATCTACTTCTAATTTCAGGTGACTTGCCTTCGGTAATGTACTCTCATTAGCTACCTTTTATGTCGGAACTACCCTATCGGTATTCTTTCTCCACATCCGATCTAAGGTCCCTTTTTTGACGATGGTGCCAGTTGCTCATTGTCTGAATGCTTCCCTTATGCTTTCATCTTTATCCTGCACCAGGCCTTTGCCTACGGATTGCGCTTTTATGCTCATGATGGTCTGAAACCCCTTCACCGCCAGCCTGTCTCGGTGTTAATTTTGGTAGTAGCATTTTCCCCTAGTGAAGGGGTATTTTCGACTTTTCTAGTCAAACCCCTTTTCTGGATTCTTTCCTGCATTTTCTCTATATGAATTTCAACAATTGATATTTTGCGTTAGTCTTTACATGGTTTCTGTAGTTATTTGCATGTCTATTAGACGAAGTGTTTTTCGGGATTAAGCCTTAACTATATATTAGACCTGTATCTATGGTTGCATGCTCATTTATGCTTTATAATATATTGGAAAACAAAGAAAGGATCTTAGAAAACTTCCTGGTTTTCAAGCGTGAATAGGCCTTTCCAATAATATTGCATTCTACAATGAGGTGTTCATGATACCATCTCTATGATGGGTTACTAGATATAGAATGGAAGGCTAAAGATCCATATTCAGGGGCTTACTGCTAACCGATTTTTTGGTCTAGTTCCCATGAGTACATCAGACACGCTCAACTCAACACATCTCGTGGAGCTAAGGCCGAGAGAGACACTTAGGAGCGAAGGAAATAGGATCGAGAATAGACCACGTCGCTCAGAACCTCGCAGCATCCAAAACACATTTCTGAACCGAGGCCTCAAATCCTGAAGGAGTCGCAAGCCCCAAGCGCCCGTATCTATGGTTCTCACGCCCCTTGAGAGGATGACTTCGCACCTGTAGGGTGCGAAATTTCACAACCAAAGCCATGTTCGAATTTTGTGTAGATGTAGTTGGCGGGTGCGAATTTCTGCATGTAGTCCCCCATTCTTACCTACTCCTACCTAATCCTACCAAGCCCCTCTTCGATAAATAGCCCATAGCCTCACACTTCAAAAGGGTTGGATTTCTATCACTTGGCACCTCCATAGAGCTTCATGAGACTTATTAATGGCATCTTCTATTTGAGGAAGTAGAAGGATTAAATAGTCTTTTCCCCAAATATTTGGCATATGACAATTATGAATGTGAATGTAATGAAATATCATGAGCATATCTCTACTTTGTAATTCTTGAGTGACAAATAATATTCCAACGCCTTTCCAAAGTGGATGTAGGCCTCTCCCAGGGTCGAACCACTATAAATTCTTTGTAACATTTACCGCTTTCTTTTATTTAGTCTTGCGACCAAAACTATAATTCCTAGTAATAGGAATCTTTGGTGTTTTCGACATTTTTGCCGTCAACATTTGGTGCTTTCACTAAGAACTGAACTCAAGTTTTGCATCTTTGTCGCACGTTATCGTCTCGACTTCGATGAGCTTGAGGTTCCATTGCTAAACCTGCCACCAAGTCCGCTTACGATGGTAAAGCGACCAAAGAACGCAATGATCGGTTCTTCACCTGAGGCCGGGACCTCCCAACTACCTCAACCGGTGGACATCCCGACAACTAATGAAAACATCCCTCCTATTGTGGACCCTGAAGTGACTACAACACAAACTCAGATCTGTATGCTTAATGAAAAATATGAGAACACAGCGGTTGAGCTCAATCAAGCAGTAAGGAATAACATCAACCTTATGCGACAACTTCAAGAAAGTCAGTGCATTGTCGCTCGACTTCAACTAGCTCGAAACAATGCTCGACCTCGACCAACTACCTTGAAAACTTCCTCTTCCAAGTCAAGGGTCCCACATCAAAGAAGGAGGTTTAGCCTCATCAATAACGTCACCGCTCGCACCAGTGCCCTCGATAACGGCAATGGTCATGCCAACGGCAATGGGAACAGCAACGATGACCGAACTACAGTCACATACAACGAGGGAGCACAATACCGAGATCGCTCTCGCCTAGTCATCAATGACGGACTGGGTCTGACCAACCAACCCCTTCCTCGACAAAATTCGACTGTCACCGATCGAGGTGATAGGCGTACTATCCCAGTGCCTCGCGCTTCTCCGGAACAGGACCCGCATCAGCCCGCTCCGCTCTACCATCTGCACTAGGATCCGATTATAGATATTGAGGACATGGAAAAAGACGACCCATACATCCATCATGGAAGACGCCCTCACAATAGATCCCCAGAACCTTGCCAAAATCCTTGGGTCCCGATGGCGGATCCCTATCCAACTCATCTCCCAGACATGGTTCGGAGAATCATGAGGGAAATGCGAGGGAACGTGCATGGCTCATGGGAGGCCCACATTAGACGTAACCCATTCACTAGAAGAGAAACGAGGCCGAATGGCCGTGATGCTTCAGCATGTCACTCTACGATCCAATCAAATGCAAGTGCTTCCCAGTCTTCCTATAAGGGACCACTTTACTTTGGTTCTCTCGCTTCCGAATTAATTCCATCAACAGCTTCGGCCAGCTGGCGACATAACTGGTCAAGCAATTCAGGGTGCATATCCCGACCCCGATGAACCCCCTCACTCTGTCCAATCTATACCAAGGGCCCGCCGAGTTGCTCAAAAGCTACTCTCCCGGTTCAACGTAGATCTCGCCGAAGTCTAGGATCCAGATCCTTGCACCGTACTCTTTCAGCTAGCCAAAGGTGTCCTCCCTACTTTCGAATTCGGGGCATCGATCGATCGGAAGCAGCCAAAAAGCCTCGACTCCTTCTATGAGAAGGTGGATCAGTACTTACGCTAGGAGGAGGCAAGATACAACCGGCTCTCTGCCACAAGTCGGCCCAAAGACCCTCAAGTAAACACCGCAAATAACAACCTTAGAGGAAGGAAAACCGGAGTGCCCTTCGATAAGAAGAGGGGGATGTCCCTGTAGGCAAAGACCAAACAATGGAAGGCAGGGTGGCTGAAACAACGGTCAGTCCCAAACGGAACCAAGGAAAACCGGCACTCACCGCGCTTTCGACACCTACACCCTATTAAATGAAGACTTGAAATAATTTACTTGGAAGTATGCAACACATTGCCGTATAAGAAGCCGTGTGTCAGAGAATCAACTGACTGCGAGAAGAACACCGGGAGGTACTGTCGATACCACGATGTGTACGAGCACGGCACCAATGAGTGCCGCCAGCTTAGGGACGCAACCGAGAAGCATATCCGTGAGATATGACTCGAACAATATGTCCAAGAACCCTTCCCTGCTAAAACAAACTCCTAGTCTCCGGCGCCAGCTTCTCCGGCGCCCGCCAAGGCAGCTCCGAGTCTATCTAACCCAAGGCGAGGGATCTTGATCAACACTATATGTGGTAGACCTTACCCCATGCACGATAACTTTCGGAAAATGGAGAAGTATGCGAGTTCCATAAATTATGCTACATATGAAGCTTTCTCCACTCTCAACGAATCCGCCCCAGCCAAGCTACAATAAACCATGCGGGATGACAACGTTTTCCATGAAAACGATTCTATTGGGGTGGATATCCCGACCACCGATCCACTAGTTATCACAATTCAGATCGGTGCCGCTTCTGTCAGAAAGGTATTAATTGACTCGGGAAGCCCGGTCAACATCATCTTCAAAACTGCTTACGACCAGATGAAGTTGGAAACAAATGATTTAAAGCCATGTCGCACTGCAATCCACGACTTTAATGGGGTCTCTAGTTCCTCAGTAGGAATGATCGACTTACGTGTGGAACTGGGTAAAGGGACCAGATCCGAGTCTGAATTATCACTTTCGTGGTTATAGACATCGATTCCCCCGCAACGCGTTCCTAGGGTGCCCTTTTCTCACTGAGTTTTGTGTTTGCATGGTGCCATGGTCTCTCTTAATGAAATTCTCGATAGAGAATGGGATCAGAACAGTAAAAGGCGATCAAGTAAGCCCCAGAGAATTTTATGTAATAGAATGGAAGAATGCGCGCAATAAGGACAAGGGAAAAGCCATGCCCACACCTTCTTGCGCCAAGGATATTTCAGCATAGCAATTAGCGGCGTCTGTGTCTTAACTCAGGCGCCATTGCCGTCTTTCCGATGATCTCGACCCATGGAAGGACGAAGAGCCCTCATATGAGAGGGCTACCCCGGTTGAACATACAGAGGATGTTCCTGTCAAGCTCAATGACCCGACAAGGGTGTTGAAGGTAGGATCGCAACTCCACCCCGCGATCAAAGAACATCTTATAGATTTCCTAAAGGCAAATTTGTATGTGTTCGCATGGACTCACTTCGACATCAAAGGCATCGACCCCGCTGTTGCTTGTCACTTTCTAAGCATAGATCCTACGATGCCTCCGGTCAAGCAGAAACGACGCTTCTTAGGACCCGAGAGGTCCAAAGCACTCGAGGAAGAGGAAGACCATCTACTCAACAACAACTTCATTCGCGAAGCCGACTACCTTGAGTGGGTCTCCGGTCCAAGACAAGAAAGCCAATGGTAAATGGCGAATATGCTTCGATTTGTCCAATTTAAATAAGGCATGTCCCAAGGACAGCTTCCCGCTCCCGAAGATTGACCAACTGGTTGACTCAACTTCCAAATACCAGCTACTATCTTTCATGGATGCCTATTCAGGCTATAATCAAATCCCAATGAATCTTCGTGACCAGGATCATACCTCCTTTATAACAGACCTCGGGCTTTACTGCTATCATGTCATGCCTTTCGGCTTCAAGAACGCCGGCGCCACTTATCAACAAATGGTTAATCGTCTTTTTAAAAATCATATCGGAAAATCCATGGAGGTATATGTGGACGACATGCTGGTAAAATCTAAAATATCAAGCGACCATGTCCACGACCTCTCCGAAATGTTCGATGTCCTCTGCCAGTACGACATGAAACTCAATCCCCTGAAGTGCTCCTTTGGTGTTGCTTCAGGAAAGTTCTTAGGTTTTATTGTTAACTCTTCGGGCATCGAAGACAATCCAGAAAAAATTCAAGCAATTCGGGATATTCAAATCCCCTAGAACATCAAAGATGTCCAAAGCCTGAACGGAAAGGTCGCTGCTTTAAGTCTGTTCATCTTTAAGTCCACCGACAAGTGCATTCCTTTCTTCGACCTACATTGAAAAGGGAAACACAACTTCAAGTGGACCTCGAAATGTGTTTCCGCATTCAAAGATTTACTGAATCACTTAGAGCAACCACCTATCTTATCTAAGCCCATGGACTATGAGGACTTATATGACTACTTGGCTGTTTCCATGCAGGCAACTAGCAAAGCGCTTGTGCGCCTTGAAGATCGTGTCTAACGGCCCATCTACTATATCAGCAAGCGACTAACGGGGGCAGAAAAGAATTATCCGAAGCTGGAAAAGATGGAATTTTGCTTATTGATTTCGTCTCGGAAGCGTCGACATACTTCTAGTCTCATCCTATAAAGATTTTCACTGATCAACCCTTACGACTGGTCCGACAGTGACCCGAGGCATCTGGGCGGCTGTTAAAGTGGAGCGTGGAATTAGGCCAATTTGAGATAACATTCATCCCTGCCGAACCATCCTCGTCCAAGCTCTCGCTGATTTCATAGTGGAATTCACTGCCCCCAAGGAGACTCCTGAAGAGAATGCTGGAGCTCCCGATGCTCGATTGAAATTGTTCGTGGACGGCTCCTCTAATAGCAAATGCTCCGGGGCCAGGGTCGTACTCATCACCTCTAAAGAACGCCCGATATATTACGCATTAAAACTAAATTTCCCCAATACCAACAACGATGCGGAATATGAGGCCTTGATAGCCGGACTGAGAATTGCGATCAAGCTCAGGTTAGAGACCCTCCAGATCTTCTCCGATTCACAACTTATCGTCCGTCAAGTGCAAGGAGAATATTAAGCGAAAGAGGGACGACTTGCCCTATACTTGGCCCGGGTTCAAGAGCTGCTCACCTACTTCAACCATTTTTCATCACCCACACTCCTCGAGAGCAAAATGAATAAGCGGATTGCTTATCCAAGTTGGCAAGCTTTGAAGATCTGCAACTTATGGGTTTCGCTGCAGTCGAGGTGCTTAATTCTTCGAGCATCAAGCAAGGGCAAACTAAGATGGTAATGAACGTCGAACCCGATCCCGAGTCCTGGACAACACCGATCAGGAATTACGTACAGCACAGGAATCTTCCAAGGCACTACAAAGAAAGGGGGTGCTCACCCACCAATCAGCTCGTTACCTTCTTATGGATGGAGTGCTCTACTACAGGGGTTTTTCTGTTCCCTTGCTCAGGTGCGTAGCCCATTGCGACGCCTTCCAAGTGCTAAGTAGTGTACATGAAGGCGAATGCTGTGACCAAACCAGGGGGCAAACCCTAGCTAGAAAATTACTCAAACATTGTTATTATTGGCCCACGCTTGATCAAGACACCACAGACTATGCTCGCAAGTGCGATAAGTGTCAACACTTCTCCAAGATCCTAAGAGACCCGCCTACCGAATTGTCCCAAATGGTCATCCCATGGTCGTTCGCCATCTGGGGAATCGACATCATCGGAACTCTTCCAATGGCTAGAGGCGGGGCACGGTACATCGTCGTCGTAGTGGACTATTTCACCAAGTGGGAAGAAGCTGAAGCCCTAACCACCATAACCACAAAGAAGATGACCAATTTTATTTTCCGCAATATCATTACCTGCTACGGGGTTCCCCAAGCTATCATCTCCAACAACGACACTCAATTTAAGAGCGTCGATTTCAAATCCTTCTGTCAACGCCATAGCATCGAAAAAAGATTTTTAGTGATGGCTCATCCTCAAGCTAATGGGCAAGTCGATGCGGTTAATAAAGTCCTCAAGTCCATCATCAAGAAACATCTAGAAAAGGCTGGGTGCATGTGGGCGGACGAACTTCCTCTAGCCCTCTGGTCATACCGAACCACCCATAAGATGGCGACTGCACACACTCCCTTCACCCTCGCCTATGGATCTGAAGTTGTTATCCCCTTGGAGCTCAAGCTTCAATCTCATTGAGTTACCTATTTCGATCCAAGGACAAACCAAGATTACTTTTGGGATCACTTGACTTGCTGGAAGAAAAGAGGAGTGAGGACGATCTCAGAGCCGCCTCCCAACGACAATGAGTAGCCCGATACTCGAATTCCAGGGTCCGGCATAAGGACTTCAATGTCGGAGACCTCGTCTTAAAGCGGATATTTCCCCTACCTACAGGCCTCGCACCTCGTTGGGAAGGCCCGTACTCTATACAACAAAAGTTTAGCTATGAAACTTTCAAACTCGCCACTGTGGACGGAGCTGAACTCCCAAGGGAATGGAATAGCAAACATCTCCACCGCTACTTTTCATAACTTAGTTCACAGTTGTTTATGCGTTCAAACAATGTTTTGCTGTCTGGAAATTCAAGGCATTGTAAAGGCCATAACAGCCAAAGTTATTAGTAGAAATGATGTTCTACTTACTACCTCTTTGATGTTTACTACTCATGTGATGTGTTTTGTTAGCCCTGACAACCAGCTTGAATCAAACATGCGATCGCTGTATCAGCACCCCCAGCACGGAAGCTGGTGCCGCCATCCCAACCTCGAGCCAACATCGAGGCTAAAACACTTGACTATGTCCGGCACCCCAAACACAAGAGCCGGCAACGCTACTCTAGTCGTCGCCCCACGGCGCGACCAATTATAAATAACCACTAAATCGAACCTCGACCCCATGCCGAGACAGAGGATAAATCGTTCCGCGTCCAAGTCCGGGCGACTTGGCGCCGCCACCCAACGATCGACTAAGAGTGACGGAAGTCTCTCTTCGCCGGTTGTGGGTGTCGGTCGAATCTTGGCACAACACCAAGACCGACCTTAAATCGTTTCTTCCCCGAAGCTCTCAAGGCTTAGGAGCAGCCTATGGCAACAATCGGACCTTACGAGCTAATGATCCGGGCTTACCTCTTCGGCGAATAAATGATGTCGATGGCTTGCCTCAACACAATGAACGATGGGAGAGCCACCCACTAGTCGTACCATAAATCGTGACGCTCTACGCCTTCGCTATACTTGGGATCAATCCCGAGCATCCTGTCTGGTTTTGCAAACTAAGGGTTTCCTGAGCTAAGGAAACTTACTGAAACCAGCACTCTATTTCACCCCTCTGGAATAATTAACCCAGAGCGTGGTACATAATCGCTTTTATGATAAATGTAACGATAACATGCTTATGCAAGTATAGGACGCTGGAAAACATAAAAAGAACATTTGAACACTTGACATAAACTGCGATCTTTACTACTTCACATTTCAATTTTCACACACACACACATACATTTAGCAAACTACGTGTTTAACATCTTTCTTTCTAATGACAGGGTGTACATGAGAACCACACCATGTCTTGAAAAATCAAAAGCGAGGGTCGTATTCACGTAAAATATCAGCCTACAATCCAAAATAATGGTAACTTCTGCTTAAGTTACTATCACTAATAGTGTCTTTTCTTCTTGTGCTTGTGTGTTTACTTCGCAGATTCGACACTTGACGGTTCCTCTCCAGTGCCAGACCTCTTTCTTCCTGACCCGCTCCTGCTTTCTCAGCCCTTCGGAGGAGTGGCTGACTCGTGAGAAACTAAAAGGCATCTCTCAGCTGCCCCATCACCGCTACAGATCTTAGTGATATCAACGAGAGCAGTATGCGGCATGGGCACGGGGGCACTTCTTACAGCAAGGCCCATCACCGCTTCACTCTTCTTTAGGATTCCCCTACCTTCCCACTCAGCCCTCTCCTTGGCCTCTCTAGTGGCCCGTCGTTTAGCGAGCTTCTGGGACTTATGCGTCGTGACATCACTGGCCTTGGTTTCCTCAAGGGTCTTGATGGCCCCCTGTTGGGTTATCTCGTCCTCCCTCTTCTTCTGGGCTTCATCAGCAGCCCTTTTCTTCTCCTCCTCCTCGTTGTTCCTCTTCCGCGCAACCGTCTCAGCAGCCCTCGCCTCAGCATCCCGTTTGGTATTCATTATGAGCTCTTGTCTGGCAGCCTCGTCCTGCCTCTGCTTCTCTTGCACCTCCTCGCACTTTGCCATGATCCGACCCTTTAGACTCTCTACGAGGTCATGCATCGAAGGCACGTCAGCCTCCATTGGGCCTCGGGCAGCTGCACATTGTCCATCTACCACCTCTCCTTCCTCGTTAAGGCTTTCATACATGATGGGGGTTATCCTTATGCCCGAGAAGGTATCAAGTTGATCGCCACCTTCACCAAATTGCATCTCTACAGGCCCTGGTCCAGATTCATTCGTTTGTGGGATCACGGCGGTAGGGCCTGAAGGCATGGATAACCCAGAAGGAGTTGCACAGTAAAAACGCAACATTTTTAGTTTGCCAATTCAGTAATCACGTCATCCTCAAGGATGCAGGGTAAAGGAAATTTACCTACAGTAAGGGATGGTGTAGAAAGGATAGGAAGGGTGCTTTTTAGCTATAGGTAATGTGAATCTGGTGTCCCCAAGAACTGGATATTCAGGGTTGTACGTAGTAGAGGCCTGGGCCAAGGCTCCGGGACCACTCACCATAACAGATTCGGGGGTCGGGGGCCAATAAGAACTTCCCTCTGCAAATGTATCCGCCATGGCTATGCTCTCAATGAGGATGGATTTCCCATTCTCCTTGTTAAGTCTGGCCAACCTCTGTCTCTCAACATCCTCTAGAAGCAGTTTTCTCCCTTCCTCTAGTTTCTCACTCTCCTATTCAGTCAAGAGTACAGTCATAAGCTAGCACTCATTCAAAGTACCCACATTCACTTGGCACAGATAACCCTCATTAGGGACCAACCTCTCCGAGGTTCATGCTAGCTTGCGGGAGTAATCTTCGACCCAAGAAAGTCCTCGAAACCTCAAGACCTTGACATATATATTCTGGATACCATCCTCAAAGGATAACCCAACACAAAATTATGCATCCTCCTGCTGTCCTCTCAGCTGCTCTACCTCCCTCAAATGGACGGCTTTTAGCCCCTCGTCTATATTTAACACATCCCTGTTGCTAGCTTTGACATCCTCCTTTGCCTTCCTTATCTCCTCAGGCGTTTTCAGCATGCAGCCTTACATTCTCCGCCCTTAGGGCTGCATTATCATTCTGAAGTTGGTAACCCTCACATTATCCTTTCTAGGTTGGTGCATGTTTGGACCGACTCATCCTTATCTCTCTTGAGGGTGGTATTCTAGATGGTCAAGCTAGCTACGGTTTCGCTAAAAGTTGCATGGTCATGTGCGGCCTCTGTCTTTGCAATCTCATATGCATTTTTCAGCTCCGCTGCAACAACGTGATAGAAAGTTAGGATTTGAAAACACGAGGGTTGACGGTTAAATTACTGTAATACCATGGACATGCCTACCTATCTTGGTTTCCAAGTTAGCAGCAGAAGTCTACTCACAATGAATGGTCGGTTGTTGATTAAGAAGCTCCAGGTTTTTCTTCTTAATCAGCTCCGAAAGATGGAAAGATTACTTGGTAAGCTCATTGGCTTGATGATACGCTGCCTTCACGTGCATCCATACCTCCCTAGATTCCCCATCGGGGACTGGATGGAGATCGCGGAGAAAGATTAGCTCATCAAAGTAATGTCGAGGGAAATGTTTGTTAGAAACACCGTCCGCTCCTCCAGAGAAAGCTCTTGAACTTGAGGCTCCATCAAGCCTTGTATCTCGGTTATAGTCTCTCTATCCAGTCTTGGATGACCAGACTACGACTCTCTCCCCTAGCAGGCTGAACGTAAGCGAAAAGGGCAGTATGTGGGGGAGCTGTCCAAGGCGAAGGCCGGGATCAACCTAGGTTAAGTCGAGAGTCTCCCATGGACACGAGAATGGAAGGAGAAGGAGGAGGGGTCGGGGATCGCCGAGATCGATCCCTACCCCTATGTTCACTATCCTGTCCTGGCGGGGGTGGGACATCATATAAACTAGTAGATCTTCTGAAACTCTCGAAGGAAAAACTCTGGGGGTGTCAGCGATCCCCATGTCTGTAACCTCGTCCACCACGTCCTCTAGCCATATCACCTTCCAAGGGAACAGGTCAAAGTTAGTCAAGTCATACACTTGGACGCACACTTATGCTATGCAGTGTTCATAAGTGTATTCCCTAAGTGTTCTCTCAACATACCAGATCGTGGCTCGCTTGAAGAAATTAACCCCTCCACAGCAAGGGTTAGCTCTTCCATGCTCTTAATATTCGGCCACAGAGTCAAATCCAAGTCAAGTTTATTTAAGCCATCAAACTGGCCCGCATCCTCGAGCAAGGCAACGGCCCCGGAATGGGTCGTAGGAGAATGTGGTATGACGCTCCTTCCCTCTTTCTTGTCGGAGGTAGGATAGGAGTGCTCGACAACCCCTTGGCTCAGGCAACATCCTCCTGACCGTGAGCCTCAATTTCGCACACATCCGCTTGGTATTTCGCCATCTCCCGCTATTCCCCTTCAGCAAGGGGCATCTTCCTCTTCCACCCAATGGCGGTTAAACCTGTCGCCATTCCTTCTGTTGGCGCACCACTTGCAACTGTGGGCCTGATCACTAGGAAGCAACCCGACGCAACGAAAGCGCTCCTGACTTGTCACTGTGTCAGTACTATGGATGTTCTCAGGTATCGCTCACAAAGTATTAAGGCGTTGTCGATACTCGCCACCAGTAGGTGCCTCCATATTTCCTGTCATGGTCCAATCATAACAAAAATAAGTAAGAAAATTCAAGAATTTACAAAAAGGAATGAAGTTGGAGGAATACTTACTCCCTTCTATCCACCTCCTCGTGGATCCAGGAGGGCAGTGAACAAAGAACCACTCGTGCTTAAACAGTGACGGCCTGGGCCACTTTCCGATGAAGAATTTGGTGGCAGATGTCGCTTTCAGAAAACATTGAGAGGGTGCGGCGTAACTCATTCTCCTTAGATGGAAAAAGTATTGAATATCTTCTCCGATTGGTTCTTGTTGCAAGAACTCGTGATAGAGAACATAAGTTCCGAGGATGGAAGTACTAGCGTTTGGGTGCAGTTGCGATGGCGCAAGGCAGAAATAGCAAATGAAGTTGTTGGCTGGGGGCACACATCCGTAAAAACAAGCCTGGCAGTTCCATGCAGTAGGACCCTCGGGCGGCGCATGAGCTCTACCATCTCTTCCAGGGGCGTGGGCTTCACCCACCGGTATGTTGAAGCGCACCGCCATTTTCCTAACTGCTGTGGCATCCATGTGCGATGGTACCGAATCTACCAGATTCTCTAAGATAACAGCGTCAGGCATCATGTTCGGGGCCACCGGAAGCGCTAGCACATCCTCACTCACAATGTTCACATCCTCAACTTCCTCAGTTACAACCGGGGAATGCTGCCTCTTAGTTTGTTCCCCATGATCGAATACTTCAGGCGAGCTAGCTGTGCGAGAAGGAGTCGATCCTTTGGTGGTCTCAAACTTGCTACCAGATGAGCTACCACTAGGGGTAGAGTCAGATGTATATGACAAGGGCGGGGAAGCCTCGGCTTCCGAGGTCTTTCCAGTCTTCGATCTTGTCTGCATCGCTAGCTAAACTTTAACACATCAGTGTTAGATCTCGTAGTAAAGTGACATGTGCCCCTCATGTTGGTGATAACCAACATATGTGTGTAGTGTTATGCAAAGGTGAATATCATAAGGGAAAGTTCGAAACAGTCCAACAAGTTCAGTCTCAGTCCGAATGTATGTTTTATCCTATATGAAAGGTTCAAAACCCTGCTCACACGACTACGGGTGTATACATTAATGCTAAGTGCACGGTTATGCGACTGATATGTAAATCTAAAGACAAACAGTCGGGAGGTCAAAGTCCTAAGCAGGAGAGAAATCTCCAACCTGTTTTAGATTTCGAAACTTCGAGCCTTAGAGTTCGAGTCTTCGAACACATAAAGGCTCGAAATTTCGAACCCCTCAGGGTTTGAAGTTTCGAACCTGAGGGCTCGAAATTTCGAACCCCTCAGGGTTCGAAGACTCAAACCTGAGGGCTCGAAATTTTGAACCCCTCAGGGTTCGAAGACTCGAACCTGAGGGTTCGGAAGTTCGAACCCACAAGGTCCGAAGTTTCGAACCCATCCAGGTTCGAAATTTTGAACCTCTTGAGGTTCGAAATCTCAAACCTGGAAGGTTCGGAAATTTGAACCCGTGGAATTTCAAGACTTCGAGCCCAGCTGGGTTCAAATTTCCGAATCTCCTCCAGAGATTCGAAGCCATCGCCTGTCGCGTCGACCCCCTCTGGCGATGCTACAACCCTTCGACCTCCTTCCTCCTCGTTTTCTCGATCCCATCCATTAACTAGTTTGGGTTCAAAATTTCGGCTTTGAAGCTTTCACAATAATGGCGGCCAGAGAAGAACATAGTAGAAGGAAGAAAATGAAGGGAGGAGGCATATTTATAAAAAAAAGGATGTCCCTTCGTATTCCAGGGCAGATTCGAAATTTTCGAACCTACTGGGTTCGAAAATTCAAACCCCCTGGGTTCGAAATTTCGAACCCCAAGGGATTCGAAATTTTGAACCTCCAAGGGTTCAAAATCTCGAACCTTTAGGGATTCGAAAATTCAAACCTCCTGAGTTCGAAATTTCGAATCTCCGGGTTTAAAAAAGGAGAGGAGAAAGAAATCGCACCTCTGGGTTGGATAAATCGTGCCACGCTCTCACACATACGAACGTTCGTCACATTCATACAAACTTCCGTGAACCTATAGAAGCGACACAACGCGGATACTTTGCGACTTGAGTATGGCGCAGCCCCCAACGACAACTCATTCACCACCCCAGAGCGAACGATCCCAACAACTAACGCTTGTTTTCCTTTGACTTACAGGAAGAATCAACAACTCAGCTATTATCTCAACCCATGCAAAGCACATCATGTTGAGACAAGACGTACTTTGGAGGGCAAATGTTAACTAGCTTTTTGGTCTGGTTCCTAGGAGTACATCAGATGCGCTCAACTCCACGCATCGCGTGGAGCTAAGGACGAGAGGGACGCCTTGGAGCGAAGGAAATAGGATTGAGAAGGGACCGCACCACTCTCTAAACTCGCAGCACCCAAAACACATTTCCGAACCGAGGCCTCAGATCCTGAAGGAGTCGCAAGCCCCGAGCGCCCGTATCTATGGTCCTTGCACCCCTCGAGAGGCTAACTTCCCACATAATAGCGTGCGAAATTTAGCACCCAGCAGGTGCGAAATTTCACAGCCAGAGCCAGTTCGAATTTTGCATAGATGCAGGTGGCAGATGCGAATTTCTGCATGTGGTCCCCCATTCTTCCCTACTCCTATCTAATCCTACCTAACCCCTCTCCTATAAATAGCCCATAGCCTCACACTTCAAAAGGGTTAGATTTCTATCACTTGGGACCTCCATAGAGCTTCATGAGCCTCATTAATGGCATCTCCTTGAGGAAGAAGAAGCATTAAATAGTATTTTCCCTAAATATTTAGCATATGACAATTATGAAAGTGAATGTAATGAAATATCATGAGCATTTCTTTACTTTGTAATACTTGAGTGATTAATAATATTCCAATGCCCTTCCAAAGTGGACGTAGGCCTCTCTGGGGCCGAACCACTATAAATTCTTTGTGTCATTTACCGCTTTGTTTTACTTAGTCTTGCGACCAAAACTACAATTCTTAGTAATAGGAATCTTCGGTGTTTTCGACATTTTTTGCCATCAACACTTACAATGGAAAGTCATAACTGCGTTCCGAAAATTGAGGGAAGTCCTGGTCCAAACCCTATTTAGGTATTAAAGATTGAAGATCAGAAGCCCACTTCTGGTATTAGTAGAATTCCCGGACCAATCCAAATTTAGATATTAAGGTAGGAGACCAGAATTCTGCTTTGGTATTAATATAAGTCTCGAACCAACCCTTATTCGGGAATTAAAGATTGAAGACCACAAATCAACTTCAAGTATTAGTAGAAGTGCCGAAACAACCCTTATTTTGTATTAAAGTTTGAAGACTGGAAATCCACTTCTGGTACTAATAAAAGTCCCGAACCAACCCTTATTCACGAATTAAAGATTGAAGACCAAAAATCCACTTCTGGTATTAAGAGAAGTCTTGAACCAACCCTTATTTGGGCATTAAAGATTGAAGACCAGAAATCCACTTCTGATATTGGTAGAATTTACTCTCCTTTGGGTTTGATTTTTAAGGAAGTAGAGGATGTGTGTGCTTCTTAAGCCACTCCCTGGGCTTTTGATTGTCAAAGCATAGGATGTACGTGCTTTGTTGGCCACTCTCTGGGCCTCTGCACCCAGTGCGCTGGGCTAGCTTATCCATAGGTAGGGCCCAAGAACTTACCCAACCTCCCTCTAGGAGGCGCCTTTTCCTGACCATCATTGGCAATGATAAGGGTTTGTGTTCCCTTCTGCGCGTAACGCAGAACATAAGCAAAGGTAGGACGTGCCCTTATGCGAGCAGAGGTAGGATGTGCTCTTTTGTGAGCAGAGGTAGGACTTACTTAGTTCATAGCAGAGGCAGGGCTTACTCTACTACGAGAAGTGGAAGGTCATGCTAAATAAACGCTCCGTCCCGACCATTTCTGGCATGGATCAGAGGCTTACTCTTTTGATTCTTCAACCTTTCCCTTTCTGACTTGGGTGTGGAGAAAGGCTTACACATCACCCTCCTCTGGGTGGTACCTTGCCCTAGCCAACTCGGCGGTGAGAAGGGTTTTCATCCGTTTGTGGTTTGACCTATCTTGGGTTACTTTGAGCTTTGAGAGTGTTTCCATTCCCTTATTTTTATAACTATTCTTGGAGAAGACCTTCCTTTATTCATTTATCGTTGAGAATTATGGCCTTTAATATTTTGAGTTCCATGTTCTTGGAACGAGATCACCATTTGATTTGCATAGTCGATACATCCCAGGTATGACTTCTTGATGAATGATTAAGGGTCCTTCCCAATTTGGGCCAAGCAACCCATCTGATGGGTTCTTAGTGCTGACCATTACCCTTCATAAGACCAAATCTCCTTTCGTGAAGGTTCTGGTTTTGATCCTTGAATTGTAGTACCTTGTTATTTTCCTTTGGTACTCAACCGTTCTAATTGTGGTCTCATCTCTTAATCCTTGTATTATGTCCAAGGATTCCTTTTTCAATTTTTGATTAGGATCAAATGCGTAGGCTGTCCTTCTATATGAAGGGATTTCCACCTTTATTGGAAGCATAGCTTCACACCCATATGTTAGAGAAAATGGGGCATTTCCTATCGATGTTTTGGTGGAAGTTCTACATACCCAATGTGTCAAGGGTAATTCTTCTTCCCAATTTCATTTAGCTTGGTTTAGTCGTTTCCTAAGAATTGTCTTTATGGTTTTATTTGCAGCTTCGATTACACCATTTTCCCTCGGATATGCTACTGAAGAAAAACTTTTTATGATTCCATTCTTATCACAAAATCATGTGAAATCTTCGCTTTCGAATTGTGTTCAATTGCCTGATATGATCTTGTAAGGAATCCCAAAATGATCGACAATATTCATTATCACAAATCTCAGCACATTCTTAGATGTAATTGTCGGAAGGGGCTCCGCTTCTACCCATTTCGTAAAGTAATCGATAGCTACTACAACATACTTAGCTCCACCTTTGGAGACTGGTAGGGGTCCAACCAAGTCTATCGCCCACACATCGAAAGGCCATGGGCTTGAGAGAGTGGTTAAGTCACTTGGAGGTAGTCGGGGTATTTTAGAGTATCATTGACACGTCTCACACTTCTTGACATACTCAATTGCTTAGTTAACCATTTGTGGCCAGTAATAGCCTTATTTCATGAACTTTTTGGCTAGCTTAATCCTATTGTAATGGCCCCCACGCAAACCTTCATGTGCTTCTTCCTTGCATCTTTCCTACTAAGATGTAGAACTCGATTCAAGAGGTAACATACTATAGGAGTCATCCAAGTATCTTCATAATGGTAATCCATTTTTGCTAAAAAAAGGTTCCTTATCGGAAGCAGCCTCCTTACCCATTTCTTCTCCCTTTTCCAAATATTAGTATCTAGTTAGGACCAACAATTCTTTCCCTATTTCAAGCTCTTCCTGCTCGATGTTGGGCTTTTCTTGGTACCCTATAGGAATTATCCGAGTTTCATGTGCTCCTCGGGAGCTGGCCAATTTGGCAATGAGTCGGCTTTAGTGTTCTCCCCTCTTGGGATTTGATGTATTGAGAAGTCCTTAAATTGAGAAAGCATCTTCAGTATCCTTTTTACATGTAGGGCCAACTGAGCATTTTTGGTTTGGTTGGTTTGCTTAATCTGATTTACCATTAATTGTGAATCGTTAAAGTTCTCTGTTCGAGGAATTTTCAACTTTAGTGTTAGGTTCAATCCTGCCATCATTGACTCATATTCAGCCACATTACTAGTAGCAGTAAATCCTAATTTCATCTAATAATGCAAGAGGTGCCCATCAGGGATAATTATGATGTATCATGCCTCTCCTTCTTGTTCGTTTGAAGCCCCATCTATGAATAATTGACACTTAGCCTTTAAGTCGTTCTGTTTGGTTGACTGTTCTATAATAAAACTTGTGCATTCATTTACAAAATTTTCGAGAGCTTGTCCTTTGATCGCCTCTCAGGTTCGAACCTCAATTTCATATTAACTAAGCTTAATTCCTCATTTCACTAACATCCATGAGGTTTTCGACTTACTGAAAACTTATTTAAGTGGAAAATTAGTTAAAACCTTAATGGGATGTGCTTGGAAATAACCCCTGAACTTTCTGCTATAAGTGTTAGGAAATATGCTAATTTTCCCATTATGAGGTACCAAGTTACTGCATCTTTA
This sequence comes from Allium sativum, assembly GCA_030737875.1. Lineage (NCBI taxonomy): Eukaryota > Viridiplantae > Streptophyta > Magnoliopsida > Asparagales > Amaryllidaceae > Allium > Allium sativum. Next base: position 558,624,347 of record CM060910.1, read on the forward strand.
AACCTTTTGCTAACATAATAAATCGAGTGATGAGTTCCATCACTTTTTCTTACAAGGACTGAACTTAACGCATATTCTGAAATGACCATACAGAGGTATAAATCTTCCCCTTTCTCGGGACTGGATATACATTCTTCATTCCATTCAAAGATCTTCTTTTTCTTTATAACATCAAAGAAATGGACGCATTTGTCAATGGTTTGGAAATGAACCTACTAAGGGTTGTTACCTTTCCGTTTAGGCTCATGACCTCTTTGCTTGTTTTGGGTTCTTCCATATCCTTTATGGTTTGGATCTGGTAGGGGCTACCCTCAATGCCATGTTCGCTAACCACATATCCTAGGAACTTTCCGAATTGGACACGAAAAGAACACTTTTGCTATTTTAACTTCATTTGGTAATCTCTTAAGATGTTGAACATCTCCTCTAGGTCTTCTAGGTGGCTCTCCGCTTTGACGGACTTTACTAGCATGTCATCTACGTATACTTCCATGTTGCGCCCAATCTGCTCTTTGAACATTCTGTTAACCAGCCTTTGGTATATTGCTCCAGCATTTTTCAATCCAAAGTGCATTACTTTATAATAAAATTTTCCCCAATCGGTAATAAAGCTTGTATGTTCTTCGTTTGGTTTATGCATGGGAATTTGATTATACACTGAGTAAGCATCCATAAGGGATAATATCCTATGTCCACTTGTTTCATCAACCAACTAGTCTATCTGTGGATGGGATAACAATCCTTTGGGCAAGCTTTGTTTAAGTCTGTATAGTCAAAGCAAGTTCTCTACTTTTCATTGGAATTCTTTACTAACACAGGTTGGCTAGCCATTTGGGATAAAAAACTTCTCTATTGAACCTGTTTGATTCTAACCCCTTTGACTTCCTCTTTTAAAGCCTCTGATCAGTCTCTATTGTATTTCCTCTTCTTTTGCCAAATCGGTATTACATAAGGGCTGATATTTAAAGAATGGCTCATGATAGATGGGTTAATCTCGATTATGTCCGAATTAGTCCAAGCGGAGACATCCTTGTTGATCCATAGGAACCGAGCTAGGTCACTTCTCATGGGTTTTGCCAACCTTTTCCTTATCTTGATAACTTTGGCATTATCTTTTAGGTCAACATTTATTTCCTCCAAATCCTCTATTGGTTTTATCCTTTCAGTATCCCCTCGAGAATCCAATTCCGTTACAGTTTCTTCTTCCTCCGCCAGATTTATATTATTGACTCTCTTCCTCTTTCGTCTCAAAGCCTTGTACCTACCATTCATATGTTCGCCAGTTTTATTGACTTTTATTTTAGCTTCGAATGTTGGATGTAAGAATCCATCATCCGAAGGTTGAAAAATAGTAGAGGAATCAAAGTACGAGGAATACTCCCCTTTGTATTTGTCAACTGTTGCGAAATACAATTCACAATAACTAAACTAGTCCCCTTTGATGGTACGCCATCCTTGTTTAGCCAATAATTTCAGCATAAGGTATTTGGAAGAGACAAAGCATATATCTCCTCCAGAGTGGGTCATCCGAAAAAAGCATTATAGTAGGATGGTTGGTTGATCACAACAAAAAGAGTTTCAAAGGTTTGGTAGAGCGGAGACAACCTAACTAGGACTAAGAGATTGATTTTCCCTACTGGAGTAAATCCCTTGTTGCTGAAGCTGAAGATTGGATCGTTGCTTGGTTCAAACTTTTCTTCGGAGATTCCCATCTGATCAAAGCGTGCTTAAAAATGACATTGACCGCGCTTCTAGTATCAACAAGGATCTTGGCAACACCAGAAAGCCCAATCTGACCTGTTATCGTAAGAGGGTCATTGTGTGGATGATGGACTCCTTTCTTCATATCAACCGGAAAAATTACTAGATTGCGCATTCTAAGAGTGTAGCGAGCATTATTCAATAATGGTTATTCTCGAATGGAGAATATCCCTTTGCGAGCTTCTTTTAGATATCAATTCCTGGTTACTGGACAGTTTCCAATAGGGTGTGTCCCACCACGGGTCACATTGATTCGGTTTACTGGAGGACCCAAGTTGAGGTGACCTTCTTCCACTATGGATTCTACCGCATTGTCTGAAACCTTTTGTTGTCTATTTGCATGTTGGTCAGATGGTTGCTTTTTTAGAAAAAGCTCTTTTAGATGTCCCTCGTGGATAAACTTTGGAATAATCCCGTCCAAGACCTTGCATTCATCAGCTTTGTGTCTCTTCATCTTGCGATATTCACAATACTTCCCGCCAGCATAGGGTTCAGGGCAATTCTTGGCTTTGAACGAGAAGGGGAAGTTACTGACCCTTTCTTTGGACACATCATACACAAAGGAGATGGGCATGCTTAAAGCGACTGAGTTGGAATTAGAATCCTCCCATGTTAGCCTTTTCTGATTTCCATCCAAACCAAACCTTCCACCTTGAGGCTTTCTTCTGAAGCCCAACTTTTCTCCTTCCCCTCGAGGCTCGAACTTCTTCTTTGTAAAGTACAATTCATCCATACAGATGAACTTGTCAGCTTGAAAGTGGAAGACTTGTAGGTCTTTACCTCCGTGAATGTATAGTTCTTTCCAGAAGGGCGTGTTCTCAACCAACCCCGAATGCACAACGATTAGCTTGTCGTGGTCATTCATATCTTTTGCTTTCTATGCTTGTACATTGAATCTTTCAAACAATCCCCTATGGACTCTCCTTGCCTCTACTTAATATTAGCGATAGCTGTGTAATTGACTGTCAGATCTTTACAAATGCAGAATTGTGCAAAAAATTCATAGGCGAACTGTTTCCATGAGTAGATGGTATTCTCTTTATACCAAAGATACCATTTGGACGCTGCTCCCTGGAGGGTTACCGGAAAAGATGACATCTGACGGCCCCCAAAGCATTATAGAGATCCATTTAGCTCTCGAAAGCCATTAGATTATCAATAAGGTCAGTAGTTTCGATATATTTTATGGTTGGAACCTTTACCCTAGACAATACTATAGTGCTCATGATCTCATTGGTGAAATGGGATACTTTTTCATTATCATTAACCCTATCATCCTATATTCTTTTCCCTTTTCTTTCTAATAGGTCCTTGACAGTTTTTCTAGCAATATCTTTGAGATAAGCCTCCTTGTTGTCATAATTTGTCCTATTAGGATCATAACCTTTAGAAATAGAACTTCCAGATTGCTTCTGGTTACATTGAATTCCTTGGTGTTCTATCCCTGTCATAAGGGATCTTTTCTTCTTAAATGAAGTTTTTTTGAGTTTCTCCCTTCCCTCAGATTGTTAGGCGGGAGCCTTTATCTTTGGAGATTCGTCTACTTCTCTTTGACTGGACTTGGCAAGCCTTGAAGACCTTTGAGCATGATCAACGCTCATTTGAGCTTTCATTTCTGGGACTTGTTTCTCTAAAGTTACGAGCTTAGTAGTGTTTCCCTCCATGGTATTTGCATTTGGTGGTTGCAGTGGATTAGAAGTTCCTCCCGCTTCGTTGTTGTTCAGGTTGAATTTCATTTCTACATTCTCCTCGATGGTAGCATTATGAGCTATTTCCTTATTTTTTTCTCTTCCAACATTTACGATTTCATCCCTTCCTAATCATGAAGCGATAAATTTACCAAAATTAGTTTATGATAAAGCAATGGAAGTTGGATTTCAAGCCCTCCTTCTAGCACCAAAATGTTAATGATATTTTTAGTTAACACCCGAACTAGGTTTGACAATGCATATGCGTTGGAGCTTAGGAGAAGATTGGTTTCAAGGTCATTGAAATGCAACGTAGTATCGATAACCTTAACAAGTACCACCGTTTCCTAGGCATCAAGACCTTATGTCCAAAGATTAGTTACTCTTCCCACAAAGGGGGAGAGCATCATGCTTACGAGACCAAAGGATCCATGATAACCTTAGGGAAAGGGCATCACGAGTTAAAAGAGATTGACACCTTCATGCAACAATTACCTTCAAACCCATAATAAAATAATATACATTGTGTTGACAGGAAAATAGGCTAATGCATCACAATGACCAGGTTGTTAACATGTCATAAATTTAATGACTTAAACGATGCTTTCGCATCGATCCGACCTCAAAGAAGGCCTTGGTTGTGTTAGTTATCAAGTCACAAGTTTATAATGAGTTTCCTTCCATTGTTGTGCTATATTAAGCTTACTATGAAACAATTAAGTCACATGTTTGAAGGTTCAAAAAGGGGAGATTCCTCGGTTTTACCCAAGGCCTTTCCTCTTTCGAAATGATTGTGATTAATTCTTTCACAAAAAAGGATAGCGTTAACTCCCTGTCTAATTATAGAAAACACAATATGATTATTGAATTGGGAAATGTTTATGTCCCAGACTTCTCCTTTTTATTTATTGCAGATATATTACAAGAATTGAAGAAATCCCCAATTTGATTGAGAAATTTGGGTTTTCTCTTGAAGAAAAGAGTACAAGATCGAGAAATGAAAACTTGTCAAAAAATGAGACCCCTAGGATCTTATTTATAGACAAATCGAGTCTCTTTTTTCATTGGGCCAGCAGAAGCCCTTTTCCGGGTTCAACAACTACGTTTTGGCCTCTTTCCCCTTTCGGTCCCGGTTGCCTTAGCTCTCGGTCACTACTGTGGCCTTATTGATGGATATAACGTTGTTTTTAGGGTGTCAGTCTAGGTTCTTGGGAGGATGGTCTCGGTCTTAAGAGTTTCTCTTTGATGTTGTTTTCTTCCTTTTGTATCAATACTAAGCTTGCTAGTATGGATGGCTTTGAGATAGGCTTTCGGCTTTCGGTTATAAGCTCCTAGTTTTGTCTTTAGGTCTTCATGATGTCTATCTTCGGGATTCGAATACTCATGTTTTGGGGTCCGTCACCTCTTTTGGTATTGATACTGAGCAGATTAGTGTAGATAACTTTTCTTCTTTGAAACTTTTAATCGCTCTTTGGAAGTATCTGAGAATAGTCTCGACTTTTCGGATGTATGCTTCCGGTGCATTATTTGTAAATTTCGTGAATTGTCTATCTAGAATCACCAACCTTTGTTTCTGGTGGCTGGTTCTCGGATGGTTCTTCTTGTGTCTTGGATCTATGTGCTTCTGATGCTTTCGTCTCTTTTGTATTGGCATTAAGAAGGTTAATGTCGATATCCCTTTCGCCCTTCTTGGTTTCGAGTTGTAGGCTTCCTTCCCTTCTTTTCATTTACTTCTGATTTTAGGTGACTTGTTGTAACAACCCGCATTTTACGTATCATACGATCATAAAATATTTTTATTTTATTCCCTGAGGGTTGGATAATTCTCATCATTTGATATGTTGCTTATGGGGATTGAGACATGTCCATAATTTTTTACCGATTTTGTCTGTGAACATTTTGCCCTTGTTAGCCTTGTACAGGTTATAACTTTTGACTCTGGTCGTATCAAAGGGTGGGACCTATGCCATTGGAAAGGAATTTATGGTTGCCTTTCCGTAGAGTGGTTACATTAAAGATTTGGCTTAGTGATTTGGGAGGAATCGCTGTTTTAAGGTTTTTCAGTTGGTTGTTCAGGTTTGGAGAGCCACAATGCGCTGATTTGGGAAAGCCCATTGGTGGGCTATTGGAAAGGTATAAATATGGGGTAAGGGATATGGGAAATGGTTTTAGTTTTCCATTCTCTCATTTGAAGGCCTTGTGCTCCTCCTTCCTATAATACCTTTTCACCATTAAAAATCAAAATCCAAGGAGGAAAATCATAGATCTACACCATTTGAGGCTAGATCTACATCAATTGAGGCAAGAGTTCATCGGATCAAGGTGTTTGGTGTGAGGTGCTTGCTATACGGATTCTTATTTCATCAATTTTAGCTTGTTTTGGTAAATCGATGAGTGATTTACATCTCTCACATGAATGTAATGAAGAACATGAGTGTTTGTGCATGTTTCTCATCAAATTCAAGTGTTTTTCCATAGATCTATGATATATTAAGTTCATTTTCATAGAGATCACCCTATAATATGATCTAGCAAGTTTAGATAGGTAATTTCTATAACATTTCGTATGAATGTGCAAGTTAGATCCGTGGTTTTGCTCATATGTACATTTATGGTGATTTTGGCGAATTTTACATGTTGTTGATGGAATTGTCATATTGGTGTTATTGTTGATTTCATATCATGTTTGTGGTCATATTGAATGTATTGGATGAGCTGGTTTCGTCAACGAATTGTTTTCGCGAAGTTTTGGTCAAAATTGGAGTTGAATTAGAGAATGTAGGTTTTGGGTCGAACATGGAGGGTCGGACATGGTGGATCGAACATGGAGGGACAGTAGAACCATGGGGAGGTTTTCTTAGAGGAAAAGAAATGGTTGGGTCGTTCGAGCATGTGGGGTCGAACAGGTTGGATCGAGCAAGTTGGGTCGACCAGCATACGGGTTATGTAGTGGTTTTGGTCACACCATACTGTGGTCGGGTCGGTCATGTTTTTGGTCGAACAAATATGGATCGGGTCGGTCATGTCTTGGTGGGGTGTTTGGATCGGTCGCGAATGAGGGGTCGAGCAGAGTGGTTTGGTCAGTCATGTTGGGTCGAGCAGAGTGGTCTGGTTAGTCAGGTTGGGTCAAGCAAAGCCTGGGTTAGTCAGACATGCTGGGGTCTGTCGTACCAAGGGGGGTCGACCACACAGGGTCATTTTCTGAAAAATACATTTTTCGGGTACGACCTGGGTTGGAAGAAAAGAGTATGAAGAAAAAATCGGGGGCAACCCCCGAACCCTACTCAAGCCGCAGCGCAGTGGTGTAACTTGGTTCAGTGACGATGTGACTTCGAATTAAATTCCAGTAGGAAGGTTCGAAGTGTTGAAAGGTGTTCGTTGATCAGTATAGAATAATGAATGAGGTGACAACTCAAAGGTCGTGAGTTGGTGGATAATGGTTGCTCGAGAAGGTTGCTTGAGATATGAAAAGTCATCGAGTTGGATGACTAGAAATGAGATGGCAGCGAGAGTATCGTTGTTGTAAGTTCTAACAGGCTCAAAGCAGGGGTATGATAGGGGCATCTAAAAGACCCGTTGTAGGTCGAGTACCCTGGGAATCATTGAAAGGCCTAGATATCAAGGTTGGACATATATACATATCATTGAAAGACGTATGGAGTTTATGCTAGAACTGGGGTTACCATCAGCCCTTGACATTTGGCAAGGTTGGCCGCCATACGATCAACGATGGTTTCAAAGCAGGATTGGCGGTGATAGCCAGAGTCAGTCATGGATGATTGGTTGTTCTGTTTGTACCGTCTCATGTAGGTTGTCCAACGTCGAAGAAGATGTTCCTTGGGTGCTTGTATGATATTGGTTTAGGCCTTTGGGGCTTGTGCTTGAGGGATGTTGAATTTGATTAGGATGGTTTACATGAGATACATATAATCTAGATAATATGAGTGCTTTACCATGATTGAATGGGTGTTATGGTTTCCATGGATGAATGGTTGAATTGTTTATCGCAAAGGCTATCACTGTCCGATATGGGGAAGATGGGAGTTGAGTTCTTCTCCGGTATTTTGTAGATTGGTTTGTTAATCCACCTATTCTCATATACTTTATTATTGAAGTTTGTTAGCTGTTTTATTGCCCACTAAGACTGTTGTCTGGATCACGGTTTTATGTTTTCTCTTATTACCTTGGGCTGTTCATCCGGTTGTGGATTGGCCGACTAAGTAGCAGGTTATAAGTGGTTAGTGAGGACGATGTTGTTGTGCAGAGGCGAGCAGGAGGCTGGCGTACCAGTTTTATTGCTATCTAGTATTTCTATTTCTGCTGTTTGAGTGCTCAATGAGGGTTGTAGTGAGGCCTTGTGTACAAACTTTAATTTCAGTTGGATAACCTTTTAGGATGTTGAGAAAGTTAAAGTTTGCTACATGATTCTTCATTACTATTAATTGTTGTATATGTTCTATTATATTTTATCCTTGCGCTGTGAGTTCTACGTCTTGTTCTGATGTTGTTTACCTACTATAATGATCGTCCATTGCTACCTGGCACACTTTTCAATGCATTATTCCTCTTGTTTAGTGTAGGGGTTATAAACATAATGTCATGATCATAAAAACGCATGATGAGATCTAATTAGTGAATTAAATATACAAATAATTGAAGATCGACATGATAAATAGGCATAGGCTTAGATCTAATTCATAGTCATGTCAAAATAACTTAGATACACAGGTTATGGCAGATTTGATATGATTCAATTAGTCACTGGCTTAGATCCAATTCATGGACATGTCAAAATAACTTTTAAGTGTTTATATCTAAAAATAACGTAGACTCACAGAGAATGGATCTAAGAAAACTAAGGAAAGAGTGTTGATGTGTAATCAGCGATCTTTGAATACGTATGAATCGTCTTTGCTGAAGAAAAGCCTAATTTAATCTGAGTTGGAGCATCATCTCACCGTCGCCATCGATTTAGATGACTAAAACAATGGGTACAGGGTCTTATTTATAGCTATCAACTGATGAATCTTGCACAAAAATTAGTGCACTTTTAGAAACAGAATCTGCCCCGGATCTGGGGGTGTTGACATAGGGGTTGACACCCCTGTGTAGGGGTCGACATGGGTGTCGACACCCAGAGCGGGAAATTTCCTGCCTACTTCCACCACGTGACTTTGAAATGATTTTAAATTCTGGAATGTTTTTATCATATATATTTCTCTTATGCGTATACAAACTTCAAACCTTAATATCTTCTTCATAGATGTCCGTTTTATGCAAACTAAATGTCTATTTTGACCAGAATTCCGAGACAAACGCAATGGCACAGTCTATTTCACTTAATTCTGAATATTTAATTATATTCTTTAGTTTATCATCTTTAGTGTTGTTTAAATTTCGGGGTGTTACAGCTACCCCAAAAACTCACTTAAGTAACCAAAAGTTTGGCGATCAAAGGGGTTGGTTCACATTTGGCATTTTGGACTTCTTGGAGCCCTTAAGCATCATTAATGGCTTTCATCTTCTTCTCCAAGACTATTGGACATTGCTTGGACCTCTAAAATGTTGCACAAACATTCATCTTCTACTTTTGGACATTTACAAGGACTTTTTCACTGCTTTCTGGACTATTTTGGAATTTTTTAATTTCTTGGACATTGAAGCTTCCTTTTGGGCATTGTTAACCAAGTCGACATATTTTTCACTCTACAAATAAGAAGAAGGACACTTTTGTCAAAGTTTGGAATAAACAAATAGTTTGTTATTCTATTTTAACACTTTGTACTCAAATATTGTTCGTATTTGTACAGTTCCTGTAATCAATAATTATTTGATGAATGATTACTATGAAGTGGACGTAGGCGTTAATGCCGAACCACTATAAAAAGCTGTGTTCTCCCTACATTACAATATTTTGTATTTAGATTATTGTTCTTCTACTAAACAATCACTCTGGTGTTGGCATGCATGAATAAGCGACATTTCCTTATGTCAACATAAAGGATGACCTTGAGTCCATTATTCGTAGAGTGGCAGAGCCTGGGGTTTATCGTGTCATTCGAATTTAGACCATCTGCGGATTTTGCACCTGGATTATTAGCATCGTTGGAGGTGTAACTTACTCTTTTGGAGCACATTGGATCCACTCAACATAATGATCAACAATTAGTGGATATCATGGAGCGAATCAATGGAAGAGCTTGCACGAAGCACTAGAGACACAGGTACAACTTAGCACCGCCTATCAGCCTCAGATGGATGGATAGACAGAGAGGGTCAATTGGGTTCTTGAGTATTTATTGAGACTGTGTATCCTAAATTTTTGAGGGAGTTGAGAGGAACATCTCCCATTGGCAGAGTTTGCCTACAATGGTAGTTATTAGACGAATATTACCATAGCTCCCTTCGAGGAACTTTATGGACAACCCTGCAGATCACCTACATGTTGTTGAGGGTCTACGGAAAAACTTCTATTTCGACCTGAGAAGGTTTGAGAAGCTTCAAATAAGACAGACTTGATTTGAAAATAAATGAAAGCAGCTTAGGGGGTGTCAACCTAGGGTCGACCCCGGGGTCGGCCCCACCTAGATCTGGGGCAGATCCATTCCCTGAACCTGGACTTGTTTCTTGACCTGATTCGTTGACTTAAGGCTACAAAAATGACCTCACTTCTATTGTTTTTTTCATCAAAAACAATAGAGACAACGAGATGTTGCCCCAGCTCAGATTGAATTAGCTTATTCTTCTACAACAATGACTTATATGTATTCAAGAATCTCGGCTTCAACATCAGCATTCATTTCTCTTTTCTTTTAATCCAGTCTCTGTGCGTTTATGTTGCTTTTAGATAAAACATTTAATGATTAATCTTGATATGTTTACAAGTTTGGATCTAAATCTATGCCTGTTAATAACCTGAATTTTAACTAAGCAGATCTGTCATTACATGTACACCTAATCTACTGTTCAGTCCTTTCATGCCTATCTCCATTATGTACATTCTGCTATCACATGCCTATGCTGTTATTATGCCCATTTCTGTTAGCATATGCATATTCTATCATTATGCTTATTTCTGTAATCATATGCCTGTTTTGTTATTATGCCTATTTCTGTTCTCTTCTCTCCCTCCTTCCCTTTTTATTTTTATAGCGAGGCTACCTACGAGACTAGGCTTATCGCTGAAATATGCCAACAAACGAAATTGGGAATGGCTGGGAATTATAAATTGGGGAATAACTTGCATTGTAAAACATGACTAGGATATGGGGGAATAACCTATACTGTGATCTAAGATTTTAATTTGGGGCATATCGTACATAATGATTTATGACTTGAGGGTAGGGGCATGAAAAACCTACGATGAACATGAATAGTTGTTTAAGAATGAATTGCCTAAATTTACAGTAAATAAAAACTATAACCGCACGTAGATACAAGGTTAGATTACATTTGTGGTAGAAGTCTGCCCAGAACCGCCCGAAAAATCAAACATCCACAAGTGGTTAATTTAATGTGATGGGTCTAGTGCGTAAATGTACACATAACGGTGCTAAGACATGAGGTTAAGTCCAACTTGTGGTAGATGTCTTCCTGGAGCCGCCCGGCCTGTCCAGCATCCACAAGTGGTCGACTTAATGTGAGAGGTCTACTGCATAAATGGGAAATGACAAGAACCTGTTATCCTATAATACTTAACCTATTTAAATCCGTGGGGGTTATATGAACCTGCCAAACTAAGCAAGGGTTAAGTAAGCTTGTTTGAATCAATTGGGGTTTAAGTAAATCTGTTAAATCTGTGAGGGGTTATACGAACCCAACAAAATTAACCTATTTTATATGTTAAGGTTATGCAGGTTTGTAAATCTATTAGGCATAACCTGTCAAAATCCTAGTAGTGGGGATGCAAGCCTAGGGGGTGGCTTGTATCACCTGTTGTGTAGGACCCGTATCAGTCAGTAACCCATACTGGTATCCAAAGGGGGATCCCGAACTAGGTAGGGGCCAAATCACACTTACTGAGCTGATTATAAGAGGTCCATATGGGTAGAGGTGTCTGATGGTGCGTTCTGACGGAGCCATGTGTGTGCATGGATCCGTTTGCCTGGAAAAATAAGGCGCTAAAGCACCAGTGGATATGGTTGTGCCTATCGAGAAAAAGGGGATGCCACTTCAGGAAGTGATACATCCTAATATGGCGCTAGCACAAAGTATCTACGGGATAGGGAGTCGATCGATTAGGGTAGTAATTATGGTACATTTAGTCCTGCCTATTTAGGAGCCCGTTTTTATCGTTCGGGTAACACCGGTTATTTCTGTTGGGATGCCTGTTATTATCGTTGGGGGTAAAACCTGTCCCTAGAAGTACTCCTAAGTCAACCATTCTGCTTCTGTTGGGATCATTCTGTTTTTGTTATACTAGTATTGATGCAGAGAGAAGTATTTGGGAAGTGCAATATATTATATTCTATTTATTCTGCTTATCCTGCTCAGACTGTTATACCTGTCTTATGATACTGTTATCTCTCTCATCCAGTTTATATGCCTATCGTGATGTTTTTACTTATTTATATGCTAAAAGTAACTGGACTCACAAGACTTTATGTATGACCCATATTGTTTCCTTTTCTCTCTCTTCCTTTTCACTTCACAGGTTCTCAGGATGGGAATACTCAGGCTCAACTTGGATTCTCTCTTCTGTTTCCGCTTGAAGCTTCTTAGATGTACCGCTTTGATTACATGTATATCTTGCTATGGCTATTTTTGGGGACTATGATTCTATATTACTGTACTCTGATGATTTCAGTGCAAAGGAGATATTTTTATTTTGTTGTAATGGGTTTCCTGTATTTCAGACTTATGTTGTAACTGGATTTTGGATTTTGATGTTTTCTATTTGAAGAATAAAGTTTTAAATTCCACTGTTATTTTATATTTGTCTTATGATGTTCCTGTTTATGTTTACCTATAATGCTTCACAGAACTTAATGTATTCTGATAAAGAGTGACATTAACGGACGTGGGGTGTCACAGTTGCTGTTTGGATGTAATCATGCACCTATGACACTGAAGTTATGGCGTTATAGAGGTTATTAGTCAAGTGTAGTATCATATTAACTGGATTTATATTATTTTAATATAAAAATAAACCAAAAATAAAGTTTTGAATTTGGTATCCGAAGTAGTTTGGAAATGAAGTTAAAGTATATACGAAGAACTTTTGTAAAAGGTGGAAAATGTATTAAAAAACAATTTTAACTATGTATGGCATGTACAAGTTTGAAATTGATTTTGAATAAAGAATTTCAAAATTGAAGTTGAGTTTATAAACAATGGTTTAGATTCAAACTGATTACTCCGATAGTCTTATATAATATTTAATTTTATTTCTGCAAAGTTTTAAGTTCATAGGATTAATTTTTGAAAAATGATATTATTTTACTGATATAATAATATTAAAATTTTAGTTTAAATTGAACTTAAAGTTAAATTTTGGAAATATTGTTTTTAAATGAGTTTATATACATTTATGAAGGTTTTAATCATATACGAAGTAAATCAGATGAATTTTTATTATAATCGTAATATGGTCTGAATAGGACTAGTCGCGCTGCGGTAGTTTGTGAATTTCGACCATAAACTTTAAACACTTATAACTAATGAAATTTATATCGGATTGACGTGAAACAAAAAATGTTTTCTTTCTAGTAATCATAGTTTTCAAATAGAAAAAGAATTTTTGAATTTCAGTACATATTTCAAGTTATATTTAAACATATTCTCAAATAGAATCATGGTTTTGCAGTTCGATGACAGTAATTGGAAATTGAATAAAACAACCTTATAAAAATCATTAAAAATATGAAAAAATATATTATGATAAATCATAATTAGCTACATAAAAGTGATTTGAATTGAAAAGATTAGGTTTTGGATAATATAAAAGATATTTTAAATAAACCAGCTATTTAGTAACGCTTGCGCAACGTTTTCCAAAAATAATATATTTTGATGTTTTAAACTTATTAATTACTATTCTAATCTTAAATAATTGTTTTTTAATGATTTATAAAATAGGTTTTGAAGTTTGTAACACCTAAACGTATTAGTTTATGTAAAACCCTAATTTATCGTAAAATAAAAAAAACAAAGTTTTTCAAACTATTTATAAAGTTGGAAATGGCTGAAAGTGATCTAAGAATATCGATATTTATTCCGTAAATAAACTAGTAATATTTGTGAAATTTAAAAGGTAGATTTTATGTTATTCCTTTTATAGTATCGGTTGAGCATGGGATTTGATATCGAACATAAGTTGATATAGTTTTCATCCAGTTGCTATGTTTTATGGTTCTAGTTAAATCTTTTGACTAAAGATAAAGGTTTTCAAATTAGGATTGGATAGAAATAATCTTTGGATACTGAAATTTGTTGTTAGACATATAGTATTTGGGGAATTTAAAAGATATTTATATCGATATTTCACTTACTGTATTCACTAATTATGAGAATTGGTATCGAATATAAGCTGATATAATTTCTCTTTAAATCTTATATTCAACATCAGTCGATTTTGGTTTAACCTGATACATGGATTAAAAGATAAGTTCAAATTTGAAAAACTTATGAATAAATCTTTAGTTATGATTTAAACGAGATTAAAAGATTTAAAAGAACGTTTTATTAAAGGATTTAAAGGGTCGAACCTTTGATTTTGAATTCTGAAGGAAAGGGTTTTTATTAAAGGATAAGAATGTCAAAGGAAGATTTGATTAACCAAGTTTAGTGAAAGGGATACTTGATTAGGATCCAAGGTAATCCATAGTGGTTTTTAATTCGTGGTAATTATTTGGAAAGACTAGGATCAGATCTGTATCCAAAAAACATTACAAATAGTTATACGACGTAATGGAGCAACTGAAGACGATGGTTGAAGACCGAGAATCTTCACATCAAGTGGATTACTCGCTGATGTCTCGATTGGGCTATACACCCAATATGAGGTTACCTATAGTAGTGGTCTTGACGTACTTGTAGATTCTTCAAATTTGCAAGGGGATCTCTCCATATGGATGAGGAATAAGGTGTTTTCGGTTTCGTTAAGACCAAGAATGGACTTGTATAGATGTATGTCTATTAGTATATTTTGTAATGTATTAATTAGTTTTTACTAAAGATATTTTTGATTGGTGGCAGGGAATTTTTTTCTCTTAGCTTAACACCCTCCTTTGAGATGTATGAGCTCAAAGGATATATGGTTAGTAATTATCGACTATATGTTATGAAATGACAGTGTGACATAATAAGTGATGAGCTATTGATGATCAAAGCATGGGTTGGTTAATCGTAGCTTTATGTAACGAGACTTCGACAAGCCTCATACCCTCGGAAATGGACAAAATAGGAAAAATGCAGTAACGATATGGGTTGTCGTCTCCTTCTAGATAAAAAAATGTACATGGTATGGATCCCAGATACTACTTGTGTGCCAACTTTTACTTATGTGGTTGTTAATGACACGAGATCCCATATAAAGTTGGTGATGACTACGAGATGGCATACTCAAGCATGCTCTAAGTTATCCAGATAAGGGGTAGCTCGACCTTACGTTAGCAGAGAGCCCGTTTGGTTCTTAGGACATCCCTCTAGAGGTGTACCCTTCGGTGAGGAAGTTTCTTAGCCTAGTCATTTATTTGAAATCCATTCTCCACTACGAGCCTATACGATTTCGGTTGTATACTATACATTATCATAGTATATGGTACCTATGTTGGCTATTGCAAAAGGATTTTTCACACTATCCACTAATAATAATATCATCGGATTTTTTTGCATAACAAGCATTTTTGGTTACTATAAGGAGAAACCTCTCCCAAGTTTGCGTTTGCAGTATTTGTGCCGTGAGACCTTATGGTAGTTTCATTTTCCAAAAAGCATTGCAAATTTTTATGCTTTGTTATTCATAAGGGAAAAAACCTATTCTGTGTTATACGGCGTGGTCTTATTATTTAATTCACTTTAAAATGAACTTATATGTAACTATTTTAGTTCTTACACCAGTGGCATGACTAACCTGGAGATTATTGTTTGTTCACTAAACTTTGTGTGTCCATTATTTTCCACACTAGCAGCTCGTAGTTTGGTTTGCAGATTTAGTCTTGGAGTTAGGTAGAGATGGATTCAGGATTAGAGCTGGAACTATATCTTGGATCATTATTCTTCCACGTAGAGTTTACATGTATTTCTTTCTGCTGTGTTTCTATTTTACTTGATGATCATTGTAACTCTGATGTATAATTATTGTTATGATAATGAAAGTTCTTTATTTCTGTTCCAATGTGTAAGTTTCTCTAACAATCTATCTTGTTGAACGACATGAGTCAGTTTAATTATCGGCTAGAATGAGCAAAAAGGCGGATCGTTACAAAAGTGTCATCAGAGCTTTGGTTTATACAAATCTTTGGGGTATGACTCATTTGAACGAGAGGAAAGGACTCACCAGAGATAGGATTAGTAATATCATGTGATGAGTGACTCATTAGATATAGGGTTATTAATACCCTAGAATTAGTTTTTGAGAGTACTATATACGAGATAGCTTTTTTTCACATAAAAATAGTTTGATTTTAAAAAGATAATATGTTTTGAATACAAAAGAAATTGCATTAGAATATAAATTTGGACTACAACTGTTAAAGTATATGTCATCTCCCCTAAACAAATTAGTTAAGATTGTTAAAATTTGTTTATGAACATCTGGTGATAAGAATTTCATAAAGATATTCTTATGAAATTGTAAATAGGATAGTTAATCCAAGTATGAAAAACTTTGTGAATCTATGAACTTGGTCAAAAGTATGTTTTTGAAAATAATTATGGTAAATTTAAACTTGGATTAAATCTTAACTATCTGAATTGAAATAGAAATTATGGATGATTTTGGACATCAATAAATATTAAGGAGTTTTAAATTTGAAAGATTATATATAAACTATTAGACTGTGGACTTATTTAAGAATACGCTCGACTTGCCCAAAAATTTTGTTAGTAAGTAAATCAAGGATAACCTAATTTAGATTAGTGATAATTCTAAATTCGAATTAGGATTCCCAACAATTTGTTGTAGTCAACGAATTCTGAATACATCCACATAAGAAATAAAATACTAGAAATACAAATACCACATAAATTAAGTTTCACAATTTGACTAAAAGGCATTTAGAGATTTAAAAAATGGTCTAAATTAAGGTACTAAGATAAGTTAAATTATAAGGGAGTATGGGTTAAATAATGATTTTTGAAATTTTAAAAGCTAAAAAGGGATGGGTTTCACGATTTTTGGACTTATTAGTAAATTAAGAATCAAAACCTTGAAAAATATTTCTAACTCTAAAATTTCTTTACTAATTTTAGGGCGGTAGACCGCTTAGTGTTTGGCAGTACTTAGCCCAGATTACCACTGAAGATTATAGTAGCAGCTCCGGATCTGATTTTGTGGGTTAGATGTTTGACCCATAGAGCAATGTCTAGTCAAGCGACATGGAGCCAAAGGCTTCTCTACCCCAAAAGACCCATCCAATAGAATGTGAGGATCCAGCACCGACCGGTGATGTTGTAGATCACCAAGATAATGACGAGAGTTATGACTCAGAGGCCGACGAGCATATAATCAGGGAGATAGGCACTCCTTTTAGCTATGATGAGATGAGAGAATCCAGAGAGGATACACAACTTCAGCAGGATGACGATGTTGAGATGTTCCAGGGCGAGGATATTCCCCATGACACTGTGATGATTGATTAACAGGATGATTTTGAGGAGTAGATGGGTGAGTTCGATAGTGTAGCCCAATTTGATAGAAAAATGGATGAGCACATAGGGCATATCATTGATGCTGATGCTCCTAAGCGGAATCTAGCACCTGAGTTTGATGAGGATGATGACGATGAGGTCATAAATGAGGATAGATACTTGGCAGATGACGATGATGATTTGCGGATGATGAGCCTGAGGAGTTGAGTATGTCAGAACCATCTGATGATGGGTCAAATATTCTAGATAGTTTGATAGTTGGTGGTTATTGTTTGGGGACACTGTAGATATTGTATATATAGTTATCTTAAGTGCTTAGTTCGCACTAAGATATTTTTGGGGAAGGACGTCTTTCTGGGGACTAGTACCTTGTAGATAGGTATACTTTTTTATTGTTGTATATAGACTACCCCAAGTACATAGTACGTGATCAGGATCTTATTTTTGTAACATGGATATTTACTATGATATGACATTCTTTTTGGCCGACTATAACATAATGCTATGTGTTGATGACACATATTTTAGAGTATTACTCGGTACGTGCTCAGGATCCTATTTTTGTAACATGGATATTTACTATGATATGACATTCTTTTTGGCTAACTATAATATAATGCTATGTGTGGAAGATACATATTTTAGAGTATTACCTGGTATTTTCCATACATGGTTGAGATTTCCCATTTTGCAACGATAAAGATTTTATTCAAATTTAAGTATAAAGGATTTTTAAAAATCTTGTGTTTGAAACCTATAAGTTGATAAACAAACAGGATTGGGAAATTATGATTCTTTTTCCTCTTCAAGAATAATTTTTTTTAGAGAGGGAATGTAAAACTAGAATTTTTTGATACAAATTGAATTTAATCTTATTTAAATATGAATTTGGGTTGAATATGAAATAATAATAATTTAGTTTTAATATAAATATGTTCAAATTATAAAATTTATGTCCAACTTTGTCAAAATATAACGGTACAATTTTGGTAAGAATTTTTGGGGTTTGTTTCGATGAATTTTCCAAATACGTATTTGTAAAACTATTAAATGTAGTCTTTTCTAGTTAAATAAATATATTTAAATTTAAAAAACAAAATTAAATAATTATTTTAAAATTTTAAATAAGTTGTTAACATTATCCGTATTTGATAACATTAATCATTGGTTTATAAAATGATAAAACGTAGCCTAGAAGTAGTAGTTTGTGACATACAGATGGTGTTTCAAATTCGCAACGTCTCTAAAATGTTACTAAAGTGTTTCAATATAAAACCATGCTCATGATTCATGGTTTTGAAAAGACGTATTGGTTTTTAAATAGTGGTTTAACACATATATGCATGCATGTGTTAGGATGGACATTTATCCATCGAAAAAATACTAATATGCCCTTAAACTCACCTTATAAATACACCCTAAACCTCCTCCTTCATTTCCATTCCACTCTCATTCATCTCCTCTCGCTCTTAGCTTCACTTCTCCCTCTCCTCTTCTCTCCCTCCTCACGACCAAAGTTCCGACCACCCCTCCTCTCCTTAACCCGAACTCTGGCGCTGCTACCACCAAACTCCGACCAAAACCTTCCTCTCCTCCTTGCTCGGCTTCCCCTCCCAATTTTTGACTTCTTCATCACGCCGACCACCTCGCGTTTTCCTCTACCAGCCTTTACTCTCGTTCGTGGACTCCACCTCCTCCTCCACCAAGCTCGACCACTCCCTCCTCTTTTAAAAAATATATAATTACACACACATCAATACTAGAAAAGTGGGCATATTCGACACTAATGTGTGTGTTGCTTGAAAAGTGTAGCGAAAGCTATGCTTTCTTTGATCTTCTGCAATAATATTCATATGTTGTTGCATTAGACGTGAATGCACTGTTGGGGTTGGAATTCTAGTGTTGTGATGTGCAACACCAGTCCAATGCGTAGTTTTACATAAATACAATCCAAGTCAGCAATCTGCATTATTAGAATAAACAAACAAATAACTGTGGATGATGACTAATCCAGCGGTTAAAGTTGATCCCCACTTTAGTTATGTGAAATTTTGGCGTGATGTTTCCCCCTTCACGAAACACTTTCCCCCAAAACAAATTTCTCCCTCTTACTATTCCCTATCTACTCTTCTCTATCCATAAACACCTCTGATTGCTATTGTACTTCCACTTACAAAATATAAACCTCCTATTTCTCCAATTTTACAAACTTCATACCTCTAATTTGGATCATTTAGGACAATTACAGGTAGTCAGAGCTTCATTTAGGTGATTTCAGCTCTAACTTATTTTGGTCTACATTCAAAGTCTCTATGATATGATATTCCGATTGCCTTAAATTGGGTTTTTCTGCTCATTTTTATTTGAATGTTTATATGTTTGGGGTTTTTTATCTGAATATTTTGGGGTTTTTATACTTGAAGTGTTGTATTTATATATCTACATGTGCTGAAATTGTGCAAGTTTTCTATTTTTATGTTTGCCAAACCATTGATGTATTGGAAAGCAAATTAACACTGACTTAATATGTCTAAATGTCAAATTGTGAAAAGTGGAAAAAAATAGATGACAAAAGAAAAAAGAAATCCAATTTAAATGTTTAAATGTCTATTTCTATTTGTTGTAAAACAATGCCTATTTCTCTTCCTACATCATATGACTATGAAGATACCCTGGGCATGTGTAATGAACTGGGATTTTCGACCTCGAAAATCGACACAAGACACCATGTCGATATTCAAGCATCGAAAACACCTGAACGTTATGAGAAAGAAATTAGAGAATGATAAAAGAAAGAAAGAAATAATAGAATAGAAGAAAAGAAGAAGAACATCATAATCTCACAGCGGAACAAATAAAGTATAATATCAGATCTCTTTATTCAAAAAGAAACTATATATATATACAATTACAACATCAGAGTATACATTCAAATCAATACAATACACAGCGGGAATAAGCTATAGTACCAGTAAGTATATGGACTATGTCTCGATTAAAACTCCTTCTCTGGAACTCCAAGCGAATTATAACCTGGAAATATACCCGGTCTGACCCGAGCACATTTGATTTAAAACAAAATTCACCATTTCAGTCTGGAATACTTTCAGTGGTAAATTCATAGAACAACAACTTGTTTAACTTTGAAAATCCTTTTTGAAAGAAAGGATAATAGTAAGACCAGTCCACACATAAACACAGACGGTTTTTACCTTACTATAACCCATAAAAACCTTTAAAATCAATATCTTTTCTGATATAATGATAGTGTCAATCAATCACACATAAATATCAATCTAGTAGAACGCTTGCATCTCATGCTCTACATATATATTATACAATCAAAACCGCAGGCGCTTATTGGAGATTGTATTCTGAATATGACAAGGTATGGGACCACCTGCCGATAGTGTATCTCTAGAGACGAATACACTGGGTTCAACAAGAACGTCTTGCGACCCGATCCACACATGACCGACCACTCATTTCTCTTGAGTTTATCGAATATATTATCACCTTACGGCTGCGCAGCTACCGTTTTTCCCGGGAGATACAGAAACAAAAAGAAGTAACAAATATGAATATTCTTTAGATGGTGACAATACACCCTAATGGGCGCGACCCACATAGCCATGCTGCCTGCCCTTTTTTTTGTCATTTCCCGGTTGATGAGGCTCGATGTTATAATCGACCTTTGAACCATCGGGCTACCATACACTTTGAATTCAACATCGTCATGTCATCCAGGAACATGATGAACTGAAGGCACTCTCCTACTGCATCCTTATTTAGGAATCACTCCAAGGATCAGTAGCCAGAAGACCTTGCAATCCATAGATTCCAATAACGACAGAACCACAGTGTATCTCTGGGAGCTAACCAGAGATTATAAGTAGTTCTTCCGCTTCATGAAGATCTATGGTCTTTAATGCTCCATCTTCATTTGCTGCCAGTTAGTTTCGTACGTAACGTTGGATCGAAGTGGTTTTGGGTTGTCCCCATCCCGGTCTCTTCGAAACAACACGTTAAAAGGTCTAATAATATATTCATTGATAGTCGGGTTTTTTAACTCTCAATTCACATAGCAGGGTTAAGTATATTGGCAGCTCTGATTCATTTATTAAAACTATTCTATCGATCCATAAATTCGATTTCATATTCACTTGTCATAAATCCCATTATTCGTTATATTGAACAATACAATATCTTTATTAACCAAACTCCTTTTCATTCCTTTATTTCAAAATCATCACTATACACTTGCCAAATCTCTTATGTTATCCTTGCCTTGCGGAAATTCATTATAATCTTATGTCAAGGATATGAATAAAATTTATGCTTCAACGGACGATGCTAAATTTATTCATTGTTTACTTTTAAACGTACCAGTTTAAAATCTTGCGTTTAACATTTCAGTATTCTCTTATAATAATAAGCCAATTCTAACCGTTTCAAACTAATATCATTCCTCGATAATAGCGGAGCCGTTCAAGTTGGGGTATTTAATTACCTCTCAGACCTTGACCGCCACCATTCTTATCTCAGAATAAATACCAGTTTGAAACACGAACCTTTTATTCCACTTTCTGTCACTTCAGTTACCATTTTATTTAAAACATGGTTTTAAGTTACCATTTCTTTCATTTGGCACATTTAATCTCAAATAAATCTTACACTTTTATTCAAATATATTTACTAATGCAAACTCTTTTTGCTTTTACAACCTTTTCTTCAATTTATACTGATTTCGTTTAACTCAATTCCTTAAATAAAAACTTATTTAAGTTCATTGCCTGCGTTGATTTTCCTTTTACCAACCTTGTTTACGAAACTTGGATTCCATTTTAAATATTCTTATAGAATCCATAAATCGTTTTCTTTCTGAACCATCTTTCAATTTATTTTGATTTAACTCAAAACTTGTTTAGAACTTGGTATTCACTTACTAATCCCCGTTCCGAATTGTTAACTTGAATTCAAAACCATTTACTATTTTTCCTTTTGAAATAATATTGCACTTTAATTTACTTAATTAAATAATTAAGTAAAATAAATCTTATTAAAAACTTTGCATTAACTTATCGAACTTTTCAAACTTTTGATTATAATTTGGATTTAATTATCCAATCTGTTATGAAGATCTCTTTCGGTTCCCTTGCATATACTTAGTCAATTATTAAGTAATGATTGCTTAAAATTGACATATTAGCTTCACCGCTTAATTTGTACTTTTGGTATAATATTGTTCTCAACGCGATTTGTTTTAAAACTCGATCACTTAATCTACTTCCATATAAGAAGTAAAACTCACTTTAATTATAAATTAAAATAATTAATTAACTTTATTATCAACTGAATTGAAATAGTTTACTTCACTAGAATAGATCAGCTAATCACTTACTGATATTGTTAACGATATATATACCTCAATAATTATAAGCAACTTTAATTATCATTAAATAAAGATAATTAATATTTTAAAAATATATTATTAAACAAAACAACTTTTCGTTAAACCATCTTCATTAGATAAATCAAAGACCGATTAATCTAATTATCAATTCTTAATTAATCAGTTGTTTTAGTCAACTTAACCTCAGTTATTAACTAATTGATTACGATTATTTTTCTTATTAGATTAATAAAATTAGTCTAATTATATTGCTTAACTGTTTTACTTAAACAGTTATCTTTAAAACCATAACATTTAGGTTAAATTTTTGTTTTTAACACTTATTAAAATCGCTGCAAAATTGTATATAACTATTTTTATAAAACCATTTATGAACATCTTCTTTTATTTTAAAAAGAAATAAATTTTAAACTTTACTTCATTTATAAAATAAACTTTATAATTGAAATTACCTAATGGCGAATCAGCGTTTTAAAACTGCTTTTCTGATCATTTGCTGCCAATAAACTACTCAGTATTGTCTATTGATTAAAACATCACACTACGTTGAATTTCAATTCAGCGTTCAATATCCAATTAATAATTAACATTCAACAGAATGTAATGTTGTTTGGGGTAAAATGTTCATATTTGGGTGATATGGAAAAATAAACAACATATAAAATATTTGAGGAATCCGGTTGGATCCCTCCAACCTGTTCTTCCCTGCATCACAAATCATATTAATATTTATCAATTATTTAAATAAATCTTCCAATATGACATATTATAGATGTCGACGACCATTTAACACACAATAAGCAACCAAAGCATTCAATCAACCAATTCTATGATTAACGATAAATTATATTTTTTATATGAATTTAACACATCGTATAATCCAAAAAGTGTGAGAATTAACTCACCTTGTTTTGGGTTCATGCGTTGTTTCGTTTAATTTTAAACAGTCGTTTATAATTAAACGAAGTCCCATTGCGTCCATTCTAGTTTGGTTGCGTATCCTCCGTCGCCACGATCCCAACGGATCCAGGGTCGTTCTAATCTTGACTGAAGCCTTAACCATCAGCCGACACCCTCGTTAGTCCAACAGAATCACGATGAGCCCTCACATGATCTCCTTCTTTGTCTAAATTTCGGAACCACTTTTTTCTGCAAAATCACACGCTGAACTTCCAGGCAAAACACTGAAGAAACCTTCACCCTGAATGTACACTGTAGCGCCAACAATTCATGCTAGAACCAACTCTCCCCCTTTTCAACTTTCAGTTTGCAATTTCTAATTTACTTCTTCTTCTTTTTTCTTTCGTTTTGGGCCTAAGCCTAAAAATATCACCGTCCTTATTCCCTTAAACTCCTCTTTCTTATTCACGTGTTCATCTCGTTAGTACACAGCCTCTCACACTAACATGTGAACCCAAAGCACCACTTCTATTTGAACTAAACCCGCATATTCTTTCCTCTACCATGTGTCCCAGCGTTTCTTCCCATCGCCGTATACAGTACCCCGCGACAACTTAGATCACCGGTTCCTTCTAACCCCTTACCCGAGCACCCATTCAGTTCGCAAGGAAACAGGAAGAACCGCGACTCCTCTACACCAGAAAACTCACTTTCTACTGTAGTTCAACAGTTTCCCTCACGCACACAAATGTCGAACCCATGCAACCGCTCAGACTCTCCCCTCATGCATGCGCCAACCCAACGTTGTTGGAGTCATCAGTTAAAACTCAAAAATATCTGTTTCTCAAGTGGAGGTTTAAAGGTGAATGCAAGCGTTGTTTAATATGGGGATTTTTCATTTTATTTAGCTTGCGTTGGAAATATCAATGGTGAAATATATTTTGGTTTCCTGGAAAACACAGGGATGAACAGCTATTTATACCCGCAAATTCAAGGAGATAAGCTTAATGTTATCCAACGTTGGGTAGCCCTGTGCGTTTAGAATTAGGATTGCAGTGAAATTTCCTTTCTTCAGTTTTTGGGTGCAAGTGTATTGAAAAGAAATTACACGTAGATCACTGTAGAAATGTATAGGTAGGTGTAACACCCCACCTCCGTTAAGGTCACTCACAAAGGGAATGCCTTAACTTTGGTGGAGCATTTTAGTAAACAGAACAGAATATTACAAGACAGATAAACAGTACTTGAAAAATTATAACTTTATTACAGCGGAAAACAGAAATCAGTATGGTTACATCCTTTCAAATCACAATATCAGAATTCAAGTACAAAATATCAGTCTCGTACAAAAGCCTTCAGAGTGCATAGTTTAAAATCATAATCCCCACAGAAGAAGACAAGCCATACTTTAAGCACTTCAAGCAGAAGAAATCTGGATCAAGCTAGAGTATTCCCTTCTACAAAACCTGGGGGGGAACGGAAGAAAGGAGGTGAAACAACAAGGGTCAGACAAAAAGTCTGGCAAGTCCAGTGATTTTCAGTTATGAACAGATAATAATAACATGACATGAAAATAAAACTGGATGAGAGATAACTGTAACAGGTGTAGCAGATATAACAGAAGAACCGAATGATATAAGCTATTGCTTTACACTTCTCTTCATTATACTAGTATAACAGAATTAGGTGTCACCCTAATGTCTAAACTGAAACAGAAACGGGTACAGAATAATTTCCACAGAGACAGAAAGCTAACAATGGGTCTTTACCACCCGAACAGAAACAGACATGAGCAGAATGCTGATAATGGGCCTTTACCACCCGAACAGAAACAGTCAGATTAATCCCTACGGAAACAGAATGTAGAATTAGGTGTCACTAGTAATTGGGCCTTTACCACCCGAACAGACGGTACCACGCAGAAACAGACGGGTGTTTCCACCCAACAGAAACAGACAGAACTTAGTGTACCCTAAAACCCTACCCCAAGCGATCGGCTCCCTAAACATAAATAAATACCCTGTGTCGACCCCATAGTAGGGTGTATCACTCCCTAAAGTGACAACCAATTGGCACAGACCTATTTACAGATGTCATGGCGTCTTACATCCACAGAGGCAGGCCGGGATCCATGCACGCACATGACCCAGTTGGAACGCACCATCAACACCCCTTGCCATTATCAGAATGAACCACTTATAATTAGTTCAGTAAGCGTGCCCAGACCCTACCTACTGTTGGGTCAAAGTTTTGATACCAGAAAGGGTTACTGACTAATATGGGTCCCAAACAACAGATGACACAAGTAATTTCCCTCCTAACCTTGTGTCCCCAGACTAACAGATTTCAGATTAACTTGTTTACAAGTTCAGACATACATAATTTAGATCAACCAGTTCACAGATTAGACAAGTTTTCCGACCAACGGATCAGATATACATATTTAACAGACTTACAGATTAACCGGTTATAGATTAACAGACTTACAGATTAACCGATTACAAATTAGCAGACTTACAGATTGTCAACTTTGTATTGGGCCTACAGATTCATGAAGCGGGTTTATTAATTTCATCAGTCTAGTTGGTTTAACCCTATCCACCCAACACGTTTTAGACATCATATTTATCCCAGATTTTCATTAATTAAATATTAATGCCCAGACCTCTCACATTAGACTGACAGTTTGTGGCTACTGGTTAGGCCGGTTGGTTCCGGGCAGGTTTCTGCGACAAACTGAGTCTAACCTCGGGTTTCAAGCACGTTATGACTAACTTCTCACATTAGAACCTATTGTTTGCGGCCACTGGATGTGCCGGGCGGTTCCGGGAAGAATTACGCCGCAAACTCATTCTAACCTCGAGTTAGCCATGTTCATCTTTGCGGCCAATTAATTAATAATTTACCATTTTTGCCCATGCCTAATATACATGTCAATTATTCATAGCTAATTCAGATTATGTCAATAACATGCTGAATATATCAACTTAGTAGATAACAGATTTTCGCAGATTAGGCGACTTAACGGATTCAGCATATTAAGTAATTTAGCAGATTTAGCATATAACAGATTTGGCATTTTCAGCAGACTTAGCAGATGACAGATTTGGCAGATGAACAGATCTAGCAGACTACGCAGTAGAGCAGAACTAGCAGATTAAGCAATATAACAGAACTAGCAGATTAGGCAATATAACAGAACTAGCAAATTAGGCAAATATAACAGATTTAATCATTCCTTAAAGTTTCA
Organism: Allium sativum; assembly: GCA_030737875.1. Classification (NCBI taxonomy): domain Eukaryota; kingdom Viridiplantae; phylum Streptophyta; class Magnoliopsida; order Asparagales; family Amaryllidaceae; genus Allium; species Allium sativum. The sequence continues at coordinate 558,651,171 of CM060910.1, forward strand.
CAAACATATCTTGCCTAATTATAAATTTGGCCTAAGTTTGCATGCCTAAATAGTTGTCATGATTCACACTATGATCATATACCCCACGTTTGCATTGAATTTACATGTCACAGATTATGGTCATAATTTACATGTCCCAATTTAGTTCAACTTGCCTAGTACAAAAGATTCACATATAAATTATACCAAATATTACAATGCATGCCATATATCCAAAAATCCCTATTTAGGTGTATTCACACTTAATAGTCCTTAAATCTTATTATAGATTTTAATTTCTACACCAAAGTCACATATCTTCCCCTTCTTAAAATGTGCCACAAATCTAGGTTTTAATCATGTATCATATTCTTAAAATCAGATATTGAATTATGTCCCCAAATCATAGATTATTATACATAGCTTGCTCAGATCCAGATCTAGTTTACAACATGTAATATGTATCTAAACTAATTACATGCCTATGGTCAAACTTATGCCCCAATTCCTAAGTCATATGTCCAATGTAAATTTTATGCCTCAACTTCTCAAGTCGTATGTTCAATATTCTTTATGCCACAAAACTCAAGTCATAGGTTCAATTATATGCCTTAGATTTATGTCCTAAGTTCCAAGTTCAACCTATGTTCTTTCCTCAAATCAGTCACATATCGGTCATGCCCATTTCATGCATTATTCATTTTATTTTCCCAAAATATTGTAGCGTATGTTAATCTCTTATGAGATTGGCTCAGGCTCGTGGTAGCCTGGCTATAGAACAGAAAGCAGAAAGAAATATAGAATAAGGTAGATCTAAACAGAACAGAACAGACATAATCTCATATTCAGATTTACAATTCATGTCACAATCAGAATTAACGTTTATATCGGAAAATAACTGTACTTGCCTTGGTTGGATTAAAGAAAGAACTTTAATTGTTGTTGAAGTTTCAAGCTTGAATTGAGTTGCCTAGGTTGATGTTGATTAGCTTCTAGTTTTGATTCCAGCAGAGTAGCGACGCCATTTTTATTTTTATTTAGAACAGAGGCAGGGTAGAAGCAGAATATAATTGTGTGTAGAGAAGGCTAGGTTTGGGGCTATTTAAATAGGTTTAGGCAGATGAATCTGGACAGAAATCGGACTGGAAACATCAGAACGAACACTGGCCCAAAAATGGGCTCGGGGACCAGGTCGACACCCAGGTCGACTACCCAGTCGACCTGGTCTGGGGGGTCGACTGCCCAGTCGATTCCCCAGTCGACCTGGGTCTGGGCGGGAAATTTCCCGCCCAGTCTGTTCTGCGTTTGAAATTCGAATTTTGAATTCGAATTCGAGCTGTTTTGAACTCTGAATATTTCTGAAACTTTGGAGGGCCATAACATGGTCATACGGAGTTCGATTCTCACAAACTCGGACTCGTTTTCAAGCAGAATTTCGAGACGAACGCAAAGGCGCAACCCGTTTTCCCTGATTCTTATTTTATATTTCAATTATCCTCAGATTTGTTACTTATATGTTCATAGAAAATACGGGGTGTTACAGTAGGCTTGCTGTAATGAAATTTCACTTCATGTTGATGGGAGCTTCAGTACACATGTAGGATAGGCGAGGGTAGCTGGGATGTTTCACGGTGTAGGTACAGTGTGCGGTCTCATCAATAAGTGGTAGCTGTAGTGGTAGCAGGGCTGTTTCAGGGTGTAGGTGCTGTGTGTTTTCACTTCCATAGTATGGTCGGCTTGTACGTGCTTTGTATTGACTTAAGTGCTTGCGTGTTAAAATGGTGAGGACAACAGTATCGCTACAAGTCTAGAAAATATAGTTTATGCTGGGTAGAGATCTTACGTTTCATATTTATATATATATAATTTTTAGCTTAGGCATTAAGGTTCTCATTTATTTTAATATAGTTCGCTCTTTGTTTTGAATAGTTAAATTCTTAGGGTATCCGTCACATATAATTCCATTCATCTCTGATAGGCTATGGATAGAAATAAAAATACCATTATGACGAGCAATGCCCCACGATCCCAAAAATATAATAATATCGGTAGGTTAACTTATATTGTGAAACCCCAAAATGCTGATATAGGGTGCAAAATACTCCAAATAAAAAGTTGCGTATTTTCTAAATTAAAAATTACAGTAAAATTCTAAAAATTAAATTATAACTACGTCTCAAATATCTCGTCCAAATTCGAAACCAATATTTAATTATATTAAATTATCGTTATGGTTTATAATCGTTCCAGCAGCGTTTTTCTGAAAATTTGAATTGGACATATCTAACAATTTGTACGATGAAATCTCAAATTTTCTCTTTCATTAGAAAAATATAATCACATGAATTCGAGCGTTTATTGTTTCATTGAAATCCGATTAATATCGGATCCTGTATATTCAATTAAAGTTCGAAATTCAATATTATGAATCGTCACGTCGTTTCGAGTTCGTTTTAAATTAAATAAAATTATAAACGTTCGCTCGTCGTTTAATAACAAATTAAATTTTAAAATCCATCAATATTCCAAATAAAATATTTATAACAAGTTTAAATAGTCAATTCAAATAGCTGGAAAAATCCGGGTCGTTACATTCTTCCCCCCTTAAAATAATTTCGTCCCCGAAATTGCAAAGTAAGAATAATGCTCCAAACCCAATTATATTCGAGATAATTATTATAAAACTATTTTAAAAAAATATTTCTAAGTTTTTAGAAATCTGCGTAAAATTCGCCGGCATCTCCTCTATACAGATCGATCTGAATAACCATAAATACCACATCGCCCTCACACCGATCAAAAGAAAACAAATGCCAATTGGCAACCCAACTCAGGGTATAAAATCAACGATCCAAACAATAATATCAAGGCGTACATATTTGTTAGGCATCATACTTCGATAACCAAGCAATGCAACAACCAGCTCTTCCAACCTATTCTTAACACCATTTCCAACACAATAACTAATACATGATCTTATCATTATTTTTTTATTTCATATTTGATTTTGTTCAAATTCGTTATAATTAGAATTCATTTTCTCAGTTTCTAATTCGTTCAACTTCTTTAGCTGTTGATAATTTTTATTTCAACGAATTTGGCATCCAAACAACAAGCAATACACATTTATAAACTAAGTTCTATTTCAATTCCATATTCAAATTACTAATTGATATTTCAATAATTTCAACCCGTAATTCATTTTAATTCCAATATCCATTAATTTCACTTAACCATGTTAATTTTTAATTTCATATTCATTTTCTAATTAGTTTACTTTTCATTTAATAATCTTGATTCTGATTCATTTTCGAAAGCCATCATTCCAATTCATTCTGTTTTAACTTATCTTAAGTTAAATCCCGATTCTCAATTTCATATTCAAACTCTTGTTCACAACTATATATGTGAAATCTTCTGGTTATATTAACATTCAAATTCAAATTTCATTTGAATTATATTCAAATAAATCAATCAAACCACAATATCTCAAGGATAAAGAATTTCTTTTCTATACAAAAATATAATTTGGGCAAAATTATTTCACTTGCCCCCTTTATAAAACAATATCGCATCCATCGTCAATTCAAAATTGAATCAAACAAATAACACAATACAAAATATTATTTTATATAAAATTTACAAATACGTTTTCTCGTATATATACGCTTAACTCAATCTAGGGTATTACTAACCCTATCTCTATTGAGTTACACCACAGAGTCAAGGTTATTACTAAACCAATAGCTCTGATACCAACTGTAACGAACAGGGATTTTCGACCTAGAAAATCGACACAAAACACCATGTCGATATTCAAGCATTGAAAACACCTGAACGTTATGAGAAAGAAATTGTAGGATGAGAAAAGAAAGAAAGAAATATTAGAATAGAAGAAAAGAAGAAGAACATCATAATCTCACAGCGGAACGAATAAAGTATAATATCAAATCTCTTTATACAAAAAAAACTGTATATATATACAATTACAACAATAGATTATACATTCAAATCAATACAATACACAGCGGGAATAAGCCATAGTACCAGCAAGTATATGGAATACGTCTTGACTTCAACTCCTTCTCTTGAACTCCAAGTGAATTATAACTTGGAAATATACCCGGTCTGACCCGAGCACATTTGATTTAAAACAAAATTCACCGGGTCAGTCTGTAATACTTTCAGTGGTAAATTCATAGCACAACAACTTGTTTAAATTTGAAAATCCTTTTTGAAAGAAAGGATAATAGTAAGACCAGTCCATACATAAACGCGGACGGTTTTTACCTTACTATAACCCAAAAAACCTTTAAAATCAATATCTTTTCTGATATTATGATAGCGTCTATCAATCACACATAAATATCAATCTAGCAGAATGCTTGCATCTCACGCTCTACATATATAGTATACAATCAAAACCGTAGGCGCTTATTGGAGATTGGATTCCGACTATGACAAGGTATGGGACCACCTATCGATAATGTATCTCTAGAGACGAATACACTGGGTTCAACAAGAACGTTTTGCGACCGGACCCACACATGACCGACCACTCATTTCTCTTGAGTGTATCAAATATATTGTCACCTTACGACTGCGCAGCTACCATTTTTCCCAGGAGATACGTTAACCAAAAGAAGTAACAAATATGAATATTCTCTAGATCGTGACAACACACCCTAATGGGCGCGACCCACATAGCCATGCTGCCTGCCCGAATTTTTTTTTGTCATTTCCCGGTTGATGAGGCTCGAGGTTATAATCGACATTTGAACCATCTGATTACCATTCGCTTTGAATTCCACATTGTCACGTCATCCAGGAACAGGATGAACTGAAGGCACTCTCCTACTGCATCCTTATTTAGGAATCACCCCAAGGATCAGTAGTGAGAAGTCCTTGCAATGCATAGATTCCAATAACGACAGAACCACAGTGTATCTCTGGGAGCTAACCAGAGATTATAAGTAGTTCTTCCGCTTCATGCAGATCTACGGTCTTTAATGCTCCATCTTCATTTGCTGCCAGTTAGTTTCATACGTAACATTGGATCGAAGTGGTTTTGGGTTGTCCCCATCCCGGTCTCTTCGAAACAGCACGTTAAAAGGTCCAATAATATATTCATTGATAGTCGGGTTTTTTTAACTATCAATTCACAGAGCATGGTTAAGTATATTGGCAGCTCTGATTCATTTATTAAAACTATTCTATCGATCCTTAAATTTGATTTCATATTCACTTGTCATAAATCCTATTATTCGTTATATTGAACAATACAATATCTTTATTAACCAAACTCCTTTTCATTCCTTTATTTCAAAATCATCAGTATACACTTGCCAGATCTCTTATGTTATCCTTGCCTTGCGGAAATTCATTATAATCTTATCTCAAGGATATGAATAAAATTTATGCTTCAACGGACGATGTTAAATTTATTCATTGTTTACTTTTAAACTTACTAGTTTAAAATCTTGCGATTAACATTTCAATATTCTCTTATAATAATAAACCAATTCTAACCGTTTCAAACTAATATCATTCCTCGATAATAGTGGAGCCGTTCAAGTTGGGGTATTTAATTACCTCTCAGACCTTGACCGCCACCATTCTTATCTCGGAATAAATACCAGTTTGAAACACGAACTTATTATTCCACTTTCTGTCACTTTAGTTACCATTTTATTTAAAACATGGTTTTAAATTACCATTTCTTTCATTTGGCACATTTAATCTCGAATAAATCTCCCACTTTTATTCAAATATATTTACTAGCGCAAACTCTTTTTGCTTTTACAACCTTTTCTTCAATTTATACTGATTCCGTTTAACTCAATTCCTTAAATAAAAACTTATTTAAGTTCATCGCCTGCATTGATATTCCTTTTACCAACATTGTTTACGAAACTTGGATTCTATTTTAAATCTTCTTATAGAATCCTAAAATCATTTTCTTTTGGAGCCATCTTTCAATTTATTTTTATTTAACTCAAAACTTGTGTAGAACTTGGTATTCACTTACTAATCCCCTTTCCAAATTGTTAACATGAATTCAAAACCATTTATCATTTTTCTTTTTGAAATCATATTGCACTTTAATTTACTTAATTAAATAATTAAGTAAAACAAGTCTTATTAAAAACTTTGCATTAACTTATCGAACTTATCAAACTTTTGATTATAATTTGGATTTAATTATCCAATCTGTTATGAAGATCTCTTTCGGTTCTCTTGCATATACTTAGTCAATTATTAAGTAATGATTGCTTAAAATTGACATATTAGCTTCACCACTTAATTTGTACTTTTGGTATAACATTGTTCTCAATGCGATTCATTTTAAAACTCGATCACTTAATCTACTTCTACTTAAGAAGTAAAACTGACTTTAATTATAAATTAAAATAATTAATTAACTTTATTATCAACTGAACTGAAATAGTTTACTTCACTAGAATAGATCCGCTAATCATTTACTGATATTGTTAACGATATATATACCTCACTAATTATAAGCAACTTTAATTATCATTAAATAAAGATAATTAATATTTAAAAAAATATTATTAAACAAAACAAATTTTCGTTAAACCATCTTCATTAGATAAATCAAAGACCGATTAATCTAATTATCAATTTTTAATTAATCAGTTGTCTTAGTCAACTTAACCTCAGTTATTAACTAATTGATTACGATTTTTTTTATTAGATTAATAAAATTAATCTAATTATATTGCTTAACTGTTTTACTTAAACAGTTATCTTTAAAACCATAACCCATAGGTTAAAGTTTTGTTTTTAACACTTATTAAAATCGCTGCAAAATAGTATATAACTATTTTTATAAAACCATTTATGAACATCTTCTTTTATTTTAAAAAGAAATAAATTTTAAACTTTACTTAAATTATAAAATAAACTTTATAATTGAAATTACCTAATGGCAAATCAGCGTTTTAAAACAGCGTTTCTGATCATTTGCTACCAACAACCTACTCAGTACTGTCTATTGATTAAAACATCACACGACGTTGAATTTCAATTCAACGTTCAATATCCAATCAATAATTAACATTCAACAGAACGTAATGTTGTTTGGGATAAACTGTTCATATTTGGGTGATATGGAAAAACAAACAACATATAAAATATTTGAGGAATCCGGTCGAATCCCTCCAACCTGTTCTTCCCTGCATCACAGACCATATTAATATTTGTCAATTATTTAAATAAATCATCCAATATGACATATTATAGATGTCGACGACCATTTAACACACAATAAGCAACCAAAGAATTCAATCAACCAATTCTATGATTAACGATAAATTATATTTTTATATGAATTTGACACATCATATAATCTAGAAAGTGTGAGAATTAACTCACCTTGTTTTTGGTTCGTGCGTTGTTTTGTTTAATTTTAAACAGTCGTTTAAAATTAAACGAAGTCCCGATTGCGTCCGTTCTAGTTTGGTTGTGTATCCTCCGTCGCCATGATCCCAACGGATCCAGGTCGTTTTAATATTGATTGAAGCCTTAACCATTAGCCGATACCTTCGTTAGTCCAAGTGAATCATGCTGAGCCCTTACATGATCTCCTTCTTTGTCTAAATTTCAAAACCACTATTTTAAGCAAAATCACACACTGAACTTCCAGGCAAAACACTGAAGAAACCTTCAACCTGAATGTACACTGTGGCGCCAACAATTCATGCTAGAACCAACTCTCCCCCTTTTCAACTTTCAGTTCGCAATTTCTAATTTACTTCTTTTTTTCCTTTCGTTTTGGGCCTAAGCCCAAAAATATCACTGTCCTTATTCCCTTAAACTCCTCTTTCTTATTCACGTGTTCATCTCGTCAGTACACATCCTCTCACACCAACACGTGAACCCAAAGCACCACTTCTATTTGAACTGAACCCTCCTCTACCATGTGTCCCAGCGTTTCTTCCCATCGCCGTCTACAGTACCCCGCGACAACTTAGATCACTGGTTCCTTCTAACCCCTCACCCGAGCACCCATTCAGTTCGCAAGGAAACAGGAATAACTACGACTCCTCTACACTAGAAAACTCGCTGTCTACTGTAGTTCAACAGTATCCCTCACGCACACAAACGTCGAACCCATGCAACCGCTCAGACTCTCCCCTCATGCATGCGCCAACCCTACGCTGTTGGCGTCATCAGTTAAAACTCAAAAATATTTGTTTCTCAAACGGAGGTTAAACGTGAATGCAGGCGTTGTTTAATATGAGGTGTTTTCATTTTATTTATCTTGCGTTGGAAATATCAATGGTGAAATATATTTTGGTTTGCTAGAAAACACAGGGATGAACAGCTATTTATACCCGCAAATTCAAGGAGATAAGCTCAACGTCTTTCCAACATTGGGTAGCCCTGTACGTTTAGATTTAGGATTGCAGTGAAATTTTCTTTCTTCAGTTTTTGGGTGCAAGTGTATTGAAAAGAAATTACACATAGATCACTGTAGAAATGTATAGGTAGGCTTGCTGCAATGAAATTTCACTTCATTTTGATGGGAGCTTCAGTACACATCTAGGATAGGCGAGGGTAGCTAGGCTGTTTCAGGGTGTAGGTGCAGTGTGCGGTCTCACCAATAAGTGGTAGCTGCGGTGGTAGCTGAGCTATTTCAGGATGTAGGTGCAGTGTGTTTTCACTTCCATAGTATGGTCGGCTTGTACGTGCTTTGTATTGACTTAAGAGCTTGCGTGTTAAAATGGTGAGGACAACAGTATGGCAGCAAGTCTGGAAAATATAGTTTACGCTGGGTAGAGATCTTACGTTTCGTAATTTATATATATAATTTTTGGCTTAGGCATTGAGGTTCTCATTTATTTTAATATAGTTCGCTCTTTGTTTTGAATAGTTAAATTCTTAGGGTATCCATCACATAAAATTCCATTCATCTCTAATAGGCTATGGATAGAAATAAAAATACTGTTATAACGAGTAATGCCCCACGATCCCAAAAATATAATAATATCGGTAGGTTAACTTATATTGTGAAACCTCAAAATGCTGATATAAAGTGCAAAATACCCCAAATAAAAAGTTGCATATTTTCCAAATTAAAAATTACAGTAAAATTCTAAAAATTAAATTATAACTACATCTCAAATATCTCGTCCAAATTCCAAACCAATATTTAATTATATTAAATTATCGTTATGGTTTATAATCGTTTCCGCAGCGTTTTTCTGAAAATTTGAATTGGACATATCTAACAATTTGTACGACGAAATCTCAATTTTTCTCTTTCATTAGAAAAATATAATCACATGAATTCGAGCATTTCTTGTTGCAATGAAATCCGATTTATATCAGGTCCTGTATATTCAATTAAAGTTCGAAATTCAATATTACGATCTACCGCGTCGTTTCGAGCTCGTTTTAAATTAAATAAAATTATAAACGTTCGCTCGTCGTTTAATAACGAATTAAATTTTAAAAATCCATTAATATTCCAAATAAAATATTTATAATAATTTTAAATATTCAATTCAAATAGCTGGAAAAATCCAGGTCGTTACAGCATGGGTGATCTAGTGCTGTCAAACCAATCATCACCTGAAACTCCTATTGATTTCTACATAGTGATGCAGCAAGGGAACTAGGATAATTTGCATGAGTATGAACTAGAGCAAGAAAAACTCTGAAGACAGAACCGAGATCAACAAAGACATGAAGAGAGGCTAGATCTATAGCGAAGTCGTGCTGCCTTGTGTCGTCAACATCAAAACAACCAAGTGGTTAACAAACAACAAGTTGACACGCCAATCATAATGTTTGAGTGTGGGTATGCCGATGTAGAAGATGTTATTTCGATTGGAGTTAACATTCATCATCATTTTTTAGATGTCGTCTTTATCCCACAGGATGTACTTTTTCGCAGTGGATTAACCATCAGTTTCCAAGTCATGCCATTGAGTATGCAAGTGAATTACAACATCAACTTACAATGCCGCAAACTCGATTTATTGGTTTTAGAAATGAAATTAGCAGACTTAACGACCAGTTTCACGGATTAAACATTAGAAGTCAAAATTAAATTATTGTATCGTTCTTTGTATGTATCCAATTGTATCGTCACTGTATAACCGGTAACGTCTTCATATCTATATTGTTTTGTTTTGGTGCAGCCATGTAATGTTATGAATTTGTGTTCAGTATCCTTAATTACTTGTTTTATGTATTCTCCTGATAATTCAGTTCCAAAAGTTAGTGATAATTCAAATCAAAACAATGGTTGATTTGGCCACACACTGATTTCACCACACCGAATATGTATATTTGTAAATAATTAACTTGTTGTGTTTTTATTTCTAATTTATTCAAACAGTACAGGGTAGCCTCTATTCATGTCTTGAAATTGTTAGTGGCATCAAATTTAGTCTTCCTAAGCTGTGGTTAGATTGTAGCATTGGATAATGAGTATTACATATGGGTAGGACTTCTGAGATCGAGTGCGGAATATGTAAGAGGGGTAAAAGCTTTTCTAAGAAATGTATTTCCCATTTATAAAGTAGGTGATGAGATGAAGTTCCTGTAACGACCCGTATTTTCTACCTATTTATTCGGGTTATTTTAAATATTTTATTTATTTAAAATTTTGGTTGGAATTTAAATAATCAAATTTAACGATTTTATTATGAATTTATTATTTAAAAAATAATAAAATAATATTTTTTCCCAGGATATGGGAAAATGTTGAATTTGAAATATATTGTGATCGGGCAGTTAGATCGGTCAAATATTGGTTATATTGAAAATATAGCGACGATTTCGATTCGAAAACGACGGTTGAGCAATATGGTTTATAATTTAATTAAATAACGAGCTGCAGCGGTGCGGCAGTTCGCGATTTGGCGTTTTGAACTTCAATTGGTCGTACCGGGTTCAAAATAAGTCGGATTTCCTCGAAACAAGAAACGTCGGGACCGGCTTAACGATATCTTTCCAATGGCAGAGAAAAATCCAATTTTCATCGTGTAGATTTTATTTTATGTCCAAATAAAATTTTGAAAAAAATGCTATGGAATTTCCTTTATATATATAGCGCTGCATTTATATAGAATAAAGGGTTTTTAAATATTTTGAATATTGATTTGGCTTGGAATTCAACCCGGGATATTTTATTGTGGTAGTATACGATATTCTGGTCGGGTATGGCCAATTTCAATATTTTAATAATATTATATTGAGGTATTCTAAAATTGGTTTATTTTATTTGAATTGGCCAGTTATAAAAGGGAATTTATTCAAACGACCTCAGTTTTCGATGAGGTAAATTTTGTTGAGACCGTAACAGAAAATTATTGCTAGATTTTCAAATGACACGTCAATCGGGGTCATTCTGTGAGCATGGCAAAATAAAATTCAAAATAAATCGATCAAATTGGATGTGTACGAACGTTATTTGAGCAAACGGACACGGAATTCGACGAAACAAGTTTCTTTAGGACCATATCGTCAAAATATACTATGTAGTCCAGTCGCGTGTTGAACGGGGTTCGTATGTGAGCGCAGCAGCGAATAAACAGTGTTAAAAATAGCGATAGGTATGAAATAAAAATCGTTAGTCAGCGTCGCTCGTCACATCGACTTAAAATATATTATTTCCACCTATATATACCCCTCCCTACTAGCCATTTCCAGCAAAACCCATTTCTTGTCACGTAATTTTGCAATAAAGCCCCTAAACACGAATCTTTTTATATCTTTCAAACCGAGAGGAATTTCTTATGGCAAGCTGAAGGGGAATGGTAGATCGGGACGATATCTACCTACAACAAAAGTTGGGTGAGTTTTGTCGACCGTGTTTGCCGGAATTCGCGATGGACAACGAAGAGGGACTTTCGTTTCCAGGCCAAATTGGAGAGCTACGTTCGATTCGGGGTGACGGGACCTTAGGACTTTCAAAGAGGAGAGATAGGCCTTCGATTTGGCTGTGGTCGAAGGTTCAACGGTGGTGTGTTGTGGTCGTACCGTCGAGATGAACAGAGGCTTTAATTTTTGGGTTCGTTTTCAAAGTGGCGATCGGTTTGGTGGGTTTCCCGGCGCATCTAGTCATCGTGGTGGTCGCGGACCAGGGGGAAGTTGGAGCTGGTGGCGAGGTGGCCGAGGAATCAGCGTTTGAACGGGTTTCGTTAGTGGGGAGTTTTCAGGCGGACGGGGTCGAATTGGGTCAGGGGCTCGCAGGCGATGGAGGCTGGCGCTCAGGCGAAGTCGTTAGCGAGGTCAGGTGGGTCCCAGCTTCAACCGTGGCAGCGCGAGGAGGCTCCGATGGTGTGGTATTTGAGGAAGCACGGTTCGGTTTTGTAAAGAAGGAAGTAACGATCAGGTTTTTGATGTTTGAATTAGGGAAAACGCGTGGAGTTGGTAATTCCCATGATGACGTGGCAGGTTGGTATTTAAGGTAATGGAATTTTGGTTTAATAATTATTTATTTAAGTTTATAATCGTATATTATAATCAACCTTTAAACTAGGATAACTTCCACATACGTTAACGAAATCTGACGAAACTGGATCCGTTGGGATCGCAGGGACAAGACCTATCCGATGGCACTGACTAGGAGTCAATCTGACATGGTTGAAAATTCAGATAATTTTGAATGGTCTTCCTAAATTAAAAGCAACAAACGCGTCAACCGTCAACCAGAATAAACACTGGTGAGATAATTCCCACACCTTCTAGAATACTGTGATGTGGTAAAGTCACAGAAAAAGTTATACTTTACAGTTAACAGTTTAAAATGGTTGATTGGATTCGATGGATGCAAATTGGTTGTTGTTGTTTGATGGGTTGCAGTTATTTATTTATTTAATTCGTATATTTTGATTTAACTGATATCTATGATGCAGAGAAGGATAGGTTGGAGGGATCCAACCGGATACCTCAAATTAACTGTATTCTTATTGTTGCGCATATATGAATTGTTCATACTGACTGACACCAGAACCTGTTTTAATGTTGATGGTTGAATGGACATTGGCCATTGTTGTGTTTAAATTTAATCGACAGTATTGACTGGGCAGTTGGCTGTGAATGGCCAAAGAGGTTGTTTTCAAAGTCGGTCTACGGTCAGGTGGATCGACGCAGTTTGAAAGTTATAAATTTAGTTTATAACTGGATTAAAGATTTAATTATTTTATATAAGAAATGAAATTAGAAATTTATAAGTATATATTTAAACGAGTTTATAAAGGGAATGTTTAAAAGGGTTTATCCCAGTTTCAAAAGCAGAGCGAACCACATATTTTACCTACGGGCTGTTAAAATGGGAAAATTGTTTTTAAACAATTAAAAGGTAATTTTAAATTAATTAAGTTAATTAGTTAATTTAAAAAGGGGAAATGACAGTGGAAAAATCAGTTAAAAGTTAACTCAGATGCATAGTCAATAAATTCAACTGTTTTACTTGAAATGACAATTGAATCAAATTGATTTGAATTTCTGAATTTATTTGTTAAATACAACTAATAAATGTTTAATGTAAGTTAATGTTTGATTTACTATATTAAAGTGATTTTCAAACTAGTTGGAGTTAATATAGTGGATAATTATTTAATAGGTTGTTGAAAATGATAAATGGTCCCATTTCCAGTTAACAGCAAAGTAAATTATTTTAGTATAGTTAATTTTTATTTTCATAATTAGAACAATGGCTTTTAATTGGGATTTAGTCAAGAAGTGATGTAGTGGAATATGGTTTTGGTCAAAGAGATGATAAAAGCTGTTATAAAGGGATTTAAAAACCCGAGTGTTCAAACAAGAATGGTAAATGTGGTTAGTAAGTAGAAGTGGAGATTTAAATAAAATTTTACTTAATAATTCAATTAAGTAAAGTAAATTCAAGTGAGATGAACCCTTTAGGGGAAATGATTATGAATTGAAAATAAGTTGAATATGGTAATAGGTTAAAGCTAAGTATTAGGAATGGTTAAGCAAATTAGAGTAAGCGATTTGGAACCAAATCCGACCAGGTTTTAAAAGGGTTTTAAATCAAAAGTTTATTGAGTTAAATATTAAGAAACGGAATTTAGTCAATATTAGAATTTGAACTAAGGGATTTCAAACAAAAGAAATACATGAAATAGTATAGTATTAGAATGTTGGTAAATGGATTCTTTGAACTAAATTCCAAGTTAAAAGTGGCGTTTATTTGACATTTACTTAATCAAGCAAATTAAGTGAATAGATGAGATTGGCAAGGGATTTTAAATGAAAGAAATGGTTTACGAAACCAGTTTGAAATCGAGATGGTGAAGGAGATTTTGGTGAGGGGTTTAAGTGAGAAATTTTTATTATTCTGAGGTAAGAACGGGGTCGATCAAGGTCTGAGAGGTAACTAAAATACCCCTACTTGATTGGCTTCACTATTATCGAGGGATGGTATCAGTTTGGAGTAAGTGAAGGTATTGAAATTGGTTTTCTCTTATACGAGGAATATCGAACTCTGATGCAAGGTTATTGGAAATAAATAATTATTGCAAATATTAGTTTTAAAGGAATAAGAATATGGATTCCAAATTACATAGAATATTGATTATTCGATCAGAGTTGATTGAACATAGTAGAGTTAGTCAAACATAGTTATTCAGGAAGAGTTTCCATTGCGTACGACTGCTAGCGTAAATTGCAGGGCTGTAGATAGCCTACGGCGGTCGGATGTTTCCTGAGGGAATCAGGCGTAACCATTGTGATCGCTGCGATCTAGAGTCAAGCTAATGGAGTTAAGTCGAGTATTAGTTAATCGATAGGAGTAGTCAAATCAAGTTAGTTCAGTGAGTTAAATAAGTCGAGTTAGTCAAGTTAGAGTTAATCGATCAAAGTAATTCAGTCATAGTTAATTAGAGGAATTTGGTGTACTTCATTAAGTATATAAATATATTTTAAAGAGGTCTAGTTATGCCAAGTACTGAATCAGAAACTCAGTTTATTCACACCTTTGATATTTGATAGTTAAATCACCGACTATCAAAATCTGACAAATACGCTTGTTGGTATGGAGTGATCAGGATCGAATTATATTCGAAAACCATTCCGACCAACAAATACGTGAAGATATCAGAAGACGGTCGAGATGGAGCATTGAAGACCGTAGATCTTCATAAACGGAAGAACCACTAAGATTCTCTGTCTTGCAAACAGAGCTAAACTGTGATTCTGTCGTGGTTGGAATCTACGGGTTGCAAGGACTTATCGCTATTGATCCATAGGGTGATTCCTATATGAGATGCAGTAGGAGAGTGCCTTCGGTTCATCCTGTTCCTGGATGACTTGTATGGACGAGTGTCTGACAGAGTATTTCCAAAGGACCACGTACGTTGATTTCCTCAAACGTATTATAGTAGGTTAGCTCCCAACTAGAGTATTTTTGTGGATGTCAATTAGTGATATCCAAAGGATCTGACGATGTGGCATTCAAAGTGAATGATGACTAGATGTTCTGGAGATAAATTCTAGCCTCAAGCATCATCAACCGGGAAATGACAAAAATCGGGCAGGCAGCATGGCTATGTGGGTCGCTCCCATTAGGATGTATGATCACCTATCTAGAGAAATTCCATTTTCTTCTTTAATCTGTATTCAATGCTGTCCCTTATCGGGAGGAGGTTGCTGATCCCAATCGTCGGTGATATACATTCGATGCACTCAAGCAAAATGAGTGGTCGGTCATGTGAGGGCCGGGTTGCAATACATTCTTGTTGAACCTAGTGTATTCGCCTCTAGAGATACATTATTGGCAGGTGGTCCCATACCTTGTCAAGGTTGGAATCCAATATCCAATAAGCGCCTGCGGTTTTCGATTGTATACTATATATGGGGAGCGTGAGATGCAAGCGTTCCTCTAGATTGTTATTTACTTGTATTTAGACACTATGATAATATCAGAATTAGTTATGATTTCAAAACCATTTTGGGTTATAGTAAGATAAAACAGTCCGTGTTTATGTGTGGGCTGGTCTTACTATTATCCTTTATTTCAGAAAGGATTTTGCAAAGTTAAACCAGCTGTTTGTGCGGTGGATTTATCAATGATATTATTCTAGACTGACCCGGTGTATTTTGTTTTAAATCAAATGTGCTCGGGTCAGACCGAGTATATTTCCAGGTCAGGTTTCGCTTGGAGTTTCAGGAGCTGGAAGCAGGAGGCTTCACCGCTAGTTATATAAAGTTATTTCCGCTGTGCAGTTATATGTTATGCTCTGATGATTGGTATGTATATACAATTCTGTTGTATAAAGAGATTTGATATTATATTTTATCTGTTCCACTGTGAGATTCTGATGTGGTGTTCTTCTTCTTTCTTCTCTTCTAATATTTCTTTCTTTCTTATCTCACCCTCTAAATTCTTTCTAAAACTATCCAGTGTTTTCGGTGCTTAGAGGATCGGCATGTGATACGGTAAGGGGATTTGTGTCGATTTTCGGGGCTAAAATTGCTGGGTCGCTATAGTTCCCCTGCAAAAAATGTACATAATGTAATTCGAATTGTGAAAATGTCATATATGATCATCTTATTTTTAATGGCCCTTCTCCAGTACATACCGGGTTGATTTGTGAGGTATCGCTGACGAAATTAGTAGATGTTGATGACCATATGGATTGTGAAACGGAGATGGATTTTGAGGATAATTTGGATGTGATGTTCAAATGTGCAGGTTACAAATTTGATCAAAATCCAGAGGACTTTGAAGTAGAACCAAATCCAAAGGCTGAAAATTTTTATCGGCATGTTAAAGAAGGAAAACACCTGTTATATTCTGGCAGCACAAAATCTTCTTGATTAAGTTTCTTGATTAGGATCTATCATTTAAAGTGTGTGTACAGAATTAACAAGTCTACGTTTGGGCAATTACTAAAGCTTATAAAAGAAGCCTTTCCTAATGCTTAGCTGTCTTTGTCTTTATATGCTACAAAGAGTGTCAATAAGGATTTAGATCTTGATTACTAAAAAATACATGCCCGGCCAAACAATTGCATGTTATACTGGGTGGGGAATAAAGATAAAGAGGCTTGTGATACTTATGGTTTTCAAGGTGGGTTCTAAAGAAAAAGAAGACATCGCTGATAATAGTGATCCACCAAAATTGATTCCCAAAGTGCCAGCAAATGTTATGAGGTACTTTCCACCATGAGCAAGGTTACAAAGGATGTTTATGTGCAAAGAATTTTCCAATCTTATGAGATGGCACAAAGTGGAATGAAAAGAAGATGGAAAACTAAGACATCCGGCTGATGGTGTGGCATGGAAGATGACGGATGCTCGCTATCCTGATTTTTCATTAGAAAATTGTAATGTTATATTGGGTCTAGCATCTGATGGATTTAATCCATATCGTTCAACGTATTCAAGTTATAGCACACGGCTAATTATGTTAGTAAACTACAATCTTCCTCTTTGGTTATGTATGAAACAAGAGAATTTGATTCTTTCAACATTAATATCTAGTCCAGATTCTTCAAACAACAGTATTGGCATATATATGCAGCCTTTAACTGTGGAACGAAAACATTATGGAATGTTGGCATCGAAAATTATGATTGCTTGACTGATGGATATTTTAATTTATGTTCAAGCATCTTATGCACCATAAGTGATTTTCCGGGATATGCTATGTTTTCAGGTTGGAGCACAAAGGGGAAACTAGCGTATCCAGTATGCCATTATGAAACTTCTTCAAATTATTTGAAGCATAGCAAAAAAATATGTTATATGAACCATAGAATGTTTCTTGATCTGACACATAAGTGGAGGCTAGATAAGAGGAGATTTAATGGCGAAATTGAAATGGGGGGCATTTTGGAAATATCATCAAGAACATATATTAAAGAGTTACTACGGGGGTACAAAAATCATTTTGGAGATAAGACCAAGAAAACTGGTAAAAGTGATGGCCCTTTTAAAAAAAGTCAATACATTTTGACTTACCATGTTGGTGTTATAACCCGCCTCGACATAACCTGGATGACATGCACATAGAGAAGAGCATATGCGACAAAATATTAGGTACTTTACTTAATATGGGTCGAGCCAAAGGATCACCTAAACGCTCGTTTGGATTTACAGGAGTTGGGCATTAGGAAGGCCCTTCACCCTGTTGGATGTTGTGGTGGAAAGCTTGTTGGATTAGGGCTCCAATATTTGAGATGAAATATAAGGGAAAAGAAATCTTTTGCTTTGTATTGAAGAATGCCAAACTGCCCCACGGTTGTGCCTTGAATGTTAGTCAATAAGTGCGCGTAAAAGAGAGAATGGTTGTGGGATATTAGAGCCATGATGCTCATTTCATACTCCACTATTTGTTACAATTTTCCATGAAGAGAGCGTCAATACCCGAGGTTGCATTACCAATGATCAGATTTAGTGCATTCCTTAGAGGGCAATGGAGCAAGGTTATCAAAGTGGATGATATCAAGAGGCTGCAAAAAGAAATTGTTGAGACACTTTGTTATTTTGAAGTGATTTTTCCACAGGCTTTTTTGGATATAATGGTACACTTGCATGTTCATTTATGCAGAGAAATCAAATATGGTGGGCCTAAACACCTTAGATGCATGTATCCAATTGAGCGATATCTAGGAAAGTCGAAATCTTATGTTCGAAATAGAAATAGATCGTAAGGTTCCATTGTAGAAGGTTACTTAGCAGAAGAGTGTATGACTTTTTGTTCAAGATTTTAAGCGTTGATGGAGGAACATAAAACATGTCGATTGATTTTGGAAGATGTCCAACAGATTTGGAATATCATTTTGAGCATATTGATTAAAAATAATATTTTCAAATATGGTGATTCATGGCTAACCCTTCTTCTTCATCATCTTTTACCTTTGATCCTTCTTTTTTTCCTCCTCTAAAACCTTCTCCGACCCCTCCTTCTCCCTCTCCACCTTCTATCTCTTCTCAGGGTAATCAATCAGAACCTAATCATTTGGTTCGATCAAAATTAGGCTCAATCCAATTGGATTCCAGATGACTCAGTGATCCATTCTAAATCTGAGAAATCCTCTGTTAAGGTGGATTTTATTTCTCTTTTTCATTCACTTCCAAGGAATGCTGGCCACCATAAGCCGATACAATTTGAAATTGGTAAGAAAAAAAACTAATAAGCTTCCAGATATCATCCAGGAAGAGGGTCTCAAATATTGGAGCAATCATATGGGCGACTTCTTTTTAGATGGTACGCTTCCATATCATGCGGTAGTTAATTTCCTTAAATCTCGTTGGAAATTGCTGGGTCAATTTAGTGTTAAATCAGATGGAATCAATTTCTATTTTCAATTTTCTAATGAATTTGACTGTGCTAAGATTCTTCAGTCTGATCAGATATTCATTCGGGGGATCAAGTCTATTATTACTCAATGGGATCCTCCTTTAGGTAGTTCTCAAAAGCAGATCAAAAAGGTACCTTTCTGGATTCACTTGTCCAATATTCCTCTTATTCTTTGGACGTTAGTAGGTATAAATTGGTTAGCATGCCACGCTGGTAAGTTGATTTGTTTTGATTACACCACTGAGAAGTTGCAGCGATTAACGTATGCTAAAGCTTTAGTTGAAATTAATCCAGATGCAGAATTACCTGATTTTATTGAATTGCCTGAGTTAAAGGACTATCCCTCTGTAAGGCTCACATATGTGGAAGCCAATGATTTGCATCACATGTAAATGTTCTGGCCATAGCACTATTAACTGTGATAATGATTGTGAGGCTATGGATTATATGGTATGCATTATGAAGGTTTTCATAAGGATGTCAATGTCGATAATTCAAAGAACAATCACCAGGTTAGGAGAAATGGCTAATCTGACGCAATTGAGAAAGGTTGGGAGAAAGTTGTTTCCAAGAAGAAATTGATTTGACAGAAGAAGGGTGTTTGAAATAAGGACGCAACTTTGAATGACAAGAACACAATAGCTAATGATGAGATAATAGTTAAGCCGAACAAACCTGTTGGGTTAGATGAAGGTACTAAGGGTATGGATTCAAATGTTGTAGACAAGTCTGATGGGATTGCAAATAATATGAATAAAGTAAATATCAATAAAGTTAATGTAGACAAAGTTGGCAAGTCTGGTGGGAATGCAAATAATAATAATAAAGTGAATGATCATGTGAACGAATTTCGCAATGACACGGATTTCGCCCGGACCTAATCGATCGCTAAATCGACAAAGACTGTTCAAATCCCTCATACGCTAACTTTGGGCATACAACACATCAGAATAAATAACAGAAGACTTTTATTACATCATAATAATGCAACATCAGAGTACAGAATATTAGAGTACGTCGAATATAATAATACAACAGCGGAAGAATAATTTACAACAAATTTAACACAGCGGAAGACTATCAATGCTCTGGACACAACTTTAAGCTTTAATCCAGAATCCTGCTCAACAAATAAATATCTGCAAAACAAACCACTCGACTGCCCGTGTGAAAAATAGGAGCACCCGAGTTTGCAAGTGAAACAAACTGCGAGTCAGTCATGGGACTGGTATGAGAAATATTTACTTAACTTATCTAATAACAAGGCAAATCAAAGGACCACGCGGCTAACGCGGAACGGGTTTACTCCATTGGATTTCTAGTGCATAAAATAGGTAAATCTTTTAAAACAACGCAATGCTTTTACAAAAATGAAACCATTATAAGACTCAGGTCCCATCACACATTGCAACGCAAGCCGGAGGATAGAGTTTTACCTTATAATGGTCAAAAATGCTTGATACGTATAAACTTGATATTTTTATTGTTAGTGTCTAATCAATTTAAAATATTTTCAAAGTAAATGTATCAATCCTAGACGCATATCTACCATATACTATGTCGCCATATATAGGTTTACAATCAAAAGCTGTAATGTCGTATTGGAATTTGTGTTTCCATTGTGAGTCAAGGCTAGGGATGGTCTCCTTACTGATTCGAGGCACTCTAGCAAATGTCTCAGGATCACACCTGCGGGAAACCCTTGGATCCTGCAGGGCCAGTTCACAAATACTTTAGTGGATTAGTTATGCCTGAACACACGTTTCCCGGTCCTATTAGACCTATCAATTGGCCTCTATTGACCAATATATCCGAGGTGTCTCATTCCATCATCCACATAAGTAAAAATTTCTGGGCTCCATACCATGGCACCACTTCTAGCTCGAAAAAAACGTGTGCACTCCTTGCGCACTTATCCCATTTTTGACTCCTACCAGGGTGTGAGGCGCGCGAAGTAACGCTATACACAAAGCTATACATAAACAGGCTGTGCTTTGATTATCATCCACAAAGCTATACCTAAACAGGCTGTGCTTTGATCATCAACCACAAAACTCTGCTTTTCAACAAAATCCTTGATCATTTGCATCTTGGCATACCACATTGACAATCCACGCCATGCGATCAATAACTATCAATACATAACCTCTGAGCTCGTGCATCTTAGAGAAGGGTGTTAAGCAAGAGATTAAATTATCTGCCACCAAACAGATATATATAAAATAGAAATCAATTTACATAGAATGAAATTCAACATCATACACACATCCATTTACAAGTCCGTTCTAGGTCTAAACGAAACCGGAGACACCTTATTCCTCGTCCCGTATGTCCAATACAGAAGAGAGGTTCTCACATATCCGGACAATCAACAAGTACGTCTGGACAACTACCACAGCAACCCTTTCCTGGGAGAAAATTAGTCCAGGGCATCAGTAGTCATCCACTCGATGTGAAGATCGCCAGTCTTAAACCACCGTTTTCAATGTCATCGAATTTAAATCGTTGTATAATTATTTGAAATGATATTGAACTCGATCTTTTCAAATAATTCTTGAATATATATAATTTAAAATCTTTTCATATCGTTAATTTTATTTTATAACAATTTATCGCAATTTATATTTATATTAAAATAGTCCAATTTAATTCAACGACGCTTCGGGTCAATGGGCTGCCCTGGCGTTGTTTTTACCCAAATTTGATTCACACTTTTCTCGAAATATAACTATTGGATTTTAACAAAATTTAAATCGTTGGAAAGATCTTCCCAAAGCGGACCTAACGGTTCTAGTTTTGGGAAAATCCGATAGTCGGATCTTTCAGTATAATCGTTCAAAGTTACGATTCCGAAACGCAAACTACCGCACATGATTCGTTTAATTTTAATTTATATTTATATATATATATATATATATATAATTATGTATAAACATAAATCATTCGACGATTCCACTAACGTGTTTAACATGGCAAATAAAAAATGTTTCATTTTGCATAACCATTTAAATGTTTCTAATGATACATAGAAAGGGATATTGTATTCGCAAACAAATTCCTATATTTTCCAATAACAAATAAATTGAGATTTTTGTTCGAATACATTTTCAATGTATTCTAATGTCAAATACAAGGAGAAGTTTTATTTGCATGACTTTCTACATGTTTTCTAATCTCGAATAAAAAGTAATTTATTTGCGTACATTCACTACATGTTTTCTAATGCCGAATAAAATGTAATTTATTTACATATAGTCACTACATGTTTTCTAATGTCAAATAAAATGTAATTTATTTACATATATTCATTACATGTTTTCTAATGTCAAGTAAAATATAATTTATTTGCATAAAATGATGCTAATGACAAATAAAAGATAATTTTTTTCATTGTTTGTATACAATCTCTGTTTTTAACTTAACAAATAAAAATTAATACTTTTATTTGTATAAAATTTCAATGTATAACATGACACATAAAAATGTCTCTTTTATACAATTCTATTTTATAACATGATGATCAAAATGTCTCTTTCATATTGTATACAATTTTATAATATAACATGACGATAAAAACGTCTCTTTTATATTGTATACAATTCTAATATATAACATGACGATAAAAATGTCTCTATTATATTGTATACAATTCTATAATATAACATGTCGATAAAAATGTCTCTTTTATATTGTATACAATTCTATAATATAACATGACGATCAAAATGTCTCTTTTATATTGTATACAATTCTAATATATAACGTGACGATAAAGATGTCTCTTTTATATCGTGTACAATTCTATATTTGAAACACCCCACCTCCATTAATGTCACTCCCAAAGGGAATGCATTAACTTCAGTGAAGCATTATAGGTAAAAGATGCAGATAAATTACAAGACAGACAAATAAAACAGCGGAAAACAAATCCATTTTATAAGCAACGTAGTTCAGTCAAGCTTTTACAACAATTGAGTCAATCATACTTTAAAATTACAACATAAAATTTCTATCTTGATTCAAAAACTTCCAAGTATATAAGAAGCATAAAACATAGAAAAGTAGCATAAGTCCTCAAATTAAAGTGCAAACACAACCATAGCCAAAGATAAGAGGATCCAAACAATACATCAAAGAATCTTCAAGCTTGGAAAGAGAAACGATCCAAACTAAGCTGAGCTATTCCCTCCCCGGCTACCTGGGGGGAAAAACGGAAGAAAAGAAGACGAAAGAAAATGGGTCAGACATAAAGCCTGGCAAGTCCAGTGATTTTCAGTATGTAAACAGGTAAAAGTAACATGACATGAATAAACTGAATATAAGACAATACCATGATAACAGGGAGAACAAGATAAGATTAGCATAAGATGTAATAAGGCAAGATAAACTAAATGATTCAACTCTTTCTCTGCTTCGCTACTATTCTGTTATTCTGATTTCTATATCTCTGCACCACCTAACTAGTGTCCCAACTAGTAATATGTATAAAATGATAATGTGTTCCAAATCCCTACAGTTGCGGTAGCCTTCAGGTGTACATCTATTATGAGGATCCTACCTCTATCTGCCTAATTACCATGGATATGTTAAATGTACCCTTACTACCCTATCGATCGGCTCCCTACTTGTATTCATTTGCTACTTGTGTCATTCGTCCCAGCTTGTACGTATTCATTATTTGTGTCATTCGACCTCGCTTGTATGTTATCATTACTTGTTTCATTCGGCCCCGCTTGTATGTAGATACCTGTGCTGGCCCCATCATGGGTGTATCAATTCCCATGATGGTAACCCAACATGATTCAAGATGCACAGTGTATACTACTGATGCCCAGTGCCTGTTTTCCACTTCGGAGCATGTGCACGCCCATACTCCATCGGAACTACACTGCTGCACCACCCGCCCGCTATTTTGACCGCTTATAATCAGCCCAGTAATCATTCCCCACCCAGCCTAGCTCAGGGTACCATGATACATCTATGTGGGTTACTGCTGAAATGGGTCCCCGTTACCAGGATTTCCTAATCTACATGTTATAATGGTTGAGTGTTCTCAATTTAACTTAACCCCACCCATTTGCTTAATTAACATGTTCTACTAGTTAAGTGTTGCCTATTCATATGTTACTTAACCTTCTAACTGATTCACGCATGTTTATTTAACGGTTAAGTTTGTGGGCCTATATATACTAATATTACCCACTTACCCACGATTTACTTAACCCTTTCCCCTTATCAAGTCCATATATTATTGGTTAAGCTTGTCTTAACCCTACCTACTGTAATAACCCGGAAATCTGAGCCAATTTAAAATTTTTATTTTGTCAATTTTAATGAATTTTGAATATATAAAATGAATTATTTTAAATAATAACGACGAGAAATTTATTTTGAATAGAATTAGAATGAATATATTTATTTGAATTAACATTAGAATATACATATTTTATTCTGATTTTGACGGAAACTAATCGTAACAACCGAATTGGCTTGCGGGACATATCCCATTGTATTCGGAATGGGGGTAATTAGCTGTGGGCGACAGTCGTTGGGTCTCGTTTGGAGATCGAATAAAAAGTAAACCTTTTTTGGATATTATTAAATATAATAAAATATAATAAATATCCCCTTTTATTCTCCCAAGCCCTTCACCCTCCGTTCATTTCCGCATAATGAACCCAAAATAAAAAAGAAGAAAAGGGGCGCGTACTTCAGCCCGTCCCCCAAATCGATGGAAGGCGTGCCACCCTAGCCTTACGCCGCCGTGCAAGAGCCGCCACCCCTTCCCTCTTGCATCGCACCCCCTTTCTCCGATGTACCCTAACACCCCAAGCACCGAAGGCCGCGACCGCCAGTCCCTCCCCGGCCACTTCTCATCCTGCTCCGCCAATGGATGATCACCACTACACCGGAGCTCCGGCGCAGCATCCCCCGACCCCTCCCCCCCTCCAACTCGAATTCAACGTAAAGGTGAGTTTTTGGAATTTTTATTTATTTTAGTAAAATGCGTTTTTTTAGTTTATAAAAGTGTAATCTTTATGAGAAAAATCAGTTTTATATATTTAATTATGAAAAGAAATGATTTTTATAAATGAAAAGGAATGTTTTGTAAACATGAAACCATATGATTTTTTTTACAATATAAAGATTCCATTTTTAACAATATAAAAATTAGATTTTTGTTTGGATAAAAAGAAAAGATTTTGTTTGTAGAAAAAGATGTGATTTTTAAATATAAAAAGGTTTGATTTTTATTTAGTTTAAAAGCTCTAATTTTTATGATATGAAGAATGTTGTAAAAATATGATTTTTGTTAAATAAAGATCATATTTTTATATGAAGAAAAATTAGATTTTCATAGGGAGTAAAAATTAGATTTTTACATATGTGTTTAAGGTATAAAGAATCGATTTTTAATTAAATAAAAATATGATTTTTATGTTATAGAAAGAATAAAAATATGATTTTTATATTATAGAAAGAATAAAAATATGATTTTTTTTATTATAGAAAGAATAAAAATATGATTTTTATATATGGAAAAGCGATATAAAAATGAGTTAAAAATAGGATTTTTAACATAAACGGAGTTGAACAGATTTCGTGGAAAACACGGTGAAGGACACCACGAGCGAGAAAGTAGTAAAATTCAAATCATTCAGAAATAAAGACTGGAGGAGTGGAACCCTCAGTGAGAACTCCTCACTTTTGATTTGTTTTTTGGTTGAAATATTTACTAGGATGCAGACGGTGCTTAGCAGCACCCGACACCCATCGTCCACAGACCATGGATGACTTGTTTGTTAGACTGATGTGTTGTGAAAAATGATTGTGTGTAGTGGAATGAAACAAATTATTTTATGGTTAAAAATATAATTTTTAACGTGTATAAAAAATAAATAGTTATAAACAAATCGAACGATTTGTTTATATACACACATTTGACTGATATGGATTGGGATGATAAAATTTTACACATCGCCCAACTGCACAAATAAAACCTGTGTTTGATTGTTTGAAAACCCCACATGGGTGTTAGGATGAAACTGGCCATACACTAGTCCCAATAATTAGCTGTATGTCGATCGATTGATTGACAGGCTGTTATAAGCGTTAAATATTTATTTTTGATGCTTATGCAGTGTAGAATGCACATTGGGTGATGGTTGACTATGTTTGAATGTTGTAGTGTACTTGTGTGTATGAAATCCATATCAATCACATTGTATGGTAATTGATTGGGCCTCATTCCAAGTTGGAAACTAAAAGAAAATTCCGGTGTTGAATAAAATATATATTCATGTGTTGAATAAAGGAAAATTCATGTGTTGAAGAAAATATTCATTTGTTGAATAGAATAACGAAGTTATTGAAATATATAAAGCCGTGTTGGTTAGATATGCGCCATTTTGACGGAATGATATTTATATCGATTTTATTCATTTTTATAATGAATATCGAAAAGGAAATGATTTCAAAATCGAATGTTTTGATAATATTATCATTTATATATCGATGATGTGGAATATTCAATTTTGATTTGAAATTGAATATGAAGTTGAAATCGTTTTGAAAACGAATTTAAAACGATTTGTAAAATACGTTTTTAAAAGGAAATCGACGAAATATATATAATATATTTATATTATATATATAATGGCCTGAATAGAACGTGCCGCGTTGCAACAGTTCGCGAATTTCGACCATTGACTTCGAACGGACATTACGGGAGATCCGACCGTCAGATTCTCCTAAATCCAGAACCGTTGGGTTCGTATCAAAAAGAGCTTTCTAATGAATATTAGAGATTCGAAATCTAGCAGTTGGTTTTGGAAATATGTCCAAACCAAACTTGGAAAAGGTCGCTGTAAGTGCAGTTCGATGGCCGTTTATGGAAACAGACTGTACGGGCCTTGATGAAATTATTAGAAATAGAATAATTTGTGTAAAATCATAAGAAATGATTGGAAAAAGTGGGATGAAAAACTCCACACTTGAAAAGATAAAAATAGTTTTTATCGAAATGAACTAGTTTTGATCTAGAATTATAATCCATTTATTTTTGAAATAAATAAATTGGATTTGAAAGGGTTTTAAAAGTAACCAGAATTTCCAATAATTGAATTGGAAGGGATTTAAATCGAAATTGTCTTTGGAATATTTCGATGTTGGATGTCGTGATTATACAGATATTGTCATGGAAATTTGAAAGATATATTTATATCGTTATTTCCAATACGATATTTATTGGTCGTAGAATTTGATATTTAATATAAGCCGATATATTTTCTATTCTGAGCCTTGTATTTAATATCAAATGGGATTTGGGTTTGTTGTGAATGGTGGCTTCGTTAACACTGTTCTTAAAACTAGTTGAGAAAAAGATTAAATCTTTTTATTTAGTTTTAATGAAGTATACCAATTAAATGGCATTTAATTGGAATTGAATTTGAATTGATTTTTGGGTTTATCGTGAACGGTGTTTTAAATAACACTTGTTCTTTAACCCGATAATTAATGGAATGTGAATTGGGTTTATCGTGAACTATGTTTTAACGACATTCGTTCTTTAACCCGATTTACAGTGAAATGTGATTTGGAATTTATAAATCTTTTGTTAAGATGTAAAGGAGATTTTCCAAAGTAAAGTTTTCCAAATTTAATAAAATAAATTGGAATGAAATGGAATTCGATTTGGTAATAATCGAAGTGAATTTCTGTGGAGGAAGACAATTAATATATCTGGAATTTAAAAGGCTTTGCCGTTATTCCATTTATATTATTAGTCGGATATGGAAGTTTATATCGATTATATATATTGATTTGTTTTCCATGAAGATTCCATTGTAAATGGAATGTGATTTTGGGTTTATCGTGAACCGTGTTTTAAATGACATTGGTTCTTTAACCCAGTTAAAGACAGGATATGATTTCCCAAGTTAAATAATCATTGATAGTGATTTTTGGGAAGATTAAAAACAAGTGGAGTTTTAATGAATCTTTAATTAGATTGAAATGATCGAGAATGGAGTATCACCAGTTTTGCTCCAGGCGATAGTTAAATCTTTAATTAGATTTTAACGTGAAATGGTAATTAAATTTACCGATAACACCGTGGTGTTAGATATGAAGTATTACCAGTTTTACTTCATGGGATGAATAGGTTAGGGTTGGGAAATTTAACAAGTGATTACTTCGGTAAGGTTCGCTAATCCCGACTAGTTTGGATAAACCATAATTTGGTTTGAATTGATATTCAAAGGAAGATTAAAGAATAAATTTAAAGAATTTATCTTTGATAAAATTAATGGGAACCTTTCCCAAAGTATAAGAATATTTGAATAAAAGAATATTCTGAATTGGAATGAGGCGTATGTTGTGTTTGTGTAACACTTGTTTATTATATATGCGAGTTATTCAGAAAGACCGGGTTTATCCCATTCTGAATAACTGATTCGACGTGTGTTGGGGATGAAGACGGATGTCAAAGACCGGAGGTCTTCACATCGTTTGGATAATTACTGATGATCTTTATTGGGTTGTACACCCAAGAGGAGGGAATCAGTTGGTGATCGTCCAGACATACTTGGAGATCGATGGATATGCGAGGTGCAAGGTGCCTCCAGTTTCGTTCAGACCCGGAACGGACTTGTAAATGGACTGTGTCTGACATTGGATATCATTCTATGTGATTGATGGATATCGGTTGCATGGAGTGGTTTGCCAGTGTGGCATGCTAAGATGCAAATGATCAAGGCTTCTGTTAAAAAGCAGAGT
Organism: Allium sativum; assembly: GCA_030737875.1. NCBI lineage: Eukaryota > Viridiplantae > Streptophyta > Magnoliopsida > Asparagales > Amaryllidaceae > Allium > Allium sativum. The sequence goes on from CM060910.1 coordinate 558,680,236, forward strand.
CTTGTGGTTGATGATCAAAGCACCACCTGTGTGGCACAGCTTTGTGTTGCGTTAATTCATGATCCTTACACCCCGGTTGTGAACCAGAAACGGGATAGGACCTCGGGGAGGACATGCATTTCCTTCTAGCTTGGGTGGTGTCAATGACCTACCAGCCCTGACATTTATGTTATTTTCTCTTGTGTTGTAATGACCCGCATTGGCAGAGGTATTATAATTAATTTATTTAATTATATAAATAGTGATATAGTGAATTAAATGGTCGTGGAATTAAATAATGGTGAATATTTAATTAAAATAATAAATTAAATAATATATTTAATTCTGAAATAATCAGAATTGGCTGAAATAGCGATATGGTGTGAACTGGATCATCTATGATATTTAATTCAGTTTAGAATTGAATTAGAATAACAAATTTATTATTTGAACGACAGTTTGAATGTATAATTATATTATAATTAAAATCGAGCTTGAAATGGTGCTGTAGTTCGTAAATTGGCGATTCGAACTTCAACTGAATGTACAGGGTTCGTTTTCAATCGGATTTCTGTGAAACAAGAAACGTGTGGAGCTGGTGGAGTATATTTTTCTAATGGAAGAGAAAGATCTGGATTTCGTCGTGTAGATTTTGAGTTATGTCCAAATCAAATTTTAAAATAGTCGCTATACAATCGTTTATCGACCATAACGGTTTATTCGATATAACCAGATGCTGGTTTCAAATTTAGACAAGGTTCTTTTGAGACGTAGTGATAATTTAATTTTTAGGATTTTACTGTAATTTTTAATTAATTAAATAAGCAACTTTCTATTTGGAGTGTTTTGCACCTTGAATCAGAAATTTGGGCTTTTACAATATGAGTTCACCTACTGGTATTTTTATATTTCTGGGATCGTGGTGAAATACCCGACATGACTACATTTTTATTTCTGTCCGTAGCAATACGTAACTATATCAATTAATAAAAATGGATTTTTAAAAATCAAATAGAGTATGATAAACCTTATCCGATCAATACTTATCATACCAACTACCCCTAACTTTCTCCTATGGCCTAAACAAAGCCCTGTCTCCTTCTATTTTCAGCCACATAATTCTTGTGCTCTTCAATCGAAAATGTGGAAGGTTAACCTCCCCTTAATCCAAAAAGAAACCCATATGTAATGTCTTTACGGATAAATGAATGCGCCGCACAATTTGTTCCTCCAGTAAACCAAAGAAAACGTATACCATCGATCTTCAAAATTCAAACATAATTCAAATAAAATCTTACAAATCATATTATAAGTATGTATGGGTTCAACAGCAAAGGCGCTTCAATTCTGTGTTAAAATTTCACAGTGCGATGCAGATTTCATGAAAGGCGGAAATGGCAGTGTACGTAGGGTTCAATCGCGACATCGAAGCTTGGATTTGAGAAACTGGGATTGTCTTTGGATGTTGTAGATCGAATAGCTTTTGGTTACAATGTTTTAAGGGAATCCGAGGGTTGTTTTTTGTGCCAATCAATCTCTAAAATATGCGGTTTTGGGTGCCTGAAATCGGGGTTGACAGGGGGATGTCGAGTGGGAATTGGTGGAGTTACGGAGGATGAGCTCGCGAGGAGATGAACTCTGGTGGCCTCGGGGCTAGGTTTCGTGAAGGGGCGAGGTCATGAAATCTGGGAAGATGATATCAGTGAAGTGTGGAAATGGGGGAGCGACGTGTCTGTGTTTCTATCGGAGAAGATAGATTTAGGTAGCGGGTTTGTTATTGCAAGTGATGTTGGGCTTTTGAAGTGGTGAGCTGTAGAAAACGATAGTGGACTGAATTAAAAGGGGTGAGGCCCAATAAAATAAATTGTGTTTATTTTTAATTTAAATATGTATTAACTTTTTAATGCAATATCTGCGCCATACGATATCAGATTGACGAACCGTAACTTGCGTTGGGATCGTATGGACGGACACTAAACGATGAAACTGACTGGAAGTCCATCGGAGCTCGTTACAATTTATAACAAAATAAATTGTCGGTCTGAATCAAGCGATGGTTATCGTTATTAACGATGATCGTCCAATGTGAGTAAATCTCACTAACTCTGAATAGTTTATAATTTCATGTTGTATTTTTAGAACTATTAAATATTGGCTGATTGACTGTGTGTTGACTGTTTGATTGAACTGCTAGTCAGTTAGTTGAATTTCTATATTGATTCTGTTTAACATAATATATCATATGGAACTGAAAGTGATGTTGATTTTATTGTGTAACATCTGTGGATGCAGGGAAACAGGTTGGAGGAATCCGACTGGATTCCTCAACAGCTATTTTACTTTTTTTCATATATTGTTATATATGATGTGATATATAATATGTTTTCAATTATATGTGTATGGACGATATTGGAATATTTATAAATAGGGAATATTGTTAAGGGGAATTTTAACTGAAGGGTAATATTTATAAATTGGAATAATTATAAAGTGAATTATTTATTTAGGATAAATAAATAAGATGTTATAAAATGGACTATTTACTTAGAAAATAAATAGAAGATAATAAGTGAGATATTTATTTGTTAAATAAATAGGATAAGATAATGGATTATTTATTTGTTAAATAAATAGAATAAGGAAAGGACATATTTATTTGTCAAATAAATAGAGTTATTAAAGGAAACATTTAGAATAAATGAATAGGATATTAAGCGGATTATTTATTTAGGAAATGAATAAGTTATGATAAAGGGATATTGACTTAAAAATTGAATAAGTTATAAAAGAGATGTTAAGCAAAATAAATGGAATAAAGGATTATTTATTTGGAAAATAAATAGAAGAGTTAATCGAATCAAGTTAATCGAATAGAGTAAATTAAATAGAGTAAAGCAAAATTAGAAACTGACTAGAGATTAGTAAATTGAATGGTTTTCTAAGTGTCGATCTGATGTTGGTTTCGGCCTTCGGGGTTTATACTTAGAGAATTGTTCTCCTACTAGTTTACAGTCAGGGACTGATAGTTGTGAAATGATAGTGATATGTAAAAAAACAATGGAAATATTTTCCAGTATTAAAAATGTATATTTTCTAAACATAGAAAATAAGGAAATATATATATATATATATATGATTGATGATTGATTGATAGAATTTCCATTTGGAAATAATATCGTTGTTTGCACACCTGTTTTCTTTGATGGTTAAATCACAGACTATCGAAGTTTTGACCATTTTAACGTTGTTAATATGGAGAGACCGGTTGGATTATTATTCAAAGAACCACTCTGTATTAGCATAAGCGTTATGAATCATATATGCCAAAGATAATTGAAGACGGAGTAAAGCGCAAGGGCTATTGTATAAGACTTATATAACAGTGCCTAAGATGGATGTATTGAATAGTTCCTTCGGTTCATCCTATTCCTGGATGACTTGTATGGATGAATGTCTGACAGAGTATTTCCAGAAAGGTCACGTACATTGATTTCTTCAACCATACCAAGAGTGGAAGAGGAGAAGGAAACTTCTTTAGCTAACATGTAATGTACTGTTGTAGACGTCCATTAGTGATTTTCGATGGATCTGACAACGTGGCATTCGAAGTGAATCTGGTGTGATGATGAAGCGTAACCTCAAGCCTCATCAACCGGTAAATGACAGAAATCGGGCAGGCAGCATGGCTAAGTCGGTCGCTCCGAAGTAGGGTGTATAATCACCTGATCTAGAGTTTCATTTACTGCTAAAAATCTATTGTCGATACTGTCCCATTTGGGAAACAGTTGCTGATCCCAACCGTTGGTGATATACATTCGATACACTCAAGCAAAATGAGTGGTCGGTCATGTGTGGCCGGGTTGCAAGATGTTCTTGTTGAACCCAGTGTATTCCTTTCTAGAGGTACACTAGCGAAAGGTTGTTCCATACCTTGTCATAGTTGGAAATCCATTACCCAATACGTGCTTGCGGTTTTGATTGTATACTATATATGTAGAACGTGAGATGAAAGCGTTTCTGCTAGATGATTATTATATTGTGGTTGATAGACATTATTATAATATCAAAAGGTTTTTGATATAAAGATAATTTGGATTCTCATAAGGGAAAAACCCGTTCCGTTATACGGCCTGGTCTTATGAGATATCGTTTACTTGTTCAAACTGTTTTTAAACTGTTTTACTCATACCAGTCCCATGACTGACCCGGAGTTTATTTTGTTTTGTTTTCCCTAAACTCTTGGGTGCCCAATTTTGTACGGGCAGTCAAGTAGTCGGGATTTACAGATATACTGGAAGAGCTTGGAGCAGGAGGCTTAAGGATTATATAGTTATAGTTATTTCCGCTGAGTTGTAAGTGTTGTACTCTGATAATGTTATTGTATACATATAATGATTTTATTTCAAGGATATATTATCTATTATATGTTGTTCGTTCCGCTGTGAGATTCGTGTTACTCTGATGTTGTGTCCTTCTTCTTCTATTCTAAGTTTTTATCTTATCTATCCTCACCCTCTGTTTTCTTTCATTAATGACCGGTATTTTTCGATGTTTGGTTAGTCGTCATCGTGTTTATGTCGATAACCAAGGTCGACAAAAACCCGGGTCATTACATGTGTTGTTGTTGGATTGCAAGGCGACTTGGATATATCGGTGACTATGTGGAGCCAATGGAGTCATTTGGCTCATTGACGCCCCAAAGGGCGGGGAAATGCAATGTTCAGCCATTTTAATCCACATAGGTGGACCGGCCCTGACGATCCAAGGGCCCACCTGAGTCTGGGTCCTAAGGGGCGGGCTAGAGCATCTTGAATCGGTAGAGGACTATCTTTTTCCTCTGTTCACAGATGGGAATCCAACTTCCAATACGTGATTTTGCGGTTTTCATTGTAGAACCTATATATGGCGACATAGTGGTATGGGGCACTTATGTCGTCTATGAATGGTACTTATGATTGAAATTGTTTGACAATATACACTTATAGTAATAATAAAAAATGAAATTTAGCGTATCAAGCATTCTTGGCTATTATAAGGTAAAAAACCCTATCCTCCGGCTTGCGATTGCATTGTGTGATGGGAACTGGGTCTTATAATAGCTTCATTTTTCTTTATTTAGCATTGCGCTATTGTTTTATGCACTGGTATTCTTGGGAGGAAACCCGTTCCGTGTTATACGGCGTGGTCCCTTGATTTACCTAACTTTAAAATAATGATTTATAACTGTTTTAGTTCTCACACCAGTCACATGGCTGACCTGGAGTTTATTGTTTTAACCTAAACTCTGGGTGCCCCTATTTTCCACACGGGCAGTTAGTAGTTTTGGTTTTGTAGATTTATATTCACAAGAACCTGGTTTACAGCTGGAATGATATCCGGAAAGCTCTGTATAAGTATATCTCTTTCAGTTGTGTATTGTATTATTTTTCCGCTGTAGTAATATATTTAAATCTACGATATTTCTCTGATGTATAATATTTATTTATACTCTGTTATATTTTTTATTCTGATGGAATTGTTGTAATAAGCAATGAAATGTTCTTCGGTTTGTGTCCCGATGTGGCTTGTTCTAAAAGCAATCCGGGCTTTCCTTACCGCGGAAGTTCGGGTTGTTATAGCTTGGTATTAGAGCTTTGGTTTACAAAGCTCGAGAATAAGACACATTAGAATCAAACGAAAGAATTCATCGGAAATTGGATTAGTAATTTCCAATAAGAATGACTCATTAGAGATGGGATCGGTAGTATCCTAGAACGAGTGTGAAGAGTACATTTTTAAAAATGAAAACAAATTTTGTTTTGAAAATAAAATTCAATTATACGTATTTGAATATTTATTTTATATTGATTTTGGACAATCAAGTATATAAAGATTTGGCGTATACGTCTGGTCCACGTGTATTCGGAGTTTTAATATATTAGATAGATATAGAATCACATTCTAGTCGCCCGGAGATGGTTCTGATGATGGCATGTCATCATCAACACTCATGTTCGAGTTTCAAAATTGTGATACCTATATATTTCCATTGACTGGTGTGAGAACCAAAATATAGTTAGAGTATATTTTTGTGACTTGGCATCAAAAACATGATTTTTGACTATATATGAAAGTTATGAATATGAAATGATAATCAACAAATTGATTGCTGATTGTGTTGTTTGATTAATTAAATGTAGAACCTTTAACCAAATTGAACCAAATGTTGAGTTGTATTGAAAATTTGTCGCATTTGCATACATATACATGTACTTATATTAAACAGGTCATGGCAAGGAGGTTAGAGTAGAGGAATAAAATTGTTTGCCCGACAGATAGGTACATGTTTATTGTATTTCTTGGGGATTTTGATGATTTTATGAGCCGATTGGCTAGCCGCTTGGCTGTTTCTTTTTCTTTTTGGATTGGTGAGGGCCATGGGAGGCTATTTGAAATATCCTGAAGCTCCCGGTGCAGGGGAGGTTATGGCGAATTTTTTCGAAAATTTAAGGTGTTAGCCAAATTTTTGAAAAATTTGAGAAGTTCTTAGAAACTGAAAAGTTGAAGAACTTAAGCCGTAAAGAAAGTAATGAAAGTTGAGTTGGTTTGTAAAACAACTTTCGGCTTCATTCCTTTTCGAGGACGAAAAGTTTTAAGTGGAAGGATTGTAATAACCCGGAAATCTGAGCTAATTTAAATTTTTTATTTTGTTAATTTTAATGAATTTTGAATATTTAAAATAAATTATTTTAAATAATAACTACGAGAAATTTATTTTGAATAGAATTAGAATGAATATATTTATTTGAATTGACGCTAGAATATAAATATTTTATTTTGATTTTGACGGAAACTCATCGTAACAGCCGAATTGGCTTGTGGGACATATCCCATTGCATTCGGAATGAGGGTAATTAGCTATGGGCGACAGTCGTTGGGTCTCGTTTGGAGATCGAATAAAAAGTCAACCTTTTTTTGATATTATTAAATATAATAAAATATAATAAATATCCCCTTTTATTCTCCCAAGCCCTTCACCCTCCATTCATTTCCGCAGAATGAACCCAAAATAAAAAATTAAGAAAAGGGGCGCGCCCATCAGCCCTTCCCCCAAATCGATGGAAGGCGCGCCACCCTAGCCCTGTGCCGCCGTGCAAGAGCCGCCACCCCCTCCCCTCTTGCATCGCACCCCCTTTCTCTGATGTACCCCAACGCCCCAAACATCGAAGGTCACGACCGCCAGTCCCTCCCCGGCCACTGCTGATCCTGCTCCGCCAATGGACGACCACCACTGCACCGGAGCTCCGGCGCAGCATCCCCCGACCCTCCCCCCTCCAACTTGAATTCAACGTAAAGGTGAGTTTTTGGCATTTTTATTTATTTAAAGTAGGTAAAAATGCGATTTTTTAGTTTATAATAGTGTAATCTTTATGAGAAAAGTCAGTTTTAAATATTTAATTATGAAAAGGAACGATTTTTATAAATGAAAAGGAATGATTTGTAAACATGAAACCATATGATCTTTTTTTTACAATATAAAGATTTCATTCTTAACAATATAAAATTTAGATTTTTGTTTGGATAAAAAGAATAGATTTTGTTTATAGAAAAAGATGTGATTTTGAAATATAAAAAGGTTTGATTTTTATTTAGTTTAAAAGCTATAATTTTTATGATATGAAGAATGTTGTAAAAATATGATTTTTATTAAAGAAAGATCATATTTTTATATGAAGAAAAATTAGATTTTTATAGGGAGTAAAAACTAGATTTTTACATATGTGTTTAAGGTATAAAGAATCGATTTTTAATTAAATAAAAATATGATTTTTATATTATAGAAAGAATAAAAATAAGATTTTTATATTATAGAAAGAATAAAAATATGATTTTTATATATGGAAAAGCGATATAAAAATGAGTTAAAACATGATTTTTATCATAAACGGTGTTGTACAGATTTCGTGGAAAACACGTTGAAGGGCACCACGAGCGAGAAAGGAGTAAATTTCAAACCGTTCAAAAATAAAGACTGGAGGAGTGGAACCCTTGGTGAGAACTCCTCACTTTTAATTTGTTTTCTAGTTGAAATATTTACTAGGATGCAGACGGTGCTTAGTAGCACCCGACACCCGTCGTCCACAGACCATGGATGACTTGTTTGCTTGATTGATGTATTGTGAAAAATGATTGTGTGTAGTGGAATGAAATAAATTATTTTATGGTTAAAAATATAATTTTTAACATGTATATAAAATAAATAGTTATAAACAAATCGGACGATTTGTTTATGTACACACATTTGACTGATATGGATTGGGACGATAAAATTTTACATATCGTCCAACTGCACAAATAAAACTTGTGTTTGATTGTTTGAAAACCCCACATGGGTGTTGGGATGAAATTGACCATACACTAGTCCCAATAATTAGCTTTATGTCGATCAATTGATTGACAGGCTGTTATAAGCATTAAATATTTATATTTGATGCTTATGCAGTGTAGAATGCACTTTGGGTGATGGTTGACTGTGTTTGATTGTTGTAGTGTACGTGTGTGTGTATGAAATCCATATCAATCACATTGTATGGTAATTGATTGGGCCTCATTCCAAGTTGGAAAATAAAAGAAAATTTTGGTGTTGAATAAAATGTATATTCATGTGTTGAATAAAAGAAAATTCATGTGTTGAAGAAAATATTCATTTGTTGAATAGAATAACGAAGTTATTGAAATATATAAAGCCGTGTTGGTCAGATATGCGCCATTTTGACACGAACGATATTTATATCAACTTTATTCATTTTTATAATGAATATCGAAAAGGAAATGATTTCAAAATCGAATGTTTTGAAAATATTATCATTTATATATCGATGATGTTGAATATTCAATTTTGATTTGAAATTGAATATGAAGTTGAAATCGTTTCGAAAACAAATTTAAAATGATTTATAAAATACGTTTTTAAAAGGAAATCGATGAAATATATATAATATATTTATATTATATATATAATGGCCTGAATAGAACGCGCCGCGCTGCGACAGTTCGCGAATTTCGACCACTGACTTTGAATGGACACTACGGGAGATCCGACCGTCGGATTCTCCTAAAACCGAAATTGATAGGTTCGTATCAAAAAGAGCTTTCTAACGAATATTAGAGATTTAAAATCTAACCGTTGGATTTGGAACTATGTCCAAATCAAATTTGGAAAAGGTCGTTGTAAGTGCAGTTCGATGGCCGTTTATGGAAATCGACTGTACGGGCCTTGATAAAATTATTAAAAATAGTAATAATTTGTGTAAAATCATTAGAAATGATTGGAAAGAATTGGGATGAAAAACTCCATATTTGAAAAGATAAAAATAGATTTTTATCGAAATGAACTAGTTTTGAACTAGAATTATAATCCATTTATTTTTGAAATAAATAAATTGGATTTGAAAGGGTTTTAAAAGTAACCAGAATTTCCAATAATTGAATTGGAAGGGATTTAAATCGAAATTGTCTTTGGAATATTTTGATGTTGGATTTCGTGATTATACAGATATTGTTATGGAAATTTGAAAGATATATTTATATCGTTATTTCCAATACGAAATTTGTTGGTCGTAGAATTTGATATTGAATATAAGCCGATATATTTTCTATTCTGAGCCTTGTATTTAATATCAAATGGGATTTAGGTTTGTCGTGAATAGTGTCTTCATTAACACTGTTCTTAAACCCAGTTGAGAAAAAGATTAAATCTTTTTATTTAGATTTAATGAAGTATATCAATTAAATGGTATTCAATTGGAATTGAATTTGAATTGATTTTTGGGTTTATCGTGAACGGTGTTTTAAATAACACTTGTTCTTTAACCCGATAATTAATGGAATGTGAATTGGGTTTATCGTGGACTGTGTTTTAACGACATTCGTTCTTTAACCCGATTTACAGTGAAATGTGATTTGGAATTTATAAATCTTTTGTTAAGATTTAAAGGAGATTTTCCAAAGTAAAGTTTTCCAAATTTTATAAAATTGGAAAGGAATGGAATTCGATTTGGTAATAATCGAAGTGAATTTCAGTGGAGGAAGACAACTAATATATCTGGAATTTAAAAGGCTTTGCCTTTATTCCATTTATATTATTAGTCAGATATGGAAGTTTATATCGATTATATTTATCGATTTGTTTTCCATTAAGATTTCATTGTAAATGGAATGTGATTTTGGGTTTATCGTGAACCGTGTTTTAAATGACATTGGTTCTTTAACCCAGTTAAAGACAGTATATGATTTCCCAAGTTAAATAATCATTGATAGTGATTTTTAGGAAGATTAAAACCAAGTGGAGTTTTAATGAATCTTTAATTAGATTGAAATGATCGAGAATGGAGTATCACCAGTTTTGATCCAGGCGATAGTTAAATCTTTAATTAGATTTGAACGTGAAATGGTAATTGAATTTACCGATAACACCGTGGTGTTAGATATGAAGTATTACCTGTTTTATTTCATGGGATGAATAGGTTAGGGTTGGGAAATTTAACAAGTGATTACTTCGGTAAGGTTCGCTAATCCCGACTAGTTTAGATAAACCATAATTTGGTTTGAATTGATATTCAAAGGAAGATTAAAAAATAAATTTATAGAATTTATCTTTGATAAAATTAATGGGAACCTTTCCCAATGTATAAGAATATTTTAATAAAAGAATATTCTGAATTGGAATGAGGCATATGTTGTGTTTGTGTAACACTTGTCTATTATATACGCGAGTTATTCAGCGGGTTTATCCCATTCTGAATAACTGATTTGACGATGTATCTAGGATGAAGACGGTGGTCGAAGACCGGTGGTCGAAGACCGGTGGTCGAAGACCGGAGGTCTTTACATCGTTTGGATAATTACTAATGATCTTGATTGGGCTGTATACCCAAGAGGAGGGAATAAGTTAGTGATCGTCCAGACGAACTTGGAGATCGATGGGTATGCGAGGTACAAGGTGCCTCCGGTTTCGTTCAGACCTAGAACGGACTTGTAAATGGACTGTGTGTCTGACATTGGATATCATTTTGTGTGATTGATGGATATCGGTTGCATGAAGTGGTTTGCCTGTGTGGCATGCTAAGATGCAAATGATCAAGGCTTCTGTTGAAAAGAAGAGTCTTGTGGTTGGTGATCAAAGCACCGCCTGTGTGGCACAGCTTTGTGTAGCGTTAATTCGCGAGCCTCACACCCCGGTTGTGAACCGAAAACGGGAGAGGACCTCAGGGAGGACATGCGTTTCCTTCTAGCTAGGGTGATGTCAGTGACCTACCAGCCCTGACATTTATATTATTTTCACCTGTGTGTTTGTTGGATTGCGAGGCGCCTTGGATATATCGGTGACTATGTGGAGCCGATGGAGTCATTTGGCTCATTGATGCCCCAATGGGCATTGAAACACAGTGTTCAGGCATTTTAATCCACATCGGTGGACCGACCCTGACGATCCAAGGGCCCACCTGAGTCTGGGTCCTGAGGGGCGGGCTAAAGCGTCTCGAATTGGTAGAGGACTCTCTTTTGCCTCGGTTCACAGATGGGAATCCAACTTCCAATACGTGATTTTGCGATTTTGATTGTAGAACCTATATGTGGCGACATAAAGGTGGGGGCACTTATGTCGTCTATGATTGATACTTATGATTGAAATTGTTTGACACTATACACTTATAGTAATAATAAAAGATGAAATTTAGCGTATCAAGCACTATTTGGCTATTATAAGTTAAAACCCTATCCTCCGGCTTGTGTTGCATTGTGTGATGGGACCTGGGTCTTATAATTGCTTCATTGTTCTTTATTTAGCATTGCGCTATTGTTTTATGCACTAGTATTCTTGGGAGGAAACCTGTTCCATGTTTTACGGCGTGGTCCCTTGATTTACCTAACTTTAAAATAAAGATTTATAACTGTTTTAGTTCTCACACCAGTCACATGACTGACCTGGAGTTTATTGTTTTAACCTAAACTCTGGGTGTCCCTATTTTCCACACAGGCAGCTAGTAGTTTTGGTTTTGCAGATTTATATTCACAGGAACCTGGTTTACAGCTGGAATGATATCCGGAAAGCTCTGTATCCGTATATCTCTTTCAGTTGTGTATTGTATTATTTTTCCGCTGCAGTAATATATTTAAATCTCTAATATTTCTCTGATGTATAATATTTATTTATACTCTGCTATATTTTTGTATTCTGGTGGAATTGTTGTAATAAGCAATGAAATGTTCTTCTGTTTGTGGGCCGATGTGGCTTGTTCTCAAAGCAATCCGGGCTTTCCTTACCGGGGAAGTTCGGGTCGTTATACCTACTTTGTTCATGTAATATTGGTTAAGTTGTCTTCTTGTCCATGTTAACTTAACCCACCCACCTAACATGTCATATTGGTTAAGTGTTTCTTATTAACTTAACCCTTCCCATTCATCATGTTGTATTGGTTAAGTGTTTCCTATTAACTTAACCCTGTTCATTCATCATGTTATATTGGTTAAGTGTTTCCCCTTGACTTAACCCCACTCGTTCATCATGTTATGCCGGTTAACTTAACCCTACTCATTCATCATGTTGAATTTGGTTAAGTGATTCCTATTAACTTAACCCTTCCACTTGTCATGTTACCTTGGTTAAGCGTTGCCTTATCACGCATCATGTTATATTGGTTTAGTGTCCCTCTCTTATGTTAACTTAACCCTACCATTCTTAGCATATCCATTCATTAGCATTAATTCATTCATTAATGCATCAACCTCTCACATTAGAACTGTTGTTTGCGGTTGCTGGATGTGCCGAGCGGTTCCGGGCAGACTTCTACCGCAAACTCATTCTAACCTCGGGTTTTGGGCTAAATGCGCTAACCTCTCACATTAGATCTATATTGTTGCGGTCACTGGATGTGCCGGGCGGTTCCGGGCAGTATAACACCGCAACTCAGTCTAACCTCGGGTTAGGCACATTCATCTTTAGCCAATTTACATATTTACCATTCATGTCCAAGTCTAGAATCTTATATGCTAATTATCCCAAATTCACCAAACTATTAATGTTCCCATTCCCAAGTTATGCCCAACAAATTCAGTTACAAGTTATTACTCAAATATAGGTTGCACCTAATCCTCTCAAATTTGCAATAATAGGCATGTCCCAAAATCGCAATATACATTATGCTTGGCGTCCCAACCAATAGTTATGCCCAATTTAGATTTAATATTTCAATTTACAGTTTTCGCCCAATCTAGATTCAATATTTCAATTTACACCAAGTTTGCAACAATAACAATTATGCTTCCAAATCGCAAGTTACAAATTATGTTCCACTATTACCAAATAGATTATTCCCCAATATCAATTACAAGTTATACCCAAATATTCCCCGTATTCCAATCGTTCGCATTTCGCGATTTCATCATAGGTTCGAAGGTAACCAATGTTCATAAAAGAAAAAGGAAATAGTGGAAGAAAGAGAAGGAGCATAAAATAAGAAAAGGCATAAAAATAGGCATTAACAACAGAACTAGTATAAGAAATTTAGATCCAACAAAATAGATTCTTGAATAAGCTGATGCAATCATTATCGCAGGCATAAGAATAACATCATGAACCAAAAGGATTATATATTCGATGTTCAACAAAGATAGGCATGATTGAATCGATATAATAACTTCTTAGGCATGTAAAATCATAGATTCAGTAGAAAAATAGGGGTAAATCTGAAAAGATTGTTTCATCATCAAGCATAGACTTAGATCCATTTTACTACATGTTAAGATTACTATTAGGTGTTTAAATCTGAAAATAACATGAACTTACATTGCTAGGATTAAGAAAAGATAATTGAATCATTGTTGTTGCAGAGACTCTAATTAGATGTTGATTTATCTTCAAAGCTGATTTGAGGCTATCAAATTTGAGTTCTAGTTTGGAGAAGATTGAGGTGGCTAGACTAGGTTGAAGATGAACAACATGACGGCGTCATAGCTTTGGACCAATAGAATTAGGGTTGGGTTATGAGTGTATATATAGATGTCTAGGATTAATTCTAGCCTTTAGATTAGTATAGGAGTAATCAGAGCCATACAAACCAAAGAGATGTGTCATCCATCCGGCCACAGCACGACACATAAGCCGTAATACCTCAGAAATCGGTCATCAGGCCAATCAAGGAAGGCCACATTAGCTCAGGGTTACAAAAATTCATCATTGGATCTGGATCTAAATGGGGTCGACTCCCTACGAGGGGTTCGACACCTATGTCGACCCCTATAGGGGGGTCGACACCTATGTCGACTCCCTCGGGGGGGGGGGGGGGGGTCGACACCTATGAGCGGGAAGTTTCCCGCTCAGCCTGCTTTGACCGAGTTTCCAATTTTGAATAGTTTTGACTTTTAATTATTAGTTTAATTTAATTTATGTTTAAACTTGAAATATTTTGAACTCCATAACTTCTTCATACGGAGCCCGATTTACGTAAACTCAAACTCTATCTCAAGAAGAATTCCAAGATGAACGTAATGGCGTAACCCGTTTCATCCAATTCTTCTTAAAAAAATTAAGTGTTCTTAGATTTGTTAATTTTAATATTCATAGAAAATACGAGGTGTTACATTCTCCCCTCCTTAAAGGATTTCATCCCCGAAATTTCCATGTTAAGAAGAATGTATATCCTACCATCCAACATCCATCTAGTCAACAATTCAATCACAGGCATCCATTGTCCTTTAAAAGATTTCTAATGCTTTCATGATCATATGCATAGTGTGTGTATATGTCCTTATCTAATGCAAAATCAGGCGGTCTACTGATTCAGTTGACCTCCTTAATGCGAATTATGTCAGTGCCATGAGTCCATCATGCTTGCAATTATTCCTAATCATACCTTATAACCTCTACATGAGTGCACAATCATTCATATAAATGCAACATCCATATGATAACACATCAAGTTTCAATCCATATTTAAATACATATATGCAATATGAAAGTGACTGAGCCGATCAAGTACCTAATGTGTGTATATATGCATCCACGAGCAAGCACTTGCAACCACTTGCAACCATCAATCATAACATGTTTCAAATACATGTTTACATCCATTGGTTTCTACCTAAGGATCAAGAATAGGACCGAGGAGATATGCTTAAAAGATAGATACAAGCATGCGTAAATTTATGGAAAAAGAGATCAAGGATATACCCTCAAAAAAGAAAAGGGTAGGTTGCGCTTATCTTGTCTTCAGTCTCCCAAGTCGCGTCTTCTTCAGCGTCACCCCATTGTACTTTAACTATATTGACTTCACGATTTCGAAGCTTCTTGACCTCTATTTCCAAAACTCACTAGTAAAGATAGGATCTCGATCACTTACTATGCTAGAGGGTATCCCATGTGGTCGGACTATCTTTCCAAGATAAACAGATGTTAACCATGATACCAACTGTATATACTAAGATGATTAGAGCTCTTTCCTCTACTTAGCTTATTCATCATGTCACAAATCGGAGGGTCTTCATGTTACGCCGCTTCTATCCGATCCAAAAGTGTAGGTCGCTCTTCTAGCGATGCTAACAAACTCGGTACAAACTTGACTGGGGGTCTAAAGCTAAAGGTTGCTATGTACTTCAAACTTTATCCCTCTTAAGGTCAGTCTCTTTCTACTTAGGGCGCGAGCCACAACATTACCCTTGCTAAGGGTATAAGCAATCTCACGGTCGTATGAGGCAAGAAATTCCATCTATCGTTGTTGCCTGTATTTCAAATATTTTTGCGAGAACAAATATTTTAAGGACTTAGGATCTGTATATAGTTCAAACTTCTCTCTTAAAAGATAATGATACCATGACTTAAGAGCGAATGCTATAACAGCTAATGCCAAGTCGTGGGTAGGATAGTCTTTCTCATGTACTTTCAGCTGTCTTCTTTCATAACTAACTACCCTCTCTTCTAGCATTAAAACAGCGCCTAGCCCTGTCCCTCATGCATCCGTATAAACTGTAAACGTCTTGTTCCCTTCGGGAAATGTCAAGACTGGGGTTGTTGTCAGGGTTCTCTTCAATCATTGGAAAGCAACATCACGAATCAAATCCTAAGCAAAAGTTAGATTCTTCTTCGTCAATCTAGTAAGTGGGGATGATACCTTCATAAAGTCCTTAATTAACTTCCTATACCAACCCGCTAATCCAAGAAAACTTCTTACTTCCGTTGCATTTCTTGGGACCTTCTAATCTTGCACCGCAACTACTTTTGCGGGATCTGCTGTTATCCCTTCCTTGGATATCACATGTCTTAGAAACCTTACTTCTTCTCTCCAAAAATGATATTTGGAGAATCTAGCCTTAAGTTGATGCGCTTGGAGGGTATCCGAGATTTCCCTTAGATACAAAGCATGTTCTTCCCCACTCTTAGGGAAAACCAAAATATCATCTATACACAAGCAAAGTGAACCATCCGCCCTTGTAGCAAAAACAACTGGAGCACCCCATTCAGAAATACTTCGCCTTATGAACCCTTTTCTCAAGTAACTCTTTTACTTGTTTACTAAGCCCTTCCTTTCCTTGGAGTCATGTGTCGCACAGGTAATGCAACTGGCTTTGCATTGTCAACTAGATACATGCGGAAGTCTATCTCGCGTTTTAGGGGACAAACCCCTAACCTAATCAAAAACATCTGCGTACTCATGGATTACTCTAACGGATCACAAATCGTCGATAAATGCATCAAGTGATTCTAGGTAGCTAAGCCAAACTGATCCCTTAGGATCGCATGAAATCTCGAGGGTATTCCCGAGGCAAGTCAAAAGTCTAACTATCCTCCTTTCACAATTACTAGCTAACTAATCTATGTCTAGAATCAACCCATAGCCCATAAAACCAAAAACATAAGCATTACACTTAAACTCAATACTTAATATAGCTATTCTCAAATTCTTACAAACCAAAGATAAATGAGTCGAACCACCAATTAGATTTGATACAATAATGGGATCTTCAACTATACAAGTACTAAGGTGCAATGACTCAACTATGGAAGCAAATATAACCGAATGTGAAGCGTTAAAATCAGAAAGAGTACTAATAGGATGATCAAAAAGAAAAACTAAACTTTCTCAACAGAAACTTTAATACCTCTCTCTCTCTGGTACGCTGGTGGTGAGAGCATGCACTTTCTCTCCTGAAAATCCAATCCTTTGTTCTTGCCCTTGTCCTTAATTATATGACCCGTTATACCATAATAAAGACACTTCCTCTTGTCTTAGGTTTTACAATCCTTTCCTCCCTTGTGAACCAAGTCCATATTCATGAGTTTCTCATCCTTGGATTGTGCTCCTTAGCCAAACTCCCTCATTCTTACCTTTACCATCCTTGTGTAACATGTTGACAAGTCTCTCAAAAGCTGCCTCCATCGCATGGGAAGCCCTACAAAGCTTCAAAGAAAATTAGCCGTAGGTGAAACTACTGCGGCTATATATGGAAGTTGGGCACTTCTTCGCCCTTTGACAGGTGTCGTAGTCTCACCAAGCCTACGGAACCATGCTGCAATGAGATTACCTCCCAGAAAGCCAGGAGCCCGGAGACTCAGGAAAGAAGGAAACAAGGATTCAAGCAGAGGATCAAAAGTTAGTGCATATGGCTTTGAGGAATATGCCTTTAAAACAAAAATTTCTTTTGGAAATGCTTCTTTTAAAACCGTTTCGAAAATAATTTTTCAAATCTTTTATCTGATCCGTTAACCTTCAGCTATGATACCAAGTGAAACACCCCACCTCCATTAATGTCACTCGCAAAGGGAATGCATTAACTTCAATGAAGCGTTATAGGTAAAAGATGCAGATAAATTACAAGACAGACAAATAAAGCAGCGGAAAATAAAGTCATTTTATAAGCAACGTAGTTCAATCAAGCTTTTACAACAATTGACTCAATCATACTTTAAAAGTACTACATAAAACTTCTGTCTTGATTAAAAAACTTCCAAGTATATATGAAGCATAAAACATAAGAAAGTAGCATAAGTCCCCAAATTAAAGTGCAAACACATCCATAGCCAAAGATAAGAGGATCCAAGCAATACATCAAAGAATCTTCAAGCTTGGAAAGAGAAACTATCCAAACTAAGCTATGTTATTCCCCTCCTGACTACCTGGGTGGAGAAATAGAAGAAAAGAAAACGAAAGAAAACGGATCAAACATAAAGCCTGGTAAGTCCAGTGATTTTCAATATGCAAACAAGTAAAAATATCATGACATGAACAAACTGAATATAAGACAATACCGTGATAACAGGGAGAACAAGATAAGATTAGCATAAGATATGATAAGGCAAGATAAACTGAATGTGCTCCAACTCTTTCTCTGCTTCGCTACTACTCTGTTATAATGATTTCTATATCTCTGCACCACCTAACTAGTGTCCCAACTAGTAATCTTTATAAAATGATAATGTGATCCTAATCCCCACAGTTGTGGTAGCCTTCAGGTGTACATCTATTATGAGGATCCTACCTTTATCTGCCTAATTGCCATGGATATGTTAAATGTACCCTTACTACCCTATCGATCGGCTCCCTACTTGTATTCATTTACTACTTGTGTCATTCGGCCCCGCTTGTATGTATTCATCACTTGTGTCATTCAACCTTGCTTGTATGTATTCATTACTTGTGTCATTCGGCCCCACTTGTATGTAGATACCTGTACTGGCCCCATCATGGGTGTATCAATTCCCATGATGGTAACCCGGCATAATTCAAGATGCACAGTGTATACTACTGATGCCCAATGCCTGCTTTTCCACTCCAGAGCACGTGCACTCCCATACTCCGTCAGAACTACACTGCTACACCACCCGCCGCTATTTTGACTACTTATAATCAACCCAGTAATCGTTCCCCACCATGCCTAGCTCTGGGTACCATGATATATCTATGTGGGTTACTGCTGAAATGGGTCCCCGTTACTAGGATTTCCTAATCTACATGTTATAATGGTTGAGTGTTCTTAATTTAACTTAACCCCACCCATTTGCTTAATTAACATGTTGTACTAGTTAAGTTTTGCCTATTCATATGTTACTTAACACCGATTCATGCATGTTTATTTAACGGTTAAGTTTGTGGGCCTATATATACCAATATTACCCACTTACCCAAGATTTACTTAACCCTTTCCCCTTATCAAGTCCATATATTATTGGTTAAGCTTGTCTTAACCTTACCTACTTTGTTCATGTGATATTGGTTAGGTTGTCTTCTTGTCCATGTTAACTTAACCCACCCACCTAACATGTCATATTGGTTAAGTGTTTCTTATTAACTTAACCCTTTCCATTCATCATGTTGTATTGGTTAAGTGTTTCCTATTAACTTAACCCTGTTCATTCATCATGTTATATTGGTTAAGTGTTTCCCCTTGACTTAACCCCACTCGTTCATCATTTTATGTTGGGTAACTTAACCCTACTCATTCATCATGTTGAATTTGGTTAAGTGTTTCCTATTAACTTAATCCTTCCACTTGTCATGTTACCTTGGTTAAGCGTTTACCTATCACATATCATGTTATATTGGTTAAAAGTTGCCCTCTTGTGTTAACTTAACCCTACTATTCTTGGCATGTCTGTTCATTAGCACTAATTCATTCATTAATGCCTCAACTTCTCACATTAGAACTGTTGTTTGCGGTTGCTGGAGGTGCCGAGCGGTTCCAAGCAGACTTTTACCGCAAACTCATTGTAACCTCGGGTTTTGGGCTTAATGCACTAACCTCTCACATTAAATCTATATTGTTGCGGTCGCTGGATGTGCCGGGCGGTTCCGGGCAGTCCTACACCGCAACTCAATCTGACCTCGGGTTAGGCACGTTGGTCTTTAGCCAATTTACATATTTACCATTCATGTCCAAGTCTAGAATCTTATATGCTAATTATCCCAAATTCACCAAACTAGTCATGTTCCAATTCCCAAGTTATGCCCAACAAATTCAATTACATGTTATTACTCAAATATAGGTTACACCCAATCCTCCCAAATTTGCAATAATAATCATGCCCCAAAATCGCAATATACATTATGCTTAGCGTCCCAACAAATAGTTATGCCCAATCTAGATTTAATATTTCAATTTACAGTTTTCGTCCAATCTAGATTTAATATTTCAACTTACACAAAGTTTGCAACAATAACAATTATGCCCCCAAATCACAAGTTACAAATTATGTTCCACTATTACCAAATAGATTATTCCCCAATATCAATTACAAGTTATACCCAAATTGTAACACTCCGAATTTTCTGTTAACTGTAACTTAACAAATTAAAGTATAATTAATTCTAAATGATGAAATCAGGGGAAATGGGTTATGCCATTGCATTCGTCTCGAAATTCTGCTTGAGATAGAGTCCAAGTTTGCGTAAAACGGATACCGTATGAAGAAGATATGGACGAACTAAGTTTGGTGGCTAAATAGAAAAAAAAATGCACTGGCGCACTTAGGAAGTGTGCCAGTACAAATTTAAATTGGCGCACTTCCCAAGTGCACCCAGACCGAGAGAAAACTTGCACAGCTTTCTGGTTTAACCCTGGCTGGCCTGGTCGGGTTCTGGTCGAATTTCTAAGCTCTGTCGTGTCACTAGGGCTAACTTGTCACTTTCTGATTGGCTTCTCTTGAGATGGATGGCCTTGATTAACTCTAGCTTCATCGACGGCTCTAACCAGTTTGAAACCCTATATAAACAGCCCCTAGCCCATTCTCTTTACACCATTCTTCTCTAACCTTATGCTGCACAATTTCATTCCTATACTCTACCTCTGTTCTTATTAAATAAAATAATGGCGTCGTTACTCTGCCAGAATCAAAACTAGGATCTTCTTCCAATCTGAATAAAGTTAAAAAGGGAACAACTATTTTTCTAATTTAATCGATAGTCTACGCCAAAGGAACGCTATTCAGTGTCAGAACTCAGAAACCAGAAATCCAGACTTTCCTTTTTGATTATGAGTACAGTTATTTTCAGATATGAACTTTAATTATGATCTTGACGTGGTTATAAATCTGAATCTGAGGTTATGTATATTCTTATCTGTCAGATCTGTTTTTCTGTGGCTATTCTGTACCTCTTTCTTCTTTCTGTTCTATAGCCAGGCTACTACGAGTCTGCGCCGAATCTCATAAGAGATTAACGCACGAACGCTAAATTTTGGGACAAATAATGAATAATGCATAATTGGACATGAAACTTTTGCCTATGAGACTATTGCCTATGCATATGATTCATGACTATGGGACTATTGCCTGTGACTATGATTCATGCCTATGAGACTATTGCCTATGACTATGATTCATGACTATGAGACTATTGCCTACGACATTGAATAAGAAAGTATTGTGATTAGTCGCCCATGACTATTGTGGTTAGTTGCCTATAACTATTGTAGTTAGTTTCTTATGCCTATTCCCTTAATGATGTTAGATCTCATATTTAGTATGCAACTTTGCTAGTTTATTCCCATTCACTGTTATGTACATCGAGCTTATTAGGCCATTATTATTGTATTTGGTTCATTTTTGCACGCCTATTCTTTGATATCAATTCTTGTGCTTATCCCCTATTCCTTTTGTTAGGGCCATTTCATGAGTATTTAGAGAACTTGTGGGAACATGTTTATGGGAATTGGGCGTGGCTTAATTAAGTTAATTTGGCATAACAAATATGTTGGCATAATCTGAATTGGCTATAATAGAGAATGATTTACATGTGTATTAGTCTTGGGCATAAATGGTAAACTAGAATATTAAATCTAGTTTTGACATGAACTGTAAATTGGAATATTAAGATTAAAATTCTGGGGCATATATTGCATTATGAATTATGACCTTGATTTAGGCATATAAGTTTAGGCTAAATTTATGATTAGGCAAGATATGAAAATAGAGTTTTAGATATATATAATCTGCTAAACCTGTTATCTGCTAAATCTATTAAATTGCCTAATCCGTTATCTGCTAAATCTGTTGAATTGTCTAATCTGTTGAGAACTAGATAATGGTAATCTGGGTATGGAAATCCGTAGGCTCGACCTAAGATTTAGTTATACATGGAAATTTGATTAATCTGTTGTATTGTATGAAGAAGTTTAATCTGTTAAATAAACAGAATTAGTCTGATATCTGAAAAATCTGTATTTGAATGAACTGGCTATGACACGAGGTTAGGCTCTGTTTGCAGTAGAAGCCTGCCCGGAACCAACCGGCTTAACCAGCAACCGCAAACTGTTAGTCTAATGTGAGAGGTCATAGGCATAACTAAATTATGCTTAGACACGAGGTTAGGTCTGGCTTGTGGTAGAAGTCTGCCCGGAACCGCCCGGCATATCCAGCGGCCACAAGCTACCGACCTAATGTGAGAGGTCTGTGCACTAATATTTAATTAATGCAAATCTGGGATAAATATGATGTCTAAAACGTTTTGGGTGAATATGGTTAAACCAACCGGATTGATGAATTTAACAAACTCGTTTCGTAAGTCGCTGGGCCCAATACAAAGTTAGACAATTTGTAAGTCTGTTAAGAACTGTACATTTGATCCGTTAGTCTGAAAACCCGTTAACTTGATTTTCTGATCTGTGAACTAGTTGACTAGAACTCTTTATGTCTGAAAACTTGTAAACAAGTTAATCTGAAATCTGTTAGTCTGGGGACACAAGCTTAGGAGGGAAAATACTTGTGTCAACTATTGTTTGGGACCCATATTAGTCAGTAACCCTTTCTGGTATCAAAACTATGACCCAACAGTAGGTAGGGTCCGGGCACGCTTACTGAACTAATTATAAGCGGTTCATTCTGATAATGGCGAGGGGTGTTGATGGTGCGTTCCAACCGGGTCATGTGCGTGCATGGATCCCGGTCTGCCTCTAAGGATGTAAGACGCCGTGACATCTGTAAATAGGTCTGTGCCAATTGGTGGTCACTTTAGGGAGTGATACACACTATTGTGGGGCCGACACAGGGTATTTATGTATTAGGGAGCCGATCGCTTGGGGTAGGGTTTTAGGTTACACTTAGTTCTGTCTATTTCTGTTGGTACCGTCTGTTTCTGTTGGGTGGTAACACCTGTCTGTTTCTGCGTGGTACCGTCTATTCGGGTGGTAAAGGCCCATTTACTAGTGTACACCTAATTCTACATTCTGTTTCTGTAGGGATTAATCTGTTTCTGTTTCTGTACCTTCTGTTCGGGTGGTAAAGGCCCATTATTAGCATTCTGTTTCTGTTGGGGTGGTAAAGGCCCATTACTAGCATACTCTTCTGCGGAAATTATTTTGTTCCCTTTTCTGTTTCAGTTTAGACATTGGAGTGACACCTAATCCTGTTATACTAGTATTAGTGCAGAGAGGTGAAGAGTAATAGCTTACATCATTCTGTTTTTTTTTTTCTGTTTAACCTAAGTATATCTGCTACTCCTGTTACTGTTCTCTCGCATCCAGTTTTATTTGCATGCCATGATTATTATTATCTGTTCATATGCGGGAAATCACTGGACTCGCCAGACTTTATGACTGACCTCGTTTGTTTTTCGCCCCTTTTCTTTCTGTTTCCCCCCTAGGTTTCCAAGTAAGGAATACTTTAGCTTGATCTGGATTTCTTCTGCTTGAAGTACTTGAAGTGCTTAAAGTGTGGCTTGACTTCTTATGACATCTTCTGTGGGGATTTTGATTTTAAAGATTTGTACTCTGAGGGCTTTTGAACAAGGCTGATATATATATGTACTTGAGTTTTGGTAACCAAACTGATTTCTGTTTTTCGCTGAAATAAAGTTATAAAATTTTCAAGTACTGCTTTACGTATCTGTTCTTGTAATATTCTGTTCTGTCTACTAAAATGCTCCATCAAATTTAAGGCATTCCCTTTATGAGTGACCTTAATGGAGGGTGGGGTGTTACACTTGGTATCAGAGCTGAAGGTTACCAGATTAGGTAAAAATTTTGAAAACTATTTTCAAAGAGGTTTTAAAAGGAAGTATTTTCAAAAGTAAAGCTTATTTTTGAAAATCATAATCCCCAAAAGCCATATATCTATCTTTTGATCCTCTGTTTGAATCTTTGTTTTCTTCTTTCTCCGGGGCTCCCAGCTTTCTGGGAGGTAACCTCATCGCAACATGGTTCTGTAGGCTTGATAAGACTATGACATCGGTCAAAGGGCAAATAAGCGCCCGACTTCCATCTGTAGCCACAGTAGTCTCACCTACGCCTAATTTTCTTTCGATCTTTGTAAGATTTTACGTGCAATGGAGGCCGCTTTCGAGGGACTTGTCAATGTGTTATACACAGATAGTAAAGATGAGAATGAGGGAATTTGGCTAAGGAGCACAACCCAAGGATGAGAAACTCATGGATATGGACTTGGTTCACAAAGGAGGCCAAAAGGAAACACAAAAGAAGGAAGAAAAGTCTGAAGATAAAGGAGGAGAAAAGTGCTTTACTTATGGAAGCTTGACTCATCTAAACGAGGATTGCCGAAAGAGGAAGGACACTCACTTTAACTACGGTAAGATGGGACACTTCATTAGGGACTGCCCGAAGAAACGGTGGCAAGGACAGAGGACATGACCTACTTCGGGAAGGCAGGCGAAGGCTCTCATAGTTGGTGGATAGGATAGAAGTACGAAAATTTCCGTAGAGAGTTTAGTTTCCTTATCTAATTATTGAGTTAGAACTCTTTCCGATTAAGGCATTCTGATTCTGTAGTCGAGTCTTTGCACTTTAATACTAGTCTTGTTTATGATCTGGTTATAGTCTCAAATCCCATAGGGGTTACGACTCATTTGTTGGTGATAGGTTGGGATTTGAGGGTATCTGTGTTAGGCATCAAGTCGATTGTAATGCATACATTTTGGGTTTTTGAGGGATATGGTGGGATTTTCCCATGCTTAGTTTTCTAAGAATCATTCGATAATCTGATCTGTACTAGTAGTCTGTAAGCATCTAGATATTTCTGAAAAGGTTAAGATTTCCAGTTTTTACATTGTCTATAGAGGTTAATCCTCTGGGTGTCAATATGATGTTGATTTCGGTCTTCGGGGCTGATACTTAGGGGAATTATTCTCTCAAAGAACCCAGTTTTTGTTTTATCTGTACTCGCTTCCATCATTCGACTGTATCCTATCGATCGAATCTTCGAACTTTAGGTAGAAACTAATGGGTGTAAACATGTGTTTGAGACATGTTATGTTTGATGGTTGCAAGTGGTTGCTAGTGGTTGCTCGTGGATGCATATACACACACTTGGCACTAGATCGGCTCGAAAACACTCTCATACTGCATATGGATGTGTGAGCATTTTCAATTTTTGTGGATGCAAAATGATTGACTCATCACACGGATGTTGCATATGAATGAATGGTTGTCACTCGTATAAGAATGATATGGATCAAATAGGAAAATTGCATACATGTTGGACTCATGGCACTGACGTAATTCGCATTGAGGAGGTCAACTGAATCAGTGGACCGCCTGATCTTTGCATTAGATAAGGAACATATGCACACACTTTTGAATATGTTCGTACAACATTTGAAGTTTTCTAAGGACAATGGATGCTTATGTATGATGGTTGAGTAGATGGATGACTGGATGGTAGGACACATTCTTCTTAACCTGAAGATTTCGGGGACGAAATCCTTTAAGGAGGGGAGAATGTAACACCCCGAATTTTCTGTTAACTGTAACTTAACAAATTAAAGTATAATTAATTCTAAATGATAAAATCAAGGGAAATGGGTTACGCCATTACGTTCCTCTCGAAATTCTGCTTGAGATAGAGTCCAAGTTTGCATAAAACGGATAACGTATGAAGAAGATATGGACGAACGAAGTTTGGTGGCTAAATAGAACAAAAAAAATTCACTAGCGCACTTGGGAAGTGCGCCAGTACAAATTTACATTGGCGCACTTCCCAAGTGCGCCGAGGCCGAGAAAAACCTGCACAGCTTTCTGGTTTGACTCTGGCTGGCCTGGTCGGGTTCTGGTCGAATTTCTGAGCTCTGTTGTGTCACTAGGGCTAACTTGTCACTTTCTGATTGGCTTCTCTTGAGATGGATGGCCTTGATTAACTCTAGCTTCATCGATGGCTCTAATCAGTTTGAAACCCTATATAAACAGCCTCCTAACCCCATTCTCTTTACACCATTCTTCTCTAACCTTATGCTGCACAATTTCATTCCTATACTCTGCCTCCGTTCTTATTAAATAAAATAATGGCGTCGTTACTCTGCTGGAATGAAAACTAGGATCTTCTTCCAATCTGAATAAAGTTAAAAAGGGAACAACTATTTTCTAATCTAATCGATAATCTACCCTAAAGGAACGCTATTCAGTGTCAGAACTCAGAAATCAAGACTTTCCTTTTTGATTGTGAGTATAGTTATTTTCAAATATGAACTTTAATTATGATCTTGACGTGGTTATAAATCTGAATCTGAGGTTATGTATATTCTTATCTGTCAGATCTATTTTTCTGTGGCTATTCTGTACCTCTTTCTTCTTTCTGTTCTATATCCAGGCTGCTATGAGCCTGCGCCGAATCTGATAAGAGATTAACGCACGAATGCTAAATTTTGGGACAAATAATGAATAATGCATAATTGGACATGAAACTGTTGCCTATGAGACTATTTCCTATGACTAGGATTCATGACTATGGGACTATTGCCTATAACTATGATTCATGCCTACGAGACAATTGCCTATGACTATGATTCACGCCTATGAGACTATTGCCTATGACTATGATTCTTGACTATGAGACTATTGCCTATGACATTGAATAAGAAACTATTGTGATCACTACACCATAACAGCCGATTGGCAACACTTAATTTTTTCAATTGCCAACACTTATATGTGTTATGGATTAATCACATTTATATGTGTTGTTAGACTAAAAATCTATCACCAAAAATATATATTTATTATATTTTTCACGGGTAACGGTTATGAGAACCGAATAAACTAAAATGAGTTGTAAGTTGGATGGGCAAAAAAGTAAATGTGCGAATTCATAGCCCTAACCCTCCTTTCCAACGCATATTCCTCTTTCAGCCGCTTCTTTGAACAAAAAAAGAACCATCCGCTGCGATTTAGAAACTGCTTTTTAGACAATTGCGACATCATTCGCGACTTCATCCTTCAGGAAATCGTGATCGACTTGAGGGAATAGCATCGATTTCGACCTCAGAGAATCACAAGTATTCAATTTTGGCTTTATGGAATCGTGACTACTTGGATTTCGATTTGGAAGGTGATTTCAAAGAGCGTAACAATATTTGACTTGTAGAGTTTACTGTAGTTAATGTTAGTAAAAGCTTGCCATAGAACCACTATATCATTAGAAAGAGTATGTTGTAGCAATGATTTCAGCTAGCAATAAATATCTTTATAATTTAGAAGGCGATGACGTAGTTGAATGGTTTGATTCCTAAAACCTAGGAAGTAATTGTTTCCTTTGAAATAGATTTCTATGTTAAAGGCATGTTTACTTTTTTGTTTTCATCTGTTATGTGATGCATGCTAAGAACGTTTTGTTATACATTTGAATTTAAGGAAGAATTTTTTTTAAAACAAAATAGAAACTAAAATAATTAATGCTTCCTTCTCTCTGTTGCAGTTACAAATAAAATGCAAATCATGAAGCCCCCAATCAAAAAGTTACCTAATATTTTGCATCATGAATATTATTAAGATTGGGTAGGAAACATTCAAGTGTCGATCATGGTAGGCTTGTTGCTTTGCCAATTGGAAGAGATGAAGAGAGTTGGCTCTGAAAGGAAGAGATGTATTGATTGTTGAATCCGGAAGTACTTATGAGCGGTATAAATTCTCGTAATAGCGAGGTCAATTTGCTGGGAATCACTACCCTTTTAATTCATTCAAGGCACTTCAGTTCAAAAATTAGGGGTTGGTGAAGTAACTTTCTAATCAATGGATGTAAGAGTATGTTAAATATTGTTGGTTACTATTTTTTAACTACTAAACAAAATCATTATAATTAATATAGCTGGTTACTGTTCAAATTATGTTGCTTGAGATAATTTTATTGGAGATGAGAACAGTAACAGCATGAATGGCTAATGCAACAACTATGTATTGTGCTTTCTTTAACATGCTTGTGTATACTCTATGCCATATAATAAAATTGTTTGCTACATGTATCAACCAAAATTCAGTTACTGTCTACCCCGACTTTACTTGCATGAGACATAGATAACGAATTATATCATACTGTGAGTATGTATGTCTAATCAAACTTATATCCATTTATTCGTGCAACAACTTTCAAATTTTTCGTCTTTGTATTTACTTATTCCAAAAACTTTTAATGTTAAAGCATTTATTATAAGACAATTACTATGTTATGAAAAGTGAACAGATATTTTTTTCTGTTGTCATTCTGTTCTAAATTGTATGTAGAGGGAACGACAATTTTTTAACGTCCAGCAATAGCATTGCAATTATATTTTTGGATCATGATACAAATTTATCTCTATTTCCAGCTTATGTTTAATAAACTTTATATAATACATAACGCTAATATTCAATTGGTATTCACTGGCTTTCCTTTCCTTTATATTATGTTATGTCAGTTTTTATAATTTATATGATTTATATTACTGGTTAAAGGTTAGTTAAATAACCATGCAAATTTCGACAACATGAGGATAAACAAGTCCTTGTTCAGTTAGTTAATATAAGATGTTATTTATCAGTTTTACAATTTGTTATTTCTGTAAAAATGAGTGTGTTTATATTTTGTAGGCACTTGTGGAGGAAGAGGAAAAAAACAGAATTTGGAATGTAATAGCAATGCAAACATGTTTGATCTTGACAATGATCCTATTGCCAAAGTTTTTGGTTTTGATAAAAGGAAAAATTATTGTCGTGCAATTAGCTCTCTTCTTCCGTAAAGCACGTAAAGATGATGCATGCATCAAAAGCAATTATGCATCTTTAGTAAAACTGTGTATTGTTTTTTTTTTTGTAATTTAAACTTGATATTATGGTATTTTGAAATTGGAAGCATTATGCAAAAGTGACATTATTGAATTTGAAATATGGAAGTGTACCAAATACTTTTATTTGAATTGATACGTTGAATTATATATGTGATTGAAAATCATAGAAACATGTTATATAAGTGTTAGCAATTTATGTATGCCAACATTTATAAGAGTTAGTAGGATTATGATACTGACATTTATAAGTGTTACCATATCTTATGGTTACAACATTTGTAAGTGTTAGCAGTGAATATGTTTGTAACTCTTATTAGTGTTACCATATCTTATAGTTCCTACATTTATAAGTGTTACCAATGAATTTCCTGTAACACTTATAAGTGTTACCATATCTTATAGTTTCAACATTTATAAGTGTTAGCAATGAATATGTTTGTAACACTTATAAGTGTTAGCAATGAATATGTTTGTA
The DNA here is from genome assembly GCA_030737875.1 of Allium sativum. NCBI lineage: Eukaryota > Viridiplantae > Streptophyta > Magnoliopsida > Asparagales > Amaryllidaceae > Allium > Allium sativum. The sequence continues at coordinate 558,709,699 of CM060910.1, forward strand.
ACACTTATAAGTGTTAGCAGTTACTCTGTTTGTAACACTTGTAAGTGTTACAGGAAATTCCTCACAGGTCGTTGGTGACACTTAAAAGTGTTACAGAAATTATTTGTAACACATATACTTGTTGGGAATCCACTGTTTTGGTGTAGTGGATTAGTCGCCCATGACTATTGTGGTTAGTTGCATATAACTATTGTAGTTAGTATCTTATGCGTATTCCCTTAATGATGTTAGATCTCATATTTAGTATGCAACTTTGCTAGTTTATTCCCATTCACTGTTATATACATCGAGCCTATTGGGCCATTATTATTGTATTTGGTTCATTTTTGCACGCCTATTCTTTGATATCAATTCTTGTGCTTATCCTCTATTCCTTTTGTTAGGGCCATTTCATGAGTATATAGAGAACTTGTGGGAACATGTTATATGGGGATTGGGCGTGGATTAATTAAGTTAATTTGGCATAACAAATATGTTGGCATAATCTGAATTGGCTATAATAGAGAATGATTTACATGTATATTAGTCTTGGGCATAAATGGTAAACTAGAATATTAAATCTAGTTTTGACATGAACTGTAAATGGGAATATTAAGATTAAAAGTCTGGGGCATATATTGCATTATGAATTATGACCTTGATTTAGGCATATAAGTTTAGGCTAAATTTATGATTAGGCAAGATATAAAAATAGAGTTTTAGATATATATAATCTGCTAAATCTGTTATCTGCTAAATCTGTTAAATTGCCTAATCCGTTATCTGCTAAATCTGTTGAATTGCCTAAACTGCTAAATCTGTTATCTGACAAATCTGTTGAATCGCTTAAACTGCTAGATTTGCTACCTGTTGAATTGTATGATCTGTTGAGAACTAGATAATGGTAATCTGAGTATGGAAATCCGTAGGCTAGACCTAAGATTTAGTAAAACATGGAAATTTGATTAATCTGTTGTATCCTATGAAGAAGTTTATTATGTTAAATAAAAAGAATTATTCTGATATCTGAAAAATCTATATTGGAATGAACTGGCTATGACACGAGGTTAGGCTCTGTTTGTGGTAGAAGCCTGCCCGGAACCAACCGGCTTAACCAGCAACCGCAAACTGTCAGTCTAATGTGAGAGGTCGTATGTAACACCCCGTAATTCGATGAATATTAATATTCACAAATTAAAGAATAACTAATCTCAGACGTGAGAATTGTGGGGAACGGGTTGCGCCATTGTGTTCGTCTCGGAATTCTGGTTAAAATAGAGTCCGAGTTTGCATGATTTGGACTTCGTATGAAGAATTTATGGCCATCGGAAGTTTCTGAAAATTTAAAACAGCTAGCAGGAAATTCAAAATTCAAAATTCGAAGTCAAATAGGCTAGGCGGGGAATTTCCTTCCCAGCACCCCAAGTCGATTAGGGAGTCGACTGGGCAGTCGACACTCCAGGAGGAGTCGACTGGGCAGTCGACACCCCAGGGACGAGGTCGACTGCGCAGTCGACCTGGGTGTCGACCTGGTCTGGCGGCTAGGGTTTGTGGCTGACCTGTTTTTAATGGGCTAATGACCCATTAGGGTTTCTGACCTAATCAGGTTGGCTAGGATTAGTTCTGAACTGAACTAACGGTCTAAAATAAATCCTAACTCTATAAATACCTAGGTAGTCTCTCACCCTAATTCATAAGAAAAATAGAATAGTTACCGTCATACCGTCGCCATGGAAATCAATGGAGCCGCCGCCAACTAAGAAGGAAGAAAGGCTAATTCAGTTCTAATTCTCTCAACCCTAAAGCGAAGAAAAACTCTCTTTTCTTCTCTTATTGTGAGTATGATAGTCTTAACAAGATTATTATCATTTTATTTAGGTTAAGTCATGAATGGATTATGAGTAGGTGATGTGAATTGTCATATATGTTGTTGTAAACCTTATGCTATCATGTATGCTATAAATTCTATGCTATGTGGTGATGTTATCCTATATGTTGTAAATCATGCTATGATGATGTTATGTATGTTGAAAGTTGTGATGAATCATACATGTTAAAAAGCCATGATGATGCTATCTATGCTAGTTAGTTCATATTAATTAAATCATCATGTTTGGGCTATGTTGATCTATATGACAAGTCATATATGCAAGTTAGATTGATTAGAAAAGTTATGAACATATGCCATGACATCTAGAATTATGCTATGACATATGTGATATCCTATGCTAGTTCACACCATCATTATGTTGCCTAAAAACCCCATATGCAAGTTTATGTATAAATTTGGGCTATGACCATATCATGTAAATTGTGACATTTAACAAGTTGACACCTTTTGATCCTTAACATGTGTAGTTTACGCAAGTTTCACCCCTATTATGATTAGATTTATTTTAACTGTCTATATGTTGTGATAATTTATCTTTGTGCTATGTGTTAGACTATTCAAGTCTAGCCTATATTATGCGTTGAATAAGCGTACGTATAAACGTGGGGTAGGGGTAATATTAAGGATTTAATAATAAGATGTTGGGGTGCAATTGATATGATTTTTCATACCATGAGTGGATGACCATAATTGAGTCAATTATGGATATCAATAAAAGTGGACTTAATTAATAATTTGGATAGGGAATTATTAAAACTGGGGTAAAAGATTATAAGTGTTAATCAATGCTTAGGACACGAGGTTGGACTCGTTTGTGACGTAAACCTGCCCGGACCCGCCCGGCAAATCCAGTGGTCACAAATGTCAGCCCAATGTGAGAGGTCCTAGGCCTAAACTAAAGCATAACAGTTGTAAAGACACGAGGTTAGACTCTTTTATGGTGTAAGACTGCCCGGACCCGCCCGACAAATCCAACTGCCATAAATGCCAGTCTAATGTGAGAGGTCTTTATGAGGTTATGGCCTGATTGAATTAAGAAATACTTAACCAGATAAACATGTAAAGAGGGACATGGGGGTTAAGTAGGTGCCTTGGGTGGCATGATGAATCTAGTGGGTGCCCTTAGTGGCATGAGAAATACGATTAGTAAGACTTAACCAAACACACATGTAAATGAACATGACTAAGAGGGTTAAGTGGGATATATTATTGTTGACAAGCTTAGGTGGGTAGCTTGTGGGGGGCCATTTCAACCAGTAACCCAAACGTATCTTTATGGGCTCGACCCAAGTCGAAGACGGGACACGCATACTGGGCTTGACTGTTAGAGGCCAAAACGGGGAGCGGTGGCAACGCAAGTCCAACGGGTTTCATATGCGTGTGTGGACCAGGGCTGGTAGGTAAGACGTTGTTGCATCGTGTAGGTATAAGCCGTGCATTCTCAAGTTGTATCGGGTTGCCACTTTAGGGGAGTGATACACCCCACTGTGGGGCCAGCACGGGTATCTACGAGTAGGGAGCCGATCGCAAGTGGGTAGTGGGGTACACCTAGTGGAGATAGGGGCAGATGGCACCTGTGTAGTCAGCTAAGGGTACGTAAGGCTATTTATATGTTTCTGTGTGAAGCAAGTGGGATCAACCTTTAGGGTGATTGGTGCGGTGCAGCGTAGTAATGTGTGGTGCAGTGTAGTAATTATTCGTTAGTAATTAGGTGTGCCTTTATCGTTATCTTTAACGTTATCTTAAACGCTATCTTTATCTTCCTAATAGTTTATAGACATTTACTTGTCTTCCAGCTTATGCCTTAGTCTAATTATTTTGATAATAGTATTGTTAGAATTATCATACTCGCCTGACTTTATGTCTGATCCCCTCTATTTCTATCCTTTTTCCCCCTCCAGGTCCTCAGGTTGGACCCAGCTCTAGTGGAGTTTGATTTGATTGCTTCATCTCTTTGGAAAGCTTGGACCCTTGAAGTAAAGTCCAGCTTGTTAACTTCCTTAATGGCTATTTGTGTAATGGGATTTTGTATTTTGTTTTATGAAGATGGATAATGTACTTGACTCTGAGTAATGGTTTTGTGATGTAATAAACATGTTTCCGCTGCAATAAAATGAAGTTTTAGATTTCCAAGTACTACTTATTATCTGTCTTGTTGTAATTTTCTGTTCTATATTCACTTATAACCTCCATGGAAGTTAATGCATTCCCTTTGTGAGTGACATTAATGGACGTGGAGTGTTACACGTGGTATCAGAGCTTAAGGTTACCAGAACAGATAAAAATACTTTAGAAAAATAGTTATTTTTGGAAGAAACGTTTTCAAAAACATGTTTTAATGAGAAATTTAAAGAGGAAGTTTTTATGAAAAACATAATCCCCAAATAGCCATATATCTTTATCTTTCGAATTCTCCATTTTGAATATTTCCTTTTTCTTTTCAGCATGGCTGAAGATCTTAACCTACCTGACGGTGTAACGATACCAGGATGGTATAGGAGGTTATTAGAGGCTAGGGCCGCTGCAGGTCCAGCCAATGTTCCTCCACCACCAGTTGCACCCGTTCCTCCTCCTCCTCCTCCTCGCGTAGATATTTTTGCAAAGACGTGCAAGGAATTTAAAGCTATTGGTGGAAAACCCTTTCAAGGGTCAGAAACGTTTGTGGAAGCTAGAGATAGGCTTAAGGAGGTGGAAGAATTGCTGGAAATCTTTGAAGTGGAAGAAGGGAGGAGAGTTAGATTAGCAGCTTGGTTGATGAAGGGAGAGGCCTCGTTTTGGTGGGAGGTCACTAATGGGGAGTGTCCTGTTGACTCTTGGGCGGATTTTAGACGTAGGTTCGAGGCGAAGTTTCTCTCTAGGGCGGAAGAAAATCTATATATGGAAAGGTTCTTGACATTGAAGCAAGGAAGCTCATCAGTGAAAGAATATGTTAACAAATTTAATCAGTTAGCAAGGTTTGGCTTGGACTTAGTGAACACGCCGGAGAAGAAGGCTCTAAGGTTCGTGAATGGCTTTAATGAACCGTTGCAAGGGTTGGCCATGACCCACATCCCTATGGGGGCAACCTTTGAGAAGCTAGTAGAAATGGCGCTCATGCACGAGGAGAAAAGTGCTAAAGCTGATAAGGCACCCGAGAAGAAAGGGGATCAGAAGAAACCCCAACAGCAAAACAAGAAGAGTGGTAAAGACAATAATGGCAAGGGAAAGAAGAAATGTTTTAACTGTGGGACCCCAGGCCATCTCAGCAAGGACTCACGAAAGAAAAAGAAGACTGGCTGCTTTCATTGTGGTGATGCGGGACATTTAGTGAAGGACTGCCCAAGGAAGGGGCAGAGGGCAGGGGCTACCTCGAGAGGACAGGTGCAGGCTCTTATAGCACCAGGGCAGGCAAGGGGACAAGTTCAGGCTCTCGCGGTCCCACCACTGCAAGAACGAGGTAGAACCATTTCTGTTGAAAGCTTAGTTTTTCTGTTTGATCATCCTGTCCGTACCTTATTTGATTCGGGCGCATCGCATTCATTTATCTCTACATCATTAGTTGAATCACTGCACTTAAACACCAATTTAGTAGAGGATCCCTTAGTTGATTCGAATCCAATTGGGGGCTCAGCTCATTTGTCCATGGTGTGTTTGGATTTGAAAATTTCTATACTTAGCATTGAGTTTCGATGTGATGCTTATGTGTTGGGCTTCACGGGTTATGGGCTAATTTTAGGAATGGATTGGTTATCCAGAAATGGGGTCGTTCTTGATTGTGAAAGGAGAGTAGTTAGGCACGTGACTCGCCTTGGCAACACTCTCGAAATATTTTGTAATCCCATAAATTCTGTTATGCTAAGTTATCCAGAGTCGCTTGACGCATCTGAGGAAAATCTACGATCTGTTAGAGTGGTCCGAGAGTATTCGGATGTGTTTGAGGAGGTGAAGGGCTTGCCTCCGAAGCGGGAGATAGATTTTCGAATATATCTTGTGGATAATGCGAAACCAGTATCTTTGATAGTACGCCACAAGGCTCCTCGTGAAAGGAGGGAACTCGATAAGCAAGTGAAGGAGTTACTTGAGAAGGGGTTCATAATACGAAGTATATCGGAGTGGGGTGCTCCAGTGGTATTTGCCACGAAGGCGGATGGGTCCCTTAGACTTTGTGTGGACTATAGAGAACTTAATAAGCTTACTAAGAAGAATAGACACCCACTGCCGAGGATTGACGATCTCTTCGATCAGTTAGTTGGCGCCTCAGTGTTTTCGCAGTTGGACTTAGCCACTGGTTTCCATCAGTTGAGAGTGGCTGAGGATAGCATTGACAAGACTGCCTTTAGGACTCCAGACGATTTCTATGAATGGCTAGTGATGCCCTTCGGTTTGACAAACGCCCCCGCATACTTTGTTGATTTGATGAGTAGGGTGTTTAGGGAGTACCTTAACAAATTCGTGGTAGTCTTTGTAGACGACATCTTGATCTTTTCTAAGGATGAAGAAGAGCATGCCCTACATCTTAGGGAAGTGTTGGAGACCCTACGAGCACACAGCCTTAAGGCTAAATTTTTTAAGTGTCACTTCTGGAGGAAGGAAGTACGATTCTTGAGGCACGTGGTTTCCAAAGAAGGGATAGCTGTGGATCCCACGAAGGTGGTGGCCATCCAAGATTGGAAGGTCCCTAAAAATGCTACCGAAGTGAGAAGTTTCTTGGGGTTGGCTGGCTACTATGGGAAGTTTATCAAAGACTTCGCAAAGATATGAGCTCCATTGACACGCCTGACGAAGAAGAACCTAGTTTTCACATGGGACGTAGATTGTGATGATGCGTTCCAACGTTTGAAGAGAGCTTTGACTTTAGCCCCAGTCTTAGTATTGCCATACGGGAGTAAGCCGTTTACTGTTTATACTGACGCTTGTGGGACAGGACTAGGCGCAGTCTTAATGCAAGAGGGTAGGTTAATTGCCTATGGTGGAAGGCAGTTGAGAGCGCATGAGAAGAATTAACCTACACATGACCTAGAGTTAGCCGCTATTGTTTTCGCGCTTAAGTCTTGGCGTCATTATCTTCTTGGAGAGAAATTCGAATTATTCACTGACCACAAATCTTTAAAATACTTATTCTCTCAGAAGGATTTGAACTTAAGGCAGCAAAGGTGGATGGAGTTCTTGGCGTCCTATGACTTTGAGATAGCATATACCCATGGCAAGGGTAACGTGGTGGCCGATGCCTTAAGTAGAAAAAGATTATCCTTAAGTCCTTTGTTTGTTGAGCGGCGAAGTTTAGAGTTCATCTCTATGTTTGATTTTCGACCTTCCGTTGACTTTGTACCCCGTTTGCTAGCATCCTTGGAGGTCAGACCTACGCTTTTGGGACGGATTGGCGAGGCACAGCGAGACGACCCACAGTTGGTTGAGTTAGTAGAAAAGCTCAAAGGAGGGGAGTCATCAAGCCATCTCCGTAGGTATGCCCTAGATGATAAGGGTTGGTTACGTAGGGACGGTAGACTATGTGTACCAAAAGATGATGACCTAAGGAAGACTACTCTTGATGAAGCACATCGTTCGAAGATGACCATTCATCCCGGTGGGGACCAGTTGTACAAAGATATGAAGAGAGTTTACTTTTGGGCCGGCATGAAGAAAGATGTGGCCGAGTATGTCGCTAGGTGCTTGGTGTGCCAACAAGTAAAGCGGAGCAAAAGAAACCCGGTGGGTTGCTTCACCCACTGGAGGTTCCACTATGGAAGTGGGAAAGTGTCTCGATGGATTTTGTGGATGGATTGCCAAGATCAAGGAAGGGTAATATGGGGATTTGGGTTATAGTAGATAGACTTACTAAGAGCGCCCATTTCATTCCCGTGAAGAGAAAGAGGACTGCTCCATGGTTAGCTTCTGTATACGTCTGAGAGATAGTTCGTTTGCACGGTGTTCCTTCTAGCATAGTGAGCGACCGCGATCCTATTTTCACTAGCGAATTTTGGAGAAGCTTACAAGAGGCGGTAGGGACTCAGCTATGTTTGAGCACCGCATATCATCCTCAGACGGACGGCCAGACTGAAAGGGTGAATCGCATTCTAGAGGACCTATTAAGGCTATGTATCCTAGACTTTGGGGGTACGTGGGAAGAGCATCTTCCATTAGTGGAGTTTGCATATAACAACAACTTTCAGTCCAGCATTGGCATGGCACCTTTCGAAGCTCTTTATGGACGACCATGTCGTTCGCCTACATGTTGGTGGGAATCTACGGATAAGATCCTACTTGGGCCCGATATGATTAGAGAGACTTCGGAGAAGATCGACTTGATTCGGAGGAGGATGAAAGCAGTGCAAGATAGGCAGAAATCTTATGCGAATAAGAGGAGGACAGACCTCGAGTTTGAAGTTGGGGACATGGTCTTTGTCAAAGTGTCTCCATTACGAAACGTTGTTCGCTTTGGGTCCGTTGGGAAACTAGCACCAAGGTTCGTAGGACCGTTTCCTATTAAGGAGAAGATTGGACAGATGGCGTATAGAGTGGAATTGCCTGAGAGACTTAGTGGTGTACACGACGTATTCCATGTGTCACATTTGAGGAAGTGCTTGCACGAGACCGCGGAGGTGGTAGAGCCGAGTTTGCTTAGAGAGGTGGAGATAGAGCGTGATGCGACGATTCGACGAGCTCCTACATGCATTCTTGGGTCGGAGATTAAGAGGCTGAGAAATCGTGAGGTCAGACTAGTCAAAGTACAATGGGGAGATGACGAGAGCAGCGCTACTTGGGATACAGAAGAGAAGATGCGTTCACGATACCCTTTTCTTTTCGAGGGTATGTCTTTTAATTTCTCCTTTATCGCTTATCTTGTACTTAGCTTATCTTTAGAGTATCCTCTCGCTAGTATCTTTGACCTTTAGTTAGGATAATCCTATGGTTGAAACATGTGTTTGAGACATGTTATGTATGATGGATGCAAAGTGGATGCAAGTGTTTGCTAGTGGTTGCTCGTGGACGCATATACACACACTATTAGGCACTAGATCGGCTCAGTCACTTCATACTGCATATTGCATATAAATGGCTGTATTTAGTAAAATGGATGTATGATGATTGTATTATCAGATGGATGCTGCATTCAGATGATGATTGTGCACGCATATAGAGATAATATGTAGCATTAGGGAACTTTTGCATACATAATAGACGCATGGCACTATCATGGTTTGCATTAAGGAGGTCAACTGAATCAGTGGACCGCCTGATTTTGCATTAGACAAGGAACATATACACACACTGTGCATTTAAACATAAAAGCATTAAAGGTCTATAAGGACAATGGATGCCTGTGTTTTATGGTTGAGTAGATGGTTGTTTGGATGTTTGGATATACATTCTTCTTAACTTGAAGATTTCGGGGACGAAATCCTTTAAGGAGGGGAGAATGTAACACCCCGTAATTCTATTAATATTAATATTAATATTCACAAATTAAAGAATAACTAATCTCAGACGTGAGAATTGTGGGAAACGGGTTCTGCCATTGTGTTCGTCTCGGAATTCTGGTTAAAAAAGAGTCCGAGTTTGCGTGATTTGGACTTCGTATGAAGAATTTATGGCCATCGGAAGTTTCTGAAATTTTAAAACAGCTAGCAGGAAATTTAAAATTCAAAATTCGAAGTCAAACAGGCTAGGCGAGGAATTTCCCGCCCAGCACCCCAGGTCGACTGGGGAGTCGACTGGGTAGTCGACACCCCAGGAGGAGTCGACTGGGCAGTCGACACCCCAGGGACCAGGTCGACTGCGCAGTCGACCTGGGTGTCGACCTGGTCTGGCGGCTAGGGTTTCTGGCTGACCTGTTTTTAATGGGCTAATGACCCATTAGGGTTTCTGACTTAATCTGGTTGGCTGGGATTAGTTCTGAACTGATATAACGGTCTAAAATAAATCCTAACTCTATAAATACCTAGGTAGTCTCTCACCCTAATTCATAAGAAAAATAGAATAGTTACCGTCATCCCGTCGCCATGGAAATCAATGGAGCCGCCGCCAACTAAGAAGGAAGAAAAGCTAATTCAATTCTAGTTCTCTCAACCCTAAAGCAAAGCAAAACTCTCTTTTCTTCTCTAATTGTGAGTATGATAGTCTTAACAAGATTATTATCATTTTAATCAGGTTAAGTCATGAATGGATTATGAGTAGGTGATGTGAATTGTCATATATGTTGTTGTAAACCTTATGCTATCATGTATGCTATAAATCCTATGATATGTGGTGATGTTATCCTATATGTTGTAAATCATGCTATGATGATGTTATGTATGTTGAAAGTTGTGATGAATCATACATGTTAAAAAGCCATGATGATGCTATCTATGCTAGTTAGTTCATATTAATTAAATCATCATGTTTGGGCTATGCTGATCTATATGACAAGTCACATATGCAAGTTAGATTGATTAGAAAAGTTATGAACATATGCCATGACATCTATTATGACATCTAGAATTATGCTATGACATATGTGATATCCTATGCTAGTTCACACCATCATTATGTTGCCTAAAAACCCCATATACAAGTTTATGTATAAATTTGGGCTATGACCATATCATGTAAATTGTGACATTTAACAAGTTGAAACCTTTTGATCCTTAACATGTGTAGTTTATGCAAGTTTCACCCCTATTATGATTAGATTTATTTTAACGGTCTATATGTTGTGATAATTTATCTTTGTGCTATGTGTTAGACTATTCAAGTCTAGCCTATATTATGCGTTGAATAAGCGAACGTATAAACGTGGGGTAGGGGTAATGTTAAGGATTTAATAATAAGATGTTGGGGTGCAATTGATATGATTTTGCATACCATGAGTGGATGACAATAATTGAGTCAATTATGGACATCAATAAAAGTGGACTTAATTAATAATTTGGATAGGGAATTATTAAAACTGGGGTAAAAGATTATAAGTGTTAATCAATGCTTAGGACATGAGGTTGGACTCGTTTGTGACGTAAACCTGCCCGGACCCGCCCAGCAAATCCAGTGGTCACAAATGTCAGCCCAATGTGAGAGGTCCTAGGCCTAAACTAAAGCATAACAGTTGTAAAGACACGAGGTTAGACTCTTTTATGGTGTAAGACTGCCCGGACCCGCCCGGCAAATCCAGCTGCCATAAATGCCAGTCTAATGTGAGAGGTCTTTATGAGGTTATGGCCTGAATGAATTAAGAAATACTTAACCAGATAAACATGTAAAGAGGGACATGGGGGTTAAGTAGGTGCCTTGGGTGGCATGAGGAATCTAGTGGGTACCCTTAGTGGCATGAGAAATACGATTAGTAAGACTTAACCAAACACACATGTAAATGAACATGACTAAGAGAGTCAAGTGGGATATACTATTGTTGACAAGCTTAGGTGGGTAGCTTGTGGAAGCCCATTTCAACCAGTAACCCAAACGTATCTTTGTGGGCTCGACCCAAGTCGAGGACGGGACACGCATACTGGGCTTGACTGTAAGAGGCCAAAACAGGGAGCGGTGGCAACGCAAGTCCAACGGGTTTCATATGCGTGTGTGGACCCGGGCTGGTAGGTAAGACGTTGTTGCATCGTGTAGGTATAAGCCGTGCATTCTCAAGTTGTATCGGGTTGCCACTTAAGGGGAGTGATACACCCCACTGTGGGGCCAGCACGGGTATCTACGAGTAGGGAGCCGATCGCAAGTGGGTAGTGGGGTACACCTAGTGGAGATAGGGGCAGACGGCACCTGTGTAGTCAGCTAGGGGTACATAAGGCTATTTATATGTTTCTGTGTGAAGCAAGTGGGATCAACCTTTAGGGTGACTGGTGCGGTGCGGTGTAGTAATGTGTGGTGCAGTGTAGTAATTATTCATTAGTAATTAGGTGTGCCTTTACCGTTATCTTTAACGTTATCTTAAACGCTATCTTTATCTTCCTAATAGTTCATAGACATTTACTTGTCTTCCAGCTTATGCCTTAGTCTAATTATTTTGATAATAGTATTGTTAGAATTATCATACTCGCCAGACTTTATGTCTGAAAACCTCTATTTCTATCCTTTTTCCCCCTCCAGGTCCTCAAGTTGGACCCAGCTCTAGTGGAGTTTGATTTGATTGCTTCATCTCTTTGGAAAGCTTGGACCCTTGAAGTAAAGTCCAGCTTGTTATCTTCTTTAATGGCTATTTGTGTAATGGGATTATGTATTTTGTTTTATGAAGATGGATAATGTACTTGACTCTGAGTAATGGTTTTGTGATGTAATAAACATGTTTCCGCTGCAATAAAATGAAGTTTTAGATTTCCAAGTACTACTTATTATCTGTTTTGTTGTAATTTTTCTATTCTATATTCACTTATAACCTCCATGGAAGTTAATGCATTCCCTTTGTGAGTGACATTAATGGACGTGGGGTGTTACATCGTAGGCATAACTAAAATATGCTTAGACACGAGGATAGGTCTGGCTTGTGGCAGAAGTCTGCCCGGAACCGCCCGACATATCCAGCGGCCACAAGCCACCGACCTAATATGAGAGGTATGTGCATTAATATTTAATTAATGCAAATCTAGGATAAATATGATGTCTAAAACGTTTTGGGTGAATATGGTTAAACCAACAGGATTGATGAAATTAACAAACCCGTTTCGTAAGTTGGTGGGCCCAATACAAAGTTAGACAATCTGTAAGTCTGTTAAGAACTGTACATCTGATCCGTTAGTCTGAAATCCCGTTATCTTGATTTTCTGATCTGTGAACTAGTTGACTTGAACTCTGTATGTCTGAAAACTTGTAAACAAGTTAATCTGAAATCTGTTAGTCTGGGAAAACAAGGTTAGGAGGTGAAATACTTGTGTCTTCTGTTGTTTGGGACCCATATTAGTCAGTAACCCTTTCTGGTATCAAAACTATGACCCAACAGTAGGTAGGGTCCGGGCACGCTCACTGAACTAATTATAAGCGGTTCATTCTGATAATGGCGAGGAGTGTTGATGGTGCGTTCCAACCGGGTCATGTGCGTGCATGGATCCCGTTCTGCCTTTGAGGATGTAAGACGCCGTGACATCTGTAAATAGGTCTGTGCCAATTGGTCGTCGCTTTAGGGAGTGATACACCCTACTGTGGTGCTGACACAGGGTATTTATGTATTAGTGAGCCGATCGCTTGGGGTAGGGTTTTAGGGTACACTTAGTTCTATCTGTTTCTGTTGGTACCGTCTGTTTCTGTTGGGTGGTAACACCTGTCTGTTTCTGCGTGGTACCGTCTGTTCGGGTGGTAAAGGCCCATTTACTAGTGTACACCTAATTCTACATTCTGTTTCCGTAAGGATTAATCTGTTTCTGTACCTTCTGTTCGGGTGGTAAAGGCCCATTATTAGCATTCTATTTCTATCTGTTTCTATTGGGTTGGTAAAGGCCCATTACTAGCATACTCTTTTGTGGAAATTATTCTGTTCCCGTTTCTGTTTTAGTTTAGACATTGGTGTGACACCTAATCCGTTATACTAGTATTAGTGCAGAGAGGTGAAGAGTAATAGCTTACATCATTCTGTTATTTTTTTCTGTTTAACCTAAGTATATCTGCTACTCCTGTTACTGTTATATCGCATCCAGTTTTATTTGCATTCCATGATTATAATTATCTGTTCATATGCTGGTAATCACTAGACTCGCCAGACTTTATGTCTGACCTCGTTTGTTTTACGCCCCTTTTCTTTCCGTCCCCCCCCCCCCCAAGGTTTCCAAGGAGGGAATACTTTAGCTTGATCCGGATTTCTTCTGCTTGAAGTGCTTAAAGTGTGGCTTGACTTCTTATGGCATCTTCTATGGGGATTATGATTTTAAAGATTTGTACTCTGAGGGCTTTTGAACAAGGCCGATATATATATATATATATGTACTTGAGTTTTAGTAAAGTGATTTTGAAAGATGTAACCAAACTGATTTTTGTTTTCTGCTGAAATAAAGTTATAAAATTTTCAAAAACTGCTTTACGTATCTGTTCTTGTAATATTCTGTTCTGTCTACTAAAATGCTCCATCAAAGTTAAGGCATTCCCTTTGTGAGTGACCTTAACGGAGGGTGGGGTGTTACACAAATATTTCCCGTATTCCAATTGTTCGCATTTCGCAATTTCATCCTAGGTTCGAAGATAACCCAGGTTCATAAAAGAAAAAGGAAATAGGGGAAGAGAGAGAAGGAGCATAAAATAAGAATAGGCATAAAAATAGGCATGTAACAATAGACCTAATACAAGAAATTTAGATCCAACAAAGATAGATTCTTGAATAAGCTGATGCAATCATTATCGCAGGCATAAAAATAACATCATGAACCAAAAAGGATTATATATTCGATGTTCAACAAAGATAGGCATGATTGAATCGATATAATAACTTCTTAGGCATGTAAAATCATAGATTCAATAGAAAGATAGGGGTAAATCTGAAAAGATTGTTTCATCATCAAGCATAGACTTAGATCCATTTTTTACATGCCAAGATTACTATTAGGTGTTTAAATCTGAAAATAACATGAACTTACGTTGCTAGGATTAAGAAAAGATATTTGAATCTTGTTGTTGCAGAGACTCTAATTTTATGTTGATTAATATTCAAAATTAATTTGAGGCTATCTAATTTGAGTTCTAGTTTGGAGAAGATGGCAGTGGCTAGAATAGGTTGAAGAGGAGCAGCATGACTGCATCATAGCTTTGGAGCAATAGAATTAGGGTTGGGTTATGAGTGTATATATAGATGTCTAGGATTAATTCTAGCCTTTAGATTATTGTAGGAGTAATCAGAGCCATCCAAACCAAAGAGATGTGTCATCCAGCCAACCACAGCACGACACATAAGCCGTAATACCTCAGAAATCGGTCATCAGGCCAATCAAAGAAGTCCACATCATCTCAGGGCTATAAAAATTCGTCACTGGATCTGGATCAAAAGGGGTCGACTTCCTATAGGGGGGTCGACACCAATGTCGACTCCCTCGGGGGGGGGGGGGGGGTCGACACCTCTGAACGGGAAATTTCCGGCTCAACCCTCTCTGACCGAATTTCCAATTTTGAATTTTAATTATTATTTTAATTTAATTTCTGTATAAACTTGAAATCTTCTAAACTCCATAACTTCTTCATACGGAGCCTGATTTAGGCAAACTCGAACTCTATCTCAAGGAGAATTCCGAGATGAACGCAATGGCGTAACCCATTTCACCCAATTCTTCTTCTAAAAATTAAGTGTTCTTAGATTTGTAAATTTTAATATTCATAGAAAATACGGGGTGTTACAATATTGCAACATGAAGATCAAAATGTCTCTTTTATATAGTATACAATTCTATAATATAACATGACGATCAAAATGTGTCTTTTATATTGTATACAATTCTAATATATAACATGATGATAAAGATGTCTCTTTTATATTGTTTACAATTCTAATATATAACATGACGATAAAAATGTCTCTCTGATATAGTATACAATTCTATAATATAACTTGATGATCAAAATGTCTCTTTTATATTATATACAATTCTAATATATAACATGACGATAAAGATGTCTCTTTTATATTGTATACAATTCTAATATATAACATGATGATAAAAATGTCTCTTTTATATTGTATACAATTCTATTTTTAATATAACAATTAAAAATGATATATCTATATCTTATCACAGCAATAGAAATGATATTCTAATGTTTTATACAAATTCCTACATTAATATGACAAATAAAAAAATAATATTTTTATTTGTTTTCAAATCTATTTTTAACATAGCAAATAAAAATGATATTTTTACTTTTTTGGAGTTCCTACTTTAACATGTAACATAAAAATGATGTTTTTATGTGTTTTACAATTCCCTCATTAATATGTAACATAACAAATAAAAATGACATTTTCATTTGCATACAAATCTAATTTTAACAATAAATGATATTTTTATTTTGTCAACCATTCTAATACAACAAGTGAATAAAAATGATTCTTTTATTTTGTTGACAATTATATTTCAACAAAACAAATGAAATTGATATTTTTATTTTGCTTACAATTCTAATACAACAAGTGAATAAAAATAATTCTTTTTTTTTGTTGACAATTCTTTTTCAACAAAACAAATAAAAATAATAACTTTATTTTGTTGACAATTCTATTTCAAAAAAATATATAAAAATGATAATTTTATTTTGGTTGACAATTCTATTTCAACAAAATACATAAAAAGGATAATTTTGTTTTTGTTGATAATTCTATTTCAACAGAACATAGAAAAATGATAATTTTGTTTTTGTTGACAATTCTATTTCAACAAAACATATAAAAATGATAATTTTGCTTTTTTTTGATAATTCTATTTCAACAAAACAAATAAAAAGGATAATTTTGTTTATGTTGACAATTCTATTTTAACAAAACAAATAAAAAGGATAATTTTGTTTTGTCAATTCCAATTCAACAAAAAAAATGATAATTTTATTGTGTCAATTCTAATTAACCAAAAAATGACAATTTTATTTTGTCAATTCTAATTCAACAAAAAAATGACAATTTTATTGTGTCAATTCTAATTCAACAAAAATGACAATTTTATTTTGTCAATTCTAATTCAACAAAAAATGACAATTTTATTGTGTCATTTCTAATTCAACAAAAAATGACAAATTTATTTTGTTAATTCTAATTCAACAAAAAATGACAAGTTTATTGTGTCAATTCTAATTCAACAAAAAACGAAAATTTTATTGTGTCAATTCTAATTCAACAAAAAATGACAACTTTATTTTGTCAATTCTAATTCAACAAAAAACGAAAATTTTATTGTGTCAATTCTAATTCAACAAAAAATGACAATTTTATTGTGTCCATTCTAATTCAACAAAAAATGACAATTGTATTTTGTCAATTCTAATTCAACAAAAAATGAAAATTTTATTGTATCTATTTTATTTCAACAAAAATGTTAATTTTGTTTTGACTATTTTATTTCAACAAAAATGTCATTTTTGTTTTGACTCAAATCTGTTCAACAAAAATGTTATTATTGTTTTAACACAAATCTATTCAACAAAATGTTATTTTTGTTTTAACAAAAATCTATTTAACGAAAATGTCATTTTTGTTTTAACACAAATCTATACAACAGAAATGTTATTTTTGTTTTAACTATTTTATTTCAACACAATAATCCATCAAATCAACAGATCTACATAATAGCATCAATCAACTCGAATCAAATCACATATAACAGCGGATTAGTAAAAATTTCTAAACACAATCATAATTAGTTAATTTTAATTATTTAAAAAAAATAGAATCCTCACAGTGATTTTTAGTTATGTATAATTCAGAATTGAATTTGCCCCAAATTCTGATTTGCTCCAAATTTGTTTTGGTCTGTTCTGAAATGTAGATCTCGAATTTACGGTCCCAACGGTTCTGAAATTTTCCAATTCTGTATTCCTATGAATAAGATATGAATTTATTTATGTAAATAATATTTTTAACTAAATAAATAATTTAAAATAAAAATTACCCTCTTCGTCTACTATCAGAACCAAGGCCATGAGTTTTCAAAACCGTTCAATCCTAGGTCAAAGGGTTTTTATCAAACCGTGGAGCTTCGTCATAATCAGACGCCACCACGTTGAAGAGGAGAAGTTGGCGCACAGGGGGGGGGGGGCACACTGATCAACTCGGTCGGCCCTAGGGTTGCGGCGGCGGCTCCAACATTGGTGGTTTGGGGTGCTGGCTCAATCAAAATATGCAGTTTCAGGTGGCGTAATCCGTACGGATTTGAAGAGGAGAAGGAGCAGCACAATAACGTCAAAAGGAGGAGGGGATTTTGTAGTAAGGATCAAGAGAAATTAAGGGATGAAGTTAGGAGCTTTCTGGCCATTGAAGAAAAGGGGCGGCGGCTATTGTAGAATGGTATTAGGGGAGTCTAGGACATTTTATAGTGGAGCTAATCAAACCGACTTTGTTAGTTTTTCTTAATTCTACTGAGCATTCGAAAATTTGTGTCCGTCTGAAGCTTTTTTACAATACCCATTTTGTCCTCCTTTGAATGATGCATTAATTACAATGTCTATTGAATAATCATGACAAGCCTTATATATTAGTTCCTTGTATTTTCTTTCTTTATGTGAATTTATGACCAGTTTTAACGTTAATTAATGTAAATAATTTTCGTCAGTTTCATTTTCCTTTATTTCGTAACATTTTTTTCTAATCTAATTAACGTACAAGTATATACTAACTTTAATTTATTACCATTTATTATTTCTTTTAATATATATATATGTATAGCTTAATATTCTTGACTTTTTATTTTTTTATCACAGTAAACCTTAAATGGAATACTGATTCCGTTTAACTTAGGCAATATCTGTAGTTTTCTTCTATAATTCATTTTTTATTTTTTCAAAATAGAATTCAAATGAAATATTAATCTCTCTTTATCTTTAAGCAATATTTGCAGATTTTTATTTTTTTCAAAATCGAACTCAAATGAAATATCCCCTCAATAAACGTATAGCTCCTTGATCAAATCGACTCTGTCGGTTTTTCTTAATTCTACTACATAAACAAAAACTTGTGTCCATCTTAAGCCTTGCCTAAAAAGGTATGCTTGTGAGATCATTTATTTTAGCTCCCCGATTTAATTTTTGTGAGATCATTTATTTGGAAATCAACTAAAAAGGTATGTTTCATGTGTACATATTAAGAAAATTAAATGAATTTTATACAATCAACTGATATACAAGACTTATACAATTTGATTCATTAATGCTCATTGAAAAACCTGCAACAATAACTATATAATCTAGTTTTTGTCGTCTTTTTTACCATATATATATATATTAGTTAATTAATATTAATTATGAATCATTAAAAATAATAATTATTGATTATTATTTCTTATTCATCAATTGTTAATTTGTAACTACTACTTAATTATAATCAAATATTGATTATTCAATCTTAATTATTAAGGAATATTAATCATTATTTATTTATTATTTCTTATTTAAGTTATTAATTTATTTTAAAATAAAATATATTTTTTGGAAATAAGAAAATATTAGTAAATAAAATAAACTTTAAAGTAATAAAATTTGATACGAATTATATATATTGGTTCAAAGGTTAATGAATTATTTTATCACGAAACTTGAAATTTCAATTAAGGCAATTAAAAATAATCGTTGTAATTTAAATATATTGATATTTTTCTTCTAAAATTTATGCAATTCTATTAAAATTGAGAAATTTTTGAAAAAATTTCAAAATTATTGCAAGAAGTAAAGCCTGTTTTATTAAATTTTATTCAATTTGGTATAACGAATTTCTAGTTATGGATAATTGTGTTTTTAAGGTTGTAAAGAGGGAAGAAAAAGAAGATGAAAAAATGAAAATTTAGTAAAAGACAGGCATATGTAAAGTAATATTTAATGCGTAGCTTCTTGGACTTCCAAATTAAAACTACTAAGCATTTAAAAAATACTTCACTATTATGTTTTAAGGTCCCATTTTCCAAAATCATGCTCAAATATTTTTCTTGCTTTTATTTATGCTCCCGCGCGCTTTATGCTTCCGTGCAGCGCACGGGTCTCCGCTTGCTAGCCTAAAATATAAGACACTAAATAATTATTATATGGGTTTTTATTAAGAATGATATGATATCTATCCGCAATAGGAAAAAAAATATTTTAATTACATAATTTGTTATTACTTCTAAGAAAATAGGTGGAACTCAGGAGTAGCTATCTGGTAAATTTTATAAATCTCAACATTTTCCCTGATGGGGCATGGTAATTGTTTACCTTATTTATATCAATATATGTCATGTAAGAAGTTGTCCAGGAACATTCATTTCATATGTAAAGTTATTTCACATTAATTGCAGCCATATAGCCTTGCCTTTAAAGCTAAAATCATGATGCTTATTTTCTCTTATCACTTTTGAATTCCATGCGCAAATTAGTCATAAACATTAATTATGAATGAACAAATGGTAGGGTACTTGGGTGAAATTTTCAATATGTCCATATATAAAAAACAACAACATGGAAATGTATTTTTCTCATTGCATGGAAAGTAAATCAAGATGTATTACAAAGTCGGTTTTCCCACCATTATAAGGTTATACTAGTTTATTATTATTCCTTTATTTAATTAGTATTTTTATTTATTGTTTATGAGGTCTGAAGATTGTAAATATAAAGAGAAGAGAGAACAAAAGGGGGAATAAAGGGAATGGTTTCGTATCTAAAAATGAATTTGAATGATAAATAGAAGAGGAGAGAGAGTAGAGAATAAATGTGAAAATTATTTTCCCCGTATGCCTCTTTATATTTACAAACAAATTAAATGCTTGATTTATTTTATCTAATTGTATAAGTTGTGCAACTTTTTGAATTTCAAAACACACAATATTAAATATCGTAATTTAAGGAACCTATTTAGTTGCAAGAAAGAATAAATAGAGGAGAAATATATATATATATATATATATACATAGAGTTGATTTAAAGAAAAGAAAAAAAATGTTGGAAAAAAAAGAAGAAAAAAGAGAAAACGGGAATGTAATTAATGCATGGTTTATTGTCTCTAAAAATAACTGAATGGGAAAGCGTTACTTTATAATAAAGG
This sequence comes from Allium sativum, assembly GCA_030737875.1. NCBI lineage: Eukaryota > Viridiplantae > Streptophyta > Magnoliopsida > Asparagales > Amaryllidaceae > Allium > Allium sativum. Next base: position 558,730,218 of record CM060910.1, read on the forward strand.
AGAAGCTGTGTGAGGTAGAAACGGAAAAGAAAAGAAAAGGAAGAAGGAAATATGGGAAATATACAGGAAAGGACAAATAAAATGAATGCATCAACCTTGATGGAGAGTAATGGTGCAGTTATTAAGGAAGTAACAAAAAATTAACAAATTAACGAAGGTTTGAACACGTAATCCATGTTTTGAATTCCTAAAAGTTACATTTTGAATTGGCAGGGGAAATATTTAAGAGGATAGCCAAAAATATATATATACACACACACACACATACATACATACATATATATATATATATATATATATATATATTGTCAAAATTTATTTCATTTAGAACCTACACATTATTTTCAATATAAATAAATAAATTTTATTAAAGTTCCTAAGGCATTTATTTCCTTGGCATGTAGTTAAAAGATTGTTGGAATTTAAGGATAACATCCTTGCTATTAACATCTAATTGAGGAAATATTTTAAAGTTATTTTTTTCCTTTTTGTATATTTAGAATATGCATTAAACAAGCGCCTATGTGAGTTATGTCAATCTACATTTAAATCTTATGATTTAAGTTATCCATCAATAAATGTAATCTTACAATCAAACATAAATATTAAATTAAAATATAAATTTAATCATTTAATCTTAATATTTAATTCAATTTTTCGAGAACAAATTAAACAAACTAGAAATTCAAGTATAAATCTCTACGCTCAAATACTAATCCAAACTTACAATTTAAAATTGAATACCATAAATTGATTTACACAGTCAAATCAAAATTAACTATTTTGAGTATTTGTTCATGCAATTATTCATAAAAAATTCAATCAATTATCCCAACAATTATCCACAACAACCAAATAATTTTAAATTAAGATTTCATGCAATTATGAACTGAGCAATCACAATACTAACTAAAATATTATCAATATTTTATTTGATATTGATAAACTTGAAATCAAATGTTAATCATGAGTGAGAGACTCGCCTTTTGTAGATATGACGAAGACAAGCAATAAACACGAACAACAACTAATCCTAAGAAGCAAATTTGAATTAAAAATAATTTCCCTTTTTCTTTTTTTATTCTTTTTTATTTAATAATTTAATTAAATAATGGAATTTTTAAATTCTAATGCATTTTCTAACAAAATTTCCTTAAAATAAATTTTTAAAATTGGTTCTGATTTTCCGGGTTGTTATAATCTCCTCACTTAAAATCTTTTCGTCCTTGAAAAGGAACGGAACTGAAAGTTGTTTAACTAAGCAACTCAACTTTCTTTCTTTTATTGGTTTCAATAATTTTATTAGTCGGACAAATAATCACACAACACAACCATCAATCAATTAGTTGATTAGCATTTCAAATATACATAACTTTTATATATTTAAAAATCATATTTTCTAAAATCGGATTAAAATATAATTACAAATACGTTAATTATAAACTTGTCACTCTTAACTCATTCTAGTGCATTTCTAACCCCATCTCTAACGAGTTTTCTCATTCTAGGATACTACTGATCCTATCTCTAATGAGTATTCTTTTACAAGATATTTCTATTCCTACCTATGATAAGTCGTTTGTTTAGTTCTAAAGAGTTGTACCCCAAATATTTGAGTTAATCAAAGCTCTAATACCAGCTGCAACGACAACGGATTTCGCTCGGACCTAATCGATCGCTAAATCGACCAAGACCGTTCGAATCCCGCATACGCTAACTTTGGGCATATAACACATCAAAACAAATAACAGAAGACTTTTATTACATGATAATAATGCAACATCAGAGTACAGAATATCAGAGTACATCGAATATAATAATACAATAGCGGAAAAATAATTTACAACAAATTTAACACAGTGGAAGACTATCAATGCTCTAGACACAACTTTAAGCTTCAATCCAGAATCCTGCTTAATAAATAGATATTTGCAAAACAAACCACTCGACTGCCCATAGGGAAAATAGGGGCACCCAAGTTTGCAAGTCAAACAAACTACGAGTCAGTCATGGGACTGGTATGAGAAATCTTTACTTAACTTATCTAATAATAAGGCAAATCGCAGGACCAAGCCTGTAATAACCCGGAAATCCGAGCCAATTAAAAATTTTTATTTTGGCAATTTTGATGAATTTTGAATATTTAAAATGAATTATTTTGAATAATAACGACGAGAAATTTATTTTGAATAGAATTAGAATGTATATATTCATATAGATCGTTGTCAGAATATAAATAATTATTTTTATTTATAAAAGGAATTGAAAATGGCGCGGCAGTTTGAAAATTCGATTTCAAAGTTCAAATGAATGTACATGATTAAAAAAAATGGATTTTAGCAAAACCAAAAATATTTGAATCTATTTGAAAATATCTTTCCAAAGAATCCGAAAAATTGAGATTTCATAGCGGGAATAAAAAGATGTGGCCCGTTGAAAATTCAGAATAGTCACTGTGGAATTCTGGCTCTTAAAAATGGAAATTTTGCAAATGACCTCGGTTTTCGACGAAACCACTTTTGTTGGATCCGTGATGTCAAGTTATTGCTAGTTTTCAATATTCGTAATTTCCTGAATTAATATGCGAGCGTGGAAAAGGAAAACGCGTTTGAACAGTTTTAGTTGATTTTAATCGACTGGAAAATGGCCATTTTTCTAACTGTCTCAGAATTTGACGAAATTAGTTTTGTTAAGACCGTATCGTCAATATGAAGCTAGAAATATATTTTTTTAGAATTTTTAAAGTCCGTATGTGACCCTAGTAAATTGAAATGTACGTTTAAAATTCAATATAATGATTTAAATTTTAATTTCAGTGAAAACTTATCAAAACGATAGAATTGGCTTGCGGGACATATCCCATTGTGTTCGGATTGGGGGTAATTAGCTGGGGATGACAGGCGGTGGGACTCGTTTTGAGATCGAAATGGTAAGCTACTTTTTTGGGAGAATAAAATAACAATTAATTAAATTAAATAAAATAATATAACCCCCTCTCTCTCTGCCAGTCAAAATCAAAATAAAGAAAAGAAAAAAAAACCCACGCTCCCGTTGACCGCGTCGCCCTCCATACCAGAGCCGCCACCACCTCCCTCCGGCACCTCTCGCCTGTTCCTCCCCCTCCTCTTTCTCGGCCGCGACCCCAACCCCTCCTTTCCTCCGTCTACCCCCCTTCGAAAATCAAGCAACCCCCAACCCTAATACCCAAATCCGATTAGAAGATGCCGCCGCCGCTACCCAGGGTCCACCACGGCCTGCTGCACCACTTGCCGACCACCAGCGACGTCCATCCTCCACCTCCATCATCAAAGGAATGATTTTCACCATGAACGTGAGTTTTTAATTTTATTTTATTTAGTTTTATTATGTAAAGCACTGTTTAAACTATATAAAGCTATAATTTTTAATATAATCAAAGCTATAATTTTCTGAAAATAAAGCTTTGATTTTTATGTAAATAAAACTTTGATTTTTTTTTAAATATGAAAAGGTTATAGTAATATATAAGGAATGTTTATATTAACATATAAAGATAAGATTTTTATGATGGGAAAGGCGAGATTTTTATTATTGAAAAGATGTGATTTTTATAATGCAAACGAAGTGATAAAGTTATGATTTTTATCTATGTAAAGAAGCGATAAAAATGTTATTTTTATCTATGTAGAGTTGAAATAAAAATATTTTTTTATATAGGAAGCAGCGTTGTAAAAATATAATTTATATATATGAAAGCTAGATAAAAATTCGATTTTTATATATAGGAAAGCATATTAAAAACGTGATTTTAATATGAACAGCATGAAAATGAAGTTGGAATTTCAGGCAAGTCAGCACTGTTCTGAAATTCAGAAATAGTGAATGACGGATGGAACCCCAAGGTGAGAACTCCTCACTTTTAATTTATTTTCTAGTTGAAATATATATTAGGATGCAGACGGTGCTTAGCAGCACCCGACACCCGTCGTCCACAGACAATGGATGACTTGTTTGATTAATGTGTTGTGAAAATTGATTGTGTGATGTGGATTGAATAAATATTTTATAGTTAAAAATATAATTTTTAACGTGTATATAAAATAAATATTTATAAACAAATCGGACGATTTGTTTATATACACTGATTTAACTGATATTGATTGGGGCGATAAATTTTACACATCGCCCAGCTGCACAAATAAAATTTGTGTTTGTTAATTTGAAACCCCACACGGGTATTGGAATGATATTTGACGTACACTAATCCCAGTTGTTTAGTTGTATGTCAATCGATGGGTTGACAGACTATGTAAGCGTTAATTATTTATATTTAATGCTTTTGCAGTTGTGTGGTGCACTCTGGATGATGGTTGATGATTTATCATTGCTATTATATACATATGTTGTAGGGAATCCATATAATTAACATTATATGGTAATTGATTGGGCCTCATTCCAGTTGGGAAAATAAGGAATATTAGAAGATAAAATTCATGTGCTGAATAGAATAAAATTCATGTGTTGAATAGAATAAAATTCATGTGTTGAATAGAATAAAAATTCATATGTTGAATAGAATAAAAATTCATGTGTTGAATAAAATATATATTCATGTGTTGAAGAAAATATTCATTTGTTGAATAGAATAACGAAGTTATTGAAATATATAAAGCCGCGTTGATTAGATATGTGCCATTTTGACGCGAACGATATTTATATCGATTATATTCGTTTTTATAATGAATATAGAAAAGGAAGTGATTTCAAAATATAACATTTTGAAAATATTATCATTTATAGACTAATGATATGGAATATTCAATTTTGATTAGAAATTGAATACGAAGTTGAAATCCTTTTGAAAACCAATTTAAAACGATTTATAAAATACGTTTTAAAAGGAAGCCAACGAAATATATATAATATATATATTATATATATATAATGGCCTGAATAGAACGCGCCGCGCCGCGGCAGTTCGCGAATTTCGACCATTGACTTCGAATTGATATTACGGGAGATCCGGCTGTCGGATTCTCCTAAACCTGGAACCATTAGGGTTCGTATCGAAAAGAGCTTTCTAACGAATATTAGAGATTTGAAATCTAATGGTTGGATGTGGAATTATGTCTAAATCAAATTTGGAAAATGTAGTTGTAAGTGCAGTTCAATGGCCGTTGACGGAAATCGATTGTACGGGCCTTGATAAAATTATTAAAAATAGTAATAATTTGTGTAAAATCATAAGAAATGATTTGTGAAGAATTGGGATGAAAATTTCCATATTTGAAAAGATAAAAATAGATTTTTATCGAAACGAACTGGTTTTGAACTAGAAGTATAATTCCATTTATTTTTAAAATAAATAAATTGGATTTAAAAATAACCAGAATTTCCAATAATTGAATTGGAATGGATTTGAATCAAAATTGTCTTTGGAATATTTCGATGTTGGATTTCGTGGTTATACAGATATTGTTATGGAAATTTGAAAGATATATTAATATCGTTAGTTCCAATACAATATTTATCGGTCGTAAAATTTGATATTAAATATAACCCGGTATATTTTCTATTCAGAGCCTTGTATTTAATATCAAATGTGATTTGGGTTTGTCGTGAATGGTGTCTTCATTAACACTGTTCTTAAAACCAGTTGAGAAAAAGATTAAATCTTTTTATTTAGATTTAATGAAGTATACCAATTAAATGGTATTTAATTGGAATTGAGTGAATTAATTTTTGGGTTTATCATGAACGGTGTTTTAAATAACACTTTTTCTTTAACCCGACGATGAATGGAATGTGATTTTGGGTTTATAGTGAACCGTGTTTTAAATGACGTTGCTTTTTTAACCTAGTTAAAGACAGGATATGATTTCCCAAGTTAAACAATCATTAATATTTATTTTTAGGAAGATTAAAACCAAGTGGAGTTTTAATGAATCTTTAATTAGATTGAAACGATCGAGAATGGAGTATTACCAGTTTTGCTCCAGGCGATAGTTAAATCTTTAATTAGATTTGATGGTGAAATGGTAATTTAATTTACCGATAACACCGTCGTGTTAGATATGAAGTATTACCAGTTTTACTTCATGGGATGAATAGGTTGGGATTGGGAAATTAAAATAAATGATTACTTCAGTGTGGTTCACTAATCCCGACTAATTTGAATTGATATTCAAAAGAAGATTAAAGAATAAATTTAAAGAATTTATCTTTGATAAAATTAACGGGAACCTTTCCCAAAGTATAAGAATATTTGAATAAAAGAATATTCTGAATTGGAATGAGGTGTATGTTGTGTTTGTGTAACACTTGTTTATTTTATACGCGAGTTATTCAGAAAGACTGGGTTTATCCCATTCTGAATAACTAGTTCGACGGTGTGTCGAGGATGAAGATGGTGGTCGAAGACCAGAGGTATTCACATCTTTTGGGTGATTACTGATGATCTTGATTGGGCTGTAAACCCAAGAGGAGGGAATTAGTTGGTGATCGTCCAGACGTACTTGGAGATCGATGGATATGTGAGGTACAAGGTGCCTCCGGTTTCGTTCAGACCCAGAACGAACTTATAAATGGACTGTGTGTCTGACATTGGATTTTATTCTGGGTGATTGATTTCTATTAAATATATATCTGTTTGGCGGTGGAGAATTTATTCTCTAGCTTAACGCCCTTCTTTGAGACGTACGAGCTCAGGGGTTTTATATTGGTGGATATCAATCGCATGGAGTGAATTACCTGTGTGGCATGCCTAAGTGGCAAATGATCAAGGCTTCAGTTGAAAAGCAGAGTCTTGTGGTTGATGATCAAAGCACAGCCTATGTGGCACAACTTTGTGTAGCGTTGATTCGCGAGCCTCACACCCCAGTTGTTAACTAGAAACGGGAAAGGACTTCAGGGAGGGCATGCGTTTCCTTCTAGCTAGAAGTGGCGTTAGTGGTTTTACACGCCCTGACGAGTTTGTCTTATGTGGTAGTTGGGTTGCGAGGCGCCTCGGATATATCAGTGACCGTGTGGAGCCGATGGAGTCACTGGACTCATTGACACCCCATAGGGTGGAGAAATGCAGTATTCCGGCATTTTAATCCACATCGGTGGACCGGCCCAGACGATCCAAAGGCTAGACTGAGTACTAGCCTGAGACATGGGCTAGAGCATCTCGAATTCAGTAAGGATGATCCCTTTCCTTGGTTCACAGATGGAAATCCAACATCCAATATGTGACATTTGCGGTTTTGATTGTAGAACCTAGTATTGGCAACATGATATATGGTACCCATGCCGTCTATGATTAATACTTATGATTGAACTTGTTTTCACACTATACACTTATAGTAAGTAATAAAAGATGAAATTTAGCGTATCAAGCATTCTTTGGCTATTATAAGGTAAAACCCTATCCTCCGGCTTGTGTTGTATTGTGTGATGGGACCTGGGTCTTATAATAGCTTCATTGTTCTTTATTTAGCATTGCACTATTGTTTTATGCACTGGTATTCTTGGGAGGAAACCCGTTCCGTGTTATACGGCGTGGTCCCTTGATTTGCCTAACTTTAAAATAAAGATTAATAAATGTTTTAGTTCTCACACTACTCACATGACTGACCTGGAGTTTATTGTTTTAACCTAAACTCTAGGTGCCCTTATTTTCCGCACGGGCAGATAGTAATTTTGGTTTTGCAGATTTATATTCACATGATCCTGATTTATAGCTGGAACGATATCCGGAAAGCTCTGTATTCGTATATCTCTTTCAGTTGTGTATTGTATTATTTTTCCGCTGCAATGTAATGTATTGTAATCTCTGATATTTTATGTGTAATATTTATTCATACTCTGAATATTCTTGTATTCTGATGAAATTGTTGTAATATATAATGAAATGTTCTTCTGTTGTGTTCTCAAAACAATCAGGGGTTTCGAATGGTCTTGGTCGCTTTAGCGAACGATTCGGATCGAGCGAAATTCCTTTTTGTTACAGTTGGTATCAGAACTTTGGTTTACAGAGCTCGGAGAATAAGACACGTTAGAACCAAACGAAAGAATTCATCAGAGATTGGATTAGTAATATCCAATGAGAATGACTCATTAGAGATGGGATCAGTATTATCCTAAAACGAGTGTGAAGGGTGATATTTTGAAAATATAATTGAAAACAAGTTTTGTTTTGAAAATTTAAACTTTATTATTTGTATTTGATTATTTATTTGTATTGATTTGGACAATCAAGTTTATAAAGATTTTTCGTATACGTCTGATCCACGTGTATTCGAAGTTTTAATATACTGGATAAATATAGAATCACATTCTAGTCGCCCGGGGATCTGATGATGGCATGTCATCATCAGCATTTGTATTCGAGTTTCGAAAGTGGGATTTCTATATATTTCCAATTGGCTGGTGTGAGAACCAAAACTAGATAGGGCTTCTTGTTGTGATTTGGCATCAAAAATGTGATATTTTTGACTATATATCAAAGTTATGAATTTGAAATGATAATCAACAAATTGATTGCTGATTGTATTGGTTGATTATTGGTTGATTAATCAAATGTTGGACCATTTAGCCAAATTGTATCAAAGAGTGAATTGTATTGAAAATTAGTCGCATTTGCATGCATATACATGTACTTACATTGAACGGGTCGTAGCAAGGAGGCTAGAGAAGAGGAATAAAATTGTTTACCCGACAAATAGGTACATGTTTATTGTATTTCTTGGGTTTTGGTTGATTTTATGAGCCGATTAGCTAGCCGCTTGGCTTTTTCTTTTTCTTTTGGATTGGTGAGGGCCATGGGAGGCTATTTGAAATATCCCGAAGCTCCCGGTGCAAGGGAGGTTATGGCTAAAATTTTCAAAAATTTAGGGTGTTAGCCAAATTTTTGAAAAATTTGAAAAGTTCTTAGAAACTGAAAAGTTGAAGAACCTAAGCCGTAATGAAAATAATGAAAGTTGGGTTGACCAGTTAAACAACTTTCGGCTTCGTTCCTTTTCGGGGACGAAAAGTTTTAAGTGGGGAGATTGTAATAAACCGGAGATCCGAGGCAATTTAAAAATTTTATTTTGGCAATTTTGATGACTTTTGAATATTTAAAATGAATTATTTTAAATAATAACGACAAGAAATTTATTTTGAATAGAATTAGAATATATATTTATATAGATCGTCGTTAGAATATAAATAATTATTTTTAATTATAAAAGGAATTGAAAATGGCGCGGTAGTGTTAGACCAAAAAGTGGTTCTAACACCCAAATTGACTAAAATCAAAATAAAATAAGATCGAAAATAAAAAGGAGACACAGGATTTATAGTGGTTCAGCGTTAAAAAGCCTACGTCATTTTATAATCACTTTGCTTGATGATGTAGACGAAAATACAATGAGATATTCACTCAATTTCACTCACTTTTCATATTCATTCACTCAACTATCTCAACATATACTTTGAATGATGATTTTGGATTGTTTGGAGTGCTGGAATTTGGTTCTCTTTGATGTTTGAACTGCAAGAGTGCCCAAAAAGATCCTTTCAAATGACCCTTGGGGGTCTATTTATAGGTTGAAAATTCTCCAGAATTCGGTTCAGATCGAGTGCACGTGTCCTCCATTCCATGACTTTCGGGATCGGATGAGCCCTGGTGTTGCCAGCACATCAGGTGAGTGGCCATCGTGGGTAGAAAGTGGGTGTAACTGCCCCGAATATTCAGGAGATCATGGTGCGGAGTTGCAGGGTGAACTGGGTTCGGATCGGGTAGGCAAACAACATGGGGTTTGGATCGGGTCATCCCATCCTATCTGATTCGGCTTGAGTCTTGCCTTCCTCACTTTGTCTTGCTTTGCTTTTCTTCGATTACCCCCGATCCGATCCGGCTTGACCTTTCAGCTTTGTGATGCTCTTGTTCCTACCTCTGTAACTCCTATCCGAACGGGATGTATAACATAGCGTCTTCTGTTCACTTGATCTTCTGACTTATTGACTTTGTATAGCCTAGTTTACAAAGTAGGCTAACATTTTGACCTCTCAAAGGAGGCTTCTGTTGAAGACGAAGCGCGCTTTGACATTATCTGCACATCAATCTTCCATTTTGAATCATTGAGGAGTCACTCCCATTTGTTTGCAAAAGACGCGTCATTTCATAAAGTCATGTCTTTTATCGCCTATATATATGTTGCATAGTGTGTGGATCCCTTTTATCTTCAAACAATTTGGAGAATTCTTGTTAACATCTAGTTATTCTTCCAGGTAATCTTTTTTCTTCATTTTTCCTTGAATTCAATTTGCACACCAGGTCGTTGTGTTCAATTCACTCGGTTCGGACCCGATCCGAAGGGATTTCCTCCTTGTTTTGCTCGATCATCGAATCAACAGGTCAGGCTCAGGTTCGTGGGCATATTTCCTGGTCCGAATAGGGCGGAAAAGACGGGAAGACGAGTAGTCACTAATCGTACATATATTAACCCGCTACCTACTTCTTTCTTCTTCCTTTTCTTTTATTAATCTTGCCCAACAGTTCTCACGTCAAAACCCTAGCTCTCTGAAAGCTCGAAAACTCTGAAACTCTTTCATCGATTTTCAATTTAAACATCTCGGTAGGTTTAAGATTTCGATTAACTTCATAATAATTAGTTTCAATCGAAATTTGCAGTCGATTTGAATTGTTTGGATGCGATTATTGCTCGGTTTCGACGTCGTAGCTCCTTCCTCCTTCGCCGTCGTCGTTGGTGGATTCGCCATATCCTCATAGCGTTGGGAAGTAGAAGATGGTACTCGTTCGATTTTAACTAGGGTCTTGGATAAGGGATTGAGTTCGGTTGTGACTGAGGAGGAGGAGGAGGAAGACAAAGGGCATAGGGAGTCGGTTCGGGTGTGGAGATATGGAAAACGGAGGAGAAGAAAAGGAAGAAAAAGGCTCAGAAAGTCCAATCGGGTCGGGGCAAAAGTTGAAGAGGGAGACAAAGCTTAACTGGATCGGGTCGGATAGTACTCTCGCAATCGGATCGGATCGGAAAGTGGAATAAAAGAGGAGAGGGGCATGGTCACTTAATTCGATCCGGACCGGTCGGGGAGCCTATTTCCGTACCGATTCGACTTTGATCCCTGGGCTTCAATATTTGCCTGAGTCCTCGGCTAGGTTGTGCCTCCGATCTGATCCCAATGAATGCATCCGAACCGAACCGAATAACAGTTCAACCTAATACATAAGAACTTATTTAACTGATCCAATCAAGTCTTGGCATAATCTTCAACTTAATGGACAGTTAGGATAGTTCCTCGTGAACATAAACGAACATCAAGAACTGATCTTAACATCATTGCGTTGCCAAGATTTTGCCTTACACTTTCACACCACTTACGTCTCATGAGAATACCGATTCTGAATTCCACTTACATTACTGTGCAGGTACAATGTCTCGTGCTTACTATGACATCAAGAAGCTACGTCGCAGCATGACCAAACACCCTCACGATGTTGAGTATGATCGTCGCGAAGATCGCGGTAGGGAGGACAGAAGGCCCTATGATTCTTATCGTTCGCAGTCCTCGCGCTCTCGCTCTCCCATCCAGTCAGATCCAGAGCGATATAAGGGCTACCAAGGTCGCCGAGAAGAGGACATGCCGCAATCAAAAGACTCAACTTCTTCTCAAGAAAAGCGCAGTAGGGAGAGGAGCCCGCCAAGAGATACCGAATCGTGAAGCAAGCGCAAGGTTCCCGCTAAACGGCCTAGAAGGGATGAAGAGGCCATTGAGCCCTCCACGCACAGGGATACCAAGCTGGCATTCCTTGCACCTCCGCCGCTGGATGCTGAAACTGCAGTAAAGCGGGCGTATCTGGAGGAGCAATTTCCTGATCATTACTTCGAAAACTTGACTTTTTTACCTACTCTTGAGCCTATTTCTTCGAGGTGGGCAGATGAGGCCAAAGCAAAAATAGACGCGGTCGAGAAACAATATTCAGAGATGTTCAAGTATTCGCGCAACCTCTCCAGAATCATCCGAACTTTAATCACGAATACTGACTCGATGCAAAAGACCGCAGAAGACGATGCAAGGGCCTTAAAAAATTTAGGAAAAGACCTCGAGGATACACAGGCTCAACTTGATGTTGCTCAACAGGACGCTGCCAGCTTCAAGCAACAATTTGAAGATTTACAAAAACGCTATCATGACTTGCTCGATTCCCATTCTTAAGAGCGCTCGGAGCTGAAAAAGCAAGCGGAGGATGCCAGGTCAGATGCTGCCAAAATGCAACTCGCTTATACTGACCTTGAGCGAGAAAAGGCCAAGTTGGCGAAGAAGAACGCCGAATTGGAAAAGAAAAGTGCTGACTTGGCTTCCAAGTTGATGGAGGCCGAAAACAGGGCTACCCTGGCGGAGGGTAATGTCGAAAGCGTCATCTAATCGGCCGAAGAATCTCACAAACAGCTCGCGGAGGCCCAGGATGAGGTGCAGGGTTTTGGTGAATTATTGATTGATTTTTTTGCACACATAATCTGCTACCGGAACATCTCTTGGATCGACGATTACCCGATTACCTTGGTTCATGTATGGGGCCAAATTGTCGAATGGGAGAAAAAATAACTCAAGGTAGATTCCATCGACGAGGACAAACTTTTGGAAAAATACTTGAGAGATGACGAGCCAGCGAGTCTAGCCGAGGGACGTCGCCTAATTGCTGCCGCCATGAATGAGGAAAAGCGGAAGGCTAAATAAAAGGACGTCTTGGAGGTTGGCTCTTCTTCCACTGCCACTAAAATTCCTGAAGTAGAGGAATATGACCCCGAAAATCCGGCGATCCCTCAGACATCTCTTTTATCTCCTATTCCTGAATCGGCTTCAGAGACGGCAGCTACTCCGGCTGAGAAATCATCGGAAGGTATTTCTACCTTTTCACCCCAATTCGTCAAAGCTGTTTCAACTTTCCATCGCATAGTCGGAAAATCAATGAAGGGCCCTTTATTTTCTCCCGAGTTGATAACCGTTACTTCTCATTCCGCAGGTGCTGAACCAGCCGAGAAGGCAGACGTGCCCCAAGGAACCACTGCCGAAACAAAGTTAGCGGAGAAGGATGAAGGAGACAAGGGTAAAGCTGACGCTCCTCATGATGGTGAGATGATAGACGCCTTAAAAGATGATGGTGATGATGAGGGACATGAGGAGGATCTTGAGGTGGCTATAGTTGGGGAATCAAAAAGCGCCGATGACGTTACATTAGCTGCACTGAAAGCCGAACAAGACAAATGCATGCAGCTTAAAGTTGAAGACCTAGACACCGAAAGCCTTAAGCCCCTCGCAGTAGTGGATGCTGGATCAAGGTTAGTTGTTAAGCTTTCGACTAGATTTATTACAGAAGAACTTGCTAAAATGTCTTCTCTTGATTCCAGCGTTCCGCCTTTCAGGAAAAAGTCGACTGATTCCAACACTTTAGCCTCAGGGAAGAAAAAATCAAAGCGCATCTTGACTGATGCTGAAAAAGAGGTGAAGGATGCGCAGAAGGCTGCTAAGAAGTCCAAGTCCACTTCGAAGTCTAAGTGATGCAGTGTCTTGCTTTATTTTAGCATTTGATTGGCCTATAATTGTTGCTGCGAGTGCGGCCCTCGCACCTTCTTTTTGCCTGTTTTCCTGTACAAATTCATTCATTTGTAAATAAAAATAATTCATTTCCTGCAATGTCTATTAGTCGTCAGTTCTGTACTTATGTAAAAATGCAAATGCATGTCCTACTATAGTTGTGTAATGGAGTCATAGTGGGGGGGAATATGTGTGTACATATATGCCCCTGGTCAGTCTTGAAAAACTATTCAAGATTTAGTCAAAAAGTCTGAATGTCCCCGATTCTCCGACGGGGGTCACATTCCTTGTGTCATTGATGCCTGTTCTTTTCTGGCATTTTTTATACTCTCCCGTCCTATATTCGGGTTAGAGTTCTTGCTGAGGCGGTCTCTTGTTTAGGTGCACCTTCACGCCTCAGAGGACGCGTCTTCCCGTCCTTTATACTCTCTCTCAATTCTTGAGAGTTAGAGTTAAGAATGTCGTCTTCCCATTCTTTCATGTCTTATTGCACAAACAGTCATTGTGTTTGTTCCTGCATATAAGCTGTTTTCAACTTTTCAGATTTTAAATTAACATCTCATATTCCACAATCATAATGGAATAGTAGTTGAAGGTATAAATAATGCAGGAAAGTAAATGGCACACGATATTTTTATAGTGGTTCGGCTAAGTCGTAGCCTACATCCACTTTATAGTTCTTTGTTCATATCAACAGACTTTTCTAAGGCAAGTCATGCCTTTTTACTGAGTTCATAAGGAAAACAACAGAAAATACAACATCCCTAATTTAAATATCGCATCAAGTGTTGGGGATTCCAAGCCCTACGCACTTCCTCGCCATCTACGGTCGTTAACTTGAAGGCTCCTATCTCAAGTTTCTGTTGGATGACGAACGGTCCTTCCCACTTTGGACCGAGGTGAGGAAGGGATGGAAAAACTTGTTTTAGCACCAAATCTCCTGGTTCAAAGGTCCTAAAACGAACTTTTTTGTCATAATAGCGTGCCATCTGACGTCGATGTCTCGACGCATGCAAGTCTGCATCGTCCCTTTTCTCTTCAATTTCATCAAGAGACTCGAGGAGGAGTGCCCGATTCGTCATCGGGTCATAATATATCAGCTTGTGAGAGGGAACTTCAAGCTCTACCGGGATTACTACTTCTGAGCCAAATGGGAGAGAGAAAGGGGTATGACCGGTGGCTGTCTTAAACGTTGTCCAATATGCCCACAAAGCTAAGGGCAATTCATCCACCGATTTTGCTTTTGCACGTTCTAATCGCTTCTTGATGATGGACTTTATGACTTTGTTTATTGCTTCTACTTGCCCGTTCGACTGTGGATGGGCGACTGCAGTGTACCGTTTGTCGATCTTATATTTTTGGCAGAAATTTCTGAATTCGGCACCATCGAACTGGGTTCTGTTATCAGTTATAATGGTCCTTGGAATCCCAAATCGGCATATGATATTTCTAACCACGAAACTTATCACCTTTCTAGCTGTGATTTTGGTTAAGGGCTCAGCTTCGACCCACTTCGTAAAATAGTCCACGGCGACTATTGCATATTTTGCTCATCCTTTGGCAATCGGTAGAACTCCGATGATGTCAATTCCCCACATGGCAAACGGCCAAGGACTCACCATCGACTTGAGCTGGGTCGGTGGTGCTCTGGGGATCTTGGCGAATCTCTGGCATTTGTCGCAGTGTCGTGAATAGTCAGCTGCATCTTTATTAATTGTGGGCCAGAAGTATCCATATCGCAATACCTTCTTTGCTAAGGTCTGACCTCCCGTATGATCTCCACACTCACCTTCGTGTACCTCTCTTAGTACACTCTTGATGTCGTCGTGTGCTATACATCGTAACAGGGGCATAGAAAATCCTCGTCTATTGAGGGTATCATGAGACAACCCCAAACCCCATACTGACGGTGGCAAGGGTAATCCTTTGAATATAACACAGAAACATATAATAGCAGAACAGAATTAAATAAATACACCAGATAATGAACAATAGAATATACTGGATAAACGTAATCATCAGAGTTACACCGTATACAGGATCATACTTAGTACAAATACAGTTCAGCTATACATAAAAGTCTACAGTGGAAATGAACAAAATATGTACAATAGGAGCTGAATAGCATAAAAAGAGATAAATAATAGAATCCATCTTCAGCTCCAGCTATCCAGAAAAAACAGCTAAACATGAATACAAGGCTGCCCGTGTAGAAAAAGGGTCACCTGAGTTTGAAAGTGAAACAAACTACGAGTCAGTCATGGGACTGGTATGAGAAATCTACTCAACACATTTATAATATGGCTAATCACAGGACCACGCCACTTTCGTGGAACGGGTTTATTCCATTGGATTACCAGTGCTTTAAAACAAATCTTTCTTTTAAACAACGCCATGCATTTTATAAAAATGAAGCCATTATAGGACTCAGTTCCCATCACACAATGCAACGCAAACCGAAGGATAGAGTTTTTACCTTATAACGGCCAAGATATGCTTGATACGAATAAAACAAAGGCACTTGATATTATTGCTAGTGTTTATATATTTTGAAAACAATTTCAAATCATAACTATCAATCATAGACAACATTAATGCCCCATACCACTATGTCGCCATATATATAGGTATACAATCAAAACTGCACAGTCACGTATTTGGAAATTGGATTTTCGTCATGAACCAAGGCAAAAGATAGTCCTTACCGAATTCGTGACTCTTTAGCCCGAGCCATAGGCAAGCGCGCAGGCAAGCCTTGGAGCGACAGGGCCAGTCCACCGATGTGGATTATTATGCCCGAACAATACGTTTCCCCGCCCTTTGGGGGCGTAAACGAGCCAATGAATGACTCCATCGGACTTGGATCGTCCGATCAAACCGAGGCACCTCGCAACAGCAACAACCACACAGGTGAAAAGTATATAAATGTCAGGGCTGGTAGGTCACTGACACCACCCTAGCTAAAAAGAAACGCATGCCCTCCCTGAGGTCCTTCTCCCGTTTCTGGTTCATACCGGGATGTGAGGCTCGCGAATTCACATTATACACAAAGCTACGCCACACAGGCGGGGCTTTGATCATCACCACAAGACTTTGCTTTTCAACAGAAGCCCTGATCATTTGCCACTTAGGCATGCCACGCTAGCAATTCATGCCATGCGACAGATGTCCCTCGATATACAACCTCTGAGCTCGTGCGTTTCAGAGAAGGGCGTTAAGCAAAAGAATAAATTCTCCGCCGCCAAACAGATGTATATTTAACAGAGATCAATCAACACAGAATAAAATCCAATGTCAGACACACAGTCCATTTACAAGTCCGTTCTGGGTCTGAACAAAACCGGAGGCACTAAATACATCGCAAACCCATCGATCACCACGTATGTATGGACGATCACCACTCATTATCCATATTTCGGGATGCCTCCCAATCAGGACCTCGGTTACCATCCAAACGAGGTGAAGATCTCCGGTCTTCGACCACCGTCTTCATCTTCGACTTTCAATCGTCGATCAATTATTTGAAATGAGAATTAACTCGGCCTTTTCAAATAATTCACGTATATTTAGAATTTCAAATCAATTTATTTCAATGGTTAAATCATTCGACAACACCAATTTTGTTTTCTAATGTAATTTTCACGCCAAACACATTCAACTATCAAATACCACATAAATCGAGAAAATTCAGTTTATTTCCATTCCATATCGTTTATGATATTTTATAACGATTTATCGCTATTTTTATTTATTTTAAAATAGCCAATTTATTCAAAACGACGCTTCGAGCCATAATGCGGCCGTGGCGCTGTTTTTCTTCAGATTTGATTTACACATATCTGAAAATCTAACCGTTGGATCTTCACCAAATTTACATCATTAGAAAGATCTTTTCAAAACAAATCCAACGGTTCCAGTTTCGGGAAAATCCGACGGTCGGATCTCCCGGTACAATCGTTTGAAGTTTCGATTTCAAAATACGAACTGTAGCGTCGTTATTCGATTAAATATAATTATATTTATATATATATATAAATATAATAGATTCTGGCGCTGTTTTTCTTCAAATTTGATTTACACATATCTGAAAATCTAACTGTTGGATCTTCACAAAATTTACATCATTAGAAAGATCTTTTCAAAACGAATCCAACGGTTCTAGTTTCGGGAAAATCCGACGGTCGGATATCCCGGTACAATCGTTTGAAGTTTCGATTTCAAAATACGAACTGCAGCGTCGTTATTCAATTAAATATAATTATATTTATATATATATATATATATATATAATCGATTCTGGCGCTGTTTTTCTTCAGATTTGAATTAAACATTCCAGCCAATCCAACCGTTGGATTTTTACAAAGTTGGTGCCGTTGGAAAGATATTCCCAAGGCGAACCCAACGGTTGCGGTTTCAGGAAAATCCAATGGTCGGATTTCCCGCACTAGTTGTTTGAAATCACAGTGTCAAAACACGAACTGCAAGGCCACGTTTCGTTTTAATTATATTTATATATTTATATATATATATAGTTCATTCACAATTTCAATATCGTTTTCACTTCAAATATTTCACTAATGCCTTTAAATTTTGGAAAATTTCGCCATAACCTCCTTTGTACGGGAGGGGCTAGGAAAATTCCCAAATAGCCACACGAGCGTCTCATGTCAAAAAGAAGAAGAAAAAGCCAAGCGGCTAGCCAAGCGGCTAGCCAACAGGCTCTTAAAATCATCACCCAAACAAAACAGTAAATGTGTACCCATTTGTCGGGCACAAAATTTTATTCCTCTTCTCTAGCCCCTTTACTATAACCTGTTCAATAAATATGCACGTACATATATACAATTTTCATCACTTGTCATTTTCCATTCAACTTCATATTTGATTTACTTTGGTTTAAAAACACCATTCATTCTAATGTTGCATGCATAGGCTAAAATCCTATCATTAGCTAATTAATGTATATTTCAACTCATGCATATTTTATTTGAACAAGTGGCTATTTTTAAAACTTCACATTTCAAAGATGATAATTTTGGCGAATTAAAACACATTTCAACACATGACTATTTTCTTTAGTTCCTATGCATGTTGAAAATAATATTTCTTCACAAATATTTAATTCAACGTCCGCATATCTTTAGCATATCACATAGATGATAAAAATGACATTTTTATCATTTAAAATATTTATTCGACAAATAGATGTTTTCAACAATTCATAGTTTCAATAAAAATGTAATTTTTATTGTTCGATCTTTTTATTCAACACATGAACTTTTCCACTACACACACTTCTCAACACATGAGCATTTCCATACATGGATATTTTATTTATGTTGTTCATATAAGAAAGATAGAATTTTTGTTGTTGAAACTATTTATATATAAGACGAATATTTTACATACTTCATATATATTATAAAAATGTGATTTTTATTGTTTAGACACTTCATTCACAAATGAATTTAATTTTCACACATCACTTTTCAACACATGAACATTTCCACACATGGATATAGTTTCAACATATGACTTTAATTTCAACGCATGAAAATAATTTCAACATATGAAAATTATTCTAACACATAAAGATTATTCAAAATTTCGGCAGCATAACGGCAGGGTAGTTAAAACCGGCACCGTCCCTAGTACGGCTCCTCGCTCTACCTTAAAACCTCGCGGTTTTTGACAATGGGGATTCATGCATCTAATTCACACGCAGGCGGCATGTTTTATTTTCATTTCCACAAATATTTCCAATTCATTTCAATCACTAATGGGTATTTTTCAACCACAATCAACCAATATCAACCACAAACAATCACAATCAACCATTCGCTATCAATCAATTTTCACACCAATCACAATCAATAAATATCGTCCATGGTTTGTGGACGAGGGGCGTGTATGTGTATATATATATATATATATATATATATATATATACAATTCACTTCTATTTCAACACATATATAATTTTTACAACGCATAAATAACTTATACATCGAACGTACAACTTATACAACGCTTATACATGAGGTGTACAACGCTTATATAACTCATACATCGACTATATAATTTATACATCGTCGTTTTCCATATCGTTTATAAATTAGAAATCTCACATTGGGTTCCACTCCACCAAAAATAGCAGAAGGCTCAGAAAAATATGCGGTCTCTTCTAAAATGTAGAAGACGTCCACACGGTCCCGGTGTTTCCTGTTTCATCGAATTTCGTCAAGAATCGAAAAAGATATGATTTTTCAAAGTTTGCAACACTTTAAAACTGTTGAAATCAGTTGAAAATAATAAAGCCGTATACCTCCTTGTTTTCTTCAAAACTAGGTTTTGAATTTCACTCAAATCCATTGATTGTTGTTGGAATCGGACTACGCAGCGTCGAAGAGGGAAGTGAGCGCTTCCCGCGCATGGTGGTTGGAGGCAGTTCGGCGGGGCCAGGTGGTCACGGCGGCGCTCGAAACGACGGCAGTTGGAGGAGGTGATTCCGGCGGCACAGGCGACGAGGGGAGTCGAGGCGGGTATGGATTTAAAGGTCGCGAGGAGATCTTCAAAAAGTTCCAAAGGATCGGGGGTCAACGAGGACGAGGCGGTCGGAATCGGGGCTGGAAGGTTGGAAGAATCTTCCGCCTCCGATCGGGGAGAGAGAAAATGTTTTTTTTCTTTTTTTTTATAAAAATTCTGATTGGCCGGTGGAGTTTTAAAGGGGTTTTCTGACACGACCTCCAATCCAAACCCAACGACTGTCGTCCCTAGCGTTTAACCCTTATCCCGAACACAACAGGATATGTTTCGTAGGCCCATTCGACTGTTTCAGTCAGTTTTCCTTCAAATTAAAATATATAACATTCAATATTCAATTTGAACGTACATTTCAATTTGCCAGGGCCACAAACTGATTCGAAAAATTCCAGAAAAATAAATCTAGCTATGTTTTGACGATACGGTCCCAACAAAACTAGTTTCGTCGAATTCTGAGACCGTTTGCAAAAAGGCCAGTTTCTGGTCGATCCAATTTAACTGTAATTGACCAAAACACGTTTTCCTTTGACACGCTCACATACTAGCTTCAAAAATTATGAAATTTGAAACCTAGCAATAACTTCACATCCCGGATCCAACAAAAGTGGTTTCGTCGAATTCCGAGGTCGTATGCAAAATGGCCATTTTCACGGGCTATATAAATTCCATAGCGACCTTTCTGAAAAAAAATTTGGCCATAACTTTTGCTTTCCGTTATGAAAATTCAATTTTTCAAATTCATTAGAAAGGTATTCACTAACAGATTTAAATACTTTTGGTTTCACTCAAATCCGTTTTGTTTTGCACTCGGTACAGTCCGACAAAGTTTGAATTCAATTTTTGAAACTCCAGCGCCCTTTCAGGCCTTGTTTATAATTATAATTAATTATATTCGTTTTCAATTGTCGATTCAACTCAGTTTTCATCTCTATTATTTAAAATATTTATTTTAAATATTTAAAATCCATTATTTTAGCCAATTTAAAAATTTTAAATTGGTTCAGATTTTCTGGGTCGTTACATATCATCTTGAAGGATGTATCTGGTGGCTTTACGAACTATGGCCCGCCTCTCACTCTTCTTTGACGGGAGTATCCCATTTCTAAGGAAATTCTTAATTGGGGTCATCCAAGACTCCTTCTCCGGTTCTGCTTCGAAAGCTAATTCAATTTATATCGACTCAAAGCTTGGCGATCCCAACTTTTCAATTGGAATCATTTCGGTTTCCTCCGGATTGTCGGAACTAGCTAGCTTTGCTAGCCCGTCTGCCTTCTGGTTTTCAGCTCTTGGGATATGCGTTATGTTATACCATTCCAAATTGCTCAACAGCTCCTCCACTTTCCCGAGATAGGCGATAAGTCGAGGTCCCCGAGCCACAAACTCCTTCCGCACTTGGCAGACGACTATTTTGGAGTCACAGAATATATCCAATGCCTTTATTCCGAATTCCTTAGCAAGTTTCAGCCCGGCAATCAGGGCTTCATATTCAGAGTCATTATTAGTCGCTGAAAATTCTAATCGCATAGCATAATATAACGATCGTCCCTCAGGAGTAACTAAGACGACTCCAGCTCCGGACCTTCGGTCGTTCTTGGCTCCGTCTGTGTACAACTTCCATGGATTTAATTTTAATTCCTCCTCTGACTTGACCACCTTGTCATTGATCATTTCCTCCTCTGGAATTGTGAACTCTGCTATGAAGTCAGCCAGAGCTTGCCCCCTGATCGATCTCCGCGGCTGAAAATTAAAATCAAACTGACTTAATTCAATATTCCATTTGATCAACCATCCTGATGCTTCGGGTCTTTGCAACACCTGCCTCAGAGGCTGATCAGTGTATATGGTTATTGGGTGAGCTTGAAAATAGTGGTGAAGTTTTCGGGAGGTGATCAGGAGGCTGTAAGCAAGCTTCTCAATCCTTGGGTAGTTGCGTTCTGCAGCTGCCAATTTCTTACTTACATAATATACCGACCTTTGCACTTTGTCTTCTTCTCGGACCAAGGCGGTGCTAACAGCGTGAGCCGACACTGCTAGATAAACAAACAGCTCTTCATGATCCACTGGCTTCGACAAAATCGGTGGTTTCTCTAGCAATTCCAATAAATTTCGAAAGGCCTCAACACAGTCCGGAGTCCATTCAAAAATTTTTTTTCCCATTTTTATCAAGTCAAAAAATGGGACGCATTTGTATGTTGCTTTGGAGATAAATCTACTCAACGCAGCTACTTTCCCTGCAAGACTTTGGACATCTTTGATTCTCCTTGGTTCTTCAATGTTTCTTATCGCTGCTATTTGACTGGGATTGATTTCAATCCCTCGAGAGCTCACGATGAAACCTAGAAACTTTCTAGATGCCACTCCAAATGAGAATTTCAAAGGATTTAACTTCATCCGATACTTTCGCAGGACACCAAACATCTCTGCCAAGTCTTGTGTATGGCTGGAGGACTGTTTCGATTTGACAAGCATATCATCCACATAAACCTCCATAGTCTTCCCTATTTGATTATAAAACATCCTGTTCACCAAGCATTGGTAGGTAGCTCCAGCGTTTTTCAATCCGAACGGCATGACCACATAGCAATACAACCCCAAATTTGTAATGAAGCTCGTGTGCTCTTGATCGGGCACATGCATGGGAATCTGGTTGTACCCGGAATATGCATCCATGAAAGAAAGAAGTTCATGTCCCGCTGTCGAATCTACAAGCTGGTCTATTCTGGGGAGTGGGAAGCTATCTTTCGGGCAAGCTTTGTTCAAGTCTGAAAAATCAATGCATGTCCGCCACTTTCCGTTTGACTTCTTTACCAAAACAGGATTCGATATCCAGTCAGGATATGTCGAATCTCTAATAAATCCGTTCTCTTTCAACTTCTCCACTTCCTCTTTCAGAGCTGCCGACCTCTCTGGGCCCAGCACACGTCTCTTTTGCTTTACAGGCGGGGGTTTTGGGTTTATACTCAGTGAATGACTCATGATGGATGGCGATATCCCACACATGTCGGCGTGGGTCCAGGCAAACACATCCAGGTTTGCCTTCAGGAAGTCGGTCAGTTCTTTAGCTTGGTGTGGATTCAATTGGGATCCAATCTTCAAAACTTTTGCTGGATCAACTTCGTCAATGGGTATGTCCACTGTCGCTTCATTAGGAGTTGCATTTCTAGCCTCTGGTTCCTCATCTTCTCTGGGATCCAAGTCTTCAGGCATTCCCTTAGGCAACTCCTTCGGGGCTGATCCCTCTAATTGCTATGCCGAACCCTCCTTTGGAGGAGGTGAGGTACCTTTAGTCTCGATGTTTAGTCCCTTCATCAGTATCTTAACTCGGCAATATAGCAAGCTCGTCCGGAGACTTGATCTCCTCTCATTACTCCTGTTCCGGCTTCAGTTGGGAACTTAAGCAATAAACACCATGGGGCGATACAAGCCCTGAACTCTGCAAAGGCAGGCCTTCCTAAAAATACGTTGTAGGGCGAATCTACGTCCAGCACTACGAACTGAAGCATTCGTACTCTTCGACGATCCCCTTGCCCCAATGTTACGGGCAATTCTATATACCCCATTGGAGCTGTCGATGCCCCGTTGAAGCCTCGGATCCAACCTTCACAGGGCTTCAAATCTCCAAACTCAAGTTTCATCTGATCAAATGACTTCTTGAACAAAATATTGACAGAGCTTCCATTGTCCACTAGTACCTTATGAACCAGTGCCGGTCCAATGGTAGTGGCAATGACCAATGGATCTTCGGTAGGTGACTGGATTCCGGTATCGTCTCTGCTACGGAACACCACGTCATCGAACATTGTCTTTTGGTGGTTCACAGGGGTGATATCTTCCAAATCGTCGCACTCATCCACATCTATGTGCTTAACTGCATTAACGTATTGGTCCATTGCTCTGAAACTGTGGATAGCTGGGTGGAGTCCACCTACTATGGTGTTAATAACAATTCCTTTGCCTTTATGCTGCGCTCTAGGCTTGGGAGCAGACTGATTCTGGCTTGGGGTCTGTTCTCCTTGCCCCCTATCTCTTGGGGCAGCCTTATACTCATCCAATTTTCCTTCGCGCAACAGCTTCTCAACTACATCTCTCAAGTGTCGACATTCATTCGTTGAATGCCCATGAGTTCCATGAAATAAATAAAATTTTCCGGTTGCAATTTCTTTCTCTGTGGAATCTCGTGGCGGCGGTCTTTTGTATTGCAAAACATTGTATGTATCCAAATAAATGTTCTCCAAAGTGTCATTCAGTGGTGAATAATTCTCAAAGGTCTGGAACCGGGGTCTTTTGTCAGAATTACTTCCTCGGTTCCTATTCCTCCTGTTACCATTCGCATTACGGTTGTTGTTGCCCCCATTTCCATTATTATTGTTTCCATTCTTGTTTCCCACATTCACTTCGACTTTCCCAGAACTTTCTCCAAACTGCTTTACGGCAACATTACTCTGAACAGCTTCTTTCGAAGCCACTCCGGACTTCCTCTTTCTGTTTTCCCTTGCTTCCTCCCGTCTAAACTGAATATTGGCCTTCTCATAAAACAACTCTCTTGTGGGAGGTGGCTTCCCAGAAAGATAATCTCCAAACTCAGAATCAGGATCAACTCCTTCCATTAATGCCATCAAGATGGTAGGCTCATGCTGGTCACTGACTTCTGTTACAGCTAAATTGAAACGGTCAAGGTACGACTTCAAAGACTCACCCGGCGCTTGCTTAATTCTCGATAATTCAATAACATTCTTTGACTTTCGGGCGTGAAGTCAGAATTGATTCATAAAACGTTCACCTAATTCCTTGAAATTCGATATCGATCGAGGAGGAAGTCGAGTAAACCATAGTAATGCCACGTCTTCTAAGTAAATCGGGAAAGCCTTACACTTCACTGCGTCAATGGCAGCGGCAGCATTCATAAGCCATGCGTATCACATCAAATGTTGTCCCGGGTCGGTTCTCCCATTATACCTGTCCATCTACGGCAGGTTAAAACGTCGGGGGAACTGAAAGTCAAGGATGTCATCAGTAAAGGGAGTACGGCTTCGCTCAATGCCATAATCTTCATTGGTGTAGTTTCGACTCTCAGACATGATCTGGCGTACCATAGCCCATACGTCAGCATTGGTCAAGGGCCATTCAGGCTCCCTGGCTCTGATGTTCGGGTTTCCTCTGGGCTCCTGATCAGGGGACGCCCTCCTTCTTCTAGCCGCTTCTGCTCTGCTTTGCTCCCTACGTTCCCGGTCGATCTCGGGAGGAAGGGGCTGAAGCATTTGTCCTTGAGTGGGATTGGTGAGGTTAGGGTCTCTAGGCAAAACATGGGATCCCCGCATTGGTAATAGCATAGGCTCTCTCAAGCTCGGATCATTGGGTCCTAGTACCCGAGCAGCGTCCTCGCGGGATCCTAAAGATCCGAAAGTCATTTGTTCCAAATTATGAGGTCGTTCGAGCGGCCTTCTTTCACGGGGCCGTTCTTCCTCAGAAGAAGAAGACTGATCCATTGCAGTGTGATGAACCGAGGATGAAGTTCTTTGTCTACGGAGTTCGCCAATTTCCCTACTCATGATTCTCATATTCTCTTGCATCATAAGATTGGTGCGCTCGTGGATTTTCATAGCCTCCCTAGTGCTCTCAAGCATGTCAAGAAGGCGCGAAAAATCTCCTTGGGTGACAGGCACAGATGGATTGATCTGGTCGTTGGTCCTGGTGGCTGGAATCGGAGCATTTGGAGGGGCTCGAGTAGAGGTTCCAGCATCACCTAGTATCGGGTCGGATCGGAGCTGAGCAACCTGTTCAGATCGGTTTGGGTTAGGGGAGTGCACTTCTTCAATGTCTCCTACTCGGTCCGTATCGGAGCTCTCTCCTTGAGGTCGGTTCGGAATTCCTGAACCTGTCCGATCTGCTCCTGAACTCTGCCCACGAGACCTTGTCACGACCGGGTTTTGCTGATCTTCAACAACTTCGTTCCCTCGACTGGTTTGAACTTCCTTGCCTTTTCCTTTGGCCATAGTTCTTCAACAATCAACCAACAAGTATTCAAATGCGTCGAAAATTGGGGATTAACTTCTTTGAACTCAACGGTCCAAAAAGTAGAACGATAATCCAGAAAAACAGAGAATTCAAAATTTCTCAGTGAAAGCACCAAAATGTTAGACCAAAAAGTGGTTCTAACACCCAAATTGACTAAAATCAAAATAAAATAAAATCGAAAATAAAAAGGAGACACAGGATTTATAGTGGTTCGACATTAAAAAGCCTACGTCCACTTTATAATCACTTTGCTTGATGATGTAGATGAAAATACAATGATATATTCACTCACTTTTCATATACATACACTCAACTATCTCAACATATACTTTGAATGAGTATTTTGGATTGTTTGGAGTGCTGGAATTCGGTTCTCTTTGATGTTTGAACTGTAAGAGTGCCCAAAAAGATCCTTTCAAATGACCCTTAGGGGTCTATTTATAGGTGGAAAATTCTCTAGAATTCGGTTCGGATCGGGTGCACATGTCCTCCATTCCATGACTTTCGGGATCGGATGAGCTCTTATGTTGCCAGCACATCAG
This sequence comes from Allium sativum, assembly GCA_030737875.1. Taxonomy (NCBI): domain Eukaryota; kingdom Viridiplantae; phylum Streptophyta; class Magnoliopsida; order Asparagales; family Amaryllidaceae; genus Allium; species Allium sativum. The sequence continues at coordinate 558,756,881 of CM060910.1, forward strand.
GTGAGTGGCCTTCGTGGGTAGAAAGTGGGTGTAACCACCCCGAATATTCAGGAGATCATGGTGCGGAGTTGCAGGGTGAACTGGGTTCGGATGGGGTAGGAAAACAACATGGGGTTCAGATCGGGTCATCCCATCCGATCCAGCTTGAGTCTTTCCTTCCTCACTTTGTCTTGCTTTGCTTTGCTTTTCTTCGATTACCCCCAATCCGATCCGGCTTGACCTTTCAGCTTTGTGATGCTCCTGTTCCTACCTCTGTAACTCCGATCCGAACCGAATGTATAACATAGCGTCTTCTGTCCACTTGATCCTCTGACTTATTGACTTTGTATAGCCTAGTTTACAAGGTAGGCTAACAGGTAGTTTGAAAATTCGATTTCAAAGTTCAAATGAATGTACAAGATTCAAAATAAACAGGATTTTAGCGAAACCAAAATTATTTGGATCTATTTGAAAATATCTTTCCAATGAATCCGAAAAATTGAGATTTCATAGTGGGGATAAAAAGATATGGTTAGTTGTAAATTCAGAATAGTCGCTGTGGAATTCAAACGGCCTAGGTTTTCGATGAAACCATTTTTGTTGGATCTGTGATGTCAAGTTATTGCTAGGTTTCAAAATTCGTTATTTTATGAATTAATATGTGAGCGTGGCAAAGGAAAACGCGTTTGACCAGTTTTAGTTGATTTCAATCGACTGGAAAATGGCCATTTTTCTAACGGTCTCAGAATTTGACGAAATTAGTTTTGTTAGGACCATATCATCAAGAAATAATTTTTCTAGAATTTTTAAAGTCCGTATGTGACCCCAGTAAATTGAAATGTAGGTTTAAAATTCAATATAATGATTTAAATTTTAATTTCAGCAAAAACTAATCGAAACGATAGAATTGGCTTATGGGACATATCCCATTGTGTTCGGAATGGGGGTAATTAGCTAGGGACAACAGGCGGCGGGTCTCGTTTTGAGATCGAAATGGTAAGCTACATTTTTGGAAGAATAAAATAATAATTAATTAAATAAAATAATATAACCCCCCTCTCTGTTGTCTCTCACCCCTACCCCGCCAGTCAAAATCGAAATAAAGAAAAGAAAAAAACCTCCACGCTCCCGTTGACCACTTCGCCCTCCATACCAGAGCCGCCGCCACCTCCCTCCGGCGCCGCTCGCCTGCTCCGCCCCCACCTCTTTCTCGACCGCGATCCCAGCCCCTCCTTTCCTTCGTCTCCCCCTTTGAAAATTAAGCAACCCCCAACCCTAATACCCAAATCCGATTAGAATACGCCGCCGCTACCCAGGGTCCACCACGGCCTGCCGCACAACCTGCCGACCGCCAGCGATGTCCATCCTCCCCCTCCAGCATCAAAAGAGTGATTTTTACCATGAACGTGAGTTTTTAATTTTATTTTATTTAGTTTTATTATGTAAAGCATTGTTTAAACTATATAAAGCTATAATTTTTAATATAATCAGAGCTATTATTTTCTGAAAATAAACCTTTGATTTTTATGTAAATAAAACTTTGATTTTTTTTAAACATGAAATGGTTATAGTAATATATAAGGAATGTTTATATTAACATATAAAGATAAGATTTTTATGATAGCAAAGGAGAGATTTTAACTATGTAAAGATAAGATAACATATAATGATAAGATAAAAAAATTATTATAGAAAAGATGTGATTTTATAATGCAAACGAAGTGATAAAGTTATGATTTTTATCTATGTAAAGAAGCGATAAAATTATGATTTTTATCTATGTAGAGTTGAAATAAAAATAGATTTTTATATAGGAATTAGCGTTGTAAAAATTGGAAAGCTAGATAAAAATTCTATTGGAAAGCACATTAAAAATGTGATTTTAATATGAGCAGCGTGAAAATGAAGTTGGAATTTCAGGCAAGTCAGCACTGTTCTGAAATTAAAAAATAGAGAATGATGGAGTGGAACCCCAAGGTGAGAATTCCTCACTTTTAATTTATTTTCTAGTTGGAATATATACTAGGATGCAGACGGTGCTTAGCAGCACCCGACATCTGTCGTCCACAGACCATGGATGACTTGTTTGATTAATGTGTTGTGAAAATTGATTGTGTGATATGGATTAAATAAATATTTTACAGTTAAAAATATAATTTTTAACGTGTATATAAAATAAATATTTATAAACAAATCGGACGATTTGTTTATATACATTGATTTGACTAATATTGATTGGGACGATAAATTTTGCACATCGCCCAATTACACAAATAAAATCTGTGTTTGTTGATTTGAAACCCCACACGGGTATTGGGATGATATTTGACATACACCTATCCCGATTGTTTAGTTGTATGTCAATCGATGGGTTGATAGACTGTGTAAGCGTTAATTATTTATATTTAATGCTTATGCAGTAGTGTGGTGTGCTCTGGATGATGGTTGATGATTTATCATTGCTATTATATACATGTGTTGTAGGGAATCCATATAATTAACATTATATGGTAATTGATTGGGCCTCATTCCAATTGAGAAAATAAGGAATATTAGAAGATAAAATTCATGTGTTGAATAGAATAAAATTCATGTGTTGAATTGAATAAAATTCATTTGTTGAATAGAATAAAATTCATGTGTTGAATAGAATAAAAATTAATGTGTTGAATAAAATATATATTCATGTGTTGAAGAAAATACTCATTTGTTGAATAGAATAACGAAGTTATTGAAATATATAAAGCCGTGTTGATTAGATATGCGCCATTTTGACGCGAACAATATTTATATCGATTATATTCGTTTTTACAATGAATATAGAAAAGGAAGTGATTTCAAAATATAACGTTTTGAAAATATTATCATTTATAGATTAATGATATGGAATATTCAATTTTGATTAGAAATTGAATATGAAGTTGAAATCGTTTCGAAAACGATTTATAAAATATGTTTTAAACGGAAATCAACGAAATATAATATATATATATATAGAATGGCCTGAATAGAACGCGCCGCGCCGCGGTAGTTCACGAATTTCGACCATTGACTTCGAATTGATATTACGGGAGATCCGAATGTCGAATTCTCCTAAACCCGGAACCGTTGGGTTCGTACCGAAAAGATCTTTCAAATATATATTAGAGATTTGAAATCTAACGGTTAGATTTGGAATTATGTCCAAATCAAATTTGGAAAAGGTCAACGTAAGTGCAGTTCGATGGCCGTTGATGGAAATCGACTGTACGGGCCTTGATAAAATTATTAAAAATAGTAATAATTTGTGTAAAATCATAAGAAATGATTTGTGAAGAATTGGGATGAAAATTTTCATATTTGAAAAGATAAAAATAGATTTTTATCGAAATGAATTAGTTTTAAACTAGAAGTATAATTCCATTTATTTTTAAAATAAATAAATTGGATTTGATATGGTTTTGAAAATAACCAGAATTTCCAATAATTGAATTGGAATGGATTTGAATCGAAATTGTCTTTGGAATATTTCGATGTTGGATTTCGTGATTATATAGATATTGTTATGGAAATTTGAAAGATATATTAATATCATTATTTTCAATACGATATTTGTTGGTCGTAGAATTTGATATTGAATATAAGACAATATATTTTCTATTCAGAGCCTTGTATTTAATATCAAATGGGATTTCGGCTTGTCGCGAATGGCGTCTTCATTAACACTGTTCTTAAACCCAGTTGAGAAAAAGATTAAATATTTTTATTTAGATTTAATGAAGTATACCAATTAAATGGTATTTAATTAGAATTGAATTTGAATTGATTTTTGGGTTTATCGTGAGTGGTGTTTTAAATAACACTTGTTCTTTAACCCGATGATGAATGGAATGTGATTTTGGGTTTATAGTGAACTGTGTTTTAAATGACGTTGGTTCTTTAACCCAGTTAAAGACAGGATATGATTTCCCAAGTTAAACAATCATTAATATTGATTTTTGGGAAGATTAAAACCAAGTGGAGTTTTAATGAATCTTTAATTAGATTGAAATGATCGAGAATGGAGTATCACCAGTTTTGCTCCAGGAGATAGTTAAATCTTCAATTAGATTTGAACGTGAAATGGTAATTTAATTTACCGATAACACTGTGGTGTTAGATATGAAGTATTACCAGTTTTACTTCATGGGATGAATAGGTTGGGATTGGGAAATTAAAATAAATGATTACTTCGGTGTGGTTCGCTAATCCCGACTAATTTGAATTGATATTCAAAAGAAGATTAAAGAATAAATTTAAAGAATTTATATTTGATAAAATTAATGGGAACCTTTCCCAAAGTATAATAATATTTGAATAAAAGAATATTCTGAGTTGTAATGAGGAATATGTTGTGTCTGTGTAACACTTGTTTATTATATACGCGACTTATTCAGAAAGACCGGGTTTATCCCATTCTGAATAAATGATTCGACGGTGTGTCGAGGATGAAGACGGTGGTCGAAGACCGGAGGTCTTCACATCGTTTGGGTGATTATTGATGATCTTAATTGGGCTGTATACCCAAAAGGAGGAAATCAGTTGGTGATCATCCAGACGTGCTTGGAGATCGATGGATATGCGAGGTACAATGTGCCTCCGGTTTCATTCAGACCCAGAACGAACTTGTAAATGGACTGTGTGTCTGACATTGGATTTTATTCTGGGTGATTGATTTCTATTAAATACATATCTATTTGGCGGCGGAGAATTAATTCTCTAGCTTAACGCCCTTCTCTGAGACGTACGAGCTCAGGGGTTATATATTGATGGATATCAATCGCATGGAGTGAATTGCCTATGTGGCATGCCTAAGTAGCAAATGATCAAGGCTTCTGTTGAAAAGCAGAGTCTTGTGGTTGATGATCAGAGCACAGCCTGTATGGCAAAACATTGTGTAGCGTTGATTCGCGAGCCCTCACACCCCGGTTGTGAACCAGAAACGGGAGAAGGACCTCAGGGAGGACATGCGTTTCCTTCTAGCTAGAAGTGGCGTCATTGTTTTTACATGCCCTGACGAGTTTGACTTATGTGGTTGTTGGGTTACGAGGCGCCTCAGTTATATCGGTGATGTGTGGATCCGATGGAGTCATTGGACTCACTGACACCCCCATAGAGTAGGGAAACGCAGTGTTCAGGCATTTTAATCCACATCGGTGGGCCGACCTTGACGATCCAAAGGCTTGACTGAGTACTTGCCTGAGATACGGGCTAGAGCATCTCGAATTCGGTAAGGACGATCCCTTGCCTTGGTTCACAGATGGAAATCCAACTTCCAATACGTGACATTTGCGGTTTTGATGGTAGAGCCTAGTATTGGCGACATGATATATGGTACCCATGCAATCTATGATTAATACTTATAATTGAAATTGTTTTGACACTATACACTTATAGTAATAATAAAAGATGAAATTTAGTGTATCAAACATTCTTTGGCAATTATAAGGTAAAACCCTATCCTTCGGCTTGTGTTGCATTGTGTGATGGGACCTGGGTCTTATAATAGCTTCATTGTTCTTTATTTAGCATTGCGCTGTTGTTTTATGCACTGGTATTCTTGGGAGGAAACCCGTTCCATGTTATACGGCGTGGTCCCTTGATTTGCTTAACTTTAAAATAAAGATTAATAACAGTTTTAGTTCTCACACCAATCACATGACTGACCTGGAGTTTATTGTTTTAACCTAAACTCTGGGTGCCCTTATTTTCCGCACGGGAAGCTAGTAGTTTTGGTTTTGCAGATTTATATTCACATGATCCTGATTTACAGCTGGAATGATATCAGGAAAGCTCTGTATCCATATATCTCTTTCAGTTGTGTATTGTATTATTTTCTGCTGCTATGTAATATTGTAATCTCTGATATTTTCTGTGTAATATTTATTCATACTCTATATATTCTTGTATTCTGATGGAATTGTTGTAATATACAATGAAATGTTCTTCTGTTTGCGTTCCGATCTGTTGTGTTCTCAAAACAATCAGGGGTTTCGAACGGTCTTGGTCGGTTTATCGATCGATTCGGATCGAGCGAAATTCCTTTTCGTTACAAAGCCGCTAACGCAAAACAGGTTTACTCTATTGGATTGCCAGTGCATAAAATAAGTAAATCTTTTAAAACAACGCAATGCTTTTTAGAAAAATGAAACCATTATAAGACTCAGATCCCATCACACAATGCAATGCAAGCCGGAGGATAGAGTTTTACCTTATAATGTTCAAAAATGCTTGATACATATAAACTTGATATTATTATTATTAGTGTCTAATCAGTTTAAAATATTTCAAAGTAAATGTATCAATCCTAGACAGCATAACTACCATATACTATGTCACCAAATATAGGTTTACAATCAAAAACCGTAATGTCGTATTGGAAATTGGGTTTCCGTCATGAGTCAAAGCTAGGGATGGTCTCCTTACTGATTCGAGACACTCTAGCTAATGTCTCAGGATCACACCTATGGGCAACCCTTGGATCCTGCAGGGCCGATCCACAAATACTTTAGTGGATTAGTTATGCCTGAACACACATTTCTCGGTCCTATTGGACCTATCAATAGACCACTTTCGACCAATATATCCAAGGCACCTCATTCCATCATCCACATAAGTAAAAATGTTTGGGCTCCATACCATGACACCACTTCTAGCTAGAAAAAAAACATGTGCACTCCCTACGTCCCTTATCCCTCTTTTGACTCTTACCGGGTGTGAGGCTCGCGAAGTAACGCTATACACAAAGCTATGAAAAAACATGTTGTTCTTTGATCATCAACCACAAAGCTCTACTTTTCAACAAAAGCCTTGATCATTTGCATCTTGGCATGCCACATTGACAATCCACGCCATGCGATCAATAATTATTAATATATAACCTCTGAGCTCGTGCGTCTCATAGAAGGGTGTTAAGCAAGAGATTAAATTCTCCGCCACCAAATAGATATATGTTAAATAGAAATCAATTTACATAGAATGAAATCCAATGTCAGACACGCATCCATTTACAAGTCCGTTCTGGGTTTGAACGAAACCGGAGATACCTTATTCCTCGTCCCGTATGTCCAATACGAAAGAGAGGTTCTCGCTATCCAGACAATCAACAAGTACGTCTGGACAACTACCACTATATCCCTTTCCTAGGAGCAAATCAGTCCAAGGCGTCAGTAGTCATCCATTCGATATGAAGATCGATGGTCTTCAACTACCATCTTCAATGTCTTCGACTTTAAATCATCGTATAATTATTTTAAATGAGATTGAACTCAGTCTTTTCAAATAATTCTCGAATATATATAATTTAAAATCATTTCATATCGTTAATATTATTTTATAATGATTTATCGCTATTTTTATTTATATAAAAATAGTCCAATTTAATTCAACGACGCTTCGGGTCAATGGGTGGCCCTGGCGTTGTTTTTACCCAAATTTGATTTACAGTTTTCTCAAAATATAACCGCTGGATTTTAAAAAAAATTATATCATTGAAAAGATCTTCCTAAAGCGGACCTAACGGTTCCAGTTTTGGGAAAATACGACGGTCGGATCTTTTGGTACAATCGTTTAAAGTTACGATTCCGAAACGCGAAGTACCGCGCGCAATTCGTTTAATTTTAATTTATATTCATATATATAATTATATATAAATATAAATCATTTGATGATTCCACTAACGTATTTCACATGCCAAATAAAAGAATGTTTCATTTTGCATAACCATTTAAATGTTTTTAATGATACATAGAAAGGGATATTGTATTTGCAAACAAATTCCTATATTTTCTAATAACAAATAAATAGAGATTTTTGTTTGCATACATTTCTAATATATTCTAATGTCAAATACAAGGAGAAGTTTTATTTTCATGACTTTCTACATGTTTTCTAATGTCAAATAAAAAGTAATTTATTTGCGTACATTCACTACATGTTTTCTAATGCCAAATAAAATGTAATTTATTTACATATATTCACTACATGTTTTCAAATGTCAAATAAAATGTAATTTATTTACATAAAATGACGCTAATGACAAATAAAAGATAATTTTTATTTTCATTGTTTGTATACAATCTCTATTTTTAACTTAGCAAATAAAAATTAATATTTTTATTTGTATAAAATTTCAAGTTTAACATGACACATAAAAATGTCTCCTTTATATAATTCTATTATATAACACGACGATCAAAATGTCTCTTTTATATTGTATACAATTATATAATATAACATGATGATAAAAACGTCTCTTTTATTTTGTATACAATTCTAATATATAACATGACGATAAACATGTCTCTTTTATATTGTATACAATTCTAATATATAACATGACGATAAAAATGTCTCTTTTATATTGTATACAATTCTATAATATAACATGACGATCAAAATGTCTCTTTTATATTGTATACAATTCTAATATATAACATGACGATAAAGATGTCTCTTTTATATTGTATACAATTCTGTAATATAACATGACAATCAAAATGTCTCTTTTATATTGTATACAATTCTAATATATAACATGACATGTCTCTTTTATATTGTATACAATTCTAATATATAACATGACGATAAAAATGTTTCTTTTATATTTTATACAATTCTATAATATAACATGACGATCAAAATGTCTCTTTTATATTATATACAATTCTAATATATAACATGGCGATAAAGATGTCTCTTTTATATTGTACGCAATTCTGATATATAACATGACGATAAAAATGCCTCTTTTATATTTTATACAATTCTATTTTTAATATAACAATTAAAAATGATATTTCTATATCTTAACATAGCCAATAGAAATGATATTTTAATGTTTTATACAAATTCCTACATAAATGTTACAAATAAAAAAAATTATTTTTATGTGTTTACAAATTTATTTTTAGCATAACAAATAAAAATGATAATTTTATTTGTTTGCAGTTCCTACTTTAACATGTAACATAAAAATGATGTTTTTATGTGTTTTACAATTCCTTCATTAATATGTAACATAACAAGTAAAAATGACATTTTCATTTGCATACAAATCTAATTTTAACAATAAATGATATTTTTATTTTGTCGACTATTCTAATACAACAAGTAAATAAAAATGATTCTTTTATTTTTTTGATAATTCTATTTCAACAAAACAAATGAAATTGATACTTTTATTTTGTTTACAATTCTAATACAACAAGTGAATAAAAATAATCCTTTTATCTTGTTAACAATTATTTTTCAACAAAACAAAAAAATAACTTTATTTTGTTGACAATTCTATTTTAACAAAATATATAAAAAGGAAAATTTTATTTTGGTTGGCAATTCTATTTCAACAAAATATATAAAAAGGATAATATTGTTTTTGTTGACACTTCTATTTCAACAAAACATATAAGAATGACAATTTTGTTTTTGTTGACAATTCTATTTTAACAAAACATATAAAAATGATAATTTTGTTTTTGTTGACAATTCTATTTCAACAAAACAAATAAAAAGGATAATTTTGTTTTGTCAATTCTAATTCAACAAAAAAATGACAATTTATTGTGTCAATTCTAATTCAACAAAAAATAACAATTTTATTTTGTCAATTCTAATTCAACAAAAAAAATGACAATTTTATTGTGTCAATTCTAATTCAACAAAAATGGCAATTTTATTTTGTCAATTCTAATTCAACAAAAAATGACAAGTTTATTGCGTCAATTCTAATTCAACAAAAAATGACAATTTTATTGTGTCAATTCTAATTCAACAAAAAATGACAATTTTATTGTGTCAATTCTAATTCAACAAAAAATGGCAATTTTATTGTGCCAATTCTAATTCAACAAAAAATGACAATTTTATTTTTTCAATTCTAATTCAACAAAAAATGACAATTTTATTCTGTCAATTCTAATTCAACAAAAAATGATAATTTTATTGTAACTATTTTATTTCAACAAAAATGTTTTGACTCAAATCTATTCAACAAAAATGTTATTTTTGCTTTATCACAAATCTATTCAACGAAAATGTTATTTTTGTTTTATCACAAATCTATTCAACAGAAATGTTATTTTTGTTTTAACACAAATCTATTCAACAAAAATGCTATTTTTGTTTTAACACAAATCTATTCAACAGAAATGTTATTTTTGTTTTAACTATTTTATTTCAACACAATAATCCATCAAATCAACAGATCTACATAACAGCATCAATCAACGAGAATCAAATCACGTATAACAACTAATTGAATTTAACAGCGGATTGGTAAATATTTCCAAACACAATCATAATTAATTAATTTTAATTATTTAAAAATATAGAATTCTCATAGTGATTTTTAATTGTAACGACCCATGTTTTTCGACCATTTGAATATGAATATTTAAATTAGTTTTAAATATTATGTTGGGAATATTGATGGAATTTAATATTGAGTTCGTTATTAAAAACGAAGTTGAACGTTAATTTTATTTATATAATATAAATCGAGCTTGAAAATGGCGTGCAGTTCGTAAATTGAAGTTTTGAACTTCAACCGAGAATACAGAATTCGATATAAGTCGGATTTCTGTGAAACAAGACACGTTGGGACCGTATTGACGATAGTTTTCATATGAAAGAGAAAAATCCAGATTTCGTGTTGTAAATTGATAGTTATGGCCAAATCAAAATTTGAAATAGTCGCTATGGAAAATCGTTATAAAATTATAGGCCTTTAAAATGGCCGTTTTGCAAACGGACTCAGATTTCGACGAAATCAGTTTCATTAGAACCGTATCGTTAAATTATTGTACGGTGGTGAATTGCGTGGAAAACCGATGTCGTATGTGACCACGGTAGCCGTAAACGCCCGTTCAATTTCTATAGCGCGTATTTAAATAAATAAAGGGATATTTGAGTGTAACTTGAGAAGACGATCGAATTAGGCCACGAAACCAGTTCCGTTGAGTTCGTATCGTCGATTAGAGTCATAATAAGTATATAGTTTGTTATTTTTAGAGACCGGAAAATTTGGTGTTAAAAAGGGTAAGGCGGTTCAGGGTAAAAACAGCCTACCGGGGCAACAGTCTCAGAATGCGACGAAACCAGTGCCGTTGGGTTCGTATCAAAAAGTTATTGTCGATGTTCGCAGTTTCAAGTGGATTTGATTTATCTGGTGACCGTGAAAAAATTAAAAGCGTGTTCATTTCCGGTTTCATAAAGGAAATTTTTCCATACGACCTCGGAATTCGACGAAACTTGTCCCATTAGGACCGGAATACCTTTTTACACCAAGATTAGCTTTTTATCAGTAAACAGAAACCATTTATAGTAATATTATCGCGTTACTTGGGGATGAAGTATCGGCTAATACTAGTTAATAAAAACCGTACTCTCTCAACTAAAAAAATAAATTGTTCTATACATCATTGAAGTGAAAGCACTGCCATAAATCTTCCATCTTCCATCGAATTGAAAACTCAATGCCTGATCCGTCTGTTCAAACTCTCTAACCTATGCATATATTTTGGTCAAAGCAGCCGATACCCTACCCATCTACCCATCAATAGACATGCACAGCTACCATATGGTACAAGGCAGGACACGCACATGCAGCTACCTATTTCCTCCTCTCCGGTAATACTTCATTTCGCTTTCACCTCGGCAGACCTAAGTCATCCCACAGACCTAAGAAATGAAGACATGACAAGCTAAGAAATGCAAAGCCCACAGCTACACTGTCGTGCAACCTACCATAAAACGTGACGGCCACATTTACTCCTTGTACTGTTTCTTTCGTGATCCCCAAACCATCTTTGCCTATAAATAGCACCATGTAGTTGTTCTTTCTAGGGAAGCAACTCTTCCTCTCAACCGTAATACTCATGAATATCCTTTTCTTCCCAGCAAATACAACGCTAGCCATGTTTTCTTTTAATCAAAATCCACAAACAACGTCAGGGTATATGCTGTCTCGGGTGTGATGAGTTCGATCGCGACATGGGCTGAGCAGACGCTAGTGACCTGAAGCGGCTACATGCGGAGTGTGGCGAGCCGAGCCGCTAGCTGTGGGTACGCTGCATGGAGGAGAATGACGTGAAGCGGGGATTTCGATGCTGTCGGATCGAGGAGGGAGTAGATTGGCGCAAGCATGACCCAGGGGTTCGAGAGTGGGATCTGGTGTGGTGGTATGTAGGGATGGACGGAACACTGGTGGTGGGTCTGGATCCGTTCAGCAGAAGAGGTGGCGCGCGTCTTCGAGGAGCATCAGATCTGACTCCGATGGGGTTGAGGGCCACGTCGATCGAATGTTGGTGGGTGTTTATGGTATGCGGGGTAGGGACTTCAACGAACTAGAGCGAGACAAGGCAGTAGCCTGGAAGATGAGATCAAAGAAAAGGGTCCAGTGTTTAATTCGAATTCAAGGAACGAAGTGCTGAAACGAAGGAACCAGAATTTTCATAGTAACTAATTTTAACTTGTGTTGATTAAATGATAAATTGATTAATTATATTATATTATTATTTAGTAACACTATTTTACTCAATATAGGATAACGTGTGAACTGGGATGAACAAGAGATAGAAACCAAAACGAAGTAGTCGTCATATACTTGTGCTTAACAAAGTAATTAGTTATAGTTAATTTTTAATTAAAGAAAATAGATTGATTAAAATAAAACGTAGAAACCGTAAACTTATATCATTTATTATTTATGTCTGTGATATCAGAATTGGATCAAAGAAGCTATGCCGGTACCGTTACAATGAACATTACATTCTGGATCCAGTCTGGACAGTCCTGGAATTATCCGAGAATTTTAATTAAATTAAACATTAGTTTAATTTAATTAAACAAATCGCTCAGCAACAAGAAAATCAAGGTGAGTTAAACTCACTCAGTTACCCTTTTTATATTTTATATAAATTGGGTGTTTTTATTTTGCGTGCTCTGCTTGCCGATGGTTGACTGTTTTGCTAGTCATCTATTTAACTGTTGATTTAACTGATGAAATTAAACTGTGTTTAATTTCAGTGAATACCAAATCGTTATGTTAACGATTGGTTCCAATAAAGGTAACTCACCTTGGTTGGTCACGTTTATTTATAAACGTGTTTTAAATGGTTGCATTGTTTGAATTGCTTATGGTTGATGTTAAATGGTCGTTATTTAATTTATCAGTTAAACAAAACTGAATGATCTGATTTGAGATAACCATTTGAATACAGGGAAGAACAGGTTGGAGGGATCCAACCGGATTCCTCAAATGTATTATTTATTTTCATATTATCATATATGAACTGATCTGTTTGTGTGATTGATTTGATGGTTGATTATTAATTGAATATTCAACATCTGGTTGGTTTGAACCAATAGGTGATATTGGTTAAGTGTTTGGCAGAGTATGGCCTTTAAAATAAATCGGGTTATAGACAGTGATTCACCGTCAGGTGAATCGATAGAATTGAGGTTATAGAATTTATTTTATAACCAGAGTTAGATTTGAATTATATTATTTGAATAAAAGTTATTTAAGAGAAACAAATAGATATTTTATTTGTTTAAGACTTTGATTTGTTATGAAGTTATTTTGCAAAGAAAATGCTGATTTACCAGTTGAAGAATAAGAAATGAATTAAATGGTTAAACCTTGAAATTTGTTTTGTAAACAGAATCTATTTAAATTAATTAATTTAAAGCGAGGATTGTTGAAAATCTAAAACAGCGAATTTAGCGCTGTTGTTATAATATATGTTTTGTAAATCTAATATAGCGATTGTAGCACTTTTGCTATAGTAAATGGATTGTAAACCTAAACAGCGATTATAGCGCTGTTGTTTTGTAAATCTAAATAGTAATTATAATGCTATTGTTATAACCTATGTGTTATAAATTTCTTTGTTAAAACTAATGAATTTCCGAATTTAAAGATGATTTGAAAGAAGTTTTAAGTGTGTAATTGAATATAGTTATTCGAGCTAGAGTTAGTCAAACATAGTATTCAAGGTAAGTTGCCATTTCGTACGACTGCTAGCGTAATTCGCAGGGCTGCAGATAGCCTACGGCGGTCGGATGTTTCCTGAGGGAATCAGGCGTAACCATTGTGATCGCTGTGATCTAGAGTCAAGCGAATGGAGTTAAGACGAATGTTAACTAATCAATTAGAGTTATTCAAATATCATATTTTTGAATATTAAAAGAATTGGAAGTTTCAATTTAACAAAAAGAAAATTAGTTTGTCAAAGGCCAAGTGATGCTGAATGCTAAATCAGTGAACTCATTGGAGTGGCATGATTGAAACACTGTATATTTTGATAGTTAAAACACCGACTATCAAACCTGACCAATACGATTGTTGGTATGGAAAGACCGGGATCGGATTTACATTCGAAAACCATTCCGACCAACAAATACGTGAAGATATTTGAAGACGGTCGAGATGGAGCATTGAAGACCGTGGATCTTCATAAGCGGAGGAACTGCTAAGAATCTCTGGTTTAGCGGCCAGAGATAAACTGTGGTTCGGTCGTGGTTGGAATCCACGAGTGCAAGGACTTCTCGCTACTGATCCATGGGGTGATTCCTATATTAGATGCAGTAGGAGAGTGCCTTCGGTTCATCCTGTTCCTGGATGACGTATATGGACGAATGTCTGACAGAGTATTTCCAAAGGATCATGTACGTTGATTTCTTCAAATGTAAGATAGTTGTTGGCAGGGAATTGCCATTCTCTAGTTTTCAGCTAGAGTATTTTTTTGTGGACGTCAATTAGTGATATCTGATGGATCTGACGATGTGGCATTCAAAGTTAATGATGACCCGATGTTCAGAAGATAATGCTGACCTCAAGCCTCATCAACCGGGGAATGACAAAAATCGGGCAGGCAGCATGGCTATGTGGGTCGCACCCATTAGGGTGTATAATCACCTATCTAGAGAAAATCCTATTTGTTTCTTAAATCTATGTTTCAATGCTGTCCCTTTTCGGGAGACGGTTGCTGATCCCAACCGTCGGTGATATACATTCGATACACTCAAGCGAAATGAGTGGTCGGTCATGTGAGGGCCGGGTTGCAAGAAGTTCTTGTTGAACCCAGTGTATTCGTCTCTAGAGATACACGTGCGGAAGGTGGTCCCATACCTTGTCAAGGTCGGAATCCAATTTCCAATAAGCGCCTGCGGGTTTTGATTGTATACTATATATGTAGAGCGTGAGATGCAAGCGTTCCACTAGATTGTTATTTACTTGTATTTAGACATTATTATAATATCAGACAAGATATTGGTTTCAAAAATGTTTTGGGTTATCGTAAGGTAAAACCCGTCCGTGTTTATGTGTGGATTTGGTCTTACGATTATCCTTTTCTTTTGAAAAGGTTTTGAACTTTAAAATCATGATTGGATGATTCACCCTTATTACTGTGCGAGTTTATCTCACTCTGGTTCACCAGATTGACCCGGTGTTTTGTAAATGCTCGGGTTAGACCGGGTTGTACAGGTGCAGGTTATCGACTGCTATGAAGAGACGAGCTGGAGATGTTCGGACGTATGATACTACTACTATTCCGCTGTGTGTTATATGAGGACAGATTATTATCATTGTCCAGATGTGTACTCTGATACTGTAAGTATTTTAAAGCTTTCAATAAAGATTATTTCTGTATTATATTTTGTTCCGCTGCGATGTGAGACTCTGTGTGGTGTTTCTTCTTCTTCTTCTATTCTAATATTTCTTTCTTTCTTATCTCACCCTCTAACTTCTTCTGTTAATGATCTGGAATGTTCGATGTCTGAATGGTCAACATGGTAATTTGATGTTGATTTTCGGAGTCGAAAATCCCGGTTCGTTACAGTGGTATCAGAGCAATTGGTTAAGTAATTACCTTGGCTCTGTGGCATGACTCAGTAGAGATAGGGTTAGCAATACCCTAGATTGAGTTTGAGTGTATATATATGAGCGCGTATTTGTAAATTGATATAAAAACTGTTTATATTGTGTTGGTTAGTTTGTCGAGTGGTTTATGAATTCTGGTCGATACAGTAATGCAAACTGTGTCGATAAGTGTTTCTAAACTCTTGAACAGAATAATTCGACACAGTATGTTTTTGGAAGAGGGTAAATGAAATAATTTTACCCAAATGGTATTTGAATATAAAAGAATGATATATATTTGAAATATTATAATATATTGGATGTGCTGGTTGATAATAATTGAAATGGTTATATAAATAACCAATTCAAATTCGTATAATTTAAAAGCAGATTAATTGAATATGAATTAAATCAGAACTAGAATTAAAATGCTGAAAACTGGGAAAAGTGTTCATCAAGGGATTTGAATTGAATATATGAGAATTTTAAAATCCTGGGAGATTTTAAATTGTTTACAAGTATCGTGAATGATATTTTGAAAAGGATTTCAAAATGAAAGTGTTTAAATATGATTTTGAAAAGTTATATAGTATTGAACTCACTTCGATAGCTGGGAAATAACTCTGAGGATGCTGGCCACATCATCAGTGTTCATTTCCGAGTTCTAAGTGACGGATTGCTACCAAAGATCTTGTTTTGAATTGCTTTGAGAAAGGCAAGTTGTTTGAATACTGAAAAAGATTATTTGATTTTTGAAAAAGCTGAACTGTTTGAAACTCCCAGGAAAATTGTTTGAACAAGGCAAAATTTAATAGAAATTGTGAAAGCGAATATAAATTGAATTGAAAAACTATCGAGATATAATATATCAAGCCGATTCAGATTTTGAAATTTGGAGACAGGAATTTGAAATGGTGTTGGACTGGTAAGTTAGGAGTTGGAATTCAAAATGGATGGAAAGTGAGTTAAGAATGAGATTTGGCTTGGACGCGTGAAAGATTTGGTTCTGAGGATAAATTGAAATTTTGGGGATGCAGTTGTATACACTGACAAGGTAGCAGACGGGAAGGATATAATGATGTGCCCGACAAAAAGGTACACGTTTATTTTCATATGGATTTGGTGATTTATGAGCCTATTTGGCAAGCCACTTGGCTGTTTTATTTTCTTTTGGGTTGGAGAAGGCCCAGAGAGGCGAGTTGTGGTTGTACCGATTGAGCTGTACAGAGGAGGTGCTGGCGAAATTTCTCGAAAATTTAAAGCATTAGAAAATTTTCGATATTTTTGAAAATATTTATTTACAGTATTGAATTAGTTTCTAATTTAATATAAAATTGGATTTGAAAATAAATGAGTTATAACGTTCTTTCTTACCTTAGCAATTTCGAGGACGAAATTATTTTAAGGGGGGAAGAATGTAACGACCCGTGTTTTTCGACCATTTGAATATGAATATTTAAATTAGTTTTAAATATTATGTTGGGAATATTGATGGAATTTAATATTGAGTTCGTTATTAAAAACGAAGTTGAACGTTAATTTTATTTATATAATATAAATCGAGCTTGAAAATGGCGTGCAGTTCGTAAATTGAAGTTTTGAACTTCAACTGAGAATACAGAATTCGATATAAGTCGGATTTCTGTGAAACAAGACACGTTGGGACCGTATTGACGATAGTTTTCATATGAAAGAGAAAAATCCAGATTTCGTGTTGTAAATTGATAGTTATGGCCAAATCAAAATTTGAAATAGTCGCTATGGAAAATCGTTATAAAATTATAGGCCTTTAAAATGGCCGTTTTGCAAACGGACTCAGATTTCGACGAAATCAGTTTCATTAGAACCGTATCGTTAAATTATTGTACGGTGGTGAATTGCGTGGAAAACCGATGTCGTATGTGACCACGGTAGCCGTAAACGCCCGTTCAATTTCTATAGCGCGTATTTAAATAAATAAAGGGATATTTGAGTGTAACTTGAGAAGACGATCAAATTAGGCCACGAAACCAGTTCCGTTGAGTTCGTATCGTCGATTAGAGTCAGAATAAGTATATAGTTTGTTATTTTTAGAGACCGGAAAATTTGGTGTTAAAAAGGGTAAGGCGGTTCAGGGTAAAAACAGCCTACCGGGGCAACAGTCTCAGAATGCGACGAAACCAGTGCCGTTGGGTTCGTATCAAAAAGTTATTGTCGATGTTCGCAGTTTCAAGTGGATTTGATTTATCTGGTGACCGTGAAAAAATTAAAAGCGTGTTCATTTCCGGTTTCATAAAGGAAATTTTTCCATACGACCTCGGAATTCGACGAAACTTGTCCCATTAGGACCGGAATACCTTTTTACACCAAGATTAGCTTTTTATCAGTAAACAGAAACCATTTATAGTAATATTATCGCGTTACTCTGGGATGAAGTATCGGCTAATACTAGTTAATAAAAACCGTACTCTCTCAACTAAAAAAATAAATTGTTCTATACATCATTGAAGTGAAAGCACTGCCATAAATCTTCCATCTTCCATCGAATTGAAAACTCAATGCCTGATCCGTCTGTTCAAACTCTCTAACCTATGCATATATTTTGGTCAAAGCAGCCGATACCCTACCCATCTACCCATCAATAGACATGCACAGCTACCATATGGTACAAGGCAGGACACGCACATGCAGCTACCTATTTCCTCCTCTCCGGTAATACTTCATTTCGCTTTCACCTCGGCAGACCTAAGTCATCCCACAGACCTAAGAAATGAAGACATGACAAGCTAAGAAATGCAAAGCCCACAGCTACACTGTCGTGCAACCTACCATAAAACGTGACGGCCACATTTACTCCTTGTATTGTTTCTTTCGTGATCCCCAAACCATCTTTGCCTATAAATAGCACCATGTAGTTGTTCTTTCTAGGGAAGCAACTCTTCCTCTCAACCGTAATACTCATGAATATCCTTTTCTTCCCAGAAAATACAACGCTAGCCATGTTTTCTTTTAATCAAAATCCACAAACAACGTCAGGGTATATGCTGTCTCGGGTGTGATGAGTTCGATCGCGACATGGGCTGAGCAGACGCTAGTGACCTGAAGCGGCTACATGCGGAGTGTGGCGAGCCGAGCCGCTAGCTGTGGGTACGCTGCATGGAGGAGAATGACGTGAAGCGGGGCTTTCGATGCTGTCGGATCGAGGAGGGAGTAGATTGGCGCAAGCATGACCCAGGGGTTCGAGAGTGGGATCTGGTGTGGTGGTATGTAGGGATGGACGGAACACTGGTGGTGGGGCTGGATCCGTTCAGCAGAAGAGGTGGCGCGCGTCTTCGAGGAGCATCAGATCTGACTCCGATGGGGTTGAGGGCCACGTCGATCGAATGTTGGTGGGTGTTTATGGTATGCGGGGTAGGGACTTCAACGAACTAGAGCGAGACAAGGCAGCAGCCTGGAAGATGAGATCAAAGAAAAGGGTCCAGTGTTTAATTCGAATTCAAGGAACGAAGTGCTGAAACGAAGGAACCAGAATTTTCATAGTAACTAATTTTAACTTGTGTTGATTAAATGATAAATTGATTAATTATATTATATTATTATTTAGTAACACTATTTTACTCAATATAGGATAACGTGTGAACTGGGATGAACAAGAGATAGAAACCAAAACGAAGTAGTCGTCATATACTTGTGCTTAACAAAGTAATTAGTTATAGTTAATTTTTAATTAAAGAAAATAGATTGATTAAAATAAAACGTAGAAACCGTAAACTTATATCATTTATTATTTATGTCTGTGATATCAGAATTGGATCAAAGAAGCTATGCCGGTACCGTTACAATGAACATTACATTCTGGATCCAGTCTGGACAGTCCTGGAATTATCCGAGAATTTTAATTAAATTAAACATTAGTTTAATTTAATTAAACAAATCGCTCAGCAACAAGAAAATCAAGGTGAGTTAAACTCACTCAGTTACCCTTTTTATATTTTATATAAATTGGGTGTTTTTATTTTGCGTGCTCTGCTTGCCGATGGTTGACTGTTTTGCTAGTCATCTATTTAACTGTTGATTTAACTGATGAAATTAAACTGTGTTTAATTTCAGTGAATACCAAATCGTTATGTTAACGATTGGTTCCAATAAAGGTAACTCACCTTGGTTGGTCACGTTTATTTATAAACGTGTTTTAAATGGTTGCATTGTTTGAATTGCTTATGGTTGATGTTAAATGGTCGTTATTTAATTTATCAGTTAAACAAAACTGAATGATCTGATTTGAGATAACCATTTGAATACAGGGAAGAACAGGTTGGAGGGATCCAACCGGATTCCTCAAATGTATTATTTATTTTCATATTATCATATATGAACTGATCTGTTTGTGTGATTGATTTGATGGTTGATTATTAATTGAATATTCAACATCTGGTTGGTTTGAACCAATAGGTGATATTGGTTAAGTGTTTGGCAGAGTATGGCCTTTAAAATAAATCGGGTTATAGACAGTGATTCACCGTCAGGTGAATCGATAGAATTGAGGTTATAGAATTTATTTTATAACCAGAGTTAGATTTGAATTATATTATTTGAATAAAAGTTATTTAAGAGAAACAAATAGATATTTTATTTGTTTAAGACTTTGATTTGTTATGAAGTTATTTTGCAAAGAAAATGCTGATTTACCAGTTGAAGAATAAGAAATGAATTAAATGGTTAAACCTTGAAATTTGTTTTGTAAACAGAATCTATTTAAATTAATTAATTTAAAGCGAGGATTGTTGAAAATCTAAAACAGCGAATTTAGCGCTGTTGTTATAATATATGTTTTGTAAATCTAATATAGCGATTGTAGCACTTTTGCTATAGTAAATGGATTGTAAACCTAAACAGCGATTATAGCGCTGTTGTTTTGTAAATCTAAATAGTAATTATAATGCTATTGTTATAACCTATGTGTTATAAATTTCTTTGTTAAAACTAATGAATTTCCGAATTTAAAGATGATTTGAAAGAAGTTTTAAGTGTGTAATTGAATATAGTTATTCGAGCTAGAGTTAGTCAAACATAGTATTCAAGGTAAGTTGCCATTTCGTACGACTGCTAGCGTAATTCGCAGGGCTGCAGATAGCCTACGGCGGTCGGATGTTTCCTGAGGGAATCAGGCGTAACCATTGTGATCGCTGTGATCTAGAGTCAAGCGAATGGAGTTAAGACGAATGTTAACTAATCAATTAGAGTTATTCAAATATCATATTTTTGAATATTAAAAGAATTGGAAGTTTCAATTTAACAAAAAGAAAATTAGTTTGTCAAAGGCCAAGTGATGCTGAATGCTAAATCAGTGAACTCATTGGAGTGGCATGATTGAAACACTGTATATTTTGATAGTTAAAACACCGACTATCAAACCTGACCAATACGATTGTTGGTATGGAAAGACCGGGATTGGATTTACATTCGAAAACCATTCCGACCAACAAATACGTGAAGATATTTGAAGACGGTCGAGATGGAGCATTGAAGACCGTGGATCTTCATAAGCGGAGGAACTGCTAAGAATCTCTGGTTTAGCGGCCAGAGATAAACTGTGGTTCGGTCGTGGTTGGAATCCACGAGTGCAAGGACTTCTCGCTACTGATCCATGGGGTGATTCCTATATTAGATGCAGTAGGAGAGTGCCTTCGGTTCATCCTGTTCCTGGATGACGTATATGGACGAATGTCTGACAGAGTATTTCCAAAGGATCATGTACGTTGATTTCTTCAAACGTACGATAGTTGTTGGCAGGGAATTGCCATTCTCTAGTTTTCAGCTAGAGTATTTTTTTGTGGACGTCAATTAGTGATATCTGACGGATCTGACGATGTGGCATTCAAAGTGAATGATGACCCGATGTTCAGAAGATAATGCTGACCTCAAGCCTCATCAACCGGGGAATGACAAAAATCGGGCAGGCAGCATGGCTATGTGGGTCGCACCCATTAGGGTGTATAATCACCTATCTAGAGAAAATCCTATTTGTTTCTTAAATCTATGTTTCAATGCTGTCCCTTTTCGGGAGACGGTTGCTGATCCCAACCGTCGGTGATATACATTCGATACACTCAAGCGAAATGAGTGGTCGGTCATGTGAGGGCCGGGTTGCAAGAAGTTCTTGTTGAACCCAGTGTATTCGTCTCTAGAGATACACGTGCGGAAGGTGGTCCCATACCTTGTCAAGGTCGGAATCCAATTTCCAATAAGCGCCTGCGGGTTTTGATTGTATACTATATATGTGGAGCGTGAGATGCAAGCGTTCCACTAGATTGTTATTTACTTGTATTTAGACATTATTATAATATCAGACAAGATATTGGTTTCAAAAATGTTTTGGGTTATCGTAAGGTAAAACCCGTCCGTGTTTATGTGTGGATTTGGTCTTACGATTATCCTTTTCTTTTGAAAAGGTTTTGAACTTTAAAATCATGATTGGATGATTCACCCTTATTACTGTGCGAGTTTATCTCACTCTGGTTCACCAGACTGACCCGGTGTTTTGTAAATGCTCGGGTTAGACCGGGTTGTACAGGTGCAGGTTATCGACTGCTATGAAGAGACGAGCTGGAGATGTTCGGACGTATGATACTACTACTATTCCGCTGTGTGTTATATGAGGACAGATTATTATCACTGTCCAGATGTGTACTCTGATACTGTAAGTATTTTAAAGCTTTCAATAAAGATTATTTCTGTATTATATTTTGTTCCGCTGCGATGTGAGACTCTGTGTGGTGTTTCTTCTTCTTCTTCTATTCTAATATTTCTTTCTTTCTTATCTCACCCTCTAACTTCTTCTATTAATGATCTGGAATGTTCGATGTCTGAATGGTCAACATGGTAATTTGATGTTGATTTTCGGAGTCGAAAATCCCGGTTCGTTACATTAATTCTGTATAACTCAAAATTGAATTTACCCCAAATTCTGATTTGCTCCAAATTTGTTCTAGTCTGTTCTGAAATGTAGATCTCGAATTTGCAGTCCCAACGGTTCTAAAATTTTCAAATTCTGTATTCGTATGAATAAGATGTTAATTTATTTATGCAGATAATATTTTTAATTAATTAAATAATTTAAAATTGAAATTACCCTCTTCTTCTACTATCAGAACCAAGGCCGTGAGTTTTCAAAACCGTTCAATCCTAGGTCAAAGGGTTTTGATCAAACCGTGGAGCTTCGTCACAATCAGACGCCACCAAGTTGAAGAGGAGAAGGTGGCGCACAAGGGGGGGCCACGCTTAAAACGATTGGGAATTTCGATCGATCCGAATCGATCGCTAAACTGACCAAGACCGCTCGAAACCCCTGATTGAATTGAGAACACGACAAATGGGACAAACAATTTTTTTCCTATTTGTCGGGCAAACAAATACAATAAACATGTACCTATTTGTCGGGCATAAACAAATACAATAAGATGGGCTAAACAGCCAATCGGCTCATAAAATCATCAAAACCCAAGAAATACAATAAACATGTACCTATTTGTCGGGCAAACAATTTTTTTCCTCTTCTCTAGCCTCCTTGCTATAACCTGTTCAATGTAAGTACATGTATATGCATGCAAATGCGACAAATTTTCAATACAATTCACTTTTTGGTTCAATTTGGCGAAATGGTTCAAATTCTAATTAATCACAATAATAATCAAACAACTCAATCAGCAATCAATTAGTTGATTAATGTTTCAAATTCATAATTTTGATATATAGTCAAAAATCACATTTTTGGTGCCAAATCACAACAATAGACCCTATCTAATTTTGGTTCTCACACCAATCTAATGGAAATATATAGGTATCACACCTTCGAAACTCGAATACCAAGTATGATGATGTCTAGACTATCATCAGAATCGTCTCCGGGCGACTAGAGTGTGATTCTATATCTATCCAGTATATTAAAACTTCAAATACACGCGGATCAGACGTATACACAAAATCTTTATATACTGGATTGTCCAAATCAATACAAATAAATATTCAAATACAAAGAGTTGAATTAAAAAATTTAAACAAAATCTGTTATCAATTTAAAAATATACTCTTCACGCTCATTCTAGGGTACTACTGATTCTATTTCTAACGAGTCATTCTCATTGGATATTACTAATCCAATTTCTGATGAATTCTTTCGTTCGGTTCTAACGTGTCTTGTTCTCCGAGCTCTATAAACCAAAAGCTCTGATACCATAATGTAACGATCAGGAATTTCGCTCGATCTGAATCGATCGCTAAACCGACCAAGATCGCTCGAAACCCCTGATTGAATTGAGAACACGACAAATGGGAACGCAAACAGAAGAACATTTCATTGTTTATTACAATAATTCATCATAATACAGGAATATTACAGAGTATGAATAAATATTACACAGAAAATATCAGAGATTTAAATTACATTACATAGCAGCGGAAAAATAATACAATACACAACTAAAAGAGATATACGGATACAGAGCTTTCCGGATATCATTCCAGCTGTAAATCAGGATCCTATGAATATAAATCTGCAAAACTAAAACTACTAGCTGCCCGTGTCAAAATAAGGGCACCCGGATTTTAGGTTAAAACAATAAACTCCAGGTCAGTCATGTGACTGGTGTGAGAAATAAACAGTTATTAATCTTTATTTTAAAGTTAGGTAAATCAAGGGTCCACGCCGTGTAACACGGAACGGGTTTCCTCCCAAGAATACCAGTGCATAAAACAACAGCGCAGTGCTAAATAAAGAACAATGAAGCTATTATAAGACCCAGGTCCCGTCACACAATGCAACACAATCCGGAGGATAGGGTTTTTACCTTATAATAGCAAAGAATGCTTGATACGTTTAAAACAAATCATTTGATACTATTATAAGTGCATAGTGTATAAAACAACTTCAAATCATAAGTATCAATCATAAACGACATAAGTGCCCCATCCCACTATGTCGCCATACTAGGCTCTACAATCAAAACTGCAAAGTCACATATCGGAAGTTGGATTTCCATCTGTGAACCAAGACAAGGGATCGTCCTTACCGAATTCGAGACGCTCTAGCCCGTGTCTCAGGCAAGCGCGCAGACAAGCCTTAGATCGTCAGGGCCGGTCCACCGATGTGGATTAAAATGCCTGAACACCGCGTTTCCCCACCCTATGGGGTGTCAATGAGTCCAATGACTCCATCGGCTCCACACAGTCACCGATATATCCGAGGCGCCTCGCAACAGCAACAACCACATAAGAAAAACTCGTCAAGGCATGTAAAACCACTGACGCCACTTCTATCTAGAAGGAAACGCATGCCCTCCCTGAGGTCCTTCTCCGGTTTCTGGTTCACAACCGGAGTGTGAGGCTCGTGAATCAACGCTGCACAAAGCTATGCCACACAGGCCGTACTTTGATCATCAACCACAAGACTCTGCTTTTCAACAGAAGCCTTGATCACATTGCCACTTAGGCATGCCACACAGGCAATTCACTCCATGCGTTTGATATCCATCAATATATAACCTCTGAGCTCGTATGTAACGACCCGCATTCTACGCATCATAGGATCGTAGAATATTTATTTCTGTCACATACGAAGTCGTATGATCGTGTAACTTTGGGAGACGACTATTGGGGTCATTTCCCATGAGCATGATTTTTCCCGATTTTTGAATGACCATTTTACCCCTAGTTGGCACTGTTTTGGCCATAACTTTTGACTGGAAAGGAATTTTGACCTGAAACCACTTCCATTGGCTCCGGATGATGGTTTCTCTTTCCGTAGAGTGGTCACATTAGTCAAACGGACTCACCGTTTGGGAGATATGGCTGAAACAAGATTCAGATGGTGAAAAACAGCTTAATTGGGCTTAACCGAGTGATTAGCAGCTAGGCCCACAGGGGAATTTCGGGTTTAGAGGTATAGGAAGACTGATTAGGGTTAGGTTATCACTTTCATTTCAGTTTTGAGCCGCCACAAACCTTCTTGAGACCTTAGTAATGACTTCCATCCTCTAAAACCACTCCAAAACACATTTTTAGTGAAGATTAAGCCTAAACTACATCAAAGCAAGGCCAAATAGCAACAAAGCAAGGTTGGAGCTGCTGCTATACATAGGAATTCGACCCAAACAGAGAGTATTTCAGATTTGGTGTTTCATTTGTGGCCAAGGTGAGTGATTTGCATAGTTTTTGCACTAATTACGGCGATTAAGGGTAATTAGTGAAGATTAGCGAATTTATACGTAAATAAATTCTGGAAAAATTCTTAAAATTCTAAAATAATGTTTTAAGGCTCTGTTAGAAATTTGGGTCAATTTCGATGTGTTTTGCTAATCGTATGCTTAAACATGATTAAGAGGGATTATAGGAAAATGTGAGGTTTTAGCCACTTTTGATCCATTTTGGTTCATTTGAATTGATGTTAGGTGTTTGTGGTTGTTCTTACATGTTGCTATGACTCTATGGTATGTTTTATGATTGATTAGAATAGTTGGATTGGTCGAAAATGTCGTCGAATGGCGTAGAAAGCTCGTTGGAAAGTTGCAGAAGTGTGCAGGTTCCGAACCGGTTCGGATCGGAGAAAGGGGTCGGATCGGATTTGTGAACTGACCAAGGGAATTCGAACTGGATTGGAACATGTCACTGGAGGAGGCTTGGCGAGAAGGAAGGCCGTTTACTTGGAGTTGGAGTGGACAAGGGGATCGGATCGGAAGAATAATTGGAGGCCAGATCGGATCGACTTGGAGACGTAGGGCTCGGATCGGAAGTAAACATTTGGGAGAAGTAGCAAGAGGGAAGGCCACGCGGATCAGATGGCAAGGAGGGATCGGATCGGAATACGTGAGGAAATGAGCCAGCAGATCGGAGCACTGGAAGGAAGGACACCCCGACCCGACCCGGAGGAGGACACCGACCCGACCCGAAGTGGAGTACCCGACCCGAACCGAATGGAAAGATGACTAGGAAGGAGGACCGGCCCAAACCAATGAAGGTGATGACTCCCGACGCGAACCGATGAAGGTGATGACTACCGAACCGAACCGAATTCTAAGACTGTTAATGCGCGACAACTCTTCTGAAGACCCACTCCAATTCGACCAAACCCGAGATGCAAAGGAAGTCCAAATGAGAAGTTAGAGCTTAAGATTCAGATGGGAATCAACGAGTTCGCTTCATGGTTGGGCTTTGCTGCGGGACGCGTGCCAAGGGGTTGTCGACGTCTATAGCTTTGGACCACTATGGTAGGAGGTACGAAGGCGGATTCAGGGCCATTATGGCATCGGTAGAACCAAGGGCTACGACCAATGAAGTGGGTCATTGAAATGTTTGGTCATGACTCCAAGTGTTTGGCTTGGTCACAACAGGGTTTCTACAAGTCGGGATTCGTCGTTACCTCAGTTTGTCTAGTGTTCCAAAGTGGTAGATGTCGTACGCTTTACGCACTGAGTGAGAGATGTGAGGATGGTTGCTATGGATGATTTGTTTGCTATTATTGTGACATGCACACCCCACCCCCGTATTCTGACACTATTTATTATGGCACCTTGGAGTATTGTACGGTATGTGGTACTAACTCTTTGGTTGCAGGTCCAGGTTCAGGTATGGTTTAGTATACCTGTTATTACTCTGTTTAGATGCTTATCGCTCATACCAGGCTTTATGTCTGACCCAGAGTTTTATGTCTCTTCTTATTACTCTGGGTGCTCACACGAGCAGACTAGAGACAGGTTAGCTGGTGATGCACGGGTAGATGATCCGGAGACGAGCAGGAGGCTTCCACGTACTATATACATAATATTCTCCCTGTGTTGTTGAAGATCACTGCTTGGGCATTGTTGGTGTATCTTCTACTTTAGCTCTCTTTTGTTTAGAGACAGTAAATTTGGAAAATTGTAATAAGCTGTATATGGATTTCCGCTGCTCTGATGATTGATGTTGATTTTAGTTATCAGCTTATGCACTGTCTCGCCTATTTTATGTCAAGTATGTTATTATTATATTTTATCCCATGCACTGTGAGACATTCTACAGGTCCCTTGATTAGTTCATTCTCTTCTTTCCCTTCTTATGACGACCGTTCCGTGCCAGTTGGACATGTGTACAGCGCACACTTGGAGGAAGTGTCGGTTGGTGCGGGGCGGGCTGTCACACTTGGTATCAGAGCTCTAGGTTGCGTAGTTAACCTAGGGAAGCTATCGGGGAGAGATAATATACGTATACGAGAGAGCGTATTTGTGATTACTTTGGTTTTTAAAAGCTATATATATATACTATTACTAGTATAAGGATGAAGTCGTAATGCACTAGCACCACTATGGAGTCGTTAATCGTTTCCTTTTTCAGATTGACGATGAGCCGATATACTAGAGGTGCTGGTAGGGGAACCAATAATGGGAATGCTGCTGACATGAGGACGATGTTTACTGACCTCATGAGAGAGATGCTTAGAGATGTGCAGAGGGCGGCTCCCAATGGTGGAAATGGTGGTGGTCCAATAGTGCAAGCGCCGAGGGTCGACTTCGCCAAGTTGAATAAGGATTATACTAGCCTTGGTGGGAAGTCGTTTCACGGAACGGAGTCAGCCATGGATGTTCAAGATTGGTTGGATAGTTGCGAACGTATCTTCGAGGATTTGGGTATCGAAGATGCGATGAAGAGAAAGCTAGCGTCCCGTCAGCTGCAAGGGCGGGCAATGAATTGGTGGAATGCTATAAAGGCAGCTACTCCCGAAGATCAGATTACTTGGGAGCAGTTTAAAGCTCGCTTCAGTGAGAAGTTCATTCCAGCTGCTCAGAAGTCAATGCTGTTTAAGAAATTCTTGGAGCTCAAGCAGAATGGCAGAGCTGTCTCGGAATATATTGCTGAATTTGACACTTTGTCAAAATATGGGTTATCTCTTATTGATACTGCCGAGAAAAAGAATGAGAAATTCATAACTGGTTTGGATCAGTACTTGGGGGAAAAACTTATTAACCACATCGATGAGACGTTTGAATCGATTATGGGGAAAGCATTAAGATCAGAAAGTCTCTACCCTAAGTCGAAGACTGAGGTTGCATCTGCAGAAGAGCCAAAGCCACAAGCAAGTGGTGGAGGCAAGGGTGGTTCCCAGAATAAGAGAAAGCAGAACCAAGCTAAGGATGGCCAGAAGAAAAAGAATAAGCAAGATGTTGAGTGCTTCAGCTGTGGTAAGAAGGGCCATTATGCTAGTAATTGTCGAGCCAAGCCAGCGGATAGGAAGTGCTTCAACTGTGGCCAAATGGGACATCACAAGGACAAGTGTCCACAGCCCCCTAAGGAAAAGCAAATGGTGAAAGCATACGCCCTTAATGCTATTCCTTCTTCGTCGAATGCCCCAACAGCGGCGGAGAAGGGAAAGAATGTCGTCATTCAAGGTATGCTTTCTGTTTATGATGTTCCTGTTAGAGTTTTGTTTGATACCGGAGCTTCCAGTTCTTTCATATCTAGTGACCTGGTAGATAGGTTGGGATTGGAGCCCGAGATTGTCGATAGACCTTTAGTAGTGACGAACCCGATTGGCGGTTCGACTAGCCTTAGCATGATTTGTCGTAATGTGGTCTTATCGAGTCATGGATGCATGTTTGTTTGTGATTGCTTTGTTTTGGGCTTTACTGGGTTTGGCATTATTTTGGGAGTAGATTGGCTCCAAAGATACGGGGTGGTGGTATACTGTGAGGGCTTGTTGGTGACAGCTAGAGAGGATGATGGGCGGAGGATAGTGTTTGGTGGTCTACCCAGTAAGGGGGTATTGGCTAGTTTTCTAAACTCCCTCGACATTCCGCATAGTGAGTTGTCAGGTTTGCCCGTGGTTGGCCAGTATCCGGATGTTTTCGAGGAAGTGACCGGACTTCCACCACACCGAGAGATTGAGTTTCGTATTGATTTGGTAAAGGATGCCAGACCTATAGTGATGCCACTTCGTCGTATGGCACCAAGAGAGCAGCGAGAGCTCGAGGTGCAAGTTAGCGATCTTTTGAAGAAGGGATTTATCAGAAGGAGTGTTTCTGAATGGGAAGCACCAGTTGTGTTTGCTACCAAGGCGGATGGTTCCCTTCGTTTGTGTGTAGACTACCGCGAGTTGAATAAAGTGACGAGGAAGAACAAGTATCCTCTACCGCGGATAGATGATTTGTTCGATCAGTTGAGTGGCGCGAGAATATTTTCTCAGTTGGATCTCGCGACAGGTTTTCATCAGCTTAGAGTGGAAGCTGAGAGTATAGCTAGAACGGCATTTCGGACGCCGTCTGGATTTTATGAGTGGTTGGTCATGCCATTCGGGCTGGCCAATGCCCCAGCATATTTTGTGGATCTTATGAATAGGGTATTCAGAGATCAGTTGAATAAGTTTGTCCTTGTGTTCGTTGATGATATTTTGGTCTATTCGAGGACATAGGAAGAACACAAGGAACATTTAAGAATAGTGATGGAGGTGTTGAGAAAACACCAATTGAAAGCAAAGTTTTCGAAGTGTCACTTCTGGAAGAGGGAAGTGAGGTTCTTGGGCCATGTTGTATCAGAGCATGGTATTGCCGTGGACCCGGCAAAGGTGGCGACGGTACAGGATTGGCCTACGCCCAAGAACGCAACAGATGTAAGAAGTTTCTTGGGATTAGCGGGATATTATCGTAAGTTTATCCAAGGCTTCTCCAAGATAGCAGCACCGTTGACTCAGTTGACAAAGAAGAATCAAGCTTTTGTCTGGGATGAAAGGTGCGAGAATGCATTCAAAAGTCTAAAGGACAAGTTGACAAGCGCACCAGTGTTAGTCATTCCTAAGGGGGATGAAGAGATGACGGTATACACGGACGCCTGTGGTACTGGACTGGGTGCTGTATTGATGCAAGGCGGTAGGGTTATAGCTTACGCAAGTCGGCAATTGAAACCGCACGAGAGAAGGTACCCTACCCATGATTTGGAATTGGCAGCGATCGTGTTCGCGTTGAAGATGTGGAGACACTATCTCTTGGGAGAAAGATTTGAGCTGTTTACAGATCATAAGTCGTTGAAGTATCTCTTCTCCCAGAAGGATCTAAATCTCCGGCAACAAAGGTGGTTAGAATTCTTGGCTTCCTATGATTTTGACATCGCATACACACCGGGAAAGGGCAATGCGGTGGCTGATGCATTGAGTAGAAGACATGCCAGCTTAGGGGCTATGTTCCTTGAATGGAAGCAACTGGAGTTTATCGCGGGGTTTGATTTCAGACCAAAGTGCGAATTGGATCCAGAAATGTTAGCAAGTTTGACGATCAGACCCACTTTGATTGAGCGGATCGGCTCTAGTCAGAGGGACGATCCTAACCTATTGGAAATCATCTCCAAGTTAGAGATTGGTATCGATAAGGAGATGAACAAGTATGGGCTTGATCGAGATGGATGGCTTAGAAAGAATGGAAAGCTTGTTGTACCCAATGTCAATGGATTGAGAGATGAAGTGCTTAAAGAATGTCATCACTCAAAGTTGACTATACATCCCGGTGGTAATAAAATGTATAGAGACATGAAACAGACTTACTACTGGGAAGGAATGAAAAGAGACGTTGGGAAGTTTATATCCAAATGCATGAATTGCCAGCTAGTTAAAGCCGAGCAAAAGAAGCCTAGTGGTTTGTTACAGCCCTTAGAAATTCCCGAATGGAAATGGGAGCAAGTCTCGATGGATTTCATCGATGGTTTATCAAGGACTAGATCGGGATATGACAGCATTTGGGTAATTGTAGATCGACTGACTAAAAGTGCAAGGTTTATACCAGTCAAATCGACCAGAACGGCAGCTAAGTTAGCAGAATTGTATATGAAGTGGGTAGTGAGACTTCATGGAGTACCTAAAAGCATTGTGAGCGACCGAGACCCGTTGTTCACTAGTGGGTTTTGGAGGAGCTTACAAGAGGCTCTAGGGTCAGAGTTACATCTCAGTACCGCATATCATCCTCAGACCGATGGTCAGACGGAGAGGGTGAACAGTATTTTGGAAGATCTCTTGAGGGCATGTATATTGGATTTTGGTGGATCATGGGATGACCATTTGCATCTAGTAGAGTTTGCATATAATAATAGCTACCAATCCAGTATCGGTATGGCTCCATTTGAAGCTTTGTACGGAAGACCATGCAACTCACCATCATGTTGGATAGAGACTGGCGAGAAGTTTATGCTTGGACCAGATGTGGTGAGGGAAACTTCAGATAAAATCAAGACCATTCAACAACGAATGAAGGCTGCCCAAGATAGGCAGAAGAGTTATGCCGATAAAAGGAGAAGAGACTTAAAATTCTCCGTTGGCGACTTGGTGTTTGTCAAGATTTCTCCGTTGAAGAGCGTAATACGATTTGGCAGGAGAGGCAAGTTGGCACCAAGATTTGTTGGCCCATTCCCTGTTCTTGAGCTAGTCGGGAATTTGGCATATAGAATTGACTTACCGGAGAAGATGGCGGGAGTTCACAACGTATTTCATGTTTCCCAACTAAGGAAGTTCATTCACGACTCAGATATGACTATTTCACCTGATCAGTTAGAGGACTTCGAAGTAGAACCCGAGGCGGTTGGGAACCGCAAGCCGGCCCGTATTGTCGAGCACGACATGAAGCAACTTCGAAGGAAGGCGGTGAAGCTAGTCAAGGTACAGTGGAGCAAGGACGAGAGTGATTGTACTTGGGAGACAGAGGAGGACATTAGGAAGACACACCCAGAACTCTTTGCCTGGTAAGATTTTGACTTTGATTTAGTTTTCCGCATGCTAGGATAGGCTTGTTTGCTTGTTTTGCATGTTTGATTGTTGTATGTGGTTGTTAGGCATGCGGGATCCTTTGTATGTTTTGGGTTAAGGAATTTCGGGGGCGAAATTTCTTATGGGGGGGAGAGTGTAACGACCCGCATTCTACGCATCATAGGATCGTAGAATATTTATTTCTGTCACATACGAAGTCGTATGGTCGTGTAACTTTGGGAGACGACTATTGGGGTCATTTCCCATGAGCATGATTTTTCCCGATTTTTAAATGACCATTTTACCCCTAGTTGGCACTGTTTTGGCCATAACTTTTGACTGGAAAGGAATTTTGATCTGAAACCACTTCCATTGGCTCCGGATGATGGTTTCTCTTTCCGTAGAGTGGTCACATTAGTCAAACGGACTCACCGTTTTGGAGATATGGCTGAAACAAGATTCAGATGGTGAAAAACAGTTTAATTGGGCTTAACCGAGTGATTAGCAGCTAGGCCCACAGGGGAATTTCGGGTTTAGAGGTATAGGAAGACTGATTAGGGTTAGGTTATCACTTTCATTTCAGTTTTGAGCCGCCACAAACCTTCTTGAGACCTTAGTAATGGCTTCCATCCTCTAAAACCACTCCAAAACACATTTTTAGTGAAGATTAAGCCTAAACTACATCAAAGCAAGGCCAAATAGCAACAAAGCAAGGTTGGAGCTGCTGCTATACATAGGAATTCGACCCAAACAGAGAGTATTTCAGATTTGGTGTTTCATTTGTGGCCAAGGTGAGTGATTTGCATAGTTTTTGCACTAATTACGGCGATTAAGGGTAATTAGTGAAGATTAGCGAATTTATACGTAAATAAATTCTGGAAAAATTCTTAAAATTCTAAAATAATGTTTTAAGGCTCTGTTAGAAATTTGGGTCAATTTCGATGTGTTTTGCTAATCGTATGCTTAAACATGATTAAGAGGGATTATAGGAAAATGTGAGGTTTTAGCCACTTTTGATCCATTTTGGTTCATTTGAATTGTTGTTAGGTGTTTGTGGTTGTTCTTACATGTTGCTATGACTCTATGGTATGTTTTATGATTGATTAGAATATTTGGATTGGTCGAAAATGCCGTCGAATGGCGTAGAAAGCTCGTTGGAAAGTTGCAGAAGTGTGCAGGTTCCGAACCGGTTCGGATCGGAGAAAGGGGTCGGATCGGATTTGTGAACTGACCAAGGGAATTCGAACTGGATTGGAACTTGTCACTGGAGGAGGCTTGGCGAGAAGGAAGGCCGTTTACTTGGAGTTGGAGTGGACAAGGGGATCGGATCGGAAGAATAATTGGAGGCCAGATCGGATCGACTTGGAGACGTAGGGCTCGGATCGGAAGTAAACATTTGGGAGAAGTAGCAAGAGGGAAGGCCACGTGGATCAGATGGCAAGGAGGGATCGGATCAGAATACGTGAGGAAATGAGCCAGCGGATCGGAGCACTGGAAGGAAGGACACCCCGACCCGACCCGGAGGAGGACACCGACCCGACCCGAAGTGAAGTACCCGACCCGAACCGAATGGAAAGATGACAAGGAAGGAGGACCGGCCCAAACCAATGAAGGTGATGACTCCCGACCCGAACCGATGAAGGTGATGACTACCGAACCGAACCGAATTCTAAGACTGTTAATGCGCGACAACTCTTCTGAAGACCCACTCCAATTCGACCAAACCCGAGATGCAAAGGAAGTCCAAATGAGAAGTTAGAGCTTAAGATTCAGATGGGAATCAACGAGTTCGCTTCATGGTTGGGCTTTGCTGCGGGACGCGTGCCAAGGGGTTATCGACGTCTATAGCTTTGAACCACTATGGTAGGAGGTACGAAGCCGGATTCAGGGCCATTATGGCATCGGTAGAACCAAGGGCTACGACCAATGAAGTGGGTCATTGAAATGTTTGGTCATGACTCCAAGTGTTTGGCTTGGTCACAGCAGGGTTTCTACAAGTCGGGATTCGTCGTTACCTCAGTTTGTCTAGTGTTCCAAAGTGGTAGATGTCGTACGCTTTACGCACTGAGTGAGAGATGTGAGGATGGTTGCTATGGATGATTTGTTTGCTATTATTGTGACATGCACACCCCACCCCCGTATTCTGACACTATTTATTATGGCACCTTGGAGTATTGTACGGTATGTGGTACTAACTCTTTGGTTGCAGGTCCAGGTTCAGGTATGGTTTAGTATACCTGTTATTACTCTGTTTAGATGGTTATCGCTCATACCAGGCTTTATGTCTGACCCAGAGTTTTATGTCTCTTCTTATTACTCTGGGTGCTCACACGAGCAGACTAGAGACAGGTTAGCTGGTGATGCACGGGTAGATGATCCGGAGACGAGCATGAGGCTTCCACGTACTATATACATAATATTCTCCCTGTGTTGTTGAAGATCACTGCTTGGGCATTGTTGGTGTATCTTCTACTTTAGCTTTCTTTTGTTTAGAGACAGTAAATTTGGAAAATTGTAATAAGCTGTATATGGATTTCCGCTGCTCTGATGATTGATGTTGATTTTAGTTATCAGCTTATGCACTGTCTCGCCTGTTTTATGTCAAGTATGTTATTATTATATTTTATCCCATGCGCTGTGAGACATTCTACAGGTCCCTTGATTAGTTCATTCTCTTCTTTCCCTTCTTATGACGACCGTTCCGTGCCAGTTGGACATGTGTACAGCGCACACTTGGAGGAAGTGTCGGTTGGTGCGGGGCGGGCTGTCACATCGTACATCTCAGAGAAGGGCGTTAAGTAAGAGAATAAATTCTCTGCCGCTAAACAGATGTATATTTAATAGAAATCAATCACACAGAATAAAATCCAATGTCATACACACAGTCCATTTACAAGTCCGTTCTGGGTCTGAACAAAACCTGAGGCACCTTGTACCTCGCATATCCATCGATCTCAAAGTACGTCTGGACGATCACCAACTGATTTCCTCCTCTTGGGTGTACAGCCTAATCAAGATCATCAGTAATCACCCAAACGATGTGACGACCTCCGGTCTTCGACCAGCGTCTTCATCCTCGACACCACGTCGAATCAGTTATTCAGAATGGGATAACCCGGTCTTTCTGAATAACTCGCGTATATAATAAACAAGTGTTACACAAACACAACATACGCCTGATTCCAATTTAGAATATTCTTTTATTTAAATATTCTTACACTTTGGGAAAGGTTCCCATTAATTTTATTAAAGATAAATTCTTTAATCTTCTTTGAATATCAATTCAAACTAGTCGGGATTAGCGAACCACACCGAAGTAATTATTTATTTTATTTCCCAATCCCCACCTATTCATCCCATGAAGTAAAACTGGTAATACTTCATATCTAACACCACGGTGTCATCGGTAAATTCAATTACCATTTTACGTTCAAATCTAATTAAAGATTAAACTATCGCCTGGAGCAAAACTGGTGATACTCCATTCCCGATCATTTCAATCTAATTAAAGATTCATTAAAACTCCACTTAGTTTTAATCTTCCTAAAAATCAATATTAATGATTGCTTAACTTGGGAAATCATATCCTGTCTTTAACTGGGTTAAAGAACCAATGTCATTTAAACACCGTTCACTATAAACCCAAAATCACATTCCATTCCAATTCAATTATTGAAACTTCTAGTTACTTTTAAAACCCTTTCAAATCCAATTTATTTATTTTAAAAATGAATAAATTATTATTCTAGTTCAAAACTAGTTCATTTCGATAAAAATCTATTTTTATCTTTTCAAATTTGGAATTTTTCATCTCAATTCTTCACAAATCATTTCTTATGATTTTACACAAATTATTACTATTTTTAATAATTTTATCAAGGCCCTTACAATCGAATTCCATCAACGGCCATCGAACTGCACTTACAACGACCTTTTCCAAATTTGATTTGGACATAATTCCAAATCCAACCATTAGATTTCAAATCTCTAATATTCGTTAGAAAGGTCTTTTCGATACGAACCCAACGGTTCCGGTTTTAGGAGAATCCGACGGTCGGATCTCCCGTAATATCCATTCGAAGTCAATGGTCGAAATTTGCGAACTACCGCGGCGCGGCGCGTTCTATTCAGGCCATTCTATATATATAATATATTATATATATTTCTTCAATTTCCTTTCAAAACGTATTTTATAAATCATTTTAAATACGTTTTCAAAACGATTTCAACTTCATATTCAATTTCTAATCAAAGTTGAATATTCCATATCATTAATCTATAAATGATAATATTTTCAAAACGTTATATTTTGAAATCACTTTCTTTTCTATATTCATTATAAAAATGAATAAAATCGATATAAATATCGTTCACGTCAAAATGGCGTCAATCTAGTCAACACGGCTTTTATTCAACACATGAATGTTTATTCTATTCAATACATGAATATTTATTATATTCAACACATGAATATTTATTTCTATTCAACGCATGAATTTATTTCTATTCAACACATGAATATATTTTCTATTCAAAACATGAATTTTTTTTCTATTCAACACATGAATTTTTATTTCTATTCAACAGATGAATATATTTCTATTCAACACATGAATTTATTTTCTGTTCAACACATGAATTTTTTTCTATTCAACACATGAATTTTTATTCTATTCAAATATATTTCTATTCAACACATGAATTTTTATTTCTGTAATATTCCTTATTTTCCAAATTGGAATGAGGCCCAATCAATTACCATATAATGTTAATTATATGGATTTTCTACAACACATGTATATAATAGCAACGATAAATCACCAACCATCATCCGGAGTGCACCACACAACTGCATAAGCATTAAATATAAATAATTAACGCTTACACAGTCTGTTAACCCATCGATTGACATACAACTAAACAATCGGGATTAGTGTACGTCAATATCATCCCAACATCCGTGTGGGGTTTCAAATCAACAAACACAGATTTTTATTTTTGCAGTTGGGCGATGTGTAAAATTTATCATCCCAATCAATATCAGTCAAATCAGTGTATATAAACATATCGTCCTATTTGTTTATTACTATTTATTTTATTTACACATTAAAAATTATATTTTTAGCTATAAAATATTTTCCACTATAAAATATTATATTTCATTCCACATCACACAATCAAATTTCACAACATAGCAATCAAACAAACAAGTCATCCATGGTCTGAGGACGACGGGTGTCGGGTGCTACTAAACATCGTCTACATCCTAGTATATATTTCAACTAGAAAACAAATTAAAAATGAGGAGTTCTCACATTGGGGTTCCACTCCTTCAGTCTTTCTTTCTGAATGGTTTGAATTTGTTCGAAATTCCAACACATCCTTTTCATGCTGTTCATATATAAAAATCACATTTTATTATCACTACATGTACATAAAAATCATATTTTTATTTCCACTTCATATATAAAAAAAAATCGAATTTTTATTATCCTACATATATAAAAATTATATCTTTAAGTTCATGCTTATATAAAAATTATATTTTTATTATCTATAACTATAAATAAACATCGTTTCTTTTTCTACTAAAAATCAAATCTTTTTATAAGTAAATAAAATCAGTTTAAATAACTATATAAAATCAGTTTTATAAGCAAATAAAATCAGTTTTTAATCCTATATAAAATCAGTTTTTATAAGCAAATAAAATCTGTTTTTAATCCTATATAAAAATAGTTTTAATAACTATATAAAATCAGTTTTTATAAGCAAATAAAATCAGTTTTTAATCCTATTTGAATTTATAGTAAAACTGAAAATAAGTTTTAATGTTATTTACCTCGTTTTCATCGCGGGGGGGGGGGGGGGGGGATCCTCACGCGAGCGTCGGAGTCGGGATAGCCACGGCGGAGGTGGGAGGACCGGCGGCGGGGGCCACTGTCGGGTGATGGCGGTTGTGGCGTCAGTTTTCTGACGGGTTGGGATTAGGGTACTAATGAGTTGAAGGGGAGAAGGGGGAAAGGAGCTCTGTCGCGAGGAGGAGGGGAGGGCCGCCATCGGTTGCCGAGAGGGGGGAGGAGGGTCGCTGGCGGCTCGGCTAGGGCATGAGAGTTATATCGCAAATTTTTTTATTTTTTTTTGTTTTTCGTTGACCGTTAGTAGAAGAGAGTGGGAGAGGGTGAGGGTTATAATATATATATATATATATATATATATTTAATTATTTATTTAATTCCTTTGAAAGTTGACTTTTCATTCGAATCCCAAATCGCACCCAACGACTGTCGCCCCTAGCTAATTACCCCCATTTCGAACCCAATGGGATATGTTTCATATGCTGGTTCGATCTTTTCGATCAGTTTCCGTCAAAATCAAAATATAGATCTATATATTGAATTTGAACAACATTTCAATTTACCGGGGTCACATACAAACTCTAAAAATTCCTGAAAAATATTTCCAGCTTCGTATTGATGACACGGTTCTAACAAAACTAATTTCGTCAAACTCTGAGACCATTTGAAAAATGGCCATTTTCCAGTTGACTAAAATCAATTAAAACTAGTCAAACGCGTTTTCCTTTGCCGCGCTCACATATTGAATCAGAAAATTACGAATTTTGAAACCTAGCAATAACTAGACATCAAGGATCCAACAAAAGTGGCTTCGTCGAAAACCGAGGTCGTATGCAAAATTTTCATTTTTAAGGGCCAGAATTTCCACAGCGACTATTCTGAATTTTCAACTAGACATAACTTTTTATTCCCGCTATGAAATTTTGATTTTTCGGATTCGTT
Organism: Allium sativum; assembly: GCA_030737875.1. Taxonomy (NCBI): domain Eukaryota; kingdom Viridiplantae; phylum Streptophyta; class Magnoliopsida; order Asparagales; family Amaryllidaceae; genus Allium; species Allium sativum. The sequence continues at coordinate 558,796,269 of CM060910.1, forward strand.
GGAAAGATATTCTCAACTAGATTCTAATATTTTTGGTTTTGCTAAAATCCGGTTTATTTTGAATCCTGTACATTCATTGGAATTTTAAAATCAAAATTTTAAACTACCGCGCCATTTTCAATTCCTTTTATATTTGAAATAAAATATTTATACTCTAACGACGATTGAATAAATATATACGTTCGAATTCTATTCAAAATAAATTTCTCGTCGTTATTATTTAAAATATATCATTTTAAATATTCAAAATTCGCTAAAATTGACAAAATAAAAATTTTAAATTGGCTCATATTTCCGGGTTATTACAATCTCCCCTACTTAAAACTTTTCGTCCCCAAAAAGGAACGAAGCTGAAAGTTGTTTAACAAATCAACTCAACTTCCAGTATTTTCATTACGGCTTAAGTTCTTCAACTTTTCAGTTTCTAAGAACTTTTCAAATTTTTCAAAAATTTGGCTAACACCCTAAATTTTCGAAAAATTTCGTCATAACCTCCCCTGCACTGGGAGCTTCGGGATATTTTAAATAGCCTCCCATGGCCCTCATCAATCCAAAAAGAAAAAGAAACTGCCAATCGGCTCATAAAATCATCAAAACCCAAGAAATACAACAAACATGTACCTATTTGTCGGGCAAACAATTTTTTTCCTCTTCTCTAGCCTCCTTGCTATAACCTGTTCAATGTAAGTACATGTATATGCATGCAAATGCGACAAATTTTCAATACAATTCACTTTTTGGTTCAATTTGGCGAAATGGTTCAAATTCTAATTAATCACAATAATAATCAAACAACTCAATCAGCAATCAATTAGTTGATTAATGTTTCAAATTCATAATTTTGATATATAGTCAAAAATCACATTTTTGGTGCCAAATCACAACAATAGACCCTATCTAATTTTGGTTCTCACACCAATCTAATGGAAATATATAGGTATCACACCTTCGAAACTCGAATACCAATTATGATGATGTCTAGACTATCATCAGAATCGTCTCCGGGCGACTAGAGTGTGATTCTATATCTATCCAGTATATTAAAACTTCAAATACACGCGGATCAGACGTATACACAAAATCTTTATATACTGGATTGTCCAAATCAATACAAATAAATATTCAAATACAAAGAGTTGAATTAAAAAATTTAAACAAAATCTGTTTTCAATTTAAAAATATACTCTTCACGCTCATTCTAGGGTACTACTGATTCAATTTCTAACGAGTCATTCTCATTGGATATTACTAATCCAATTTCTGATGAATTCTTTCGTTCGGTTCTAACGTGTCTTGTTCTCCGAGCTCTATAAACCAAAAGCTCTGATACCATAATGTAACGATCAGGAATTTCGCTCGATCTGAATCGATCGCTAAACCGACCAAGATCGCTCGAAACCCCTGATTGAATTGAGAACACGACAAATGGGAACGCAAACAGAAGAACATTTCATTGTTTATTACAACAATTCATCAGAATATAAGAATTTTACAGAGTATGAATAAATATTACACAGAAAATATCAGAGATTTAAATTACATTACATAGCAGCGGAAAAATAATACTATACACAACTAAAAGAGATATACGGATACAGAGCTTTCCGGATATCATTCCAGCTATAAATCAGGATCCTGTGAATATAAATCTGCAAAACCAAAACTACTAGCTGCACGTGTCAAAATAAGGGCACCCAGAGTTTAGGTTAAAACAATAAACTCCAGGTCAGTCATGTGACTGGTGTGAGAACTGAAACAGTTATTAATCTTTATTTTAAAGTTAGGTAAATCAAGAGACCACGCCGTATAACACGGAACGGGTTTGCTCCCAAGAATACCAGTGCATAAAACGACAGCGCAATGCTAAATAAAGAACAATGAAGCTATTATAAGACCCAGGTCCCATCACACAATGCAACACAATCCGAAGGATGTGGTTTTTACCTTATAATAGCCAAGAATGCTTGATACGTTTAAAACAAATCATTTGATACTATTATGAGTGCATAGTGTATAAAACAACTTCAAATCATAAGTATCAATCATAGATGGCATAAGTTCCCCATCCCACTATGTTGCCATACTAGGCTCTACAATCAAAACCGCAAAGCCATGTATCGGAAGTTGGATTTCCATCTGTGAACCAAGGCAAGGGATCGTCCTTACCGAATTCGAGACGCTCTAGCCCGTGTCTTAGGCAAGCGCGCAGACAAGCCTTGGATCGTCAGGGCCGGTCCACCGATGTGGATTAAAATGCCTGAACACTGTGTTTCCCCACCCTATGGGGTGTCAATGAGTCCAATGACTCAATCGGCTCCACATAGTCACCGATATATCCGAGGCGCCTCGCAACAGCAACAACCACATAAGTCAAACTCGTCAGGGCGTGTAAAACCACTGACGCCACTTCTAGCTAGAAGGAAACGCATGCCCTCCCTGAGGTCCTTCTTCCGTTTCTGGTTCACAACCGGGGTGTGAGGCTCGCGAATCAACGCTACACAAAGCTATGCCACATAGGCCGTGCTCTGATCATCAACCACAAGACTCTGCTTTTCAACAGAAGCCTTGATCACATTACCACTTAGGAATGCCACACAGGCAATTCACTCCATATGTTTGATATCTATCAATATATAACCTCTGAGCTCGTACGTCTCAGAGAAGGGCGTTAAGAAAGAGAATAAATTCTCCGCCGCCAAATAGATATATATTTAATAGAAATCAATCACACAGAATAAAATCCAATGTCAGACACATGGTCTATTTACAAGTCTGTTCTGGGTCTGAACGAAACCGGAGGCACCTTGTACCTCGCATATCCATCGATCTCCAAGTACGTCAGGACAATCGCCAACTGATTCCCTCTTCTTGGGTGTACAACCCTATCAAGATCATCAGTAATCACCCAAACGATGTGAAGACCTCTGGTCTTCGACCACCGTCTTCATCCTCGACACCACGTCGAATCAGTTATTCAGAATGGGATAACCCGGTCTTTCTGAATAACTCGCGTATATAATAAACAAATGTTAAATAAACATAACATACACCTCATTCCAATCCAGAATATTCTTTTATTCAAATATTCTTACACTTTGGGAAAGGTTCCCATTAATTTTATTAAAGATAAATTCTTTAAATTTATTCTTTAATCTTCTTTGAATATCAATTCAAACTAGTCAGATTAGCGAACCACACCGAAGTAATTATTTATTTTATTTCCCAATCCCAACTTATTCATCCCATGAAGTAAAACTGGTAATACTTCATATCTAACACCACGGTGTCATAGGTAAATTCAATTACCATTTCACGTTCAAATCTAATTAAAGATTTAACTATCGCCTGGAGCAAAACTGGTGATACTCCATTCATGATCATTTCAATCTAATTAAAGATTCATTAAAACCCCACTTAGATTTAATCTTCCTGAAATCAATATTAATGATTGCTTAACTTGGGAAATCATATCCTGTTTTTAACTGGGTTAAAGAACAAATATCATTTAAAACACCATTCGCTATAAACCGAAAATCACATTCCATTCCAATTCAATTATTGAAACTTCTGGTTACTTTTAAAACCCTTTCAAATCCAATTTATTTATTTCAAAAATAAATAAATTATTATTCTAGTTCAAAACTAGTTCATTTCGATAAAAATCTATTTTTATATTTTCAAATTTGGAATTTTTCATCTCAAATCTTCAGAAATCATTTCTTATGATTTTACACAAATTATTACTATTTTTAATAATTTTATCAAGGCCCGTACAGTCGATTTCCATCAACGGCCACCGAACTGCACTTACAGCGACCTTTTCCAAATTTGATTTGTACATAATTCCAAATCCAACCGTTAGATTTCAAATCTCTAATATTCGTCAGAAAGCTATAACACCCCACGTCCATTAATGTCACTCACAAAGGGAATGCATTAGTTCTATGGAGCGTTTTAGGTAAGTATAGAATAGAAACTTAACAACAAGACAGATATAAATAGTACTCAAAAATTTAAAACTTTATTTCATTGTAGCGGAAAACACATATGTTTGCTTACATCATCAAAAACCAGAGTCAAAGTACATAATATCCATCTTGACTACCAAAAATACATAAACTGGAAGACATAATCCCCAATACAAAATAGCCATAAATAAAAGAGAAGCTGAACTTTACTTCAGCGATCCAAGTAATCTTCTAAAAGCAGAGAAACAGCAGTCCAAGATCAAGCTCCACTGGTGCTAGTTCCAACCTGGGCACCTAGGGGAGGGGGAAAGGAAGGAAAGAGGAGGAAACAAAGGGGGTCAGACATAAAGTCTGGCGAGTGCGATAATTTTATCAATATAATTAACAAAGTAACTAGGCTAAGGCATAAGTTGGAAAATAAGGAAATGACTATGAACCATTGAATATGGCAGAGTAAATAAGGAAACAAGATGAACAACGATATCGTTAAAGCGTACCTAACCCACTGTAAGATAATTACCAAGCTACACCAACACTATAGGATAATTGCTATACTGCACCACCACTAGTCACCTTAAGGTTGATCCCGCCTACAGACTTAATAATGATATTGGTAGTTTCGTGCACCCCCAGCTCCCTTTATAGGTGCCGCCTGCCCCTATCTCCACTAGGTGGACCAACTACCCCCAAGCGATCGGCTCCCTAACTCGTAGATACCCGTGCTAGCCCCACAGTGGGGTGTATCACCCCCCAAAGTGGCAACCCGATACAACCAACAATGCATGGCTTACACCTACATGATGCAACAACGTCTTACCTACCAGCCCGGGTCCACACTGGCATATGAACCCGTTGGACTTGCATTGCCACCGCTAACCCGGTTTGGCCTCTTACAATCAAGCCCAGTATGCATGTCCCATCCTCAACTTGGGTCGACCCCACAAAGATACGTATGGGTTACTGGTTGAAATGGGCCCCAATTACTTGACACAAGCTATCCACCTAAGCTTGGTCCCCTCTAGTACATCCCACTTAACCCACTTCTTATTCATGTTTCAATTTTGGTTAAGTGTTTCTACTCGTATTTCCAAATGCCACCCAAGGAACCCACTAGATTCCACATGCCACCCAAGGCACCCACTTAACCCCCACATGTCCACTACATGTTTATCTGGTTAAGTGTTTCTTAATTCATTAAGACCGTAACCACATAAAGACCTCTCACATTAGACTGGCATTTGCGGCCGTTGGATTTGCCAGGCGGGTCCGGGCAGTCTTACACCACAAAAGAGCCTAACTTCGTGTCTTTATAATTGTTACGTATTTAATTTATGCCTAAGACCTCTCACATTAGACTGGCTTTTGTGGCAGCTAGATTTTCCGGGCGGGTCCGGGTAGTCTTACACCACAAAAGAGCCTAACCTCGTGTCTTAGACGATTAATTACTCCTAATTAATCATTCCCCAATTTGAATTACTTTCCCTATTCAAATTATCAATCAATTCCAAATTTGATGATGTCCATAATTGACTCAATTATGTCCATCCATTTATGGTATGTAAAGTCATACCAATTTTCACCACAGCTTATTTTATGCCTTTTAAGGCATTTATACCAATTAAATCTTTTAATATTATCCCCTTTACCCCACGTTGTATGTTTGTTCGTTTAACGTAAAATATACGTTAGACTCGAATAGTCTAACTTATTGAACAAAGAGAAAACATCACAATGTACACATAATGAAAACATAGATCTAAACATAGGGATGAACTTGCATATGTGAATGATGTTCCACATCTAAAACTTGCATAGGCCAAAGTTACAACTTGCATAAACAACATATGTCATGGATCCAAATCTAAAGGTGTGAACTTGCATAAATCATGTATGTCATAAATCTGCATCTAAAGGTGTAAACTTGCATAGGAAATAACCCTAAACTTGCATTACATGATTCATATCCCAAACTCATATATTTATATAAACTTGCATATGTGATTTATGCATCATAACCATGGTGTAAACTTGCATCTAACATGTAAAATATCATGTAGAATTTAGCATATAACTCACACATGTCATAGCCTAACTTTTAATCAAATTTTCACATAATCTAGACGTCATAACCATGTAAGGTTACATATAATTTTACCCAACTTGTATATGATTCATGTTTACATAAAAATCTAAACTGGCATACATATGATTTATCATATGAATCGACATAACCAAACTTACATATGAAACATGATGATTTGGTTATATATAAAATTACAACACAGAAGATAGCAACATAACTTTACATCATAAATGATAGCATCACAACATAACGTCATAGAGATTTCAACACAATTCTACAACATAATTACAACATGTGATCAATAATTCACATCACATCCATACAATCCGCATCATAACTTAATCCAATTAAATTAATAATTATTTTATTAAAACTATCGAACTCACAACTCAACGGCGGTCTTGAGTTCTGAATTCTGATTTCTGAAGTTGAATTAGATTTCCTTTGAAGAAGATTCGTTGTTAGGGTTGAATAGAACTGATTTGATTTTCTGTTCTTCCTCTCTAATTGGTGGCAGCTACCCTAGAGTTCAAGACGACAGCATGACGATCATAGTTTTAGTTTTAATTCGGATTTAAAGTTTGAGTCTATGGGTCTTTTTATAGAGCTTTGAATTAATTTAAGCCGTCAGATCACTCTAGGATCCATCTAGGCCTTAGAAACCAAGAAATGATGTAAACAGACCAATAAGAAATCGCCACCTAAGCCCTAAAACATAAAATTTCGTCATAGGCCATTTAGGGCCGATGGGACCAATTCCAAAAAATAGGTCGGTTTGGTGTTTTGCCTTCCCGCTTCCGCTGTTTTGAATTTTTTTCTTAAATTTTAGGTTGAATTTTATTTTATTTTTATAAATATATCTATATATATTTCTATCTTCCTAATTAACCATTTTCACACTAAACTACTTTTTGAACCACGTTCATACTAAGCCGCTTTTTAGTCATTCCCCTAAAACAAAAATATGGCGTTGGCGGGGATCGAACTCTGTACTTCTTGTATGCAAGTCACATGTTCCAACCAAATGAGCTACTAAGTCTTTTGCTTACAAACCTTAGAACAATGCTAAACATTTATTCTTTAATTTAGTTAATTCGATTATTCAAAAATCCGGGGTGTTACATTCTCCCCTCCTTAAAGGATTTCGCCCCCGAAATCTCCAAGTTAAGGAGAATGCATATCCTAACATCCAAAAAACCATCTACTCAACCATCAAACACAGGCATCCATTGTCCTTATAGAATTTCTAATGCTGTATGAACCTATGCAAAAAGTGCGTGTATATTTTCCTTATCTAATGCAAAATCAGGCGGTCTACTGATTCAATTGACCTCCTTAATGCAAACCATGATAGTGTCATGCATCCATTATGTATGCGAAGGAACCCTATCGATACATATTATTTCTACATGTGTGCATAACCATTGACCAAAATGCAACATCCATATGATAGCACAATCATTATACATCCATTAGCTTAAATATGCACACACATTTATATGAAATATGCAATATGAAGTGACTGAGCCGATCTAGTGCCTAAAGTGTGTGTATATGCATCCACGAGCAACCACTAGAAAACACTTGCATCCACATGCATCCATCATACATAACATGTCTCAAACACATGTTTCAATCATAGGACTACCCTATCTAAGGTTCAAAGGTACTAACGAGAGGACATCCTAAAGATAAGATAAGTATAAGGTAAGCGATAAAGGAGAAACTAAAAGACATACCCTCGAAAAGAAAAGGGTATAATGAACGCATCTTCTCTTCCGTCTTCCAAGTAGAGTTGCTCTCATCATCTCCCCATTGCACTTTGACTATCTTGACGTCTCGATTCCTCAACTTCTTAACCTCCGACCCAAGAATGCACGTAGGAGCTCGCCGAATCATCACATCATGCTCTATCTCCACCTCTCTAAGCAAGCTCGTCTCTACCACTTCCGCGGTCTCGTGCAAGCACTTCCTCAACTGTGACACATGGAATACATCGTGTACACCACTAAGTCTCTCGAGCAACTCCACTCTATACGCCATCTGCCCAATCCTCTCCTTAATAGGAAACGACCCTATGAACCTTGGTGCTAACTTCCCAACGGACCCAAAGCGAACGACGTTCCGTAATGGAGACACCTTGACAAAGACCATGTCCCCAATATCAAACTCAAGATCTATCCTTCTCTTGACCGCATAAGATTTCTGCTTATCTTGCGCCGTCTTCATCCTCCTTCGAATCAAATCGATCTTTTCCGAAGTCTCTCTAATCATATCGGGCCCAAGTAAAATCTTATCTGTAGACTCCCACCAACATGTAGGCGAACGACACGGCTGTCCATAAAGAGCCTCAAATGGTGCCATGCCAATGCTAGACTGAAAGCTGTTATTATATGCGAACTCCACCAACGGAAGATGTTCCTCCCATGTACCTCCGAAATCTAAGACACACAACCTTAATAGGTCCTCTAGAATACGATTCACCCTCTCGGTCTGGCCATCCGTCTGAGGATGATATGCGGTGCTCAAACATAACTGAGTCCATACCGCCTCTTGCATGATCTTCCAAAATTCGCTAGTAAAGATAGGATCGCGGTCGCTCACTATGCTAGAAGGAACACCGTGCAAACGAACTATTTCTCGAATGTATACGGAGGCTAACCATGGAGCAGTCCTCTTATTCTTCACGGGAATGAAATGGGCGCTATTAGTAAGTCTGTCTACCACGACCCAAATACCCATGTTACCCTTCCTCGATCTCGGTAATCCGTCAACAAAATCCATCGAGATGCTTTCCCACTTCCATTGTGGGACCTCCAATGGGTGTAGTAATCCACCGGGCTTCTTTTGCTCTGCTTTTGCTTGTTGGCACACCAAGCATCTAGCGACAAACTCTGCCACGTCCTTCTTCATGCCGGTCCAAAAGTAAACTCGTCTCATGTCCATGTACATCTTGTCCCCGCCAGGATGGATAGTCATCTTCGAACGATGTGCATCATCAAGAATGGTCTTCCTTAGGTCCTCGTCTTTTGGTACACAAAGCCTACCGTCCCTACGTAACCAACCCTTATCATCTAGGGTATACGTACGGAGATGGCTTGATGACTCCCCTCCTTTGAGCTTCTCTACTAACTCAACCAACTGTAGGTCATCTCGCTGTGCCTCACCAATCCATCCCAAAAGCGTAGGTCTGACCTCCAAGGATGCTAACAAACCAGGTACGAAGTCAATGGAAGGTTTAAAGTCAAACATAGAGATGAACTCTAAGCTTCGCCGCTCAACAAACAACGGACTCAAGGACAACCTTTTTCTACTTAAGGCGTCTGCCACCACGTTACCCTTGCCAGGGGTATATGTTATCTTGAAATCGTAGGATGCTAAGAATTCCATCCACCTTTGCTGCCTTAAGTTCAAGTCCTTCTGAGAAAATAAGTATTTTAGCGATTTGTGGTCAATGAATAATTTGAATTTCTCACCAAGAAGATAATGATGCCAAGACTTAAGCGCAAAGACAATAGTGGCCAACTCTAGGTCATGTGTAGGGTAATTTCTCTCATGCACTCTTAACTGCCTTCCACCACAGGCTATTACCCTTCCCTTTTGCATTAAGACTGCGCCTAGTCCTGTCCCACAAGCATCGGTGTAAACGGTAAATTGCTTACTCCCATCTGGCAACACTAAGACTGGGGCTGTGGTCAAAGCTCTCTTTAGACGTTGGAACACATCATCACAATCTACGTCCCATGTGAAAACTAAGTTCTTCTTCGTCAAGCATGTTAATGGGGCCGATATCTTTGTGAAGTCTTTGATAAACTTCCTATAGTAGTCAGCCAACCCTAAGAAACTCCTCACCTCGGTAGCATTTTTAGGAACCTTCCAATCTTGGATGGCCACTACCTTCGCGGGATCCACAACTATCCCTTCTTTGGAAACCACGTGCCCTAAGAATCGCACTTCCTTCCTCCAAAAGTGACATTTAGAAAATTTAGCTTTAAGGCTATGTACTCGAAGGGTCTCCAGTACTTCCCTAAGATGTAGGGCATGCTCTTCCTCGCTCTTAGAAAAGACCAAGATGTCATCCTCAAAGACCACCATGAATTTATTAAGGTACTCCCTAAACACCCTACTCATCAAGTCAACAAAGTATGCAGGGGCGCTTGTCAAACCAAAGGGCATTACAAGCCACCCGAAGAAACCGTCTGGAGTCCTAAAGGCAGTCTTGTCTATGCTATCCTCAGCCACACTCAACTGATGGAAACCAGTGGCTAAGTCCAACTGCGAAAACACTGAGGCGCCAACTAACTGATTGAAGAGATCGTCAATCCTCGACAGTGGGTGTCTATTCTTCTTAGTAAGCTTATTAAGTTCTCTATAGTCCACACAAAGTCTAAGGGACCCATCCGCCTTCGTGGCAAACACTACTGGAGCACCCCACTCCGATATACTACGTCTGATGAACCCCCTTCTCAAGCAATTCCTTCACTTGCTTACTGAGTTCTCTTCTCTCTCTTGGAGCCATGTGGCACACTGGTAATGCAACTGGCTTTGCATTATCTACTAGATATATCCGAAAGTCTATCTCATGTTTTGGGGGTAAACCCCTCACCTCATCGAAGATATCAGCATATTCACGGACTATGGGAACAGAATGTAAATCATCATCGGATGCGTCAAGGGATTCTAGGTAGCTAAGCATTACTGGACCTCTAGGGTCACAAGAAATATCAAGGGTCTTTCCAAAACGAGTTAACAATCTAACTACCCTTCTTTCACAATCTAGGATGGCCCCATATCTAGTTAGCCAATCCATACCTAGAATTAAACCGTAGCCCATGAAGCCAAGAACAAAAGCGTTGCACTCAAACTCAACGCCCAAGATAAACACTCTCAAATCCCGACAAATCATAGAAAGATGAGCCGAACCACCGATAGGATTTGAGACTACTAATGGATCAGTAACTAGACTAGTATCAAGGTGCAGTGTTTCAACTAATGATGTAGAAATAAATGAATGTGATGCACCAGAATCGAATAAAGTACGGACAGGATGATCAAACAGAAAAACTAAACTTTCAACGGAAATTGCTCTACCTTGTTCTTGCAGCGGTGGGACCACGAGAGCCTGAACTTGCCCCTTGCCTGCCCTGGTGCCATAAGAGCCTGCACATGTCCTCCCGAGGAAGACCCTGCCCTCTGCCCTTTCTTTAGGCAGTCCTTAATAAGATGTCCCGCCTCGCCACAGTGGAAACAACCAGTCTTCTTTTTCTTCCTACAATTTTTGCTTAGATGGCCGGGTGTCCCATAGTTAAAGCATCTTTTCTTTCCCTTAGCATTGTTGCCTTTGCCACCTTTCTTGTTCTGTTGTTGCTGTTGCGGCTTCTTTTGATCCCCTTTCTTCTCGGGTGCCTTATTAGCATTGGCGACCTTGTCCTCTTCATGCATGAGCGCCATGTCAACTAGTCTCTCGAAGGTAGCCCCCATGGGAATGTGGGTCATAGCTAACCCATGAAGCGGCTCATTTAAATCCTTAACAAATCTTAGAGCCTTCTTTTCTGGAGTATTCACCAAGTCCAAGCCAAATCTTGCCAACTGATTGAATTTGTTGACGTACTCTTTCACCGATAGATTCCCTTGCTTCAATGCTAGAAATCTTTCCATGTATAGATTCTCTTCAGCCCGTGAGAGAAAATTTGCCTCAAACCTCTGCCTAAAATCTGGCCATGTATCGACTGGGCTTCCTCCATTAGTGACCTCCCACCAAAACGAGGCCTCATCCTTCATTAGCCAGGCAGCTAACTGGACCTTTCTTTCATCATCTACTTCAAAGATTCTAAACAATTCTTCCACCTCCTTTAGCCAGTTACAAGCTTCAACAAATGTCTCCGTCCCGTGAAAAGGTTTTCCACCCATTGCTCTAAAGTCCTTACATATCTTAGCAAAAGTATCGACGCGAGGAGGAAGGGGAGGAGGAGGAGCATCTGTTGGACCTGCGGTGGCGGCCCTAGCCTCGAGATATTGACGAAACCAACCGGGTACATGAACACCCTCTGGTATCTCAGATGCTTCAGACATGCTGAAACGGAAAGGAAAGATTCAATATAAACGAACCGAGGGAAAGATATATGGCCCTTGGGGTTATGCTTTCTAAAATAAGCTTTTCTCTTGAAAATACTTTCCTTAAAACATACTTTTGAAGGTACTTCTTTATAAAATTGTTTTTGAAAAACAACTTTTCAAAATTCATATCTTTTCTAGTAACCTTCAGCTCTGATACCACGTGTAACACCCCACGTCCATTAATGTCACTCACAAAGGGAATGCATTAACTTCTATGGAGCGTTTTAGGTAAGTACAGAACAGAAACTTAACAACAAGACAGATATAAATAGTACTCAAAGATTTAAAACTTTATTTCATTGCAGCGGAAAACACATATGTTTGCTTACATCATCAAAAACCAGAGTCAAAGTACATAATATCCATCTTGAGTACCAAAAGTACATAAACTGAAAGACATAATCCCCAATACAAAATAGCCATAAATAAAAGAGAAGCTGAACTTTACTTCAGCGATCCAAGTAATCTTCTAAAAGCAGAGAAACAACAGTCCAAGATTAAGCTCCAGTGGTGCTAGTTCCAACCTGACCACCTTGGGGGGGAGAGGAAGGAAAGAGGAGGAAACAAAGGGGGTCATACATAAAGTCTGGCGAGTGCGATAATTTTAACAATATAATTAACAAAGTAACTAGGCTAAGGCATAAGTAGGAAAATAAGGAAATGACTATGAACCATTGAATATGGCAGAGTAAATAAGGAAACAAGATGAACAACGATATCGTTAAAGCGCACCTAACCCACTGTAAGATAATTACCAAGCTACACCAACACTATAGGATAATTGCTATACTGCACCACCACTAGTCACCCTAAGGTTGATCCCGCCTATAGACTTAATAATGATATTGGTAGTTTCGTGCACCCCTAGCTTCCTTCATAGGTGCCGCCTGCCCCTATCTCCACTAGGTGTACCCAATACCCCCAAGCGATCGGCTCCTTAACTCGTAGATACCCGTGCTGGCCCTACAGTGGGGTGTATCACTCCCCAAAGTGGCAACCCGATACAACCAACAATGCACGGCTTATACCTACATGATGCAACAACGTCTTACCTACCAGCCCGGGTCCACACACGCATATGAACCGTTGGACTTGCGTTGCCACCGCTAACCCGGTTTGGCCTCTTACAAGCAAGCCCAGTATCGTCCTCGACTTGGGTCGAGCCCACAAAGATACGAACGGGTTACTGGTTGAAATGGGCCCCCATTACTTGACACAAGCTATCCACCTAAGCTTGGTCCCCTCTAGTACATCCCACTTAACCCACTTCTTATTCATGTTTCAATTACATGTTTCAATTTTGGTTAAGTATTTCTAATCATATTTCCAAATGCCACCCAAGGCACCCACTAGATTCCACATGCCACTGAAGGCACCCAATTAACCCCCTCATGTCCACTACATGTTTATCTGGTTAAGTGTTTCTTAATTCATTAAGACCGTAACCTCATAAAGACCTCTCACATTAGACTGGCATTTGTGGCAGCTAGATTTGCCAGGCGGGTCCGGGCAGTATTACACCACAAAAGAGCCTAACCTCGTGTATTTACAATTGTTACGTATTTAATTTATGCCTAAGACCTCTCACATTAGATTGGCTCTTGTGGCAGCTGGATTTGCCAGGCGGGTGCGGGCAGTCTTACACCATAAAAGAGCCTAACCTCGTGTCTTAGACGATTAATTACTCCTAATTAATCATTCCCCAATTTGAATTACTTTCCCTATTCAAATTATCAATCAATTTCAAATTTGACGATGTCCATAATTGACTCAATTATGTCCATCCATTTATGGTATGTAAAATCATACCAATTTTCACCACAGCTTATTTTATGCCTTTTTAAGGCATTTATACCAATTAAATCTTTTAATATTATCCCCTTTACCCCACATTGTACATTTGTTTGTTTAACGTAAAATATACATTAGACTCGAATAGTCTAACTTATGGAACAAAGAGAAAACATCACAATATACACATAATGAAAGCATAGATCTAAACATAGGGATGAACATGCATATGTGAATGATGTTCTACATCTAAAACTTGCATAGGCCAAAGTTTCAACTTGCATAAACAACATATGTCATGGATCCAAATCTAAAGGTGTGAACTTGCATAAATCATGTATGTCATAGATCTACATCTAAAGGTGTAAACTTGCATAGGCAATAACCCTAAACTTGCATAACGTGATTCATATCCCAAACTCATATATTTATATAAACTTGCATATGTGATTTATGCATCATAACCATGGTGTAAACTTGCATCTAACATGTAAAATATCATGTAGAATTTAGCATATAACTCACATATGTCATAGCCTAACATTTATTCAATTTTCACATAAACTAGATGTCATAACCATGTAAGGTCACATATAATTTTACCCAACTTGTATATGATTCATGTTTACATAAAAATCTAAACTTGCATACATATGATTTATCATATGAATCGACATAACCAAACATACATATGAAACATGATGATTTGGTTATATATGAAATTACAACATAGAAGATAGCAACATAACTTTACATCATAAATGACAGCATCACAACATAACGTCATAGAGATTTCAACACAATTCTACAACATAATTACAACATGTGATCAATAATTCACATCACATCCATACAATCCGCGTCATAACTTAATCCAATTAAATTACTATTTATTTCATTAAAACTACCGAACTCACAACTCAAAGGCGGTCTTGAGTTCTGAATTCTGATTTCTGAAGTTGAATTAGCTTTCCTTTGAAGAAGATTCGTTGTTAGGGTTGAATAGAACTGATTTAATTTGCTGCTCTTCCTTTCTAATTGGTGGCAGCTACTCTAGGGTTCAAGACAACAGCATGACGGCCATAGTTTTAGTTTTAATTCTGATTTAGGGTTTGAGTCTATGGGTCTTTTTATAGAGCTTTGAATTAATTTAAGCCGTCGGATCACCCTAGGATCCATCTAGGCCTAAGAAACCAAGAAATGATGTAAACAGACCAACCAGAAATCGCCACCTAAGCCCTAAAACATAAAACTTCATCATAGACCATTTAGGGCCGACGGGACCAATTCCAAACCTCTTGAGTCGACCCTAGGGTTGACCCAGTGGATCTCGGGTCGACCCATAAAATAGGTCGGTTTGGTGTTTTTCCATCCCGCTTCCGCTGTTTTGAATTTTTTTCTTAAATTTTAGGTTGAATTTTATTTTATTTTTATAAATATATCTATATATATTTCTATCTTCCTAATTAACCATTTTCACACTAAACTACTTTTTGAACCGCGTTTACACTAAGCCGCTTTTTAGTCATTCCCCTAAACCAAAAATATGGCGTCGGCGGGGATCGAACTCTGTACCTCTTGTATGCAAGTCACATGTTCCAACCAAATGAGCTACTAAGTCTTTTCCTTAAAAACCTCAGAACAATGCTAAACATTTATTCTTTAATTTAGTTAATTCAATTATTCAAAAATCTGGGGTGTTACAAAAGCTCTTTTCGATACGAACCTAACGGTTCCTGTTTTAGGAGAATCCGACGGTCGGATCTCCCATAATATCCATTCGAAGTCAATGGTCAAAATTTGCGAACTGCCGCGGTACGGCGCGTTCTATTCAGGCCATTATATATATATATATATTATATATTATATATATTTCGTCGATTTCCTTTCAAAACGTATTTTATAAATCGTTTTAAATTCGTTTTCAAAACGATTTAAACTTCATATTCAATTTCTAATCAAAATTGAATATTCCATATCATTAATCTATAAATGATAATATTTTCGAAATGTTATATTTTGAAATCACTTTCTTTTCTATATTCATTATAAAAATGAATAAAATCGATATAAATATCGTTCACGTCAAAATGGCGTTAATCTAGTCAACACGGCTTTTATTCAACACATGAATGTTTATTTTATTCAACACATGGATATTTATTCTATTCAACACATGAATATTTATTTCTATTCAACACATGAATTTATTTGTATTCAACACATGAATATATTTTCTATTCAAAACATGAATTTATTTTCTATCCAACATATGAATTTTTATTTCTATTCGACACATGAATATATTTCTATTCAACACATGAATTTATTTTCTATTCAACACATGAATTTATTTTCTATTCAACACATGAATTTTTTTCTATTCAACACATGAATTTTTATTCTATTCAACACATGAATAAATTTCTATTCAACACATGAATTTTTATTTCTATAATATTCCTTATTTTCCAAATTGGAATGAGGCCCAATCAATTACCACATAATGTTAATTATATGGATTTTCTATAACACATGTATATAATAGCAACGATAAATCACCAACCATCATCCAGAGTGCATCACACAACTGCATAAGCGTTAAATATAAATAATTAACGCTTACACAGTCTGTTAACCCATCGATTGACATACAACTAAACAATCGGGATTAGTGTACGTCAATATCATCCCGACACCCGTATGGGGTTTCAAATCAACAAACACATATTTTTATTTGTGCAGTTGGGCGATGTGTAAAATTTATCGTCCCAATCAATATCAGTCAAATCAGTGTATATAAAAAAATCGTCCGATTTATTTATTACTATTTGTTTTATTTACACTTAAAAATTTATATTTTTAACTACAAAATATTTTATTTCATTCCACATCACACAATCAAATTTTAGAACGCAGCAATCAAACAAACAAGTCATCCATGGTCTGTGGACGACAGGTGTCGGGTGCTACTAAACACCATATGCATCCTAGTATATATTTCAACTAGAAAACAAATTAAAAGTGAGGAGTTCTCACATTGGGGTTCCACTCCGTCAGTCTTTCTTTCTTAACGGTTTGAATTTGTTCAAAATTCCCACACATCCTTTTCACGCTGTTCATATATAAAAATCACATTTTATTATCACTACATGTACATAAAAATCATTTTTTTATTTCCACTTCATATATAAAAAAATCGAATTTTTATTATCCTACATATATAAAAAATATATTTTTAACTTCATGCTTATATAAAAATTATATTTTTTTTATCTACAACTATAAATAAACATTGTTTTTTATCTACTAAAAATCAAATCTTTTTATAAGTAAATAAAATCAGTTTTAATAACTATATAAAATCAGTTTTTATAAGCAAATAAAATCAATTTTAATCCTATATAAAATTAGTTTTTATAAGCAAATAAAATCAGTTTTTAGTCCTATATAAAATCAGTTTTAATAACTATATAAAATCAGTTTTTATAAGCAAATAAAATCAGTTTTTAATCCTATTTGAATTTATAGTAAAACTGAAAATAAGTTTTAAATTTATTTACCTTGTTTTCATCGCGGGTGGGGGGATCCTCACGCGAGAGCCGGAGTCGGGATAGCCGCGACAGAGGTGGGAGGACCGGTGGCGCGGGCCACTGTCGGGCGATTGCGGTTGTGGCGTCAGTTTTCTGACGGGTTGGGATTAGGGTACTAACGAGTTGAAGGGGAGAAGGGGGAAAGGAGCTCCGTCGTGAGGAGGAAGGGAGGGCCGCCATCGGTTGCCGGAGTGGGAGGGGAGGGTCGCCGTCGCTGCTAGCTCGGCTAGGGCACGAGAGTTCAATCACGATTTTTTTTATTTCTTTTTTTATCGTTGACCGTTAATAGAAGAGAGAGGGTGAGGGTAATAATATATATACATTTAATTATTTGTTTAATTCCTTTGAAAGTAGACTATTCATTCGGATCCCAAATCGCACCCAACGACTGTCGCCGTAGCTAATTACCCTTTTCAAACCCAATGGGATATGTTTCGTACGCTGGTTCGATTTTTTCGATCAGTTTCCGTCAAAATCAAAATATAGACCTATATATTGAATTTGAACGTCGTTTCAATTTACCGGGGTCACATACGGACTCTAAAAATTCCCGAAAAATATTTCCACCTTCGTATTGATGATATGGTCCTAACAAAACTAGTTTCATCAAATTCTGAGACCGTTTGAAAAATGGCCATTTTCCAGTCGATTAAAATCAACTAAAACGGGTCAAACGCGTTTTCCTTTGCCACGCTCACATATTGAATCAGAAAATTACGAATTTTTAAACCTAGCAATAAATTGACATCACAGATCCAACAAAAGTGGTTTCGTCGAAAACCGAGGTCGTTTGCAAAATTTCGATTTTTAAGGGCCAGAATATCCACAACGACTATTCTGAATTTTCAACTAGACATAACTTTTTATTCCCGCTATGAAATTTTGATTTTTCGGATTCGTTGGAAAGATATTCTCAAATAGATTCTAATATTTTTGGTTTCACTAAATTCTAGTTTATTTTGAATCCTGTACATTCATTTGAAATTTAAAATCGAATTTTCAAACTACCGCGCCATTTCCACTTCCTTTTATATTTAAAATATAATATTTATACTCTAACGACGATTGAATAAATATATACGTTCGAATTCTATTCAAAATCAATTTCTCGTCGTTATTATTTAAAATATATCATTTTAAATATTCAAAATTTGCTAAAATTGCCAAAATAAATTTTTTAAATTGGCTTAGATTTCCGTGTTATTACAACGCTGATCAACTCGATCAGCCCTAGGGGGTGTGGCGGTGGTTCCAACATCGGTGGTTCAGAGTGCTGGCTCGATCAAAATATGTAGTTTCAGGTGGCATAATCCATACGGATTTGAAGAGGAGAAGGAGCTCCACAATAGTGTCAAAAGGAGTAGGGGATTTTATAGTGAGGATCAAGAGAAATTAAGGGATGAAGTTAGGAGTTTTCTGGCCATTGAAGAAAAGCAATGGCGGCTACTGTAAAATGGTATTAAGGGAGTTTAGGACATTTTATAGTGGAGCTAATTTATTATTATTATTCCTTTATTTAATTAATATCTTTATTTATTATTTATGAGGTCTGAAGATTGTAAATATAAAGAGAAGAGAGAATAAAAGGGGGAATAAAGGGGATGGTTTCATTTCTAAAAATGATTTTGAATGATAAATAGAAGAGGAGAGAGAGCAGAGAATAAATGCACAAATTATTTTCCCCGTATGCCTCTTTATATTTACAAACAAATTAAATGCTTGATTTATTTTTTCTAATTGCTGAAGTGGTGAACTTTTTAAACTTCAAAACACACAACATTAAATACCATAATTTAAGCAACCTATTTAGTTGCAAGAAAGAATAAATATAAGAGAAATATATGTATATATATATATATATATAAATGTATAGTTGATTTAAAGAAAAGAAAAAAAATGTAGGAAAAAAAGGGAAAAGAGTAAATGGGGATGTAATTAATGCATGGTTTATTGTCTCTAAAAATAACTAAATGGGGAAGCGTTACTTTATAATAAAGGAGAAACTGCGTGAGGTAGAAAAGGAAAAGAAAAGAAAAGGAGAAGAAGGAAATATGGTAAATATACAGGAAAGGACAAATAAAATTAATGCATCAATCTTGATGGAGAGGAATGGTGCAGTTATTAAAGAAATAACAAAAAATTAACTAATTAATGAAGGTTTGAACACATAATCCATGTTTTGAATTCCTAAAAGTTAAATTTTGAATTGACAAGGAAAATATTTAAGAGCATAGCCATATATATATATATATATATAAATGCATATATACATATATATATATATATATGTATGTATGTCAAAATTTATTTCATTTACAACCTACACGTTATTTTCAATATAAATAAATAAATTTTATTAAAGTTCCTAAGGCATTTTTTTCCTTGGCATGTAGTTAAAAGATTTTTGGAATTAAGGATAACATTCTTGGTATTAAGATCTAATTGAGGAAATATTTTAAAGTTATTTTTTTCCTTTTTGTATATTTAGAATGTATATTGAACAAGCGCCTACACGAGTTATGTCAATCAACATTTGAATCTTAGCATTTAATTTTCCATCAATAAATGTAATCTTACAATCAAACTTAAATATTAAATTAAACTACAAATTTAATCATTTAATCTTAATATTTAATTCAATTTTTCAAGAATAAATTAAACAAACTAGAAATTCAAGTATAAATCTCTACGCCCAAATTCTAAGCCAAACATACAATTTCAAATTGAATATCATAAATTGATTTACATAGTCAAATCAAAATTAACTATTTTGAGTATTCGTTCATGCAATTATTCATAAACAATTCAATCAATTATCGCAGCAATTATCCACAACAACCAAATAATTTTCAATTAAGGTTTCACGCAATTATGAACTGAGCAATCACAATACTAACTAAAATATTATCAATATTTTATGTGTTATTGACAAACTTGAAATCAAATGTTAATCATGAGTAAGAGAATCGCTTTTGTAGATACGACAAAGACAAGCAATAAACAAGGACAACGACTAATCCTAAGCAGCAAATTTGAATTAAAAAAATCCTTTTTTTATTCAATAATTTAATCTAATAATGGAATTTTTAAGTTGTGACGCATTTTCTAACAAAATTTCCTTAAAATAAATTTTTAAAATTGGTTCTGATTTTCCGGGTTATTACATCCTAGTACTAGTGATAAGGACTCAGATGGGGATTTTGGCTTAAACTCGTTGTTCAATGAACGTGCAGTTGCAATGAGTGGTATAACCTCTTCTTCTGTTAATGCAGCTGTTGTCAATTCTAAGGTATCAATGTCCTACGCAACTTCCTCAAGTCATAAAGCTCTTTCTTTATCTTCTGATCGCAATACTAACTCAGCTTCACCATATGCAAAGTTATCACCTCCATCTCATATCATCTTGCCATCGTCCTATACTTCTGCATCTTCAGGTTCAACTCCAGTTTCAGGCCCTGGTCTTACTTTTCCTATTATTAAACCTTCAATGTTATCCACAACTATGCCTGCAAGCTCCATTCCCTCATCTAAGAATAAAGGTAGCAAGTTGAAAGGGAAGTTCTGGGATGATTTAGGTGAGGGAATAGATTATAGCATAGAAGATGTAATGCCTTCTAATTGAAAGCTAACAGGAGGCACACTAGGAGGAATCCGATTTAATTTGGCTTTATAGCATTTCTATGTGATATGATTTTGTTAAGTGGTTTTGGGGTTCCAATTTGGTTCATGTATTTGAAGTTCAAACTTTATTTTGAGTAGTTATCTGTAGATAGCTGTGAATCTTTTGTCATGCTGCTAATGATTGATGCCTGCGTGCTTGTGTTGAAGTGTCCCCAACGTTTACGATTATAGGTATATAGAGTACAATCTAATTGGTTTCATGGATTAATGGATATTTGTTAGCAATTTGGTATACTGAGTTTTGTAATTATGAGTTGGAATAGTTATATATATATATGTATTTATGTATGTATGTTGTATATTGTAATTTGAGTTAAGTAAAAAAAATTGCGCTTGCCTTTAAAAAAAAAGAATAAAGATGGAAAGATGTTCAATATGAAAGATGCAGATTGGAAGGCAACGCATCACTATATTCTGTTCAATTCTAGTAATAAAGAAATTGAGAGTTTGATCGAGTAAGTTTTTAAGTTCCTCTATCATTTTCCTTAACTATAAATTAATATTTGTACTTCGTAGTTTTTGATCTTAATTATTATTTAGGGTTCATCGAGCTTTTGTGGATGGTCTTGCAAATCCAAGAAGATACAAGAGGGAATGAAAACATTTTGAAGATTTTTGGAATTGACTAAAAGAAGAGGTTCTGAAAAAGGACAATATTTCAAGAGATTTAGAGGTGTTAGCATTAGGTCCTAATCTAGTAACTAGGAAGTTTACCGATTATGTAATAAATGGATATAGATTCCACACAAAATTTAGAGATTCCCGATGGACCAGACAAAAGAATGGCGTATTTTTTACTGCCAAAACCACTAGCTTTGCAAGTTTGAAAGACCAAAACCTAATAGTTGGTGATGTCAATTACTACGGATCAATCGAAGAAAATTTTGAGCTTAATTATTAGGGAGTTTTCACAGTGGTCCTTTTTAAGTGTTGCTGGTACCAAGAGGAAAAAGATTCGTATGATCTTACTCAAGTAAATTTTAGTACGTTCCATAAAACTGATCCTTATGTCCTGTCTTCACAAGTGCAACAAGTATTTTATATGAAAGATGCAGTTGAAAAGAACAGTCATTATGTTATTAAAAATTTTCCGACAGATTAGTGTGATACTAAAAATCAGAATGCAATGGAAGAAGACATAGGCAATCCACATTCACATGATATTGGCATTGGTGGTGAACTAGATACAGAAGTTGTTAATAGGGGTTGGATTAGGGGTGATGTCCCCATAATGCAACTTGAAACAGAAGTTCCTTATGTTCCGTCTCCTTAAGACAAAAAAATTCCTTGTTGTTATTTCTTTATTTTGGTCTAATCATTTGTCTAATTTATGTTATATTTGGCACTTTTAGTTTTAGTTGTAAATTATTATCTTTGATTAATGTATTTGGCACTCTTTTTCATAATACAATTTGCATTGTTCACATCTTTTATGATTTAACATTTTTCTTTGCTGTCATCTAAATTTGTAATAGTCCAAAATGTTAATTATTGTTTTTTGTCCACTTTAACATGCATGTACCTTGTTCTAATGTATTCATTTTGTATAGGATGGATGGACTTATAAATATACGGTTGTACCATGATGGAGAATTTCAAAGGACATGTTACATAGTGGCAAATCCTTCTTAGTAAAAAAATATGATGCAGACTGCTTTTCTTATAGTGTGCTTATGGAGTTTGTTAAAGATTGCCTCCATTACACTGAAATAGGAGGAGTCTATGTCCGCAAAGGAAAGTGGGGTTTCGGACAACTGATATTGAATGACGAGGACGTAATCAAATATGTAGAGGGCTGCAATAAGGATGAAGAAGTGGATTTTTACATTGACAACGCCGTTGACAAAGACAGTGAGCCGTTGTTTCAACTTCAACCACATGTAATCATATGGCCAAGGAAAAATACAATTCAAGGTATATATGTGTATGTAAAATAGATCCATTCTTGTATATATATATATATGTGTGTGTGTGTGTGTGTGTGTGTGTGTATGTGTGAAGAACTATGAAGGCCATCGCTATTATTTTTATTGTTACAAGGTCTGTTAAGAAACCGGTTTCAAAGCACAAGTATATTACCGCACATAGACTTCGGTAGCAACATAAAATAATGAAAAACAAGCCAACTCAAGTGGATCAGTAGAAACTATCGCCATAGCCTGATATGAATAATGTTGAAGAAGATGTTACTATGACGGAAAAAGGAACCAGAAGGAAGTTAAATATAGAAAATGAAATAGAAAATGATGGTGATACCCGAAAAATGAAGCTGATGTTGAGGTATTTTTCGGTTATCATTTCAATTTTATTAATCAGGTTTTCAAACGATTTTTTACAAAAATTCTACACATAAAAGCAGGAACTACATTTTAGTGTTTTCTATTACTGTGTCAATTTCCTATTCCGACCATGAAGGCTTCAGTTAATTCGAGTAACTATTGGTTCTTCATGCCTGCATTCCGTCTAAAATGCAAGGACTGTTTATATGTCGACTCTATTTGGTTAACTGGCTTAAATTTATCATCGATGGTGAATAATAATGATAATCTGCTTGTAGTTCTCATAACCACCAGTGTTGACGAAGTATGAACAAGACCAAATTGCGCATATGCAAGAAAAAGATGTAGTTAGTGGATCACTTGGGGTGCCTTCATTGGTTAATAGCATGAAATAGGCTACAACACGAAATAGGAAAGAAAAAGGTAAAGGTATTGATGGATGTGATGAATACATCCCAGAAAATGATGGTGAAGATGATAGTGATGAATCAACAAATTCGGAGGTATAAAAAAGTTACTAGTTTACTACTTATTATCTTTGCCTTTGTAAATGTGAAAAGTCTCAAACTAAAAATCTTGAACTTCGACTTAATTGTAGAGATTCAAAGTTGTTAAGTCAAAGAAACCTTTACCTGGATCGTGAACTCATTCTCGAGCCAATTTAGCCCTTGCAATTGAGGAAGCGATGACCTGCACCCCCCTCCAAAGAAAGTTGGCTCTAACAAGGGAGCAATGAAACACACTCCCACTCCGAAGAAAGTCAAAAGAACAATGTTGCAGCTCCAACAATGGAAAATGTTACTAATCAATTAGAGCATGAATGGATTGCAGAATAAGATGAAGCAGGTAACTTGTTCCTTTATCTATACACTGCACTACACTATTGAGTATGTCTATTATAAGTTTTGCATGCATATTACATGTTTCTGTAAGGTCATACATTAATTTTCTATTCATTTTTTTGAACCTGGTATACAAAGTACAAGCTCCAAAAAAACCTAGAGGGAAGTCAAAAATGACCAAGGTGCATGCTAGAACCGCTGATGATAAAGTAGTCATTGAATGAGGATGGTCAGCCAATTTTTGATAATATTACGGAGTTAAGCAATTTTCTTTGGACATTGGCAAAGGATAATGTGTCTCTTACTTACATCATTCACATATTGTTCCTGATCAATTAAAGAGGTAAATGTTGGAATACACTCTAGTAAAATCTATCACCCTAAACCATAGTTCAATTGACTTCGTAAATGGTTTGTTTTAATTAATTAGTTTGTTTCCTGAATTTTGTGTCTGATATATTGTAGGCTAGGTATGTCATTCCGGATGAAGGACACAAGTGGTCCGTGAACACATTTAATGACTCTTGGAGGTAGTACAAGTCTCGTATGAAAGAAAGGTATTATAAAAAATATCCAATTGATGAGGAAAGGCTTGCAAATAGTCCCAGTACAATTCTATTGGAGGATTTTAAAATGCTTTTGAAATACTGGGGGGGAGGGGATAAAACAGTTCAGGTGCGACTTCAACGTGACCACAAAAGAAAACTCGTTAAATAATCATGCAACAAATGAAAAAAAAATTAATGATAGTCACATTTAATTTGTTTAGTAGTTCACATTATCTTGTTTAGTGCTAATCTTTTCTTTAGTATTTCGCATTATCTTGTTTAGTGCTAATCTTTTTTTTTCCAGGCCCTAGCTGAGACTAATTCATCGCATCATAATTCATTAAGTGAGACGCATACCAGGGGTCCCAAAACTCATGCACTTGCTGAAGAAAAGATAGTATGTGTTTTTTTGAACTTGAGTCAATTTTTTTGTGATCGAGTTGAATTGGCCATATGAACATTTTAATTTGTTGTATCATTGAATTATAGTTTATATCATTATCACAATGCTCATAGGCAGCATATAGATTTTTTAATTCCTAAGATTGAATGCTAAAAATTTTGTTTAATTTTTGATAATCCTAATACTTGACAGGGAAAGAAGGACCCGGAAAAAGCCAGCACATCTGCTACCTTGGTCTATTTGAAAACATATAAACGAGAACCAGGGAAACCTTACAAGACAAATACGGATGAACTAAAAGCCAAATACGTAAGAACATTAAATACTGAAATAGCAATTTAATAGTTAGTTTAAAAGATAGCCACATTGCAGCTGAAACTTCCATATTTTAATAGTTAGTTTGAAAGATAACCAGTTCTGTTAATAATTTTTTCGAGTAGCTTATATAATGTATTTGACCCAAGATCGAATCAATACTTGTGTCAGTATAGTCGACACATTGTACATTTGTTGGAGATGCTTATTATATCAAACAAGTAGTTAGTTTGAAAGATAACCATTTCTGTTAATAAATTCATTCTTGCCTGCCTGTTTTTGGCATATCTTTTCATTATCTGGTCTACTTATAAAACTCAAAACATCTATATTTTTTGTAATTCTTACTTTCCCTTGTTTTCATTTTATATGCTTGCGTGGTTTTCGTTTTGTAGGCGAAGATTCAAGAAATGGTGGATGCAGGAAATATTGTTGAGATGGATACACTTGTCTCTGGTGGAAAGACTCATGGACGGAACTGGCTTGTGGGAAGGAAAGGTAAAATGGCTAAAAAGTCTCGAACAACTCCTGGTTCTACATACAGTTATGTGCAAGAGCTGACCAAAAAAATAAGGCAAGAGCTTGAGGCAGATTTGGAAGCAAAGGTGAACAAAAAAAGTGAAAGAAAACGTGTAATGGGTGCTGAAAAAGCTAGGTGAAGCTAATCCATATCTTAATTTAGATGGCGGAGACTTTTGTGTCACCACAACAAGTGATGATGATGACACTGGTACTCCTGCAACCCCTGCAACTGAATGAAGTTTTTGGATGGTATGTATTAGCACTTGTGGTATATTTGAATTATACTTTTAAATTATGTACTTGTGGTATGTGTTGGTGATGACTATTGTGGTATGTGTTGGTGATGACACTTGGGTTCGGTATGCAAAATTGGATGGTCTGAATGTGGTAATGAAAGTTTTGTGTGGATTTATTATATGAATATTTTGGTACGTTTGAATGTTGTACAACGTTTTGGATTGTATGTAATGCAAATTTTGTAACTATAGAGCTGTTTTTGCTTTCTTCCAATGTAGCATTTTCCTTCTTTACTATTGCATTTGGTTTTTTTATGTTGCATTACAAGATAATTGTATTGCATTACATAGTGCAGTGGTGTTGAACTAAATACAATATTATCAATTCCACTATGGTACGATACGCGGGACCCTGGTGCCACGTGGATAGATGACGTGGCATGTGATACATGGGCAGTTGACGTGGCATGTGACATGTTGGCAGCTGGCATGGAAAGTTCATGTGGGCCCCACTATCATGACTTGGAAGCTAGGCTATGACTTATGCTTAAGGTAACGCTGCATATTGTTGCATTACTTGCGAATACTATTGCAATATGGTTATTAGGCAATACATTCTTTCCATAGCAATAGATGGGCAAAAGCATTGCCTAAGAGAGCTACAACAACGATCGTGAATGCCACACCCCTCTGGTGTTGCCTATTTGAAAAACGGCTTAAGGCAATGCTTTTTCGATCTACGGCCACATAAAACTAATGTTGAATATGCTCACTTTTGTAGTAATATATAAATATATGTATATTAATATAATATTTTGTTGGTAAGTTAGTGCGGGAAAATATCGTCCATTAGTGTCCGCTTGTGGTTAGCTAAGCTCGCCTATAGTGAAGATTTAAGGAGCAACGCAGATGAGAACTCTTAAATTTAATATGGAATATTTATTTTATACATAGTTAATTATGACTGATAATTATATGTATGTACTATTGAATGAACGTTCGTGTAGTTAGAAACACCGATACGCTAATAAGCATTGATTACCGTAATGCTTGCACATAGCTTATAACATTAATTGATGGTATTGTTATTGGTTGTTATCAATGTTCTTATGTGTTTAGTTTTTGTTTGGATGTAGTCACACACCTATAACATAGAAGTTATGGCATTATAGAGGTGATTACTCAAGTCTCTATTTCATATAAATGGTATTTATATTATTTTAATATAAAAATAATGACCAAAAATGAAGTTTTGAATTTGGAATTGAAAATAGTTTGGAAATGAAATTAAAGTATATATGAACAATTTTTTAAAAAAATGGAAACATATATGAAAACAATTTTAACTATTTATGGCATGTACAAGCTCGAAATTGATTTTGAATAACTTATTTCGAAATTGAAGTTGAGTTAGGTATATAAAAAATGGTTTAAATTCAAACAGAATACTCCGACAGTCTTATATAATATTTAATTTGATTTCTGCAAAGTTTGAAGTTCATCGGATTAATTTTTAAGTAATAATATTATTTTATTGATATAATAATATTATAATATTCAGTTTTGAATTTAAATTGAATTTGAAGTTAAATTTTGGAAATATTAGTTTCAAATGAGTTTATACATGTTTATAAAGGTTTGTAATCATGTTTGAAGAAAAACGGATGAATTTTAATTATAAGTCATAATATGGTCTAAATAGGACAAGTCATGCTACGATAGTTTGCGAATTTCGACAATAAACTTTAAACACTTATAACTAATGAAATTTAAATCAGACTGATGTGAAAAGGAAAAAATTTTCTTTCTAATAACAATAATTTTCAAATAGAAAACGAATTTTGAATTTCAAGTTGTGTTTATGTCTGTTCTAAAAGAGAATCGCGGTTTTGCAGTTCGATGACCGTAATTGGAAATCGAATAAAAAGACTTTATAAAAATTATTAAAAATACGTACAAAAATTACGATAAATCATAATTAATTATTTAAAAGTGATTTGAATTGAAGACATTAAATTTTAGATAATTTAAAAGCGATTTTGATTAAACTAGCTATTTAGTAACGCTTTTCCAACGTTTTCTAAAAATAATATTTTGAAGTTTTAAATTTATTCATTTCTTTTCTAATCTCGAAGAATTTTTTAAAATGATTTATAAAGAAGTTTTGGAAAATTATAACACACGAACATATTAGTTTAAGTAAAGATCTAATTTATCTTAAAAAAGGATTTTCCTATTATTAATAAAGTTGAAAATGGCTGAGATCTTTGAATGTCGATATTTATTCCGTAATTAAATTTGTACTATTTGGGGAATTTAAAAGGAAGATTTATCATTATTCTGCTTATAGTATCGGTTAAGTACGGGGATTGATAGCGAGCATAAGTTGATATAGTTTTCATCCAGTTCCTATGTTTTATGGTTTTGGTTTAATCTTTTGATTAAAGATAAAGGTTTTCAAATTATGTTTGTATAGAAATAATATTTGGATATTGATATGAAATTCCATTACTAGACATAAACTATTTGGGGAATCGAAAAGATATTTATATTGTTATTCTATATATAGTATTCGCTAATTATGAGAATTAGTATCGAATATAAGCTGATATAATTTATGTTTAAATCTTATATTCAATATCAATTGGTTCTGGTTTAACTTGATCTATGGATTAAGAGATACGTTTAAATTTGTAAATTTTTTGAATAAATCTTTAATTAAGAATTAAAAGGGATTACGAGATTTAATGGAACTTTGGGTTAAAGGATTTAAAGGGATGAACCTATGATTTTGAATTTTGAAGAAAAAGGTTTTTATTAAAGGATAGGAAGGTAAAGGAAGATTTTGATTAACCAAGTTAAGTGAAATGGAGACTTGATTAGGATCCGAGGTAATCCATTATAACGACCCAGATTTTTAAGCGTTAAATTTGGAACATTTAAATTATTTTAAATATTGAATCGGCAATATAAGTGGATTTTTATATAGAATTTATTTAATTAAACGAGGTTTGAATGTATATGTTTATAGTTTTAAAATGAACTAGTAACGGCATGGTAGTTCGTAGTTTTATGATTTGAACTTTAAGTGAATATACATGGTCCGTTACAAGTTGGAATTCTTTGAAACAAGAAACATTGGAATCTATATAACTATAATTTTCTAATGAAAGTGAAAAATCAAGATTTTGCCTTGTAGATTGTAAGTTATATCAAAATCAAATTTTTAGAAAGTCGCTATAGAATCGTTTATAAACCATAACAATTTATTTAATAAATAAAAAAGGTTTTTAATATAATTAAATTAAACTTCGTTTTAACTTGAAATTGAAATGTTAAATATAAATCCGCATTTTGTTTATTTCTAAAGTTGAATTCTGTTTATATATATACAGTAATAATAATAATTTATTATTATTTAATTGAATTATTTTATAATTGATTTATATTATATCAATTTATTATGGAATTTAATAATATCCAATTTTCAAATGACCTCCATTTTCGATAAAACTAATTTTATTAAATCTGTAATGGTTAATTGTTGTAAGATTTCAGGTTTCGCATCAATTTGATTTGTTTTGTGACCATTGGCAATTTAAACGCATATTATTTAATCATTTGAAATTAAAAAGAAAGTTTTACAAACAGATTCAGAATTTGACGAAACCAGTTCCATCATGTCCGGAATATTTAGTTATTGCAGGATTACAAGTTTCTCTACGATCGGAGCTCATATGGGCTCATTTGAGCGTGTTCATTCATGCGCAAGTATCACATAAATATGTGTGTGTGTGTATATATATATATTTATATAGTATACCCTTATCTAACCATATTAATTAAGGCCGACCTACCCTATGTAAACAGCCAACTTAAGTTTGAAAATGTGCAAACAAAGTAATTTGTACAAGCCGACCTACCCTATAATTCTACAGTTATCCTTCATGCATGCCTGCCAAACTTCTTCACCTAATAAATACATGACCAATGCCTTCATTTCTTTCTTTCTCTTCGGGAAATTAAGCCAGGCTTTTTAATGGATTTCTAAAATTCAAATAAAACTAAATTCTCCATGAAAAAAAATCCGAAACTAATATATTTGAAATCCGTAAACCAAGAGCATCAACTCTATATTGTTATTATAGAGTACGAAGGTATTATATTCCTTGCCAGTTTAGCGCATTAGACCTAGGGTTCAAAATACTGCATATTAGTGAAGAATTACTGGATTCTAAGTTCATTTTTGGGTTGAAGGTATGAAGTAGCATGTTGTGTAAGATTTCTGCAAAAGTTTATGCGTATATTGATCGCACGTTTACTATGCTAATCATAGAGGAGCTCAACTTTGCATCGGCAAGAATGGTGCAAGTTGTTCGAATCTGGGTGGAGGAGAGAGGGGTCGGAGAGTAGTTTGTGATTTTTGTTCGATTTTTAGTGGCTTAGGGAAGAAGAATGTGGGATTCAAAGAATCAGTAATGGCAACACAACATTGGAGCTTGCATTCGAAATTGTAAAGATGGAGGAGAAGTTGTAGTAACGGGTGGGTCTGGTATTGGGCCGGGTTAAAAGGGTGAGGCATAAATTGAAATATAATTAAGTTTAATTTAATATTAAATAGTGTATTAATGTGTAAATATAATATCTTGCTCATACGATGTCAGATTGACGAACCAACTTTCATGTTGGAATCGTGTGGACGTAGGCTGCACTATGAAGCTGGTTTGGAGCGTTTTGGAGCTCGCTGCAATTTATGGCAAAATAAAATGCTTGATCAGAATTATCGGAAATAAATTGTTTGTTAATGACCAAAGTGAGTAACTCACTGACTTTGTCCAGTTTAAAATATTATAAGCATATTTTAATGTTGACAAATGATGATTGAATGTTGTATGTTGATTATTTGGATGAATTGATATATTATTATCAATTGTTGCTATTATATGTATATTATTTATATTGTAAGGTTAATAGTTGGATATTCATGCATATTCTAGCAGATGAGACCCTATGCGCTCTGCATAACAGCGGATGACCTTCTATACTGCGACATCCATCCTTGAAGTGAGGTTGGTATTATTTATGTTGTCTAACATCTGCGGATGCTGGAAAAACATGTTGGAGGGATCCAACTGGATTCCTCAAAACTATTACTGTTTGTTTTCATATATTGTGATATATGCTATGTTAGAAGTTCTATGATAGATTTTGTTGTGTTTGGATATTAAAATAGCAATGGCCCTAAATATTGATATTTAAAATATCACCAGAAAGAATTTTGAGATTATAAAGGAAATGTATTTTTCCAAAAATAGAAACTGAATTACGAATGGGCTAGAATATAATAACAAACTTTTAATAATAAAAACAAGTACTTTAATTTATAAGTGAAGTGGAATATGTAACACCCCGCATTTTATGATAATTTAATAATTAAATAATACATATGTATATATATATGCATAAACATAAATATATAAAGGTAATAACCCGGAAATCCGAGCCAATTTAAAAAATTTATTTTGGCAATTTTGATGAATTTTGAATATTTAAAATAATTTATTTTAAATAATAACGACGAGAAATTTAGTTTTAATAGAATTCCAACGTTTATATATTTATATAGATCGTCGTCGTTAGAATAGAAATATTTGTTTTAAATTATAAAAGGAATTGAAAATGGCGCGGTAGTTTGAAAATTTGATTTCAAACTTCAAATGAATGTACCGGGTGCAAAATAAAAGGATTTTAGCGAAACCAATAATATTTGAATCTAGTTGAGAATATCTTTCCAACAAATCCGAAAAATCAAAATTTCATACAGGGAATCAAAAGATATGTCCAGATGAAAATTCAGGATAGTCACTATGGAATTCTATCCCTAAAAAATGGAAATTTTGCAAACGACCTCGGTTTTCGACGAAACCACTTTTGTTGGATCCGGGATGTCAAATTATTGCTAGGTTTCAAAATTCGTAATTTTTTGAATCAATATGTGAGCGTGGCAAAGGAAAACGCGTTTGACTAGTTTCAGTTGATTTTAATCGAATGGAAAATGGCCATTTTTCAAACAATCTCAGAATTTGACGAAATTAGTTTTATTAAGTCCGTATCATCAATATGAAGCTAGAAAATATTTTTAGGGAATTTTTAAAGTCCGTATGTGGCCCCGGTAAATTGAAATGTGCGTTTAAATTCAATATATGGAGTTATATTTGGATTTTGACGAAAACTGATTGAAACGATCGAATCAGCTTGCGATACATATCGCATTGTGTTCAGAATGAGGGTAATTAGCTATGGATGACAGGCGGTGAATCTTGTTTCGAGGTCAACATAAAAGGGTACCTTTTTGAAATAATTAAATAACTAAATAATATATAAAATAAACATCTCACCCTCTCCTATATCCCCTCACCCCCCCGGTCTATTTTTAGAAATGAGTGAAATAAAAAAAGGGAAAAGAAAGGAGGGAGGAGTCGCCGCTCCTCCAAACAGCGCGCCGCCTCCGCCAGGGCAAGGCCCCCCTTGATCCAGCGCCGTCGCTCGATTCCCTCTCCCCCCCCCATCTTTCCTCTTGCGTCAGCTCAACCCTAACCGCTCCTCTGACCAAGACGGCCACCACACCCCTCTTCAGCCCGAAATCGAAGCCGCCACAACCGCATGGCCGATGCACAGCACCTCCCAATCCCCGACGAACCCTAGTAACCCTTCTCCTTGTAGGAACCGTGAGTTTTTTCTTACTTCTATTTTATTTTCAATTTTGTTATGTATAACCATGATTAAAAATCTGATTTTCGTGAATAAAAATATCCCTTGTTTTATAAAAATAAAGGTCAGATCTTTAAATGTGATAATAGCGAAGAAAGGTTGGATTTTTAATGAAGTAAAGATTTCATTTATAGTGATGACATAAAAATTCAATCTTTATATTAGAAGTAGATATAAAAATATAATTTTTATATAGAGAATAGCGTGATAAAAATATAAACTTTATTATATGAACACCGTTGTAAAAATAGAATTTTTATCTATATAGTAGTGGTATAAAAATAGAATTTTTATCTATATAGTAGCCGTATAAAAATAGAATTTTTATCTATATAGTAGCGGTATAAAAATAGAATTTTTATCTATATAGTAGCAGTATAAAAACAGAATTTTTATCTATATAGTAGCGGTATAAAAATAGATTTTTTATTTATATAGTAGCAGTATAAAAATGTGATTTTTATATACATGGCAACAATATAAAAATGTGATTTTTATATATGTGGTGGCTACGGACAGTGAAATTGATAAAAGGCGAGCACGACGAAGATTTCTACATAAGAAGAGTCGTGGCATTTGGTTTAGCTAGTCGGTGAGAACTTCTCACTTTAAATCTTGTTTTTCTAGTTAAAAAATATATACTAAGATGCAGACGGTGCTTAGCAGCACCCGACACCCGTCGTCCACAGATCATGGACGACTTGTATGCTTGTTTGATGTGTTGTGAAGTTTGTTTGTGATGTTGATGTGAAATGGATAAATAAACATTCATGTGTTGAAATAAATTAATTATCATTAAAAATATAATTTTTAAAGTGAATGCGAATAAATAAATATTCATTTACAAACCAGACGGTTTGTTTATGTACACCTATTTGAAGGATATTGATTGGGACGATAAATTTTACACATCGTCCAACTGCACAAATAATATTCAGTGTTTGTGGATTAAAACCCCACATGGGTGTTGGGATGATATTTGGCGTACACTAATCTCAATTATTTAGTTGTATGTCGATCGATTGTTCGATGGATTGTGTAAGCATTAATTATTTATATTTAATGCTTATGCAGTTGTGTGGTGCACTTTGGATGATGGTTGATTATTTATCGTTGCTATTATATACATGTGTTTTATGGAATCCATATAATTATCAATATATGATAATTGATTGGGCCTCATTCCAATTTGGAAAATAAAGAATATTATAAAATAAAGATTCATGTGTTGACAGTACTCATGTGTTGAGAATAGTCATGTGTTGAAAGAAATAAATATTCATGTGTTGAGTAAAATATTTTAACAATAAAATTTACATCTTTATCATATATAAAATTAGAAACTAACTGGAAAATAGATAAGATGAGTGGTCTCCGGGGTATTGATCTGATGTTGGTTTCGGCCTTCGGGGTTAATACTTAGGGAATCGTTCTCTTACTAATTTACGGTTGGAGTCTGATTAAAAATTAAATGATAGAAATCATAATTTTATAAAATATATTAAACAACAAAAATAGTCATGTGTTGACAGTACTCATGTGTTGAGATTAGTCATGTGTTAAAAGAAATATTGATTCATGTGTTGAATAGAATAAATATTCATTTGTTGAGCAGAATAACGAAGTTATTGAAAAATATAAAGCCGTGTTGATTAGAGATGCGCTATTTTGATGCGAACGATATTTATATCGATTATATTCGTTTTTATAATGATTATAGAAAAGGAAATGATTTCAAAATACAATGTTTTGAAAATATTGTCATTTGTATATCGATGATTTGGAATATTCAATTTTGATTTGAAATTGAATATGAAGTTGAAATCGTTTCAAAAACGAATTTAAAACGATTTATAAAATACGTTTTAAAAGGATATCGACGAAATATATGTATATATATATATATATATATTATATATATAATGGCCTGAAAAGAACGCGTCGCGCTGTGGCAGTTCGTGAATTTCGACCATTGACTTCGAATGGACATTACGGGAGATCCGACCGTCGGATTCTCCTGAAACCGGAACCGTTGGGTTTGTAACGAAAAGAGCTTTCCAATATATATTAGAAATTTGAAATCTAACAGTTGGATTTGGAATTATGTCCAAATCAAATTTGGAAAAGGTCGTTGTAAGTGCAATTCGATGGCCGTTGATGGAAATCGACTGTACGGCCTTGATAAAATTATTAAAAATATTAATAATTTGTGTAAAATAATAATATATGAATTGGAAAGAAATGGGATGAAAAATTCCACATTTGAATGGATGAAAATAGATTTTATCGAAATGAACTACTTTTGAACTAGAATTATAATCCAATATTTTTAAATAAAATTGGATTTGAAGTGATTTTAAAAATAACCAGAATTTCCAATATATGAATTGGAGTGGATTTGAATCGAAATCATCTTTGGAATATTTCGACGTTGGATTTCGTGATTATACAGATATGGTTATGGAAATTTGAAAGATATATTTGTATCGTTATTTCCAATACGATATTTGTTGATTTCAGAATTTGATATTGAATATAAGCCGATATATTTCCTATTCAGAGCCTTGCATTTGATATCAAATTGGATTTTGGGTTTGTCGTGAATGGTGTCTTCATTAACACTGTTCTTGAATCCAGTTGGGAAAAGATTAAATCTTTTTATTTAGATTTAATGAAGTATACCAATTAAATAATATTATTTGGAATTGAATTTAAATTGGTTTTTGGGTTTATCATGAGCGATGTTTTGAATAACACCTGTTCTTTAACCCGATCAACAATGGGAAAGTGACTTTAGGTTTACCGTGAATCGTATTTTAGATGACATTGGTTCTTTAACCCAGTTAAAGACAGGATATTGATTTTTGAGAAGATTAAAACTAAGTGGAGTTTTAATGAATTTGTAATTAGATTGAAATGTGAATTGATAATTTAAATTATCAAATTTGGAAAGTGATCAAGAATGGAGTATCACCAGTTTTGCTCCAAAGCGATAGTTAAATCTTTAATTAGATTTGAACATGAAATGGTAATTAATTTCACCGATAACACCATGGTGTTAGATATGGAGTATTACCCGTTTTGTTTCATGGGATGAATAGGTTGGGATTAGGAAATAAAATAAATAATTACTTCGGTGTGGTTTGCTAATCCCGACTAGTTTGAAAAACCATAATTTGGTTTGAAATGACATTCAAAGGAAGATTAAAGAATAAATTTTAAAGAATTTATCTTTGATAAAATTAATGGGAACCTTTCCCTAAGAATATGAAATTTAGAAACTAGGTGTAGATTAGCTAAGAAGAATGGTTTCCTGGGTATTGATCTGATGTTGGTTTCGGCCTTCGGGGTTAATATTTTGGGAATTGCTCTCTTACTAATTTACGATTAGTGACTGATGGATTGGAATGAGTCGTATGTTATGTTTTCTGGCACTTGTTTATTATATACGCGAGTTATTCGGAAAGGCCGGGTCTATACCCAATCTGAATAACTGTTTCGACGATAAGTCGAAGATGAAGACGATGGTCGAAGACCGGAGGTCTTCACATCGTTCGGATAATTACGGATGATCTTGATTGGGCTGTACACCCAAGAAGATGGAAATAGTTAGTGATCATCCAGACATATTTGGAGATCGATGGATATGCGAGGAAAGTGCCTTCGGTTTCGTTCAGACCCAGAACAAACTTGTAAATGGATTGTGTGTCTGACATTGGATTTTATTCTGTGTTGATTGATTTCTATTAAATATATATCTGTTTGGCGGCGGAGAATTTATTCTCTTGCTTAACGCTCTTCTTTGAGACGTACGAGCTCAGAGGTTATATACCGATAGGTATCAGTCACATGGCATGAATTGTCTGTATGGCATGCTGAGATGCAGTGATCAAGGCTTCTGTTGAAAAGCAGAGTCTTGTGGTTGATGATCAAAGCATGGTCTACGTGGCATAGCTTTGTGTACAACGTGAATTCACGAGCCTCACACCTCGGTATGAGTTAAAAACGGGATAGGGACCGCTGGGAGAACACGACGTTTCTTTCTAGTTATGGGTGGTGTTAGTGTTTTACTAGCCCTGACATCGTTGATTATTATACCTATGTGGATGTTGAATTGCGAGGCACCTCTATTATAGGTCTGTAACGACCGGGAAACATGAGTTTAGGAATTGCCAATCCTCAAACGTAAGAGAGGACCGGCCCAGCCGATTCCAAGGGTTACCCAGAGTGTGTAGTCCTAGGACATTTACTAGAGTGTCTCGAAGCGGCGAGGATCTTGCCCCTTGCCACGACTCATGACGGAAATCCAATTTCCAATACGAGATATTTCGGTTTTATTTGTATAGCCTAGTATTGGCGACATGATAGATGGTACCCATGCCGCCTATGATTGATATTTATGATTGAAATTGTTTTGACACTATACACTTATAATAGTATCAAATGATTTGTTTTAAACGTACCAAGCATGTTTGGCTATTATAAGGGAAAACCGTATCCTCTGGCTTGCGTTGCATTGTGTGACGGGACCTGGGTCTTATAATAGCTTCATTTTTCGAAAAAGCATTGCGTTGTTTATTCTATGCTCTGGTGTTCTTGGGAGGAAACCCGTTCCGTGTTACACGGCGTGGTCCCTTGAATTACTCTCTTTTAAAAGTTTTAAATAACTGTTTTAGTTCTCACACCAGTCACATGACTGACCTGGAGTTTATTGTTTTAACCTAAACTCTGGGTGCCCTTATTTTCGATACATGCGGCTAGTAGTTTTGGTTTTGCAGATTTATATTCACAGGATCCTGATTTATAGCTGGAACGATGCTCGAAAAGCTCCTTATCTGTGTATTATTTTCAGTTGCGTTTTGTATTGTTTTTCCGCTGCTATGTAATTTAAATCTTTGATATTTTCTGTGTAATATTTATTCATACTCTGTATATTCTTGTATTCTGATGGAATTGTTGTAATAAACAATGAAATGTTCTTCTGTTTGTGTTCCGATTCGTCTTGTCCTCAAAGCAATCTGGGCTTTCCTTACTGGGGAAGTTACGAGTTACTACATTTGGTATCAGAGCTTTGGTTTACAGAGCTCTAGAACAAGACACATTAGAACCGAATGAAAGAATTAATCAGATATTGGATTAGCAATATCCAATTAGAATGACTCGTTAGAGATAGGATCAGTAGTGTCGAAAACAATTTTTTTTTGAAAATTTAAACCCTTTTGTACGTATTTGAATATTTTATTTGTATTGAATTTGGACAATCGAATATATAAAGATTTTGCATATACGCGTCATGAACGTATATTCGAAGTTTTAATATACTAGATAGATATAGAATCACACTCTAGTCGCCTGGAGATGATTCTAATGATTGATGCATCGTCATCAGAGTTGATGTTCGAGTGCCGAAGGTGGGATATCTATATATTTCCATTTGACTGGTGTGAGAACCAAAACTAGATAGGATTATTTGTTGTGATTTGACATCAAAAACATGATTTTCAGTATATATATCAAATTATGAATTTGAAACGATAATCAACTAATTGATTGATGGTTGTGTTGTTTGATTATTGATTTAAAATGTTGAACCATTTAGCTTAATGGAACTAAATATTTAACTGTATTGAAAAATGATTACAAATGCATGCATATACATGTACTTACATTGAACAGGTCATAGCAAGGAGGCTAGAGCAGAAGAATAAAATTGTTTGCCAGACAAATAGGCACATGTTTACAAATTTATTGGGTTTGGATGATTTTATGAGCCGATTGGCCAGCCGCTTGGTTGTTTCTTTTTCTTTTTGGATTGATGAGGGCCATGGGAGGCTATTTGAAATATCCCAAAGTCCCCGGTGCAGGGGAGGTTATGGTGAAATTTTTCGAAAATTTAGGGTGTTAGCCAAATTTTTGAAAAATTTGAAAAGTTCTTAGAAAGTGAAAAGTTGAAGAACTTAAGCCGTAATGAAAATAATGAAAGTTGAGTTGATGATTAAACAACTTTCAGCTTCGTTCCTTTTCGAGGATGAAAAGTTTTAAGTGGGGGAGATTGTAATAACCCGGAAATCCGAGCCAATTTAAAAATTTTATTTTGGCAATTTTGTTGAATTTTGAATATTTAAAATGATTTATTTTAAATAATAACGACGATAAAATTAGTTTTAATAGAATTCAAACGTATATATTTATAAAGATCGTCGTTAGAATACAAATATTTATTTTAAATTATAAAAGGAATTGAAAATGGCGCGGTAGTTTGAAAATTCGATTTCAAACTTCAAACGAATGTACCGAGTGCAAAATAAATTGGACTTTTGCGAAACCAAAAATATTTGAATCTAATTGAGAATATCTTTCCAACGAATCCGAAAAATCAAAATTTCATAGTGGGAATCAAAAGATATGTACAGTTGAAAATTCAGGATAGTCGCTATGGAATTCTGGCCCTTAAAAATGGAAATTTTGCAAACGACCTTGGTTTTCGACGAAACCGCTTTTGTTGGATCCGGGATGTCAAATTATTGCTAGGTTTCAAAATTCTTAATTTTTCGAATCAATATGTGAGCGTGGCAAAGGAAAACGTGTTTGACCAGTTTTAGTTGATTTTAATCGACTGGAAAATGACCATTTTTCAAAGGATCTTAGAATTTGAAAAAATTACTTTTGTTAAGACCGTATCATTAATATGAAGCTAGAAAATATTTTTTGGGAATTTTTAAAGTCCGTATGTGGCCCCGATAAATTGAAATGTGCGTTCAAATTCAATATATGGAGTTATATTTGGATTTTAACGAAAACTGATTGAAACGATCGAATCTGCTTGCGATACATATCCCATTGTGTTCGAAATAGGGGTAGTTAGCTATGGACGACAGGAGGTGAGTCTTGTTTCGAGGTCAAAATAAAAGGGTACCTTTTTGAAATAATTAAATAATATATAAAATAAATACCTCACCCTCTCCTATATCCCCTCAGCCCCCACCCTGGTCCATTTTCAGAATCGAGTGAAATAAAAAAAGGGAAAAGAAGAGGAGGGAGGAGCCGCCGCTCCTCTGAACAGCGCACCGCCGCCGCCAGGGCAAGGCCCACCCTCGATCCAGCGCCGACGCTCGATTCCCTCTCCCCCCTCCTTCCTCTAGCGTCAGCTCAACCCTAGCCGCTCCTCTGACCAAGACGACCACCGCACCCATCTTCAGCCCGAAATCGAAGCCGCCACAACCCCCTGGCCGACGCACAGCACCTACCAACCCCCGACGAACCCTAGCAACCCTTCTCCTTCTAGGAACCGTGAATTTTTTTCTTACTTCTATTTTATTTTCAGTTTTGTTATGTATAACCGTGATTAAAAATCTGATTTTCATGAATAAAAATATCCCTTGTTTTATAAAAAAAAGGTCAAATCTTTAAATGTGATAATAGCGAAGAAAGGTTGGATTTTTAATGAAGTAAAGATTTGATTTATAGTGATGATATAAAAATTCAATCTTTATATTAGAAGTAGATATAAAAATATAATTTTTATATAGAGAATAGTATGATAAAAATATAATCTTTATTATATGAACACCGTTGTAAAAATAGGAATTTTTATCTATATAGTAGCGGTATAAAAATAGAATTTTTATCTATATAGTAGCGGTATAAAAATAGAATTTTTATCTATATAGTAGCGGTATAAAAATAGAATTTTAATCTATATAGTAGCGGTATAAAAATAGAATTTTTATCTATATAGTAGTGGTATAAAAATAGAAACTTTATCTATATAGTAGCGGTATAAAAATAGAATTTTTATCTATATAATAGCAGTATAAAAATGTGATTTTTATATACATGGCAACAATATAAAAATGTGATTTTTATATATGTAGTGGCTACGGACAATGAAATTGATAAAAGGGGAGCATGACGAAGATTTCTACATAAGAAGAGTCGTGGCGTTTGGTTTAACTAGTCGGTGAAAACTTGTCACTTTAAATCTTGTTTTTCTAGTTAAAAATATATACTATGTTGCAGACGATGCTTAGCAGCACCCGACACCCGTCGTCCACAGACCATGGACGACTTGTATGCTTGTTTGATGTGTTGTGAAGTTTGTTTGTGATGTTGATGTGAAATGGATAAATAAACATTCATGTGTTGAAATAAATTAATCATCGTTAAAAATATAATTTTTAACGTGAATGCGAATAAATAAATATTCATTTACAAACAGGACGGTTTGTTTATGTGCACCTATTTGAAGGATATTGATTGGGACGATAAATTTTACACATCGCCCAACTGCACAAATAATATTCAGTGTTTGTGGATTGAAACCCCACACGGGTGTTGGGATGATATTTGGCGTACACTAATCCCAATTATTTAGTTGTATGTCGATCGATTGGTCGACAGACTGTGTAAGCGTTAATTATTTATATTTAATGCTTATGCAGTTGTGTGGTGCACTTTGGATGATGGTTGATTATTTATCGTTGCTATTATATACAAATGTTGTATGGAATCCATATAATTAACATTATATGGTAATTGATTGGGCCTCATTCCAATTTGGAAAATAAAGAATATTATAAAATAAAGATTCATGTGTTGACAGTACTCATGTGTTGAGAATAGTCATGTGTTGAAAGAAATAAATATTCATGTGTTGCGTAAAATATTTTAATAATAAAATTTACATCTTTATCATATATAAAATTAGAAACTAACTGGAAAATAGATAAGATGAGCGGTCTCCTGGGTATTGATCTGATGTTGGTTTCGGCCTTCGGGGTTAATACTTAGGGAATCGTTCTCTTACTAATTTACGGTTGGAGTCTGATTAAAAATTAAATGATAGAAATCATAATTTTATAAAATATATTAAATAACAAAAATAGTCATGTGTTGACAGTACTCATGTGCTGAGATTAGTCATGTGTTGAAAGAAATATAGATTCA
Source organism: Allium sativum (assembly GCA_030737875.1). Lineage (NCBI taxonomy): Eukaryota > Viridiplantae > Streptophyta > Magnoliopsida > Asparagales > Amaryllidaceae > Allium > Allium sativum. Next base: position 558,838,364 of record CM060910.1, read on the forward strand.
TGTGTTGAATAGAATAAATATTCATTTGTTGAATAGAATAACGAAGTTATTGAAAAATATAAAGCCGTGTTGATTAGAGATGCGCTATTTTGACGCCAACGATATTTATATCGATTATATTCGTTTTTATAATGATTATAGAAAAGGAAGTGATTTCAAAATATAATGTTTTGAAAATATTGTCATTTGTATATCGATGATGTGGAATATTCAATTTTGATTTGAAATTGAATATGAAATTGAAATCGTTTCGAAATCGAATTTGAAACGATTTATAAAATACGTTTTAAAAGGAAATCGACGAAATATGTATATATATTAATTATATATATAATGGCCTGAATAGAACGCGCCGCGCTGCGGCAGTTCGTGAATTTCGACCATTGACTCCGAGTGGACATTACTGGAGATCCGACCGTCGGATTCTCTTGAAACTAGAACCGTTGGGTTCGTATCGAAAAGATCTTTCTAATGAATATTAGAAATTTGAAATATAATGGTTGGATTTGGAATTATGACCAAATCAAATTTGGAAAAGGTCGCTGTAAGTGCAGTTCGATGGTCGTTGATGGAAATCGACCGTACGGGCCTTGATAAAATTATTAAAAATATTAATAATTTGTGTAAAATTATAATATATGAATTGGAAAGAACTAGGATGAAAAATTCCACATTTGAAAGCATAAAAATAGATTTTATCAAAATGAACTAGTTTTGAACTAGAATTATAATCCAATATTTTTAAATAAATAAAATTGGATTTGAAGTGATTTTAAAAATAACCAGAATTTCCAATATATTAATTGGAGTGGATTTGAATCGAAATCATCTTCGGAATATTTAGACGTTGGATTTCGTGATTATACAGATATGGTTATGGAAATTTGAAAGATATATTTATATCGTTATTTCCAATACGATATTTGTTGATTTCAGAATTTGATATTGAATATAAGCCAATATATTTCCTATTCAGAGCCTTGCATTTGATATCAAATTGGATTTTGGGTTTGTCGTGAATGGTGTCTTCATTAACACTGTTCTTGAATCCAGTTAAGAAAAGATTAAATCTTTTTATTTAGATTTAATGAAGTATACCAATTAAATAATATTAGTTGGAATTGAATTTAAATAGGTTTTTGGGTTTATCGTGAGCAGTGTTTTGAATAACACCTGTTCTTTAACCCGATCAACAGTGGGAAAGTGATTTTGGGTTTACCGTGAATCGTGTTTTAGATGACATCGGTTCTTTAACCTAGTTAAAGACAGGATATTGATTTTTGAGAAGATTAAAACTAAGTGGAGTTTTAATGAATCTGTAATTAGATTGAAATGTGAATTGATAATTTAAATTATCAAATTTGGAAAGTGATCGAGAATGGAGTATCACCAGCTTTGCTCCAAAGCAATAGTTAAATCTTTAATTAGATTTGAATGTGAAATGGTAATTAATTTTACCGATAACACCGTGGTGTTAGATATGGAGTATTACCAGTTTTGCTTCATGGGATGAATAGGTTGGGATTGGGAAATAAAATAAATAATTACTTCGGTGTGGTTCGCTAATCCCGACTAGTTTGGAAAACCATAATTTGGTTTGAAATGACATCCAAAGGAAGATTAAAGAATAAATTTTAAAGAATTTATCTTTGATAAAATTAATGGGAACCTAAGAATATGAAATTTAGAAACTAGTTGTGGGTTAGCTAAGAAGAATGGTTTCCTTGGTATTGATCTGATGTTGGTTTCGGCCTTCGGGGTTAATATTTGGGGAATTGCTCTCTTACTAATTTACGGTTAGTGACTGATGGATTGGAATGAGGCATATGTTGTGTTTTCTGGCATTTGTTTATTATATACGCGAGTAATTCGGAAAAGCCGGGTCTATACCCATTCTAAATAACTGTTTCGACGATAAGTCGAAGATGAAGACGGTGGTCAAGACCGGAGGTCTTCACATCGTTTGGATAATTACTGATAATCTTGATTGGGTTGTACACCCAAGAAGATGGAAATAGTTAGTGGTCTCCTAGACGTATTTGGAGATCGATGGATATGAGAGGAAAGTGCCTCCGATTTCGTTCAGACCTAGAACAAACTTGTAAATGGATTGTGTGTCTGACATTGGATTTTATTCTATGTTGATTGATTTCTATTAAATATATATCTATTTGGCGGCGGAGAATTTATTCTCTTGGTTAACGCCCTTCTCTGAGACGTACGAGCTCAGAGGTTATATCAATAGGTATCAGTCGCATGGCATGAATTGCCTATGTGGCACGCTGAGATGCAGTGATCAAGGCTTCTGTTGAAAAGAAGAGTCTTGTGGTTGATGATCAAAGCACGACCTACATGACATAGCTTTGTGTATAACGTGAATTCGCGAGCCTCACACCTCGGTATGAGTTAAAAATGGGATACGGACCGCTGGGAGAACACAACGTTTCTTTCTATTTATGGGTGGTGTCAGTGTTTTACTAGCCCTGACATCATTGATTATTATACCTATGTGGATGTTGGATTGCGAGGCGCCTCGATTATATGTCTGTAAGTACCGGGAAACGTGTGTTCAGAAATTGCCAATCCTCAAACGTAAGAGAGGACCGGCCCAGCCGATTCCAAGGGTTACCCAGAGTGTGTAGTCCTGGGACATTTACTAGAGTGTCTCGAAGCGGTGAGGATCTTGCCCCTTGCCTCGACTCATGATGGAAATCCAATTTCCAATACGATATATTTCGGTTTTATTTGTAGAGCCTAGTATTGGCGACATGATAGATGGTACCCATGCCGCCTATGATTGATATTTATGATTGAAATTGTTTTGAAACTATAAACTTATAATAGAATCAAATCATTTGTTCTAAACGTACCAAACATGTTTGGCTATTATAAGGGAAAACCCTATCCTCCAGCTTCCATTGCTTTGTGTGATGGGACCTGGGTCTTATAATAGCTTCATTTTTCGAAAAAGCATTGCGTTGTTTATTCTATGCACTGGTGTTCTTGGGAGGAAACCCGTTCCGTGTTATACGGCGTGGTTCCTTGAATTACTCTCTTTTAAAGTAAAGTTTTAAATAACTGTTTTAGTTCTCACACCAGTCACATGACTGACCTGGAGTTTATTGGTTTAACCTAAACTCTGGGTGCCCTTATTTTCGACACTGGCAGCTAGTAGTTTTGGTTTTGCAGATTTATATTCACAGGATCCTGATTTACAGCTGGAACGATGCTCAGAAAGCTCTGTATCCGTGTATTACTTTAAGTTGTGTTTTGTATTGTTTTTCCGCTACTATGTAATTTAAATCTCTGATATTTTCTGTGTTATATTTATTCATACTCTATATATTCTTGTATTCTGATGGAATTGTTGTAATAAACAATGAAATGTTCTTCTGTTTGTGTTTCGATTCGTCTTGTCCTCAAAGCAATCCGGGCTTTCCTTACCGGGGAAGTTACGGGTTACTACAATAAATAAAGATAATATGTGATTGCATGTAATAAATACATGCACTGAAAAAGAAGAAAAGATTAATGCAAATAAAAATGTAATGCATGCATTAAAAGAAAGAAATCTTGGTTGCATGCAGTGTAAATATGTTGCATGCAATGATTTACAAATATTATGCATTAATAATAAAAGAGAAATAAAAGAAAAATATTCATGCTGCGGGTTAAATGAGATATTGTAACAAACATGAAAAGAGAAGTAAGAAGAGAACTATAATTACCATTGTTCTAAGTCTTGTTAACAATAGCCTTAGTAGCCTAGTTGGTTAGAGCATATGGCTTGCATATAAGAAGTACAAAGTTCGATCCCCATCGGCGTCATATTTTTGTTTTAAGGGAACAGCTAAATTAACACATGTTCTAAAGAGAAAATACGTATAAACGCATATACAAGGAAAAATATACATATAAGATTTAAAGAAAATATATGCATATACATATGAGAAAATATATGTATATATGTGTAGAATTATATATATACAAGAGTTAAAGTTCAAGATAAGGCTGCAATCAAAGAAATATGGCAAGAATTAAATAACATTACAACATCATTTGAATTTTGAAATCAAAATCAAAGTTAAGCATATATATATATATATATATATATACACACACACACACACGTAAAATGGTCATTAGAAGATTTGTATACGTATAAGAAGATTGCATGTGAATATAACAGTTTAATAAATTCCAGAAATTCAAACATTCGACAATCAAATTTCTGCGCCAAAACATCTCGTAGGACCCATAGGGGGGTCGACACCCCTGTAGGGTGGTCCACACCGGGGTCGACACCCCTGTAGAGTGGGCGACATCTGGGTCGACACCCCTGTAGTGTGGTCGACACCGGGATCGACACTGGGGTCGACAGCCCTGTAGGGGGGTCGACACTGGGATCGACACCCCTCAAGATCCGGCTAGATTACTCTACGAACCCGGACTATTTTCTTAACTAGGTTTAATGATAACTCAGTGTTGCGTGTACGATAATATCCTGAACACCTATAAATAGGCTAATAGAGCCTAGCCTAATTCTCATATTTCTTGGACAACGTCTATACTCTACAATTCTTCTTCCTCCTCAAATCACTTCAGAAAAATAAGATAATTAGTTTAGGAAAATTCTAAATCAAGATCTGGAGGAAAAAAATAAATATTAATAAGAAGGTGTTCAGAATCATATTTGAAGTAAGGTAATTTCTTAGATTTGGTCTATTTCAATTTTCTCCTCTTTCTTCCCTTTTTATTTTAGTAAGAATTGTGGATCCATGGTTGCTAGGTTCTAAATTCAGTTAGGAGGACCATGGAATAATAGATCTGGACAATATTCAGGATTTGGAAAGCAATTTAGGTGAGTGGATTAAGTTATACCATTTTTGATAATGGTATATTATCGTTTAACATTCCCCGTTAATATGCAATGTAAAAATGCTAGAATGATTAAAAGTGTTGAAATGCTAATATGACATGTTGAGATATTAATATGTTGAAATATTAAAATGTTGGAAAATTCATATGTTGAAATGTTTAATGTGCTAAAATGTTCACATGTTGAAATATAAATTTGTTAAAATAAGTGTAGCAATTACTATTGTTCTAATTACATGTTAACTTGTGACATTTATGAACTTGAACCCTTAATTGTTGAAATTGGAATAATTACATGTTAAATTAGAATAATTATATGATATGACGATCACATGTTATTTTGAGATGAAATTAATTACATGTTAGGAAGAACATGCGATATAAAATGGCCTTAATATGATGACATGTAAAATAAAGATTTTAATAAAAATTTGAAAGAATGGACACGTCTAAATTATATAGAAAATTTACAGTAAATACAAAATTGTAACTGCACCTAAGCATGAGGTTAAATTCAACTTGTGGTAGAAGTCTGCCCGGAACCGCCCGGCAAATCCAGCATCCACAAGTTGTTAATTTAATATGAGGAGTCTAGTGCGTAAATAAAGCATGTAACGCTGCTAAGACACGAGGTTATGTCAACTTGTGGAAGAAGTTTGCCCGGAACAGCCCAGCAAATCCAGCATCCACAAGTGGTAGGCATAATGTGAGAAGTCTAGTACATAAGCGTATGTATATGTATATGTATATGTATATGTATATGTATATGTATATGTATGTGTATATGTATACGTATATGTATATGTATATGTATATGTATATAAATGGATAGAGATAGCACTAAATGTGACTAATAGAAATGAATGGAAATGAATAGGGAAATGAATGAAAGATAATCACAATAGTAAAATAAGTGGAATGAACGGGGAATGATAATAACCTATTATAGATAAATTACATTAACAAGAATGTTACATAATAGGTAGGCTTGTCCTAGGGACAAATGGAAATTATAACTTAGGTTATAATAAATGATAAAGAAAATGGAATAACTTATGTAATGAGATAAGTCGTACTTAATTGTAAATTAATTTATTTGTAAGAACTAGAATCTAAAATCTACGGACAAGGACAACATAAGTTATATTTATGGAAAGGAAACTTATAAGTAAACCTTAGTTAAGAGAACTAACTTACTAAATAAATATTGATAAGTGGTAGTGACAGTGTAGGATGGAATTATGATTAAATAAGAAAGAATGAGGCAAACTTATGAAATGAAATAAGTTATATTTAATCATAAAATGAGTGACATGTTAAGCAGAAAACATTGGAATTGAGATATACTCAATTACATATCAAGTAAAATATGTTATTGGACAATGAATAATATAAAGAGATTGTGGATTACTGAGACCCTGGATCACAATATAGAGGATAACATGTTGTGGGCTTATTAATAAGCTTAAATGGGTTAAGTTATACGGATGAAATTAATAAGCAAGAGGAACTTGGTAACTTGATTAAGAAGTCAATGTGAATGAGAATAATCAAGTTAAATGAAAACCAATGAGGTATAGCAAGCACATAATTGAATGATTAGACATATGGTCTAATAATACATCAAACTGAGGCGCTTGGGCTAGTCTGTATGTTTGGGTGTGAATAGCCCAACTGGGTAGATCATAGTGGTGTCATAAGGCACGAGGGGAGCGCACATTCATCCGATTATTATGTCGGCTCCGAAGGACAGAAAGGGGAAGCACGCGACTTCCTGAGACGTGGAAGGTGCTCCTGGTAGTACTCTATAGTGGTGCAGTGTTCGGGCTGAGCTCACAAAGGTTGGGTCTGCGCATAACTACCCGGTGAGTAAGCCTTGACTACAAAAGTAGCTTTGCAGTCAGAAAGCTATATCAAGGTGACACTAGGGTGGTTCGGCGGTCGCCTCAACAGGGAGGCAGAGGTCACGACCAGCAAGGATAGTAGATCTTCGGGTACCCATCATCGGCAGCCAGTGGGACGTGAAAAGACTAGAGCTAAACCCAAGATGCCATCCACCTTTCACTATTGAGGCACAGTGGTTGAGGGTAGAAGCCAACTGGATGTTTAGATTGTTTGTTAGGGGCAAGTCGCTTAGATCTTGTAGTCTTTACTAGTTAAGGGAGGGGCCAAGGTGGGGCCAAAGCCACCTTGAAAAATAGACCTGAAGGATATCTATATTTTGAGGTTCCTAAAGGTGGGCCTGTACAGATATGGAAAAGCTCCCGATCGAGTTCCGTGTTTCTTGTACAACCTTGCCATGGAATTCAGTGCACAATAGAGATTATGTGCGGTTAAGGCATCAAATACGATTGGCAATACATACGTGGGAAGGTTTAGATACATGCATGTCTGTTCTGGGTGGTGTATCGTAGATTTGAGGGCATTACTCTATGATCAAATCTGATTCGATCGAAGGTGGTAGTCCATACGCTTACGTAGCATAGTAATGGCAGATATATGCGGAATGTAACATTGTTATGCAGAGATCCGTACGTCATTTCGTCGTAGGATGAGGGACTGCGTATATTTCTGTTGCAATACAGTGGAGACTGTGTGAGTAGGGTACCATGGGTGTACCTCAATATTGGGGGGTAGCTACATATATATTGTATTAGGTTAATCAACTGGGAAGTAGATGGGTACGACATGTGTGTAAGCCTTGAGTACTGTTAACCCAAGTAATCTGATAAACAAGAAAATGTAACTGAATGGTATATGTAGGATTATCCCAAATGTGTAGTTTAAATCCACTCACTAGAACTTGTGTTCTGATCCCCTAATCATAACATACTCGCAGGTTAGGTTTGTGGCAGAGATATGATAGCTTTTGATACTGGTTAGGTAGTATTATTACTACTGTAAGGCTATATTTTGGTTATACTATATTTTATCCATTCCGCTGTGAAATATTTTCTGAGCTCTGATATATTTTATATCTCTGTCTTTTCTGCAGAATACCAGAGCAACCAACAGGAATTTCGATGGATTAGAATTTTGAAAAGAAAAAAAATCCGGTCTGTCGAAATTCGGGTTGTTACATCTGGAATCAGAGCTTGAGTTTAGGATTCCTGTATAGATAGTGAGTGAACGTATTTGTATTTTTAAACATATATATATATATATACTTAGATCCATAGAGGAACCCACTAAATAGAAAGAGTATATTATGATAAGAAATGGGATGTTTGTACACTAAAGGAATGAATATGGAAAAATCTGAGACCCTTACGTAATTTGGGTAGAAAGTGTACAATATTCTTTGTATGGAAGAAAGGTGGATCCCATAAGTTAGTATTTTGGGTTAATGGATTTGGAGGCAAAACCTTATAAATTGGTAAAGGTTAAAAAGAGAAAAATGGATTAGGAATATGTATAGTTGAGGGAATTGACCTTGTGGGAGTGTCTAGGAAAGCCTAGTCAAGATTGGAAACCCAATTTGATTCTAACCCCATTGTTAACATTTAAGAACTTGAAATTATAAAGGTTTTTGGAAGATGGTTATGCTGTTTCCAAGTTTTAATCTTAAAAAGTATAGTATTAAAATATGCAACGAAGTACATATTGAGTTTTAAAGTAAAATGGGGTATATTTTGGAAATAATGATTTCTTGCGAAAATTTTGTCTAAAATAAAATTCTCTTAGTAAAAGATGCATATTATAGAGCATGTATAACTTGCTAGTTTTCTTGTTATATTTCATGAAAGGATTAAAAAGAAAAACTTAGAAAATATTGCATTTTGTTAAAAATCTTCACTAAAGAAAGTTTTGAAATCTCTATTCATTTGACAATTATTTTTGATAAATTGTTTTAAAAGAGAAAAGTTTGGTAGGTGGACAAAATAAGCTTAGAAATTAAGAATAGTGTAGATGTTTGCACCTTGTAGGAAGTAACTGAACCGACCTTATAGGTAAGAAAAAGTTATAAACCTGACTGAGGAATAGTTGTCCTTATCTTCTCCAGTTTTTATGATTTGAAAAAGAAAGTGATTTACATTTTCTTAAATGACATGTTTTATGGTTTGGCAAAAGTAAGTTTTCATGAGGAAAATAAAATTTTGACACTTCTAATTTTTGAAAGAAAATTTAAATAAAAAGACAAAACCGTGTTTTAAAAATATGGAGTAGGTAAGGATTGGTGCTTAGGGAAGATGGGAAAAGTTTTGCTATAAAGTAAATAGTGAGAATTATCTTAGAATAATGGTAAGTTCCCATAGAATGCGTAAGCATTGAAAAGCCTAGGGTGTTACTTGAAATAATTGTTGGTACACGGCTAGGATTCGTAGGGGACTACTAGATAGTAAAGGGCAAGTAAGTATTTAGATCTTATTTCTAATTTTCATGTTAGGGGTACAACCCGTTATTGCATTTCTATTGGGATCATTCTATTATTTTGTTCCTGTTGGGTAGCTAGGGTAACACCTAAACCTGTCATTGATCCTGTGGTTTAAGCTTGCTGTCTGAGGGGGACATTGCCCTAAGATTCTTGGCCCTTAGTAGTAGCTGTGTAGTGTGTCTGTTTTCCTATTTTAGTTGAAGGACTAGAATGCTTATTTGAAGTTAAACTTAGATCAGATGATTAAATAAGCCAAGAAAAGAGAAATAGTACAACTAAAAAGGAAACGACAAATTCAGTAAAGCGACAAACTTGACAAATTCTGAGAAAAGATGGATAAGAACAAAATTTTCTAAGAAAAGATGAAAAAGAAAATCAGTAATAAAGAAATTTTCATATGTGAGCTGCTCTTCGATAGGAAAATAGGGAATCTTCATAAATAGTTACATAAAATCCAAGTACGGTTGGAAAAAGGTACATAAAAGAAAAACGGAAGATGTGAGATTTTCCCTATTGCAAAGTTGGTTTGTAGTATTTTGGATGCAAAAATTGGATAAACTACGTTCTTACTTAGTAAGAGTGTGGGAAAGTTTGGATGAAAATGTATTTTTTTTTCAAAATATTGCATTCATGTAGAAATACTAGTATATTTAGGTGTGAGCAACATGTTTTTAAAGAATTTTTGAAAAACTTGCATACACATAGGAGGTACCGCTTAGGCATAAATGTATTATTATGTTGTATTTCACTTTGTAGAAGTGCACAATAATTGCAAAAATTGGATGCACACATAGTGGATGTATATTATGCGAGGGGTTATTTGATTTTTACCCTTACCAAATTTTGGGGATGAAATTTCCTAAGGTTGGAGAATGTAACACCCAACATTTTATGACAATTTAATAATTGTATAATACATATGTATATATATGCATAAACGAAAATATATAAATAAAGATAATATGTGATTGCATGTAATAAATACATGCACTGAAAAAGAAGAAAAGATTAACGCAAATAAAAATGCAATGCAAGCATTAATAGAAAGAAAGGATTGGTTGCATGAAGTGTAAATATGTTGCATGCATTGATTTACAAATATTATGCATTAATAATTAAAGAGAAATGAAAGAAAAAGATTCATGCAATGGGTTAAATGAAATATTGTAACGAACATGAAAACGAGAAGTAAGAAGAGAACAATATTTACCATTGTTTTAAGCCTACAACAATATCCTTAGTAGTCCAGTTGCTTAGAGCATGTGGCTTGCATACAAGAGGTACAAAGTTCGATCCCCACCGATGTCATATTTTTGTTTTAAGGGAACAGCTAAATTAATACATGTTCTAAAGATAAAATATGTATACATGCACATATAAGTAAAAACATACATATAAGGAAGTAAGGAAAATATATATGTGTGTGTATATATATGAGAATATATATGTATATATGCGCAGAAATGTGTGTGTGTGTGTATATATACAAGAAATGTATATATATACGCGTAAAATGGTATTAGAAGATTTGTATACGTATAAGAAGATTACATATGAATATAATAGTTAAATAAATTCCAGAAATTCAAACATTTGAAAATCAAATTTCTGCATCAAAACAACTCGCGGGACCCATAGGGGGGTCGACACCCCTGTAGGGGGTCGATACCGGGGTCAACACTCCTGTAGGGGGGTCGACACCAGGGTCGACACCCCAAAATCCGGCTTGATTCATCTGCGAACCTGGACTATTTTCTTAACTGGTTCAATGCTGACTCGGCGCTGCATGTACGATAAGATCCTGAACACCTATAAATAGGCTAGCAGAGCCAAGCCTAAATCTCATATTTCTGAGACAACATCTATACTTTGCTATTCTTCTTCGTCCCCAAATCTCTTCAAAAAAAAATAAGATAGTTAGTTTAGAAAAAATCTGAATAAAGATCTAGAGTAAAAGAACAAATATTAATAAGAAGGTGTTCAGAATCATATTCGAAGTATGGTAATTTCTTAGATCTGGTCTATTTAAATTTCTCCTCTTTCTTCCCTTTTTTCCAGTAAGAATTGTGGATCCATGGTTTCTAGGTTCTAAATTCAGTTAGGAGGACCATGGAATACTAGATCTAGACAAGATTCATGATTTGGAAAGCAAATTAGGTGATTGGATTTAAGTTATATCATTTTTGATAATGGTATATCATCGTTTAACATTCCCCATTAATATGCAATGTAAATCTACAAGAATGATTAAAAGTGTCGAAATGCTAATATGACATGTTGAGATATTAATATGTTAAAATATTAATATGTTGGAAAATTCATGTGTTGAAACGTTTAATGTGCTGAAATGTTCACATGTTGAAATGTAAACTTATTAAAATATGCATAGCGATTACTATTGTTCTTATTACATGTTAACTTGTGACATTTATGTACTTGAATCCTTAATTGTAGAAATTGGAATAATTACATGTTAAATTAGATTAATTACATGATTTGACGATCACATGTTATTTTGAGATGAAATTAATTACATGTTAGGAAGTACATGCGAAATAAAATGGGCTTAATATAATGACATGTAAAGTATAGATTATAGTAAAAAATTGAAAGAATGGACACATCCAAATTATATAGAAAATTTATAGTAAAAAGAAAACTATAACTGCACTCAGACACGAGGTTAAATTCAATTTGTATTAGAAGTCTGCCCGGAGCCGCCCGGCAAATCCAGTATCCATAAGTTGTTAATTTAATGTGAGGGGTCTAGTGCGTAAATAAAACATGTAACGATGCTAAGACACAAGGTTAAGTCAACTTGTGGAAGAAGTCTGCCCGGAACCGCTCGGCAAATCCAGCATCCTCAAGTGGTAGGCATAATGTGAGAGGTCTAGTACATAAGCATATATATAAATATATGTATATAAAAGGATAAAGATAAATGGCACTAATTGTGATTAATCGATTTGAATAAGGAAATGGGTGAAAGATAATCACAACAGTAAATAAAGTGGAACGAATGGGGAATGATAATAACCTATTATAGATAAATTACATAAGTGAGAATGTTATATAATAGGTAGGCTTGTCGTAAGGACAACTGGAAATTATAACTTAGGTTATATGACACGACCCAAACTCACCCTTACGGGAAATCCCGGAATTGAGAACACGACAAATCAGAACACGAACAACAGAACATTTCATTGCTTATTACAACAATTTACATCAGAGTACAAGAATATATCAGAGTATGAATAAATATTACACAGAAAAATATCAGAGATTTAAAATACAAAGCAAAGGAAATTTAAAATGTATAAATACAATGACTAACACAACTGAATGAAATACACAGATACAAAACTTTCCGAACATAGCTCCAACTGTAATCAAGGATCCTCGGAAAAGAAATATCTGCGAGAACCAAAACTACTAGCTCCCCGTATGGAAAATATGGGCACCCAGAGTTTAGGTTAAAACAATGAACTCCGTGTCAATCATGGGACTGGTGTGAGAACTAAAATAGTTATTAATTTGATTTTAAAGTTAGGTAAATCAAGGGACCACGCCGCTATCATAGAACGGGTTTACCCCCAAGAATACCAGTGCATAAAACAAACAGTGCAATGCTAAATAAAAGAGCAAAGAAGCTATTATACGACTTAGGTCCCATCACACAATGCAACGCAAGCCGGAGGATAGAGTTTTACCTTATAATAGCCAAATATGCTTGGTACGCGAAATTTATCTTTTATTATTACTATAAGTGAAGAAATCAACATCAACTATAAATGTATTTATCGTAGGCGACATGAATATCCCATACCACTTTGCCGCCAATAGTATACAACTAAAACCGTAAAATGTCGTATTGGAAGTTGGATTTCCATCGTAATGGCTCCTGATTCGAAAGATCGATCACGTAGTGCAATACTCAACGGCTTACGTCCCATGCATGAGAAAACGCCGTAACGCACATCTGCACTATATCCAAGATATCAAGTATCTCAACGGCTTACATCCCGTGCATGGGAAAACGCCATATACTCTATCCTTCTAGGAATCGGGGGGTGTGCCTATCCCTACCACGTGTGTAGCGACCATAACTAGCCTATCTCAGTCGACTAAATGTATCCATCTCTAAAGTATACTGATCTAACCATTTGTTCACCACCATACCGTGGTGCAAGGCTCGCGAATCAAAGCTACATAAAGGTGTGCAACTTAAAGCTGTGCTTTGATCATCATCCACCAAGCTCTACTTTTCAATAAAAGCTTGGATCACTGCATCTCAGAATGCCACACTGTCAATCCATACCGTACCACTGATTTCTGCCAATATATAACCTTTAAGCTCGTACGTCTCAGAGAAGAGTGTTAAGCAAGTGAATAAATACTCCGCCACTAAACAAATATATATTTAGCATAGATCAACGAATACAGTATAAAGGAATATAATGTCAAACATACCATCCATTTGCAAGTTCGTTCTGGGGCTGAACGAAACCAGAGGCACCTTATTCCTCATCCCATATGTCCAATACAGGAGAGAGGCCCTCGCATATCCGAACAATCAACAAGCACGTCCGAATGGCTACCACTGTAGCCCCTTCAAGGTAGCTACTCCAATCATGGGCATCAGTAGCAACCCATCCATTCGATGTGAATATTGTCGGTCTTGCATCATCTTCAATCTCTTCGATTGTTAGTCGTCGAATCAATTATTCACAATGGGTTAAACCTGATCTTTCCGAATAACTCATGTATCTTATAATCAAGTGCTATAAAAACACATCATATGCCTCATTCCAATCCAGCATATTCTTTTATTCGTATTTCTTAATTCTGGTAAGGTTCTCATTAATCTTATCAAAGATTATCACTTTTAAAAACACTGTTTAATCCATTTCTTTATAAATCATTTCATAAGATTTTATAGTCTCTTTTCACAGTTAAACCAAATTAAGGTTTATCAAACTAGTCGGGATTAACACCATACCGAAGTAATCATTCATTTTATTATCCCATCCCAACCTATTCATCCCATGGAGAAAACCTGGTAGTACTTCATATCTAACACCACTGTTTTATTGGTAAATTCAATTACCATTTCACGTTCAAATATAATAAAAGATTTAACTATTGCCTGGAGTAAAACTGGGGTACTCTATTCTCGATCACTTCCCAAATTTGGCAAATTTAATTACCTTATTCACATTTCAATCTAATTACAGATTTCTTTAAAACTCCACTTACTTTTAATCTCCAAAAATCATTACTTAATGATTGTTTAACTTTGGGAAATCAGTCATTCCATATTGACAATCTATACTATACCATCGATTTCTACCAATATATAACCTCTAAGATCGCACGTTTCAGAGAAGGGTGTTAAGCAAGAGAATAAATTCTCTGCCACCAAACAGATATATATTTAGCAGAGATCAACGAATACAACTCGAAATACAATGTCAGACATGAAATCCTGTCTTTAATAAGGTGAAAGAACGAATGTCCTTTAAAACACAGTTCACGATAAACCCAAAATTGTATTCCATCAAACTCGAACTTTCACGGAAAACAAATCAGTATATATTGTATATAAATTTTCGTATTAGACTAACAATATAAATGGAATAACGACAAAGCCTTTTAAATTCCATATATAGTGACGGTCTTCTCAGAAGCTGATCTCGATTATTACCAAATCGAATTCCATTCAATTCCAATTTATCATATTAAATTGGAAATCTTTACTTTGGAAAATTCCCATTAAAATCTTATAATAAAGATTTATAAATTCCAAATCTTAACTTCACTATTAATTGGGTTAAAGAACAAATGTTATTTAAAACGCCGTTCACGATAAACCCAAAAATTCAATTCTTAATTTAATTCCAATTAAAAATTAATTAATTGGTAAACTTCTCTAAATCTTAATTTAAAGATTTATTCTTTTCTCAACTGGGTTTAAGAACAGTGTTATTTAAGACACCATTCACGACCCAAAATCCAATTCGATATCAAATACAAGGATCTGAATAGAAATTATATCGGCTTATATTCAATATCAAATTCTGAAACCAACAAATATCGTATTGGGAATATCGATATATATATCTTTCAAATTCCTCAACAATATCCATATAATCACGGAATCCAATATCGAAATATTCCAAAGATTATTTCCATTCTAAATCCACTCCAATTTATTCGTTGGAAAATTCTGGTTATTTTAAAACCCATTTTCAAATTTAATTTATTTATTTCTAAAAATAATTGGATTATTATTCTAGTTATTACCATACCACTATGCCGCCAATAGTATACAATTAAAACCATAAAATGTCATATTGGAAGTTGGATTTCCATCATGATGGCTCCTGATTCGAAAGATCGATCACGTAGTGCAATACTCAACAGCTTACATCCCGTGCATGATAAAATGCAGTAATGCACATCCGCACTATATCCAGGATATCAAGTATCTTAACGGCTTATGGCCCGTGCATGAGATAATGCCTTATACTCTATCCTTTTGGGAATCGGTGGGGGGGTGCCTTATCCCTACTAGGTGTGTAGCGACCGCACCCAACTTATCTCAGTCGACTAAATCTATCCATCTCTAAAGTATACTGATCTAACCATTTGTTCACCACCATACTGAGTGCGAGGCTCGCAAATTAATGCTACACAAAGATGTGCTACTTAAAGCTGTGCTTTGATCATCATCCACCAAGCTCTGTTTTTCAACAAAAGCTTGGATCATTGCATCTTAGCATGCCACACTATCAATCCATAACGTACCACTGACTTCTGCCAATATATTACCTCTAAGCTCGTACGTCTCAAAGAACGGTGTTAAGCAAGAGAATAAATTCTCCTCCACCAAACATATATATATATTTAGCAGAGATCAACGAATATAGTAAAAAGGAATACAATGTCAAACATACCATCCATTTGCAAGTCCGTTCTGGGTCTGAACGAAACCGGAGGCAACTTATTCCTCGTCCCGTATGTCTAATACAGGAGAGAGGCCCTCACATATCCGAACAATCAAAAAGTATGTCCGGACGGCTACCACTGTATCCCCTTCAAGGTAGCTACTCCAATCATGGGCATCAGTAGCAACTAGCAACCCATCCATTCGATGTGAAGATCGTCGGTCTTGCACCGTCTTCAATCTCTTCAACTATTAGTCGTCGAATCAATTATTCGGAATGGGTTAAACCTGATCTTTCCGAATAACTCGCGTATCTTATGATCAAGTGCTATAACAACACATTATACGCCTCATTCCAATCCAAAATATTCTTTTATTCGTATTTCTTTATTCCGGAAAGGTTCTCATTAATCTTATCAAGCGATATCACTTTTAAACACACTATTTAATCCATTTTTTGGAAATCATTTCAAAATATTTATAGTCTCTTTTCACAGTTTAAACCAAATTAAGGTTTATCAAACTACTAGGGATTAACGCCTTACCGAAGTAATCATTTATTTTATTATCTCATCCCAACATATTCATCCCAAGGAGCAAAACTGGTAGTACTCCATATCTAACACCACTTGTTATTGGTAAATTCAATTACCGTTTCACGTTCAAATCTAATTAAAGATTTAACTATTTTCTGGAGTAAAACTGGTAGTACTCCATTCTCGATCACTTCTCAAATTTTGCAAATTTAATTACCTTATTCACATTTCAATCCAATTACAGATTTCTTTAAAAATCCACTTAGTTTTAATCTCCAAAAATCATTATTTAATGATTGTTTAACTTTGGGAAATCAATCATGCCACATTGATAATCTATACTATACCATTGATTTCTACCAATATATAACCTCTAGGCTCGTACATCTTAGAGAAGGGTGCTAAGCAAGAGAATAAATCCTCTGCCACCAAACAGATATATATTTAGCACAGATCAACGAATACAGCTCGAAATACAATGTCAGACATGAAATCCTGTCTTTAATAGAGTTAAAGAACGAATGTCCTTTAAAACACAGTTCATGATAAACCCAAAATCATATTCCATCAAACTGGAACTTTCACAGAAAACAGATCATTATATATTCGATATAAATTACCGTATCAGATTAATAATATAAATGAAATAACGGCCATGCCTTTTAAATTCCATATATAGTAACGGTCTTCCTTCACAGAAGCTCATCTAGATTATTACCAAACCGAATTCCATTCAATTCCAATTTATTATACAAAATTGGAAATCTTTGCTTTGGAAAATTCCCATTAAAATCTTAGAATAAAGATTTATAAATTCCAAATCTTAACTTCACTGTTAATTATGTTAAAGAATAAATGTTATTCAAAACACCGTTCACGATAAACCCAAAAATTCAATTCTTAATTTAATTCCAATTAAATATTAATTAATTGGTAGACTTCTCTAAATATTATTTAAAGACTTATTCTTTTCTCAACTGGGTTTAAGAACAGTGTTATTTAAGACACCATTCACGATAAACCCAAAATCCAATTTGATAGCTAATACAAGGCTCTGAATAGAAATTATATCGGCTTATATTCAATATCAAATTCTGAAACCAACAAATATCGTATTGGTAATAACGATATATATCTTCCAAATTCCTCAACAATATCCATATAATCATAGAATACAATATCGAAATATTCCGAAGATTATTTCCATTCCAAATCCATTCCAATTTATTTGTTGGAAAATTCTGGTTATTCTAAAACTATTTTCAAATCCAATTTGTTTATTTCGAAAAATAATTGGATTATTATTCTAGTTATTAACTAGTTCATTTCGATAAAAATATATTTCTATCTTTTCAAAACTAGAATTTTTCATCCAAAATCTCTCCAAATCATTTATTATGATTTTACTTAGTTTTTCTATATTTTTAATAATTATATTAAGGCCCTTACATTCGGTTTCCAATAACGGCCACCGAACTGATCTGTAACGACCTTTTATGAAATTGATTTGGACATATCTCAAAATCTAACCATTAGATTTCAAATCTCTTATATTCATTGGAAAGCTCTTTTTGGTAGGGACCCAACGGTTTTGGTTTTAGTAGAATCCGATGGACGGATCTCCTGTTACGTCCGTTTGAAGTTAATGGTCGAAATTCGGGAATGGTTGCTGCACGACGCTTTCTATTCACGACATTAATTATATATATATATATATATATATATAATGTATACTATATATATTTCATCGATTTCCATTTAAAACGTATTTTATAAATTCGTTTCAAAATGATTTCAACTTCATTTTCAATTTTAAATCAAAATGAATATTCCATTATAAATTTGTTTATAAATTCATTTTAAATCGATTTCAACTCCATTTCAATGTTAAACAAAAATTGAGTATTCCTTTATAAATTCGTTTATTAATTCATTTTAAATCTATTTCCGCTTCATTTTCAATTTAAAATCAAAATTGAATATTATATATCGTTATAATATTAAAATGATAATATTTTCAAAATATCAGATTTTGAAATCACTTTTCGATATTCATTATAAAATGAATAAAATCGACAGAAAATCGCGTTCATGTTAAAATGTCGTTTAACTACTTAACACAGCTTCACATTACAATATTTTTGTGTCCGTCCAAAATCGGACATCAAAATCACATTTTGATTATTCATTGAATATCATTTTAAAATATTCGTTAATTCTGAATTGGAATCAGACTCAATCAATTACCATATAATTTCAGTTATATGGATTTCATACATCACATGTATACAAGAATAATGAAAAACAGTCATTAAAAATTCATATAACATCCGTAATGCATTTTACAACTCGATAAGCATTAAAATAAATAAATAACGCTTATACAGTCTATCATCCCATCGATTGACATACCACTAATTATTAGGATCAGTGTATGTAAAATATCATCCCAATACCCGTGTGGGGTTTTCGAACAGCCAATGCTGATTATTATTTGTGCAGTTAGGCAGTGTGTAAAAATTATCGTCCCAATCAAGATCAGTTAAATAGGTGTACATACACAAGCCGTCTGATTTGTAAATGAATATTTATTTTATTTTCGTGATAATTTTTATGTACAGTTTATATAAATAACTTTTATATACAACAATATCAATCCATGACCATCCCAATCACAATCCAAACAAACAATCAACCATGTCTGGTACAAAAAAATAGTGTCAGAGGCTACTAAGCCCCATCTACAGCCTATTATATAATAACTGTAAAATAATTTGAGTGAGAGAGAGTTCTCACCATCGGTTTCCACTCGTTCATTCTTTATTGGACGGTTTGGATTTAATTCTGCCCTAAATTCTAACAAGCACCAAATTGGATCCAATTAGTCTTGTTGCGAAGCTCTCGTCCCCGCGATCGCAACAGATCCTGTTTCATGCGATTTGGAGTTCGTACGAGAAAGAAATGATTTTTTAAAGGCTAATGACATTTTTAGAGATAATTAAGATAATAATTAATTAAAATAATTCATCACCTCTTCGTTTATCCCTGCAGCCTTCGTTCGAATGCAACTCCATTCTACGGTTTAGATTTGCGATCGCGACAGCCTGCCTCACGTTGATCGGAGGCCACGTCGAGCTGCACCGCTTTGAACGCCACCACCCCTGCCACCACGTCGTACTTGACGGTCTTCTCCGCCCTGGAAACGGCTTCGAACAGGTGATGTTTGCATTGTGAAATCTCATGAATCTCGAACCCAGAAGCAATCCTGACCATTAGATATGAAGATCACGCGGAGCTCTTCAATTTTTGCTTATAAATTTTCATGAATGGAGGCCTGGATTTCAAGATCAAATTCGGTTTTGTTTGGAGAAGGTTTCCGCCTCCTGTCGAGATGAAAATGTCGGGTTTTCTGATTAAATGATTTAGGGTTTAGAAAAATCCTATTGGATGAGTTATATATTTATTTTATTTTTAATTCTTTTAATTCTGAAAATAGTGACTTTACTTCCGAACTCCAAACGAATCCCAACGAGTTTTGCCCCTGGCTTAATACCCCCATTCCGGGCATAATGGAATATGTTTTGTAAGCCAATTCGACTATTTTGATTAGTTTTTCTTTGAATTAAAATATAAATCAATATATATTGAGTTCAAACATATATTTTAATTTACCGGGCCCACATACTAACTCCAAAAATTTCGGAAAATAAATCTAGCTATGTTTTGATGATACGGTCCTAACAAAACTAATTTCGTCGAAGTGGTCGATCTAATTCAAACTAAAACTATCAGAACACATTTAAATTTACCACGCTCACATATTAAATCCAAAAATTATGAAATTTGAAACATAACTATAATTTGACATTTCGGATCCAACAAAAGTGGTTTCATCGAAAATGGAGATCGTTTGCAAAATGGCTATTTTTAAAGGCTATATATTATATTAAAAAAAAATGAAATCCATAGCGATTATTTTAGATATTAAATAATTTTCAATTTATATTATGAAATCTGGATTTTTCAAATTCATTAGAAAGATATAGTTAAACAGATTCAAATATTTTCGGTTTTACTGAAATTCGATTTATTTTGAATTTTGTACATTCGATTGAAATTTAAAATCGAATTTTAAAACTACCACGCCATTTTGAACTCTACTTATAAAAACATTTTAGCAATTACAGGTGTGATATGAGAATACAATCCAAACAAAAGTATGCTACTACGATGAATACAATGTGTTTAACCTATTACATGCTTTTCATATTTATATACAGCTAAGAGAAAAATTAAAAGGCACATGTAACAAAATTAAAATAAATTTTTATGATGTAACTTCAAATAAACTAAATTTTTAGTCGTTATTATTTAAAATAAATCATTTTAAATTTTCAAAATCTATTAAAATAGAAAATTTTAAATTGGTTCTAAAATTCCGGGTTGTTAGATTATAATAGACGACAAAGAAAATGGAATAAGTTATGTAATGAGATAAGTTGTACTTAATTGTAAATTAAATTATTGGTAAGAACGAGAATATGAAATCTACGGATGAGGACAACATAAGTTATATTTATGGAAAGGAAACTTTTAGTAAACATTAGTTAAGAGAACTAACTTAATAAGAAAACAACGATAAGTCGTAGTGACGGTATAAGATGGAATTATGATAAAACAAGAAAGAATGAGGCAAACTTATGAAATAAAATAAATTATATTTAACCATAAATAATGAGTGACATGTTAAATAGAATTCATGTGAATCGAGATATACTTAATTGCATATTAAGTAAAAAGTGCTATTGGACAATAAATAATTTTAAAAAATTGTGGATTACATACCTGGAATCACAATCTAGAGGATAACACGTTGTGGGCTTATTAATAAGCTTAAATGGGTTAAGTTATATGACAGAAATTAATAAGCAAGAGGAACTTAATAACTTGAATAAGAAGTTAATGTGAATGGGAATAACCATGTTAAATGGAAACCCGATGAGGTAAAGCAAGAACATAATTGAATGATTAGACATAAGGTATAATAACCCATTAAACTGAGGCGTTTGGACCAGTCTGTACGTTCGGGGATGAATAGCTCAATAGGTTAGATTATCGTGGTGTCATAAGGCACGAGGGGAGCGCACGTTCATCTGATTATTCTGTCGGCTCCGAAGGATTGGAAGGGGAAGCATGCAGCTTCCTGAAACATGGAAGGTGCTCCTGGTAATCCTCTGTGGTGGTGCAGTGTTCGGGCTGTACTCACAAAGGTTGAGTCTGTGCGTAACTACCTGGTGAGTAAGCCTTGACTGCAAAAGTAGCTTTGCAGCCAAAAAGCTGTGACGAGGTGACACTAGGCTGATTCGGTAGTCGCCTCAAGAAGGAAGCAGGGGTCATGACCAGTAAGGATAGTAGATCGTCGGGTACCCATCATCGTTAGCCGGTGGGATGCGAAAAGACTAAAGCTAAACCCAAGACGCCTTCCACCTATCACTATCGAGGCGGTGGTTGAGGGGAGATGCCAAATGGATGTTTAGATTGTTTATTAGGGACAAGTTGCCTAGCTCTGCAGTTTTTACTAGTTGAGGGAGGGCCAAGGTCGGGCCATAGCCACCATGAAAAACAGACCTGAAGGATATCTATGTTTTGAGGCTCTTAAAGGCAGGCCTGTACAGATATGGAAATTCTCCCGACCGAGTTCCATGTTTCTTGTACAGCCCTGCCACGGAACTCGGTGCACACTAGAGTTGATGTGTGGTTAAGGCATCGAATACGATTGACAGTACGTACGTGGGAAGGTTTAGATACATGCATGTTTTTTTTGGGTGGTGTATCGTAGATTTGAAGGCATTACTCTGTGATGGAGTCTGATTCGATCGAAGGTGGCAGTTCGTATGCTTACGTAGCATAGTAATGGTAGATATATGTGGAACGTAACACTGTTACACTACAAGAAAAGTGTTTATCAACAATTGCAAAAGACAACGTTTTCCCCTTCTTATTGTCAAAAACAATGTTAATATGTGATTTTAACACTAAAAACGCTGAGATAAATTAGAGCGAGAAATTATTTTAGTTCCCTCCGCTCGTGCTAATTTCGGTCGTGTTCTCCAAATAAAAATCCCCAAACCATTTCCCTCTTCATTTTTCGTTTTCCCTCCTGTCGAAATTAATTTTGATCTTCCTGCTCTAAAATCTACATCTTCCTTCATCCTTCGCTTCTAATTTCAGTTAAGCATCTCCGTTGTTGGTCTTATGACGAGCGTCGAAATTCCTAAACTCATTGATATTGGTTCAGATGATAAAAGTAACGGAGTACAAAATGGCGGTGAAAAGACTTTGACTGCTAGTCCTGTAGTTGAAAATGAAGGTGAAAAATCATCAACATCTGAAGTTGAATTCTATAGACAAGCAAAGGAACGATGATCTATAACTCAAGGAAAAAGCTCAAGTGTACGCAAGGTGCATCTATTTAAGTAGTATGGTTTTTATTGCGTTTTTTTTTACAGAATATCCAAAAAAAAAGATATAAACTTGTGTTGAAAATTAGCATAAATAACTAATCTTTCATCTTCACGAAATACAGAGGCTTGTTCTCTACTATTAGCGCTGACGCAGACTTTACAATAACCGCTTAGGCGTATGAAGGCAGACCCAATTTCTATGAAGGTGAGAAAGTTTGCTGATGATTTGGCCATTTTTAGTTTGTGTATGATTATTCTATCCATTTAGTTGAATATAGTTGTCTTAAATTTATTTCATAGCCTACTGCAAAAACATAAGAATATAAATAGTGTAGGTTTTTTTTTGGTTTGTATGACTTCCTGTATCCTTGTGTTCCTTTAGGCAAGCAGGTATTTTGTCACTGTCCTTATGTTGTTTAGGCTCAGAACACGTATTTTATTGTTTGATGTAGTGTCCTGATGTTGTATAGGCTCAGCACAAGCATGCAAATCATCAGTCTATTTTTGCATAAATTGAGCATGTTGACTATGCATTTGAGTGTGACCAAGTGCCGTTTAGGAATGAGCAGTAAGTTATTACAAATAGTATATTAATATATGTCTATTTAGCTAATATTTTACATTGGAGTATAGATTTATTTAGTATAAGAAATATCCACGAAGTTCCTTTATGAGAGGGAGAACTTTTATATTGCAGAACGTATAAAATTATTGTACAGATCGTCGGCGTTGAAGGGACGAATTTCAAAAGGGCATTTGCTTAAGTTTTTAAGGCTCGGTTTTCTTGGGCCTTGCCCATAGTAATGAACAATAACACAATTACATCACTATTAGTTTTGATGTTATGACTTTCTCATTATGTAGGGTTGAAATGCATGAAAAAAGACCACAAGAAGCGCTACAATGGCCAAAACTAGTCATTCTCGAGCAGTTTAGTGTCCGTTTATGCTCCTTACTCAAAAAACCCAAACAGATCTCGTCATGGTTCCACTAATGCTTCTGGAGAGTAATCTAACATCACTGAATGGCCATGATATTTCATATAAGGTAACACATCCCCTTTTTTTTCATGTATTCTTTTGCTTGTGCAATGCATATTTGCCAAATCTATATTTAGATCACCATGGCTATTATATTCAAGCATACCTTGTTATTTGGCATACATGGTAAACACTTCTCTTTTGCATGTAAATCAATATGTCATATGGAATTCATTTATGAGTATGGGCTAGGAATAATAGTTTTTCTGCAAATGAATCTAGAATAAAGAGTTCAATAAAACAATAAGACCTTGGGAAAGTTTTACATTACTGTAACATTAAGCGTGTTGTTTGTGTGTGAATATGAAATATGTCATATAAAATAGAGCTAAATTGTTTTACGTACAATTAAGAAAATTTTAAGCTATATGAATTTGAATGAAATATTAGTTTTATAGTTTTAACGAACATATGACATGTAACAAGAAAATAACAATATTAATTACTTAAATGCAATCTTAGGATCACATTTGATAGGGTTCGAAGCGGTTGCGGCTATCTCATATTTAGCCAACGGCTATGAATTTTTGTTTGCTCATGTATTACCATACCAAAAGTGATTTGTATAGTACAGTTTGTGAAACTAATATGCGGTGGCAATCGTTAACTAAGTGCTAATATTCAGTATAGTAATTTTTGTTCTGTTACCAATTTCTTGAAAGTAAAATGCGTGTCTGCATAGAAGTAATGCATTCTCATTACAAGCAAGCTTAACTGGGACATTCTGGGTTTTATTTGTCAAAATTGATCTTATCAACTATGTTTTGACATTTGCTTTAAGCATAGTTCTTCAAGCAGTGCTGCCAAACAGCAAAAATTGATGCTGAAAGTACCATCTATGATGCAGTTGAGGTTTATGTTAAAAATCTTTAGATTAACAAGTTGATTTAAATTATACTAGTTAGTCATTTCATTTCATTAACAATCATCAGCAATCGATTCTTGCACAATAAGTTTGACTATAAAGTTGCTCTTCCATGATACTTTAAATCACATTTTGGATGATACATGATATTTTTGTGCACCATTGCATTCTTTTTTTGTCATTTTTTCCTACGTCTGTAGTGACTTGTATTGTGGAAGAGTGTGTGTATGGATGGCTCTCTGGACGCTGTGTTTTTATGTTTATGTACGAATGAATTATAGCACAATTAACTTTGTTGTTATCTACACTGCATTTGAAGACCTATCCTATAATGTTAGTCTAATGAAAATGCAGTTTTCACTTGGTTTGGTTATGCTTTTCTTTTATGCATGTCACGTAATAAACTTGTAATGTGATGATCGTACTTTGGATGGGTTGCAAAATGGTTCGATGATCAAACAGAAACTTACAAAATGGTTAGACATCAAAATCCTAGGAATTTCCTGTAACTTAAAAAAACAAAATAGATTATGATCTTGTAACGACCCGGAAAAACTGAACCAATTTAAAAATTTTAAATTGGTTAAAATAGTGGATTTTAAATATTTAAAATAAATATTTTAAATGATAATGATGAAAAGTAAGTTTGAATCAAAGTTGAAAATAAATATAATTACTTTGAATTATAAACAAGGCCTGAAATGGCGCGGTAGTTTCAAAATTTGAATTCAAACTTCGACTAACTGTACCGGGTGCAAAACAAAACGGATTTGAGTGAAACCAAAAATATTTAAATCTGTTAGTGAATACCTTTCTAACGAATCTAAAAAATCGAAGTTTCGTAGCAGAAAGCAAAAGTTATGGTCAAATGAATTTTCAGAAAGGTCGTTACGGAATTTATATAGCCCGTGAAATTGGCCATTTTGCAAACGACCTCGGAATTCGACGAAACCACTTTTGTTGGATCCGGGATGTGAAGTTATTGCTAGGTTTCAAATTTCATAATTTTTGAAGCTAGTATGTCAGCGTGGCAAAGGAAAATGTGTTTTGGTCAATTATAGTTAAATTGGATCAACCAGAAAAGGGCCATTTTACAAACAGTCTCAGAATTCGACGAAACTAGTTTTGTTGGGACCGTATTGTCAAAACATAGCTGGATTTATTTTTCTGGAATTTTTCGAATCAGTTTGTGGCCCTGGCAAATTGAAATGTA
Organism: Allium sativum; assembly: GCA_030737875.1. Taxonomy (NCBI): domain Eukaryota; kingdom Viridiplantae; phylum Streptophyta; class Magnoliopsida; order Asparagales; family Amaryllidaceae; genus Allium; species Allium sativum. The sequence continues at coordinate 558,864,684 of CM060910.1, forward strand.
CGTTCAAATCAAATATTGAATGTTTTATATTTTAATTTGAAGGAAAACTGACTCAAACATTCGAATGGGCCTACGAAACATATCCCATTGTGTTCGGAATGGGGTTATTTAGCTAGGGACGACAGTCGTTGGGTTTGAATTGAAGTTCGTTTGTAAAAACCCTAATTTTTGAAATTATAAAACATCGGCCAATCAGAATTTTATATTCATTAAAAAAATAAAATAAAAAAACACGGAAACCCCCCCAGGCATCGCGATAGATGACGGAAGTAGCTCGAAGCTTCCCGGACTTTTTGTCGCTGCCACGTTCATCTTCAGGCCAGGCTCCAGTTGGGATTTTTGAAGATCTCCTCTCCTTCTTCAAATCAAAACAAATCGCATCACCTATCGTCGCCCCAGCTTCGAGAACGAGGTCCATGAAGTCGAGACCTTCGCGCCGCCGGAGCTTCCACTGGTCGCCGTCGAGTTCGTCAGCACCACCACGCCCTGGTGCGGTTTTCGAGGCTCCACAATGTGGCGCAACCTGATCGAGGCCTAACATCACGGATTGAACACAAATCCGAACCCTAGTTTTGAAGATTTCGGAGAGGTATACGACATTGTTTATTTTCAACTGTTTTAACACCTTTAAACCGTTGCAAACTTTAAAAAATCGTATCTTTCTCATGTTTGATCGAAATCCAGTGAAACAAGAGACAGTGGACTCGTGTGGACGTCTTCTACCTACTAGAAGAGACCGCATATTTTTCTGAGCCTTCTACTATTTTTGGTGGAGTGGAACCCAATGTGAGATTTCTAAATTATAAACGATATGGAAAACGACGATGTATAAATTATATAGTCGATGTATGGGTTATATAAGCGTTGTACACCTCTTGTATAAGCGTTGTATAAGTTGTACGTTCGATGTATAAAGTTGTATATGTGTTGTAAAAATTATATATGTGTTGAAATAGAAGAGAGAAATGCTATATATATATATATATATATATATATATATATATATATATATATACGCCCCTCGTCCACAAACCATGGACAATATTTATTGGTTGTGATTGGTGTGAAAATTGATTGATAGCGAATGGTTGATTGAAATTGTTTGTGGTTGGAATTGATTGATTGTGGTTGAAAAATACCCGTTTGTGGTTGAGAAATATTTGGTTGAAACCACATAGAATTAGTTTGTGGAAATGAAAAAAATATACATGCCGCCTGCGTGCGAACTAGATGCATGATTCCCCATTGTAAAAAGCTGCGAGGCTTTAAGGTAGAGCGAGGAGCCGTACTAGGGACGGTCCCGGTTTTAACTACCCTGCCGTTATGCTACCGAAATTTTGAATAATATTCATGTGTTCGAATTATTTTCATGTGTTGAAACTATATTCGTGTGTTGAATAGAAACTCCTTTGTTGAATGACATTCATGTTTTGAAATAAATTGTTTTGTAATAAAAATCACCTTTTTATCTATTTAAATAAACTATAGAAAACCTTCATGTGTTTAATCGAAATTCATTCGTTGAATTGAAATTCATGTGTTGAATGGTATTCGTGTTTTAAATATAAAAATCACATTTTTACTCTATATATATAAACTATAGAAAACCTTCATGTGTTGAATCGATATTCATTCGTTAGATAGAAATTCATGTGTTGAATGGTATTCGTGTTTTAAATATAAAAATCACCTTTTTATCTATATATATAAACTATAGAAAACCTTCATGTGTTGAATCGAAATTCATTCGTTGAATTGAAATTCATGTGTTGAATGGTATTCATATTTTGAAAGAAATTGTTTTATAATAAAAATCCAATTTTTATCATCGATATGAACTATATAAAATAATCTTGTTTTGAAAGAAATTGTTTTAAAATAAAAATCCAATTTTTATCACCTATATTAACTATATAAATAGTCGAGTTTTGAAATAAATTGTTTTACATTAAAAATCACATTTTTAGTATATACATGAATTGTTAAAAATAGTGAAGTGTTGAAATAGAAAACAGTTGGATAAAAATATCATTTTTATCAAATGTATGAAATTCATATAGTTTTGAAATTGAAGAATCGATATATATATATATATATATATATATATATAGAATTGAAATAAATCGAATAACGAAGCTGCAGTTCGTATTTTGAAACCGTGATTTCAAACGATAAGTGCGGGAGATCCGACCATCGGATTTTCCCGAAACCGCAACTGTTGGGTTCGCTTTGGAAATATCTTTCCAACGGCACCAACTTTGTAAAAATCCAACGGTTGGACTGTCTGGAATGTTTAATTCAAATATGAAGAAAAGCAGCGCCAGAATCGATTATATTTATATATATGTATAAATATAATTATATTAAATCGAATAACGACGCTGCAGTTCGTATTTTGAAATCGAAACTTCAAACGATTGTACCGGGAGATCCGACCGTCGGATTTTCCCGAAACTGGATCCGTTGGATTTGTTTTGAAAAGATCTTTCTAATGATGTAAATTTTGTGAAGATCCAATGGTTAGATTTTCAGATATGTGTAAATCAAACCTGAAGAAAAACAGCGCCACGACCGCGTTATGGCCCGAAGCGTCGTTCTGAATAAATTGGCTATTTTAAAATAAATAAAAATGGTGATAAATCATTATAAAATATTATAAACGATATGGATGTGAAATTTAGAAACTAACTGAAGGTTGGCTAAGTCGAATGGTTTCCTGGGTGTTGATCTGATGTTGGTTTCGGCCTTCGGGATTAATATTTGGGAAATCGTTCTCTTACTGATTTACGGTTAGCGATTAATGAATTGAAATGATGCGTACGTGTATTTGTGTTGCACTTGTTTATCATATACATGAGATGCTCAGAAAGACCAGGTTAATCCCATTCTGAATAACTGAATCGACGATAAGGAGTCGAAGATGAAGATGGGGGTGAAGACCGATCTTCACCTCGTTCAGATGGTAACTGATGTCCTGATTGGGAGGCATCCCGAAATATGGATAATGAGTGGTGATCGTCCAGACGTATGTGGGGATCAATGGATATGCGATGTATTTAGTGCCTCCGGTTTCGTTCAGACCCAGAACGGACTTGCAAATGGACTGTGTGTCTGACATTGGAATTCATTCTGTGCGATTGATAACCATCAGTTGCATGGTGTGAATTGCCGGTGTGGCATGCTAAGATGCAGTGATCAGAGCTTCTGTTGAAAAGCAAAGTCTTGTGATTGATGATCAAAGCACCGCCTATGTGGCGTAGCCTTGTGTATAACGTGAATTCGCGAGCCTCACACCCCGGTATGAACCAGAAACGGGAGAAGGAACATAGGGAGGGCATGCGTTTCCTTCTAGCTAGGAGTTGTGTCAGTGTTTTTACACGGCCAGACATTTTACTTATGTTGATGATGGATAGCGAGGCGCCTCAGATATATCGGTCGATCCGGGACCGATGGAGTAGTCATTTGTTGGCTTACTCATGCCCCATAGGGCGGGGAAACGCAATGTTCAGGAATTTTAATCCACATCGGTGGACCGGCCCTGACGATCCAAAGGCTTGACTGAGTACTTGCCTGAGGGGCGGGCTAGAGCGTCTCGAAGTCGGTAAGGTCTATCTTTTGCCTTGGTTCATGACGGAAATCCAATTTCCAAATATGTGACTGTACGGTTTTGATTGTATACCTATATTTGGCGACATAGTGGCATGGGACGCTCATGTCGTCTATGATTGATAGTTATGATTTGAAATTGTTTTTGAAATATATAAACACTAGTAGTAATATCAAATGCTTTTGTTTTATTTGTATCAAGCATATTTTGGCCATTATAAGGTAAAACTCTATCCTCCGGTTTGTGTTGCATTGTGTGATGGGAACTGAGTCTTATAATGGCTTCATTTTTATAAAAAGCATTGCGATGTTTAAAAGATCTATTTGTTTTTGAAGCACTGGCAATCCGATGGACTAAACCCGTTCCACGAAAGTGGCGTTGTCCTGTGATTAGCCATATTTTAAATGTGGTTAGTAGATTTCTCATACCAGTCCCATGACTGACTCGTAGTTTGTTTCACTTTCAAACTCGGGTGCCCCTTTTTCTACACGGGCAGCCTTGTATTCAGGTTTTAGCTGGCTTTCTCTGGATAGCTGGAGCTGAAGATGGATTCTATAATTTATCTCTTTTTATGTTGTTCAGCTCCTATTGTACATTATGTTTGTTTTCCACTGTAGACATTTATGTATAGCTGAACTGTATTTGTACTAAGTATGATCCTGTATACAGTGTAACTCTGATGATTATGTTTATCCAGTGTATTCTATTGTACATTATTTGGTGTATTTATTTATTTCTGTTCTGCTATTATCTGTTTATGTGTTATATTCTAAGGATTACCCTTGCCACCGTCAGTACGAGGTTAGGGGTCGTCTCAATTGGTATCAGAGCTTTGGTTAAGCTTAGTTCTGGAATATAACATATGAACGAACTCATCAGAAATAGAACCAGTAGTGTTCTAGGATGGGTAACTCTATACAGATAGGATCAGTAATATCCTAGTATAAGTAAAGCAGAATGAAATACACCCCATTAGACACATTTACATTGAAGTATTTGTCTCTATGTTTTGCAATATCTTTTCTGTTGACCTGAAACTTTGTCTGCTAATTGCAGACGAACTAGAAAATGAGTGACAGGAACAGAAGAGATAATCGTATGGCTCGGACAGCTAATGAGCCAGCTATGCTCCCTCAGCCAGAATCAGATATAGAAGTTCTATTCAGGAGATTTCGAAATCTGGGTGGATCGCCATTCTTAGGCAAAGAGTCCATCATGGAAACACAAGCTTGGATTCGTTCTGCAGAGAAAATCTTTGAAGGTTTAAAGCTGAGAGATGACCAGAAAAGATTACTGGCGTCTTGGGTACTCAAAGAAGAAGCTTTGTTTTGGTGGGATTCAGTTATTAAAGATAATCCAGAAGGTGATATCACCTGGGATATATTCAAAGTGATTTTCCTAGAAAGATTTACTCCTCCTAAAGTGACAGAGCGATTATGTGATGAATTCTCTTATTTGATACAAGGGGATATGACCATTCCAGAATATCATAAGAAATTCAACGAACTTTCTCACTTTGCTCCTCATCTGATTCAAGATCCAAAGAGGAAGAATCTGAGATTTATTCATGGCCTGCAAAGGAGATATCGGAATAGTGTGATGAGGAATGTGAAGCTTCCTTTTTCAGAAATGATATACATGGCTTATCAGTATGAAGATCTCCATAAGAAAGGTATGTTGCGGGACGAAGAGGAAGCTAGTTCTAGTAAGAAAGGTAAGCCAAAAACTGATCGTCCTGAGGCCAGTACGATGTCTGAGGCCAGTAACAAGCCCAAAGTAAATCGAAAAAGGGCCAGATCTGGGAAGGGACCAGTAACGACTGCCACATGCTCAAGCTGCAATAGGCAAGGTGATTCAGCGATAAATTGCAAATCTTGGAACGAACGAAGGAAGAAGGGGTCTAAACCCACTAAGAAGCAAAAGAACTCCCATGGGGAAAGGAAATTCCATAAGTGTCACCAAGCAGGTCATATAGCACAGGAGTGCCAACTCTCAAAGGAACCGGAAGCAGTATGTATAAATGAAATAGCAGAAACTTCTGGGCCCTCAGATGTTCTGGAAAGGCCGGATGTTTTAGAAGGCACGCTAACTGTCAAATATATTCCAGTTAAAGTACTGTTTGACACCAGCATGTCACGAAGCTTTATTGCAAAGAATGCGGTTAAGAAACTGGATTTGAATTTGAAGAAGCTCAAAGAACCAATGACTGTCCAAAATCCAGTCGGGGGTTCCATCGATCATAGTTGGATTTGTGGAGTGCCGGTTTCTTTTTCTCCTTATCGGTTCCCTACCATCGCGGTCATCATGAATTTTACAGAGTTTGATCTTATCTTGGGGTTAGACTGATTGACCAAGTATGAAGCTGGGGTTAAATGCGCCGATAGAGTCGTAAAGGCGAAGATTAAATCAGGTGATTATATAACTATTCCCTGTGAAGGTCAGAATTCTAATAGAAAAGACTTCTGGGCAGCTCTCGATGTTTCTCCAGCCCGAATAGAAAATATCCTGAATTCACAGAGAATATTCCCGACATAGTGAAAGATATTCCTGTCGTCAAGAATTATGCGGACGTGTTTGAAGAAGTTGTTCGCTTACCTCCGTAGAGAGAAATTGATTTCAAAATTGCTTTAATTCCAAATGCAAGGCCGGTAGTTCACGCTATTCGAAGAATGTCCTTGAAAGAGAAAGAGGAATTAGACAATCAAACACGACAGCTAGTATGGAAGGGTCTGATCAGGCCTAGTTTCTCTGATTGGGGAGCAGCAGTGGTGTTTGTCCCAAAGTCTGACGGTACTCTACGGCTATGTGTGGATTATCGTGATCTGAACAAACAGACAATAAAGAATAAATATCCATTGCCGAGAATCGATGATTTATTGGATCGTCTGAATGGAGCACAAGTATTTTCAAGGATGGACGTAGCTACAGGCTTCCATCAGCTTCGAATTGCCGAAGAGTGTGTTCCAATGACAGCACTCAGAGGTCCAGACTTATTCTATGAGTGGTTAGTAATGCCGTTCGGCTTATGTAACGCTCCAGCATACTTCGTCGATTTGATGAATAGAGTGTTCAGAGGGGTTTTGAATAAGTTTGTTCTGGTTTTTATTGACGATATTCTAATCTTCTCTAAATCAAAGGCCAAACATGAAAAGCATCTGGAACAGGTTCTAGAAATTCTGAGAAGGAACATTCTAAAAGCCAAACTATCCAAATGCATATTCTGGCAAGATGAAGTAAAATTTCTGGGCCATGTCGTATCAAAAGAAGTAATTGCTGTGGATCCAAGTAAAATCACAGCTATTCAAAATTGGAAACAGCCCAGTACTCCTACAGAAGTCTGTAGTTTTCTCGGATTGGCTAGTTATTACCGGAAGTTCGTTAAAAACTTTTCAAAGATATCTGGTCACTTAACGAAGCTTACAAAGAAGCACTCAAAATTCAAGTGGACTCCAGAATGTGAGGAGGCTTTTGAAGAGCTAAAGTTAAGATTAACAACTGCTCCAGTGTTAACCATAATCGACAGCAATCAGGATTTAAAAGTCTGGACTGATGCTTCTAGAAAAGGCCTTGGCGCAGTGTTAATGCAAAGGGGTCAAGTGATTGCTTATGCTAGTCGTCAGCTGAAGCCACACGAGAAAAACTATGTAACTCATGATCTTGAGTTATTGGCTATCTTATTCTCTTTGAAAATCTGGAGGCACTATCTTCTGGGTGAGAGATTTGAACTGTATACAGACCATCAGTCGTTAAAGTATCTGTTCACCCAGAAAGACCCGAATCTGAGGCAGCAACGTTTTCTAAAGTTCCTTGCAGCATATGATTTTGAGATTCTATACACTCCAGGGAAAGCCAATGTCGTGGCCGATGCGTTAAGCCGAAAGAATGAAATGATCGCCAGTTTTATCATTGCGACTTCTTTGATTGACAAGATATAGGCTCTCCAAAAAGACGACCAATTTATTACAGGAATGAGTCAGCGAATTTGTGAAGGCAATGCTTCGGATTTCCAGCTCGACAGCGAAGGGATTCTGAGGTTACAAGGACGAATTTGTGTTCCAGAAATTCCTGAACTCAGAAGAGATGTGCTTGATGAATGCCACAAATCTAAGCTCGGTATCCATCCGGGTGTTAGTAAAATGTATAACGATATCAAGCGAACATTCTGGTGGAAGTCGTTAAAAAGAGACATCTCGATATATGTTAGTCGATGCCCTACTTGCCAGCTAGTCAAAAGCGACCAACAGAAACTGGCTGGATTGTTGCAACCGCTTGACGTTCCAGGTTGGAAGTGGGAACATATTTCCATGGACTTCATTGATGGTTTGCCAAGAACCAGGAAAGGAAATGACAGTATTTGGGTGATCGTAGATCGCTTCACGAAGATCACCCATTTCATACCTGTCAGATCAAACAGAACAGCTCAGAGTCTGGCACAAATATATTTCAAGGATATTGTTAGACTACATGGAGTGCCGCTCAGTGTTGTCAGTGATAGAGACCTGATATTTACTAGTAAATTCTGGGAGGTATTTCAAGTAGAGCTGGGAACAAAGCTGAAACTAAGCACCACCTACCATCCTCAGGCAGACGGTCAGACTGAGAGGGTGAATCGTATTTTAGAAGATCTATTGCGGGCTTGTGTTCTAGATTTCGGTGGATCATGGGAAGACCATCTACATTTGGCTGAATTCTCGTATAACAACAGCTACCAAACGAGCCTGACAATTTCGCCATTCGAAGCATTATATGGTAGACCGTGCCGATCTCCTGCTTGTTGGGTCGAACCCGGTAATAGACTTGTGTTAGGGCCAGATATGATCCGCGAGGCTGCCGACAAAGTCGATTTCATTAAGAAACGATTGCTCGCCGCTCAAAGCCGACAAAAGAGCTATGCTGATGAGAGAAGAAGAGATATATCATTTGCCATTGGCGACTATATATTTGAAAGTATCGCCGATGAGAGGAGTTATCCGGTTCGGTAAAACAGGGAAATTGACGCCCAAATTCATTGGTCCGTTTCCTATTCTTGAACGGATCCGGTCTCTCGCTTATAGGGTTAAATTGCCTGATTGGTTGCCTGGAGTGCATGATGTATTTCACATATCTCAACTTCGAAAGCACGTTCATGATCCAGACTTGATCGTGGAAGAAGCAGCTCAACTGGATATTGAAATTACCCCAGAATTGGATGTGAGAAGAGAGCCACTCAAGATTATCGGCAAAGAAACCAAAGCGCTGAGGAACAAGAAGGTTCACTTAGTCAAAGTGTAATGGAGTGGAGATCCACGAGATTGTACTTGGGAAACTGAGGAGTGCATTCAGAAAGCCTATCCTAGATGCCGAGTGGATATATCTGATTGACTCTGGTGCAAGGTACATTTACCATACTTTGCATTACCAATTAGTTCTCTACTCTATTGTTATTTTCTTTCCATGGATGTGCACTTTTAATTCTATATGATTTTAAAAGAGTATAGGAATTGATTAGTATATTTTTGAAAAGTTAAAAACAAATTGATTGCTGTTTGTGTTGTGTGATAGTAGTGATTAATTAAAATTATTGAAACAATAGTTAATTTAATCAATAAGAGAATGAATGGAAGGATTTATTCGATTAAATCACACATTGAACTGATTTAAAAATAGATAGAAATATATACATGTGCATTATATATGTTTAAACAGGTAAATGGATAACTTTTGAGTAAAGATTTTATTTGCGTGCCCGACAAATAGGTAAACCTTAATGAGTTGGATGCGAAATATTATTATATCAACTCTTGTGAATGCCATTGGATGCGGAGTGCTGGTTATTCTGTGTGTAATAATAAACGTCGCCATAGGATAGTAACAATTAATTTTGAACTACATTACATGGCATACTTCTGAAGATATGCATACTTCATCATATACCACATAAGCATTTGGAGCTTGTGTGACGAGGTGGAAGATTTACCATACGAGCAAGAGGCTTGTATGGCGATGACTATATTTTACAGGTTGAACTGATGACTGATATGGACTATTTAAATTGTAACGATAAAATTGCCATATTAATAAAAAAAAAACCCACACGGGTCTGGAGTGACAATAATCACGTCTCACTAGTTATTAGATATGGCTCATGGACTATTTATTTCCCACACGGGACGAGGTGACGAGGATTTATCCTCTGGAGCAATTAAAATACACACTCCCTCAGGCTTTGACAGGGTGACAAGAATTTATTCTCTGGAGTTATTATTTATACACGCTCCCCTATAAACACCAGAATATATCACTATAAATATATGTATGCTTATTAGGATTTATTGGGTAACTAATACGAGCCAGTAAATTTCCAAACTTCTCCCCATACAAAGGAGGTTATGGCGAAATTTTTCGAAAATTCTGAGTGTTAGCCAAATTTTTGAAGAATTTGAAAATTCTCAGAAACTGAAAAGTTGGAGAATGGAATCCAGATTAAACGTAGAGTTGATTAATCAAACCACTTTCGACTTTGTTCCTTTTCGGGGACGAAATGTTTTAAGTAGGGGAGATTGCAACGACCCGGAAAATCTGAACCAATTTAAAAAATTTAAATTGGCTAAAATAGTGGATTTTAAATATTTAAAATAAATATTTTAAATGATAATGATGAAAAGTAAGTTTGAATCGAAGTTGAAAATAAATATAATTACTTTGAATTATAAACAAGGCCTGAAATGGAGCGGTAGTTTCAAAATTTGAATTCAAACTTCGACTGACTGTACCGGGTGCAAAACAAAACGGATTTGAGTGAAGCCAAAAATATTTAAATCTGTTAGTGAATACCTTTCTAACGAATTTGAAAAATTGAAGTTTCATAGTAGAAAGCAAAAGTTATGGCCAAATGAATTTTCAGAAAGGTCGCTATTGAATTTATATAGCCCGTGAAATTGGCCATTTTGCAAACGACCTCGAAATTCGACGAAACCACTTTTGTTGGATCCGGGATGTGAAGTTATTGCTAGGTTTCAAATTTCATATTTTTTGAAGCTAGTATGTGAGCATGGCAAAGGAAAATGTGTTTTGGTCAATTACAGTAAAATTGGATCGACCAGAAAAGGGCCATTTTACAAACAGTCTCAGAATCTGACGAAACTAGTTTTGTTGGGACCGTATTGTCAAAACATAGCTGGATTTATTTTTCTGGAATTTTTCGAATCAGTTTGTGGCCCTGGAAAATTGAAATGTACGTTCAAATCAAATATTGAATGTTTTATATTTTAATTTGAAGGAAAACAGACTCAAACACTCGAATGGGCCGAAGAAACATATCCCGTTGTGTTCGAAATGGGGGTATTTAGCTAGGGACAACAGTCGTTGGGTTTGAATTGAAGTTCGTTTGTAAAAACCCTAATTTTTGAAATTATAAAACATCGGCCAATCAGAATTTTATATTCATTAAAAAAATAAAATAAAAAAACACTGAAACCCCCCCAGGCATCGCGGTCGACGACGGAAGTAGCTCGAAGCTTCCCGGATTTTTTTCCGCCGCCACGTTCATCTTCAGGCCAGGTTCCAGTTGGTGTTTTTGAAGATCTCCTCTCCCTCTTCAAATCAAAACAAACCGCATAACCTATCGTCGCCCTAGCTTCGAGAACGAGGTCCACGAAGTCGAGACCTTCGCGCCGCCAGAGCTTCCTCTGGTCACCGTCGAGTTCGTCAGCAACACCACGCCCTGGTGCGGTTTTCGAGGCTCCACAACGTGGCGCAACCTGATCGAGGCCTAACATCACGGATTGAACACAAATCCGAACCCTAGTTTTGAAGATTTCGGAGAGGTATACGACATTGTTTATTTTCAACTATTTTAACACCTTTAAACCGTTGCAAACTTTGAAAAATCGTATCTTTCTCATATGTGATCGAAATCCAGTGAAACAAGAGACAGTGGACTCGTGTGGACGTCTTCTACCTACTAGAAGAGACCGCATATTTTTCTGAGCCTTCTGCTATTTTTGGTGGAGTGGAACCCAATGTGAGATTTCTAAATTATAAACGATATGGAAAACGACGATGTATAAATTATATAGTCGATGTATGGGTTATATAAGCGTTGTACACCTCTTGTATAAGCGTTGTATAAGTTGTACGTACAATGTATAAGTTGTATATGCGTTGTAAAAATAATATATGTGTTGAAATAGAAGTGAAATGCTATATATATATATATATATATATATATATATGCCCCTCGTCCACAAACCATGGACGATATTTATTGGTTGTGATTGGTGTGAAAATTGATTGATAGCGAATGGTTGATTGAAATTGTTTGTGGTTGGAATTGATTGATTGTGGTTGAAAAATACCCATTTGTGGTTAAGAAATATTTGGTTGAAACCACATAGGATTAGTTTGTGGAAATGAAAAAATATACATGCCGCCTGCGTGCGAACTAGATGCATGATTCCCCATTGTCAAAAGCTGCGAGGCTTTAAGGTAGAGCGAGGAGCCGTACTTGGGACGGTCCCGGTTTTAACTACCCTGCCGTTATGCTGCCGAAATTTTGAATAATATTCATGTGTTCGAATTATTTTCATGTGTTGAAACTATATTCGTGTGTTGAATAGAAACTCTTTTGTTGAATGACATTCATGTTTTGAAATAAATTGTTTTGCAATAAAAATCACCTTTTTATCTATTTATATAAACTATAGAAAACCTTCATGTGTTGAATCAAAATTCATTCGTTGAATTGAAATTCATGTGTTGAATGGTATTCATGTTTTAAATATAAAAATCACATTTTTACTCCATATATATAAACTATAGAAACCCTTCATGTGTTGAATCGATATTCATTCGTTGAATAGAAATTCATGTGTTGAATGGTATTCGTGTTTTAAATATAAAAATCACCTTTTTATCTATATATATAAACTATAGAAAACCTTCATGTGTTGAATCGAAATTCATTCGTTGAATTGAAATTCATGTGTTGAATGGTATTCATATTTTGAAAGAAATTGTTTTATAATAAAAATCCAATTTTTATCATCGATATGAACTATATAAAATAATCTTGTTTTGAAAGAAATTGTTTTAAAATAAAAATCCAATTTTTATCACCTATATTAACTATATAAAATAGTCGAGTTTTAAAATAAATTGTTTTACATTAAAAATCACATTTTTAGTATATACATGAATTGTTAAAAATAGTGAAGTGTTGAAATAGAAAATAGTTGGATAAAAATATCATTTTTATCAAATGTATGAAATTCATATAGTTTTGAAATTGAAGAATCGATATATATATATATATATATATATATATAAATAGAATTGAAATATATCGAATAACGAAGCTGCAGTTCGTATTTTGAAACAGTGATTTCAAACGATAAGTGCGGGAGATCCGACCATCGGATTTTCCCGAAACCGCAACCGTTGGGTTCGCTTTGGAAATATCTTTCCAACGGCACCAACTTTGTAAAAATCCAACGGTTGGATTGTCTGGAATGTTTAATTCGAATATGAAGAAAAGCAGCGCCAGAATCGATTATATTTATATATATGTATAAATAAAATTATATTAAATCGAATAACGACGCTGCAGTTCATATTTTGAAATTGAAACTTCAAACGATTGTACCGAGAGATCCGACCGTCGGATTTTCCCGAAACTGGATCCGTTGGATTCGTTTTGAAAAGATCTTTCTAATGATGTAAATTTTGTGAAGATCCAATGGTTAGATTTTCAGATATGTGTAAATCTAATCTGAAGAAAAACAGCGCCACGGCCGCGTTATGGCCCGAAGCGTCGTTCTGAATAAATTGGCTATTTTAAAATAAATAAAAATTGCGATAAATCGTTATAAAATATTATAAATGATATGGATGTGAAATTTAGAAACTAACTGAAGGTTGGCTAAGTCGAATGGTTTCCTGGGTGTTGATCTGATGTTGGTTTCGGCCTTCGGGATTAATATTTGGGAAATCGTTCTCTTACTGATTTACGGTTAGCTACTAATGAATTGAAATGATGCGTATGTATATTTGTGTTGCACTTGTTTATCATATACGTGAGATGCTCTGAAAGACCGGGTTTATCCCATTCTGAATAACTGAATCGACGATAAGGAGTCGAAGATGAAGACGGGGGTTGAAGACCGATCTTCACCTCGTTCAGATGGTAACTGATGTCCTGATTGGGAGGCATCCGGAAATATGGATTATGAGTGGTGATCGTCCAGACATATGTGGGGATCGATGGATATGCGAGGTATTTAGTGCCTCTGGTTTCGTTCAGACCCAGAACGGACTTGCAAATGGACTGTGTGTCTGACATTGGAATTCATTCTGTGCGATTGATAACCATCAGTTGCATGGTGTGAATTGCCGGTGTGGCATGCTAAGATGCAGTGATCAGGGCTTCTGTTGAAAAGGAAAGTCTTGTGATTGATGATCAAAGCACCGCCTGTGTGGCGTAGCCTTGTGTATAACGTGAATTCGCGAGCCTCACACCCCGGTATGAACCAGAAACGGGAGAAGGACCTCAGGGAGGGCATGCGTTTCCTTCTAGCTAGGAGTTATGTCAGTGTTTTTACACGGCCTGACATTTTACTTATGTTGATGATGGATAGCGAGGCGCCTCAGATATATCGGTCGATCCGGGACCGATGGAGTAGTCATTCGTTGGCTTACTCACGCCCCATAGGGCGGGGAAACGCAGTGTTCAGGAATTTTAATCCACATCGGTGGACCGGCCCTGACGATCCAAAGGCTTGACTGAGTACTTGCCTGAGGGGCGGGCTAGAGCGTCTCGAAGCAGGTAAGGACTATCTTTTGCCTTGGTTCATGACGGAAATCCAATTTCCAAATACGTGACTGTGCGGTTTTGATTGTAAACCTATATTTGGCGACATAGTGGCATGGGACGCTCATGTCGTCTATGTTTGATTGTTATGATTTGAAATTGTTTTTGAAACATATAAACACTAGTAGTAATATCAAATGCTTTTGTTTTATTCGTATCAAGCATATTTTGGCCATTATAAGGTAAAACTCTATCCTCCGGTTTGCGTTGCATTGTGTGATGGGAACTGAGTCTTATAATGGCTTCATTTTTATAAAAAGCATTGCAATGTTTAAAAGATCTATTTGTTTTTGAAGCACTGGCAATCCGATGGAGTAAACCTGTTCCACGAAAGTGGCGTGGTCCTGTGATTAGCCATATTTTAAATGTGTTGAGTAGATTTCTCATACCAGTCCCATGACTGACTCGTTGTTTGTTTCACTTTCAAACTCGGGTGCCCCTTTTTCTACACGGGCAGCCTTGTATTCAGGTTTTAGCTGGCTTTCTCTGGATAGCTGGAGCTGAAGATGGATTCTATCATTTATCTCTTTTTATGTTGTTCAGCTCCTATTGTACATTATGTTTGTTTTCCACTGTAGACATTTATGTATAGCTGAACTGTATTTGTACTAAGTATGATCCTGTATACTGTGTAACTCTGATGATTACGTTTATCCAGTGTATTCTATTGTACATTATCTGGTGTATTTATTTATTTTTGTTCTGCTATTATTTGTTTATGTGTTATATTCCAAGGGTTATCCTTGCCACCGTCAGTACGGGGTTTGGGGTTGTCTCAGTTCTAATCGATACTGCCATAAGGAATGTGGTTTGACAGAGATGGATATTAGAAGTGTTGATCTAATCAATATTACTGTAAGTGTTTCAAAAGAGAAGCATGCCAAAAGAATGAGAAATTCAAGAAGTTTATAAATACCTGGAGCAGGTATAATATATAATATAAAAAGAGTTTGAACTTGTCTAGAAATTATGTTAGTGTTGGAGACAAAGAAAATGGACCTGAAATCCATAATGAATTTAACATATGCATTGTTCTACTCGTTTACCATATTCCTTATTCAAAGATGTGATACCTGATTGAAAGAAGGAAAGCATGCTTTCATGATGTGTCAATAAACGTACACATTTTTGTCAGCTTCCGCTGTCCAGACTTCAAATACATTTACAAACTGCTTTATGTTAACTGTGTGATGCATTATATGTATAGATAGTGCTAGATGGTTAAGGTTTGGGAATGATTTTAACCATCTGAGTAACACTATCCACTGAAATGGAGCAGCCTTATCCACTCATCTGGATAACTTTATCAATTTAGAATCAGTTTGGAAGTTAGAGACACCTATATTTGAATTTTGACTCCCAGCGTAATATTTGATCAAAGAGGCTCATATTAATAGTGATATACACTGACATTGATCCATTTCCTTGCAGAGTTCCGCAACTGAAAATCGTAAGCCAACTGCTTTCCTTCATGGAAAATTCTCAGCTCAAGTCCGTATTTGCAGTGAAGAGCGGTGAAGGATCAAAAGATACTAGTTAGATTTTAGGTGACGAGTTTGTTAGAAACAAGTAGATTTTTAATGTTCTTCTTTCAATCTGTTTACAACATCTATCGTCTACTACAATTCTTAATAGTTTAATTTTTCTTCCATTTCAGCCATTTTATTATCATAAAGGTCTACTTGGAGTTATCCTGATGATAGTATACCCAAACAGAATTATCATAAAGGTCTTCTTACAGTTTATTTCTTCTTCCATTTCAGCCGTTTTGGTCTGAATTTTAACTATCAATTTCTTATTAGTATTCACTGTTTTATATTTATGCCATAACCTAATAATTAGGGTTCAATTGATATTTACTGTTATATTCATATTTACTATTAGCACTTAGCACTAGCAAGAGGAATTGCCTGAGAACAAAAACACATATATGTAGGTGGAGAACTTTTCTTATTACTAGACTAGATAGACAACCTCTGAAAGTTCTCAGGGAAGATGCTATTAGGTATTATTTATTAATATCGTATGATTAAGATTGAATAATAAAGTAATATCTTGTATATAAAAACTTATGAAATGAAAAGACACATTGTATAGATCTTCTTACTACTATGATTTATGATATATATTGCATTTTTTTCTCTATCACATGGTTGGGTTACTACCTAGATTTGATGAAGCGAGAACATTTGAGGCAAAAAAAGCGATTCATTATCGGCAAAATTTCTATAGCTATGCAACATTGCAAGGAATCAATCAAGGTACAATATATCTTTTGTTTTAAGGTACTATAAAACTAGCAATCCGATCTTATTAAATTAGCTATACCATTATTTCATTTTTATATTCATCATTCAGAGTAGGTCAAACGTCTAAAATAAATTTTAGACGCTTGAATCAGGCCTAGGAATTGCTTGAGAACATTTTCAAACGTATGAAATAAATTTCAGATGTCTGAAATGGTCTCAGGTTGTTGGCCGAAATCCATTTCAGACGTCTGAAACATATTTTCAGACGTTTGAACTAGGTCAGACGTCTAAAAATAGGTTCAGACGTCTGTAATCTGCTGTTGTTTCTACTATTCCTTCCATCGACCGACGGAGACCACAGTCGATAGTTTAGGTTGTTTTAGGACAGAATAACACTTGAAATGCGCACTTTATAATAATTACTATTGTTTATTTCCAGGGATGGTAGACTCCCCAATGAAAGAGTACACAGCTGAAAAAAATCACCAAACCCTTCTGTAAGTTCCTTATTTATAGTACTGTGTATTAACATGTAAAGAATGTCACCATGGTAGGATATAATACTAATACTGTCTCATACAATCTCTGTAACACCCCACACCCGCTACGGTCACTCATTGAGGGAATGCCATAACATTGGTGGAGTATTTTAGGTGAATATAGAACAGAAAAATTACAACAAGACAGATATAAGTAATACTTTAAAATTTAAATCATCATTTCATTTCAGCGGAAAGTAAAACATGTTTGGTTACATCACAAAACCATAACAAGAGTCAAGTACATAATATCCATCTTGATAAAATAGAAGTACATAATCCCACTACATAGACAATAGCCATAATAGAAAAGATAAACCGAGCTTTACTTCTACGATCCAAGCCCAAAAGATAGATATAGCGGTCTGATCCAAGCCCACTTGTGCTAGGCCCATTCTGATAACCTGAGGGTTGGGAAAAAGATAAAAACAACGGGGTCAGACATAAGTCTGAGTGAGTCCTATAACCCTAACAATACAACCATTAAAGTAATTAGGGTATGACATAAATAAGGTACGGTACCTCTGGGGATAATGACTACACTAAGTAGCCAACTAAACACCGGATGTACTACGATAACCGAAAAGACGCATTTATCCACCCAAGGATAATTCTTACACCACCCCAGACTTATTCACCCAAGGGTAATTCCTACACTGCACCATACCAGTTCTACCCACCAAGAGTAATTCCTACTTAAAGGTTGATCCCATCTAAAGTCTTAGAAAATATAACTAGTAGTTTCTAGTACTTCTAGCTGTCCACGTAGGTGCCGTCTGCCCCTACCTCCACTAGGTGTATAACTGACCACGTAGGTGCCGTCTGCCCCTACATCCATTAGGTGTACCTAGTAATCCTACCCAGTAGTTTCGTGTACCCCTACATAGGTGCCGTCTGCCCCTATCATTACTAGGTGTACCCACTACTCCCAAGCGATCGGCTCCCTAACGTAGATACCCGTGCTGGTCCCACAAAAGGGGGTGTATCATTCCCCAAAGTGGCTACCAGATAATATCACTGTGCACGGCTTCATATCTACACGATGCAATAACGACTTACCAACCAGCCCGGGTCCACACACGCATATGAAACCCGTTGATCCCGCGTTGCCACCGCTAACCCGTTTTGGCCACTTATAGTCAAGCCCAATATGCGTGTCCCGTCACTCGACTTGAGTCGAGCCCACAAAGATACGTTTGGGATATTGGTTGAAATGGGCCCCCACAAGCTACCACCTAAGCTTGCAATTTTATCTAGTGCATCCCACTTAACCCTTCTTTATAATCATGCCCACTTACATGTTAAGTTTGGTTAAGTCATCTAATCATATTTCAATTGCCCCTTAAGGCACCCACTAGATTCCTACATGCCACCTAAGGCACTTACTTAACCCTTTAATCATGTTTACTTACATGTCCCACTTTGGTTAAGTATTCTAATCGTATTTTCACATGCCACCCATGGCACTTACTTAACCCTTTAATCATGTTTACTTACATGTTCCACTTTGGTTAAGTACTAGATTTTCACATGCCACCCATGGCACTTACTTAACCCTTTAATCATGTTTAATTACATGTTTCACTTTGGTTAAGTATTCTAATCGTATTTTTCTATTGCCACCCAAGGCAACCCACTAGTCTCATCATGCCACCCCAAGGCACCCACTTAACCCCTCATGTCCCACTACATGCTAATATGGTTAAGTGTCTCTTAATTCATTAATTAAGATCATGACCTCATAAAGACCTCTCACATTAGACCATCTTTTATGACTGCTGGATATGCCGGTTGGTTCCGAGCAGACTTCTGTCATCAAAAGGGTCTAACCTCGTGTCTTTACTTTAATCATGTATTTAATTTATGACTAAGACCTCTCACATTGGGCCAATCATTTGTAGCCGCTGGATGGCCGGTCGGTTCCGGGCAGACTTCTGCTACAAAAGGGTCCAACCTCGTGTCTTAGTTGATTAATTACACCTAATTAATCACCCCCATATTAATTATCCCTAATTAATATCAAGTTTTCCATAACATGGGTAGACCTAACTCAATAGGTAAATTCCCATGGGGTAGACCTAACTCAATAGGTAAATTCCCACTTATGGTAATTTATTTTTATGGTATGCTTAATCATACCCAACCATACTTTAATTAACATATTTACCAACCCCATCGTTTCCCCACGTAAATCGTTCTCATTTCATGACATAACAAAAGGGGAAGATCATCACAAATATCATGGGTTTAGCATACAACTTTGTCATGGGTTAAGAGGATGTCAACTTGCATATATGAGCATATATTAACCCAACCACATTTAACCCAAACTTGCACATTATCATACACATGTCTTGCATAACATGTTGAACTTGCATATAAGCATTCCCATAAATTGCATAACATGTTAAACATGCATTTGAGCCTACACATAACTTGCATAAGCATTCACATACTTGCATGGGCATTCATATACTTGCATAAGCATTCACATACTTGCATATCATATTAAGCTCGCATTTAAGCATATACATAACTTGCATAACATCATGCACATAACTTGCATAATCTCATAAACTTAACTTGCATAACACCATGCACATAACTTGCATAATCTCATACACATAACTTGCATATGAACTTGCATAACAACATGCACATAACTTACATAACATCATGCACATAACTTGTATAACATGTTGAGCTTGCATGTAAGCATAACTTGCATAATATGTCGAACTTACATATATGACTTGCATCTTAAAGGAGGGTAAACATGCATAGCATATAGAGGTGCCATCTTGCATATGTATACACCATATTTAAAAGGGTAAACTTGCATGTCATGATTTATGCATAATACCAAACACTTAGCATGCATAAAACCACCTACTTATCATGCATAAAATCAAATACTTATTATGCATAAACCCACCACTTAACTTGCATAAACCCAAACACTTAACATGCATAAAACCCAATACTTAGTATGCATATAATCAAATACTTAGCATGCATAACATCAAATACTTAGCATGCATAACACCAACTACTTAGCATGCATAAAATCACATGCATAACTTGCATATCAGGTTACATATAACTTGCATATATTCTCACATATAGTTTGCATAACATGTTACATATGCATAAATGTTCAACATAATGTTTTGCATCATAAAACATGGCCTTAAATTCGCATTTAACATAAAACTTGCAAATCACATATCATACAAACTTGCATAAACACATTTATCCACAAATATAGCCATGTCTTATCACATCCTACCATAATCAATTTAACAATTGATTATTAAAGCCATAGAAACTCACCAAAACCAAGATTAGCAAATCAATGAAGTAAAACTAGTTGCCAATTATGAAGAAGAAGGTGATTAGGGGTTGATTAGCTTGCAACTCTCTTCATTTGATTTGTGGAGGCCATGCTCAAATTTCATTTTGCCATAGTTTAGTTACAAAACCTAATTATGAATGAATTAGGATAGGGTTAGGGTCCTATTTATAGGATTAGGTTGCATTTTAGACCCTTAGATTAACCCTAGATTGGTTTAGACCCGTCAGATCCAAGAAGCTTCCAGAGCCAGCCCTCCAAGCCAGCCCAAGAACCTAAACCGGTGCACCCAGTTTCACTGGGCGTCGCACCCCTGTCGACAGGCAAGTCGACAGGGCAGTCGACACCCCTGTCGACAGGCCTGTCGACAGCCCTGTCGACATGGGTAGGGCGGGAATCTTCCCGCCTGGCCCCGCTTGCTCTATTTAAAATCTGGTTTTAAATTATTAAATCTGTTTTAAGCTTTAATTTTTCTGCAAACTTCACTGGGCCTTAACTGGGCCATACGGACTCCGATTTTCGAAAACTCTGACTCTATTTCGCGTATTTTTCCGGGACGAACGCAATGACGCAGCCCGTTACCCCCAATTCCCACACCTGAGATTATTTATCCTATAATTAGTGAATTTTAGTATTAAGTAAAATTCGGGGTGTTACAATCTCATATAAAGAATGCCACCATAGTTGGATCAACAAAGTACATACAAATACCAAAAATAACTAAGTTTCTATAATAATAATAATAAGATTTATAATAGTTGTAAATTAAGTAAGTATTATAAAAATTAACTAAATATTATTAAAAATAAACTAAGTTTACTAATTATATAAAAAATAAGAAGTTAGTTTATAAAAGTTAACTAAGTATATAAAAATATAAAATATTATCAAGTACTTTATAATAATAATAGCAATGATTAAAAATTAACTGACTATTATAAAAATTAACTAATTATATAAAAAAATAACTAACTATTATTAACTAAGTTAACTAAGTATTATAAAATTAACTAAGTATTAACTAAGTATTATAAAATTAACTAAGTATTATAAAATTAACTAAGTATTATAAAATTAACTAAGTATTATAAAAATTGACTAGCTATTATAAAAAATTAATTAAGTTTACTAATTTTATAAAAATTAACTAAGTATTATAAAAATTAACTAACTTTACTAATTTTATAAAAAAATAATTAAGTATTATAAAAATTAACTAAGTATTAGCTAAGTATTACAAAATTAACTAAGTATTATAAAATTAACTAAGTATTAACTAAGTACTATAAAATTAACTAAGTATTATGAAACTAACTAAGTATTATAAAAATAAACTAACTATTATAAAAAATTAATTAAGTTTACTAGTTTTATAAAAATTAACTAGCTATTATAAAAATTAACTAAGTATTATAAAAATTAACTAAGTTTACTAATTTTATTAAAAATTAACTAAGTATTATAAAAATTAACTAAGTATTATAAAATTAACTAAGTATTAGGTATTATAAAATTAACTAAGTATTATTAAATTAACTAAGTATTATAAAAATTAACTAATTATTACAAAAAATTAATTAAGTTTACTAATTTTATAAAAATTAACTAACTATTATAAAAATTAACTAACTATTATAAAAATTAACTAAGTACTATAAATATTAACTTAGTTTACTAATTTTATAAAAAATTAACTAACTATTATAAAAATTATCTAAGTATTATAAAAATTGACTTTGTTTACTAAGTTTATAAAAATGAAGAAGTAGTTTATAAAAGATAACTAAGTATATAAAAATATAAAATATTACCAAGTATTCTTTAATAAAAATAGAAATAATTAAAAATTAATTAAGCATTATAAAAATTAACTAACTATTACAAAATATTACCAAGTATGCTATGTTGTTATCTTCAACTTTCTCCTTGTATTCTTTTTTCTTTTTGTCGAGCATTGTTTTCTTGTTAATGTTTAAGCATGACCAAATGCTAACATGAAAATATGTCTATAGGTATCAGAGGTGGGCATCTTTGTTCATTCGGCTATAATCAAAATATCGTTAGGCGCTTCTGAAGATCCCACAACAAAAAGACAGCTTGTGGTATCCGCTTACGAAGAAAGCGGTAACTTTTAGATGTTCATTTTGTTGGTATTCAATGCAAACTTATTTTATGGAAATTTTGTTTTATTTGTAGATATCGTGACTTTGTTCGACAGATATATTGTAAATTTAGTTTATGGTATTATATTTTTATCGAAATTATGAAAAGTTTGTTTACTGATGATGTCTTTGTGTATAAATATTGTGTTATATAATTAGTTGGTTGATATATATTTACATGTTGATATGTTTGTGCATGAATATTTTGATACTACAATATGTAAATGCTGTGATAGATGCAGAAAATGTTGTGGTATGTGGCAAAACGCTGTGATAGTAAAGAACATGTAAACTTCCAGAAACGCTGTGATATGTGGCAAAACACTGTGATAGTAAAGAACTTGTAAACTTCGAGAAATGTTGTGATATGTGGCTAGACGCTGTAGAAAAGGGAAGATAACAACATTTCTGAAACAATATAAAACGCTATATAAACAAAAGGACAACACCATTTGAAACGCTGTAATATGTCTATTTTCTACAATATTTTTGAAAATGTTGTAATATATCCAGGGACCTACAACAGCACATTGGTAGACAGCGTTCATCAAAACGCCATTAAAGGCTATAACAGCGGTTTTTCAATGTTGTGAATAGGCATATTTCTTGTATTGATTATGTAGAGATCCGTACATCACTCTGGCATAGGATGAGAGGCTGCGTACATTTCTGTGGCATTACGGTGGAGATCGTGTGAGTGGGATACCATGGGGTGTACCTCAATATTGTGGGGGTAGCTACATATTTACTGTATTAGGTTAATCCATTGGGAAGTAGATGGGTACGACATGTGTGTAAGCCTTGAGTGTTGTTAACCCAAGTAACCTAATAAACAAGAAAATGTAACTAAACGGTATATGCAGGATTATCCAAATGGGTAGTTTAAATCCAGTCACCAGATCTTGTGTTCTGGCCCCCTTCTCATAACATACTCGCAGGTCAGATTTGTGGTAGAGATATGATAGCTTTGGGCATTGGTTAGGCAGTATTATTACTACAGTAAGGCTATATTTTGGTTATACTATATTTTATCCATTCTGTTGTGAGATATTTTCTGAGCTCTGATATATTTTATATATCTTTCTTTTTTGCAGGATACCAGAGCAACCAACACGAGTTTCGACGGATTAGAATTTTGAAAAAAAAATTGGTCTGTCGGAATTCGGGTTGTTATAAAATAATTATCATTGGATAATTTCGGAATGTAAATTCAAAAACGAATTAAAAGGGAAATTATAAATCGTTTAAAAGGGAAACGACAAAATTTATTCCGATGTTCGGAATGTAAATGGAATTGAAATAAATCCATAAGGATTTATTATAGGAATTCGACTATGTCGAACTTTATAAAATTAATTTTTTTCAGAAATTATATATTATATAATTCGGAACTTGACAAGATAGTAACATTTGGTTTTGAACCAATAATTTATAATCGAATATGAAGTCGAGATTAAGTTATAAACAATATATAATTAACAAGAAGTTGACATATAAATGGAGTTTATGAATGAAATGGAATGTGAATGTGAATTTATAAACTGACTTGATAGACAGGATTTGAACTTGCAATAGTATTTACAAATAAAATCAAGTTTGATTTGATAAAACGAGTCCAGATTTCTTTAAAGGAATAATATTTATATTTTAAAGTGGATAATGGCTTAAAAGAAAATGTTTTGCAAATTGGAATAGTTACAAAGGAAATTAGTAAGGATTTGGAAGTGATAATGAGACCACCCGAAACTTCCCCATAAAGGAAAGCCCGGATCGAATTGAGAACACGACAAATCAAAACGTGAACAAAAGAGCATTTCATTGCTTATTACAACAATTTACATCAGAGTACAAGAATATAACAGAGTTTACATAAATATTATACATTCGATAAATATCAGAGATTTAAATGATAAATGCAGCAGAAAAATAATACGTAACACAACCAAAAGAAATACACGGATACAGAGCTTTCCGAGTATAGCCTCAGCTGTAACTCTAGGATCCTATAACAATAAATCTACAAAACAAAAATTACTAGCTGCCCGTATGGAAAATAAGGGCACCCAGAGTTTAGGTTAAAACAATAAACTCTAGGTCAGTCATGTGACTGGTGTGAGAACTAAAACAGTTATTAGCTTGATTATAAAGTTAGGTAAATCACGGGACCACGCCGTAAAACACGGAATGGGTTTACCCCCATGAATACCAGTGCATAAAACAACAGCGCTGTAACAACCCGGAAAATCTGGGCCAGTTTAAAATTTTTATTTTGGCGATTTTAGCGAATTCTGAATATTTAAAATGAATTATTTTAAGTAATATCGGCGAGAAAATTTATTTTGAATATAATTCGACGTATATATTATACGCGTCGTCGTTAGAATATAAATATTTATATATAATTATAAATAGAATTGAAAATGGCGCGGTAGTTCGATAATTCGATTTCAAACTTCAATTGAATGTACCGGGTGCAAAACAATCCGGATTTTAGTGAAACCAAAAATAATGGAATCTAATTGAGAATATCTTTCCAACGAATCCGACCAATCAAGATTTCATATCGGGAATCAAAAGATATGTCCAGTTGAAAATTCTGAATAGTCGCTGTGGAATTCAGGCCCTTAAAAATGGACATTTTGCAAATGACCTCGGATTTCGACGAAACCACTTTTGTTGGGTCCGTGATGTCAAATTATTGCTAGATTCCAAATTTCATAATTTTTCGAATCAATATGTGAGCGTGGGAAGGGAAAACGCGTTTGACCAGTTTCAGTTGATTTTAATCGACTGGAAAATGGCCATTTTTCCAACGGCCTCAGAATTTGACAAAACTAGTTTTGTTAGGACCGTATCGTCAATACGAAGCTAGAAAATATTTTTCTGGAATTTTTCTAGTTAGTATGTGACCCCGGTAATTTGAAATGTACGTTTAAAATTCAATATAAGGATTTAAATGTAAATTCAACGGAAACTGATCGTAACGATCAAATTGGCCTATGAAACATATTCCATTGTGTTCGGAATGGGGGTATTATGCTAGGAATGATAGTCGTTGGGTCTCGTTCGGGGTTCGATTTGGAGTTGGATAAAAAAATCCACCTTTTGAATTTAAAATTAAATATTAAATATATAAGGGGGTGTGGTCAAAGGGGTCAAACCCCTAATATTTCTCCTTCGTGGTCAAAGGAGAAATAAGCCTCCTTTTTGGAAAAAGCCCGTCGCTTCCCACAATGGCACCACCGCCGCTTGTCGCCCTTGCCTGGCCCACCGCCGCGTGTCCCCTCCACATCTCCTTCGATAGTCCCCAGTCTCCCCCTCCTCCGTACAAACAGTCGAGCCCTCCCCCAATCCCCAAATCGCGTTGAGATTCCGCCGTCGCACAGGAGGCCGCGTCACCCCCTGCGCCACCCTCCACCACGACAATCGACAGGCCGCACCCCCTTGCCACCTGAAGCCCGCGAGCTCACCAACGCTAGCAGCCGCCTTTCGCACCTCCGCCTCAGATGGTCGTCCGTTCAACTAAGATGGCATGCGTCAGCTCTGTGTTGAGACGCAAGTTGGGTTCGATTTTGTCCGTGGAACTGATGGTAATTAATTTACTTAATTAATTAGGTGTTAACCATTTTTGTTAGTTAAAATTGTCAGATTTTTGTTATATGTAATGAGAGTTTTAAAGATCAGTTTTTTTTTATATAAAAACTGCATTGTTTTATTTTAGTTTAAATAATTTATATATATACAACGCTATTTAAAATTCAGTTTTTTTTATATTAAAGAAATGATTTTCATATGAAAAAGAAATGATTTTTGTAAGAGAAAAAAAAAGTGTTTTTTGTATACTCTTTTATGCTATTAAGAAAAAAAAGGGTTTGATCTTTGAAAGCGAAGAGGTTTCATTTTTTTTTTTGAAAGCGAAAAGGTTTGATCTTTGAAAGCGAAAAGGTTTGATCTTTGAAAGCGAAAAGGTTCAATTTTTATAAATACAGATATGAGATTCATTAATATATAAATTAGAAAAGGTGAAATCTTTAAATTAGAAAAGGTGAAATCTTTAAATTAGAAAAGGTGAAATCTTTAAATTAGAAAAGGTGAAATCTTTAAAGTAGAAAAGGCGAAATATTTGAAAAGACGAGATCTTTATATAGAAAACATCGTAGTAAAAGTTCGATTTTTAAATGTATGAAGTGATTATAAAAATATGATTTTTAAATTGAAAGTAAATAAATAAAAATGTGATTTTTATTTTAAAGACATCAAAATATAAAAATGAGTGATTTTTATATATGTAGTGGCTACGGGCAACGAAGATAACGAAGATGCGATAGCGATGAAGATTTCTATCAGTGAATAGCCATGGAGCTAGGATAGCTATCGGTGAGAACTTCTCACTCAAAATTCTTTTTCTAGTTATATTTATATACTAGGATGTAGACGGTGCTTAGTAGCACCTGACACCCATCATCCACAGACCATGGATGGCTTGTTTGTTAAATTGTTTGGTTGTGTAGTTGGTTAAACTATTTGGTTTGAATTGAATGGTTTGGTGAATTTGATTGATGTGTGAATGGCGTGGGCCTTCACTAGACCGGGGATAAGGCTAGGCCTCGTCCCGTTTCTAGTATCGTGCCGTTATGCCGCCGAAATTTTCTAAAATATGTTAGAAAAATAAAAATATCATTTTATTGAATAAATGAATTGAATATAAAACGATTTCGAAATGAATTGAATATAAAACGATTTCGAAATGAATTGAATATAAAACGATTTCGAAATGAATTGAATATAAAACGATTTCGAAATGAATTGAATATAAAACGATTTCGAAATGAATTGAATATAAAACGATTCCGAAATGAATTGAATATAAGACGATTTCGAAATGAATTGAATATAAAACGATTTCGAAATGAATTGAATATAAAACGATTTCGAAATGAATTGAATATAAAACGATTTCGAAATGAATTGAATATAAAACGATTTCGAAATGAATTGAATAGATAACGAATTTGATTTCAATGGAATATATAACGGATTTGATTCGAATAGAAAACCAATTTGAATTGAATCGAATAGAAAACGACTTTGGAATTGAATTGAATTGAAAACGAATTCAAATTGAATTAAAATTTGAATTGAATAGAAATGAATTTTAAAACGAATTTATAAAGAAGAATTCAATTTTGCTTTAAGTTGAAATGGAAGTTGAAACCGTTTTTGAAACGTATTTAAAACTATTTATATAATTCGTTTTAAATAGAAATCGACGATATATATATTATATATATTATATATATAATAAAATGGCCTGAATAAAACGCGCCACGCCGCGGTAGTTCGTGAATTTCGACCATTTATTTCAAACGGACATTACGGGAGATCCGACCGTCGGATTATCCTAAAACCGGAACCGTTGGGTTCGTATCGAAAAGAGCTTTCTAACGAATATTAGAAATTCAAAATCTAACGGTTGGATTTGGAGTTACGTCCAAATCAAATTCGAAAAAGGTCGCTATAAGTGCAGTTCGATGGCCGTTAGTGGAAATCGACTGTACGGGCCTTGATAAAATTATTAAAAATATCAATAATTTATCTAAAATCAGAAGAAATGATTTGGGAAAAATTGGGGTGAAAAACTCCATATTTGAAAAGATAAAAATAGATTTTTATTGAAATGAACTAGATTGAACTAAATTTAAAACCCGGGTTTTTGTTTTTAAATAAATAAATTAGATTTAAAAAGGGGTTTTAAATAATCGAAATTTCTAATATATTTGATTGGATTTAAAATGGGTTTATCGTGAACGGTGTTTTAAATTACACTAGTTCTTTAACCCGACAACAAATAGAATGTGATTTGGGTTTGTCGTGAACTGTGTTTTAACTAACACCTAGTTCTTTAACCCAGTAAAAGGAGTTTTAACGAATCTGCAATTAGGTAGAAATGTGAATTGATAATTTAAATTATCAACTTAGAAAATAACCGAGAACGGAGTATCACCAGTTTTGCTCCAAAACGATAGTTAAATCTTTAATTAGATTTGAACGTGAAATGGTAATTAACTTTACCGATAACACCGTGGTGTTAGATATGGAGTATTACCAGTTTTGCTTCATGGGATGAATAGGTTGGGATTGGGAAATAAAATAAATAATTACTTCGTTACGGTTCGCTAATCTCGACTGGTTGGAAAAACCATAATTTGGTTTTAAATGACATCCAAAGGAAGATTACAGGATAAATTTTAAAGAATTTATCTTGGATAAAATTAATGGGAACCTTTCCCTAAGAATGTGGAATTTAGAAACTAGCTGTAGGTTGGCTAAGAAAATGGTTTCCTGGGTATTGATCTGATGTTGGTTCCGGCCTTCGGGGTTAATGTTTGGGAAATTGTTCTCTTGCTAATTTGCGGTTAGCGACTAATGAATTGGAATGAGGCGTATGTTGTGTTTGTGTAACATTTGTTTTAATATACGCGGGTTGTTCGGAAAGTCCGGGTTTATACCCATTCTGAATAACCGATTCGACGATAAGTCAAAGATGAAGACGGTGGTCGAAGACCGGAAGTCTTCACATCGTTTGGGTAATTACTGACGATCCTGATTGGGCTGTACACCCAAGAGGATGGAAATAGTTGGTGGTCGTCCAGACGTACTTGGAGATGGATGGATATGCGAGGAAAGTGCCTCCGGTTCCGTTCAGACCCAGAACGGACTTGTAAATGGATTGTGTGTCTGACACTGGATTTTATTCTGTGTTGATTGATTTATATTAAATATACATCTGTTTGGCGGAGGAGAATTTATTCTTTTGCTTAACGCCCTTCTCTGAGACGTACGAGCTCAGAGGTTGTATATCGATGGACATCAGTCGCATGGCATGAATTGCCTGTGTGGCATGCTGAGTTGCATGGATCAAGGCTTCTGTTGAAAAGCAAAGTCTTGTGGTTGATGATCAAAGCAAGCCTACGTGGCAGCTTTGTGTATAACGTGAATTCGCGAGCCTCACACCTCGGTATGAGTTAAAAACGGGATACGGGCCGTTGGGAGAACACGACGTTTCTTTCTAGCTTTGTGGTGTCAGTGACTTACCAGCCCTGACATTTATATACTTTTCACCTTTGTGGTTGTTGGATGAGGCGCCTCGATTATAGGTCTGTAAGGACCGGGAAACGTGTGTTCAGGAATTGCCAATCCTCTAACGTAAGTGAGGACCGGCCCAACCGATCCAAGGGTTACCCAGTGTGCGTAGTCCTGAGCATTTGCTAGAGTTTCTCGAAGCGGAGAGGAGCTTGCCCCTTGCCTCGACTCATGACGGAATCCAATTTCCAATACGTGTAATTCGTCTTTAATTGTAGAACTAGTATGGCGACATGATATATGGTACCCATGCCGTCTATGATTTATATTTATGATTGAAATTGTTTTGACACTATACACTTATTATAGTATCAAATGATTTGTTTTAAACGTACCAAGCATGTTTGGCTATTATAAGGGAAAACCCTATCCTCCGGTTTGCGTTGCATTGTGTGATGGGACCTGGGTCTTATAATAGCTTCATTTTTCGAAAAAGCATTGCGTTGTTTATTCTATGCACTGGTATTCTTGGGAGGAAACCCGTTCCGTGTTATACGGCGTGGTCCCTTGAATTACTCTCTTTTAAAGTAAAGCTTTAAATAACTGTTTTAGTTCTCACACCAGTCACATGACTGACCTGGAGTTTATTGTTTTAACCTAAACTCTGGGTGCCCCTATTTTCCGCACGGGCAGCTAGTAGTTTTGGTTTTGCAGATTTATATTCACAGGATCCTGGTTTACAGCTGGAATGATATCCGGAAAGCTCTGTATCCGTGTATCACCTTCAGTTGTGCTTTGTATTATTTTCCGCTGCTATGTAATTTATTGTAATCTCTGATATTTGTCGAATGTAATTTATTCATTATACTCTGTATATTCTTGTATTCTGATGGAATTGTTGTAATAACAATGAAATGTTCTTCTGTTTGTGTTCTGATTTGTCCTGTTCTCAACGTTCAGGGGTTTCGAACGGCCTAGATCGGTTTAACGACTGATTCAGATTGAGCGAAATTTCCAGGCGGTCACATTTGGTATCAGAGCTTTGGTTTACAGAGCTCGAGAACAAGACACATTAGAACCATACGAAAGGATTCATCAGATATTGGATTTGTAATATCCAATTAGAATGACTCATTAGAGATAGGATCAGTAGTATCCTAAAACGAGTGTGAAGAGTATATTTTTCAAATGAAAACAATTTTGTTTTGAAAACTTAAGCTATTTTATACGTATTTGAATATTTATTTTGAATATGGACAATCGAGTATATAAAGATTTTTCATATACGCATCATGAACGTATATTCGAAGTTTTAATATACTGGATAGATATAGAATCACACTCTAGTCGCCCGGACCTGATTCTGATGATTGACGCGTCATCATTAGTAATTAGTTTCGTGTTTCGAAGGTGTGATATCGATATATTTCCATTAGGCTGGTGTGAGAACCAAAACTTATATAGTTAGAACACATTGTTGTGAATAGGCATCAAAAACATGATTTTTTGTATATATATCAAAGTTATGAATTTGGAACTCTAATTCACTAATTGATTGATGTTTGTGTTGTTTGTTTAATTGTTTGCTAATTTTTAACCATTATGCCTAATTGAACCGAATATTGAACTATCTTGAAAATTGGTCGCATTTGCTTGCATATACATATACTTACATTGAACAGGTCATAGCAAGGAGGCTAGAGCAGAGAATAAAATTTTTTTTGCCCGACAAATAGGTACATGTTTACTACATAATTTACTGTTTTGTTTGGGTGATGATGATTTTATGAGCCTATTGGCTAGCCGCTTGGCTTTTTCTTTTTCTTTTTGAGATTAGAAGGACCGGGGAAGCTATTTGAAATTCCCCGATGCTCCCATTGCAGGGGAGGTTATGGAGAAATTTTTCGAAAATTTAGGGTGTTAGCCAAATTTTTGAAATTTGAAAATTCTCAGAAACTGAAAAGTTGGAGAATGGAAGCCAGATCGAACGTAGAGCTGAATAATCAAACCACTTTCGACTTTGTTCCTTTTCGGGGACGAAAAGTTTTAAGTGGGGGAGATTGTAACAACCCGGAAAATCTGGGCCAGTTTAAAAATTTTATTTTGGCGATTTTAGCGAATTCTGAATATTTAAAATGAATTATTTTAAGTAATATCAGCGAGAAAATTTATTTTGAATATAATTCGACGTATATATTATACGCGTCGTCGTTAGAATATAAATATTTATATATAATTATAAATAGAATTGAAAACGGCGCGGTAGTTCGATAATTCGATTTCAAACTTCAATTGAATGTACCGGGTGCAAAACAATCCGGATTTTAGTGAAACCAAAAATAATGGAATCTAATTGAGAATATCTTTCCAACGAATCCGACCAATCAAGATTTCATATCGGGAATCAAAAGATATGTCCAGTTGAAAATTCTGAATAGTCGCTGTGGAATTCAGGCCCTTAAAAATGGACATTTTGCAAATGACCTCGGATTTCGACGAAACCACTTTTGTTGGGTCCGTGATGTCGAATTATTGCTAGATTCCAAATTTCATAATTTTTCGAATCAATATGTGAGCGTGGGAAGGGAAAACGCGTTTGACCAGTTTCAGTTGATTTTAATCGACTGGAAAATGGCCATTTTTCCAACGGCCTCAGAATTTGACAAAACTAGTTTTGTTAGGACCGTATCGTCAATACGAAGCTAGAAAATATTTTTCTGGAATTTTTCTAGTTAGTATGTGACCCCGGTAATTTGAAATGTACGTTTAAAATTTAATATAAGGATTTAAATGTAAATTCAACGGAAACTGATCGTAACGATCAAATTGGCCTATGAAACATATCCCATTGTGTTCGGAATGGGGGTATTATGCTAGGAATGATAGTCGTTGGGTCTCGTTCGGGGTTCGATTTGGAGTTGGATAAAAAAATCCACCTTTTGAATTTAAAATTAAATATTAAATATATAAGGGGGTGTGGTCAAAGGGGTCAAACCCCTAATATTTCTCCTTCGTGGTCAAAGGAGAAATAAGCCTCCTTTCTGGAAAAAGCCCGTCGCTTCCCACAATGGCACCACCGCCGCTTGTCGCCCTTGCCTGGCCCACCGCCGCGTGTCCCCTCCACATCTCCTTCGATAGTCCCCAGTCTCCCCCTCCTCCGTACAAAAAGTCGAGCCCTCCCCCAATCCCCAAATCGCGTTGAGATTCCGCCGTCGCACAGGAGGCCGCGTCACCCCCTGCGCCACCCTCCACCACGACAATCGACAGGCCGCACCCCCTTGCCACCTGAAGCCCGCGAGCTCACCAACGCTAGCAGCCGCCTTTCGCACCTCCGCCTCAGATGGTCGTCCGTTCAACTAAGATGGCATGCGTCAGCTCTGTGTTGAGACGCAAGTTGGGTTCGATTTTGTCCGTGGAACTGATGGTAATTAATTTACTTAATTAATTAGGTGTTAACCATTTTTGTTAGTTAAAATTGTCAGATTTTTGTTATATGTAATGAGAGTTTTAAAGATCAGTTTTTTTTTATATAAAAACTGCATTGTTTTATTTTAGTTTAAATAATTTATATATATACAATGCTATTTAAAATTCAGTTTTTTTTATATTAAAGAAATGATTTTCATATGAAAAAGAAATGATTTTTGTAAGAGAAAAAAAAAGTGTTTTTTGTATACTCTTTTATGCTATTAAGAAAAAAAAAGGGTTTGATCTTTGAAAGCGAAGAGGTTTCATTTTTTTTTTTGAAAGCGAAAAGGTTTGATCTTTGAAAGCGAAAAGGTTCAATTTTTATAAATACAGATATGAGATTCATTAATATATAAATTAGAAAAGGTGAAATCTTTAAATTAGAAAAGGTGAAATCTTTAAATTAGAAAAGGTGAAATCTTTAAATTAGAAAAGGTGAAATCTTTAAATTAGAAAAGGTGAAATCTTTAAAGTAGAAAAGGCGAAATATTTGAAAAGACGAGATCTTTATATAGAAAACATCGTAGTAAAAGTTCGATTTTTAAATGTATGAAGTGATTATAAAAATATGATTTTTAAATTGAAAGTAAATAAATAAAAATGTGATTTTTATTTTAAAGACATCAAAATATAAAAATGAGTGATTTTTATATATGTAGTGGCTACGGGCAACGAAGATAACGAAGATGCGATAGCGATGAAGATTTCTATCAGTGAAGAGCCATGGAGCTAGGATAGCTATCGGTGAGAACTTCTCACTCAAAATTCTTTTTCTAGTTATATTTATATACTAGGATGTAGACGGTGCTTAGTAGCACCTGACACCCGTCATCCACAGACCATGGATGGCTTGTTTGTTAAATTGTTTGGTTGTGTAGTTGGTTAAACTATTTGGTTTGAATTGAATGGTTTGGTGAATTTGATTGATGTGTGAATGGCGTGGGCCTTCACTAGACCGGGGATAAGGCTAGGCCTCGTCCCGTTTCTAGTATCGTGCCATTATGCCGCCGAAATTTTCTAAAATATGTTAGAAAAATAAAAATATCATTTTATTGAATAAATGAATTGAATATAAAACGATTTCGAAATGAATTGAATATAAAACGATTTCGAAATGAATTGAATATAAAATGATTTCGAAATGAATTGAATATAAAACGATTTCGAAATGAATTGAATATAAAACGATTTCGAAATGAATTGAATATAAAACGATTTCGAAATGAATTGAATATAAAACGATTTCGAAATGAATTGAAAATCATGGGCGGCATGGGTACCATCTATCATGTCGCCATACTAGGATCTACAAATAAAACCGAAATGTCACGTATTGGAAATTGGATTTTCGTCATGAGTCGAGGCAAGGGATGACTCCTTACCATTCGAGGCACTCTAGCAAATGCCTTGGGATTCGGACATTGGCGAATCCTTGGATCTTCAGGGTCGGTCCACACATAGCGGATTAGTTATACCTGAACACACGTTTCCTAACCCTATTGGACCTATATCCATCAGCTCCGTAGTAACTGATATATCTAAGGCGTCTCGCATTCCAAAAACCACACAGGTAAAAATATAAAAATGTCAGGGCTTGCAAACGCTGACACTACCCATAGCTAGAAAGAAACGTCGTGCACTCCCTGCAGTCACGTTCCCATTTTTGGCTCATACCGAGGTGTGAGGCTCGCGAATTAACGCTATACACAAAGCTATGCCACACAGGTCTTGCTTTCATCATCAACCACAAGACTCTGCTTTCCAACAAAAACCTTGATCATTTGCATCTCAGCATGCCACATAGGCAATTCACGCCATGCGATTGATGTCTATCGATATATAACCTCTAAGCTCGTACATCTCGGAGAAAGGCGTTAAGCAAGAGAATAAATTCTCCGCCGCCAAATATATATATATATATATTTAATAGAGATCAGTTAACATAGAATAAAATCCAATGTCAGACACACAGTCCATTTACAAGTACGTTCTGGGTCTAAACGAAACCGGAGGCACCTTATTCCTCGTCCATATGTCCAAAACAGGAGAGAGGTCCTCGCATATCCGGTCGATCTCCAAGTATGTCTGGACGATCACTACTTATTACCTCGTCTTGGATGTACAGCCCAATCAAGACATCAGTAATCATCTAAACGATGTAAAGACCTCCGGTCTTCAACCACAGTCTTCATCGTCGACTTATCGTCGAATCGGTTATTCAGAATGGATATAAACCCAGCCTTTCCGAATAACTCGCGTATATAATAAACAAGTGTTATAAAAACACAACATATACCTTATTCCAATTCTGAATATTATTTTATTTAAATATTCACATCCTTTGGGAAAGGTTCCCATTAATTTTATCAAAGATAAATCCTTTAAATTTATTCTTTAATCTTCCTTTGGATATCATTCAAACCATATTAAGGTTTTTCCAAACTAGTCGGGATTAACGCACCTTACCGAAGTAATCATTTATTTAATTTCCCAATCCTAACCTATTCTTCCCAGGGAGAAAATCTGGTATTACTCCGTAACTAACACCACGGTGTTATTGGTAAATTTAATTACCATTTCACGTTCAAATCTAATTAAATATTTAACTATCGCTAGGAGCAAAACTGGTGCTACTCCATTCTCGATCATTTCCCAAATTTGATAATTTAAATTATTATTTCCCATTTCAATCTAATTAAAGATTCATTAAAACTCCATTTAGTTTTAATCTTCCTAAAAACCAATATTAATGATGATTTAACTTTGGAAACACAAACATGTCGCACCGACAATCTACACCGTACTATTGATTTCTGCTGATATATAACCTCTAAGCTCATACGTCTTAAAGAAGGGTGTTAAGTAAGAGAATAAATTGTCCACCACCAAACAGATATATATTTAGCAGAGATCAACCATACAGTTCGAAGTACAATGTTAGACATGTAATCCTGTCTTTAACTGGGTTAAAGAACTAATGTCATTTAAAATGCAGTTCACGATAAACCCAAAATCACATTCCATTAAATCATGGAATCATCACGGAAAAAAGATCAATATATATAATCGATATCAATTTCCGTATCCGACTAATAATATAGATGGAATAACGACAAAGCCTATTAAATTCCATATATATTAACAGTCTTCCTCCACAGAAGCTCATTTTGATTATTATCAATTCGAATTCCATTCAATTCCAATTTAATATATTAAATTGGAAAACTTTACTTTGGAAAATTCCCACTAAATCTTAATAAAAAGATTTATAAATTCCAAATCACATTTCACTGTAAATCGGGTTAAAGAATGAATGTCGTTAAAAAACACCGTTCACAATAAACCCAGTTCAAATACATTTCCAATTCCAATTAAAGGTTAATTAATTGGAAACACTAATAATGTTAATTAAAAGATTTATTCTTTTCACACTGGGCTTAAGAACGGTGTTAATAAAGACACCATTCACGAAAACCCAAAATCCAATTCAATATTAAATACAAGGCTTTGAATAGAAATTATATCGGCTTATATTCAATATCAAATTCCGAGATAAACAAATATCGTATTGGGAATAACGATATACATATATATCTTCCAAATTCCTCCACAATATCTGTATAATCACGGAATCCAATATCGAAATATTCCGAAGATAATTTCAATTCAAATCCATTCCAATCCACATATTGGAAATTCTGGTTATTTTTAAAACCATTTCAAATCCAATTTATTTATATAAAAATATTAGATTTATAATTCTAGTTCATTTCGATAAAAAATATTTTTATCTTTTCAAATATGGAAGTTTTCATCCTAAATCTTTCCAAATCATTTATTATGATTTTACACAAATTACTGATATTTTTACGACTTTTACCAAGGGCCGTACAATCAATTTCCTTAAACGGCCATCGCACTGCACTTACAACGACCTTTTCCAAAGTTGATTTGGACATAATTCCAAATCCAACTATTAAATTTCAAATCTCTTATGTCCGTTAGAAAGCTCTTTTCGATAGGAACCCAACTGGTTCCAGTTTTATGAGAATCCGACGGTCGGATCTCCCGTAATGTCCATTCGAAGTCAATGGTCGAAATTCGCGAACTGCCGCGGCGCAGTGGGTTCTATTCAGGCCATTAAATATATATAATATATATATTTCATCGATTCCCATTTAAAACGTATTTTATAAATCGTTTTAAATTCGTTTTCAAAACGATTTCAACTTCATATTCAATTTTAAATCAAAATTGAATATTTCATATCATTAATCTATAAATGATAATATTTTCAAAACAATAGATTTTGAAATCACTTTCTTTTCGATATTCATTATAATAATGAATAAAATCAATATAAATATCGTTTGTGTCAAAATGGCGTTAATCTAATCAACACGACATTTATTCAACACATGAATATATTTTATTTTGTTCAACACATAAATATATTTTATTCAACACATGAATATATATATATATATTTAAAATATTCTTTATTTTACAAATTGGAATGATACTCAATCAACTACCATATAATGTTAATTATATGGATTCCATACAGCACATGTATATAATAACAATGATAAACAATCAACCATCATCCAAAGTGCATTCCGCAACTGCATAAGCATTAAATATAAATAATTAACGCTTACAACAGTCTGTCAACCCATCGATTGACATACA
The DNA here is from genome assembly GCA_030737875.1 of Allium sativum. NCBI lineage: Eukaryota > Viridiplantae > Streptophyta > Magnoliopsida > Asparagales > Amaryllidaceae > Allium > Allium sativum. The sequence goes on from CM060910.1 coordinate 558,902,682, forward strand.
ACTAAATATTGGGGTTAGTGTATGTCCAATATCATCCCAATACCCGTGTGGGGTTTTCAAACAACAAACACTGACTATTATTTGTGCAGGTAGGTGATGTGTAAAATATATCATCCCAATCCATATCAGTCGAATGTGTGTACAAATACAAATCATCCGATTTGTAAACGAATAATTATTTTATTCATATACACATTAAAAATTATATTTTTAACTATAAAATATTTTATTCAACACGTGAATATTTTATTCTATTCCACATCGCAATCAATTTCCACAACACATTATAATCAAACAAGTCGTCCATGGTCTGTGGACGACGGTGTCGGGTGCTACTAAACACCGTCTGCATCCCAGTATATATTTTAACCAGAAAATAAAATTAAAGTGAGAATTTCTCACCTTTGGGATCCACTCCGCCATTCTTTATTTCTGAACAGTTTGGCCCTAAATTCCAACGAAATCTTTTTCACGCTGTTCATAGTAAAAATCACAATTTTATTTAAATGCTATATGGATAAAATCACATTTTTATACCGCTACTCATATATATAAAAATCATATTTTTATATGATGTTTGCTATATAAAAATCATATTTTTATATCGATGTTCGCATTATAAAAATCATATTTTTATATCGATGTTCGCATTATAAAAATCATATTTTTTTATCGATGTTCGCGTTATAAAAATCATATTTTTTATGTCGCCTTTACATATATGAAAATCATATTTTTCTATAATGAAAAATCTAGTCTTTTCTATATAAAAAATCATATAATTTTTATTAACAAAATCATATCTTTTTATATTAACAAAATCAAATCATTTTGTTTATAAAAATTCAATCTTTTTATTTATAAAAATTCAATATTTTTGTTTATAAAAATTCAATCTTTTTCTATTCTAAAATTCTTAACTTTTCTATTTTAAAAATATAATCTTTTCTACAATAAAAAATCTAATCTTCCTACAATGAAAAATCTAATTTTTATATACTATAAAAATCAAATTACTTTAAATAATAAATAAACAAACTTACATCTTTTTGAGGAGGGGTGGTTTTCTGCGTCACTGGAGGAAGGGGTGTCGGCTCATCGGAGGACGGCGGTGGGTGGTGGCAGAGGTCACAGCGGCTAGGGTTTGGTTGATTCGGGGCCTTCTTTGATTTGGGCGGCAGCTTTCTTTGGAGGTGGACGACGAGAGGAGCGGGGAGGAGAGCGAGAGGCGGAGACTATAGGGGGCGCCGGAGTTGGGAGAGTGTGGTGGAGGTCCGGCAAGGGGGAAGAACGCGGGATTTTTTTATCTTCTGTTTTTCGATCTGAGTTAACGAGGGAGGGGGAGAGAGATAAAGGGGAGGGAAATAATTATTATTTTTTTTTTCTAAAAAGTTGAAATTTCATCCGAACTTCAAACGAGATCCAATGACTGTCGCCCCTAGCCAATTACCCTATTCCGAACACAATGTGATATGTCCTGTAAGCCAATTTGACCATTACGATCAGTTTTCATTTAAATTACAATATAAATCAATATATATTTAATTTAAACGTACATTTCAATTTATTGGGGCCACATACGGACACCGAATATTCCCCAAAAATAAATCTAGCTATGTTTTGATGATACGGTCCTAACAAAACTAATTTCATAGAATTTGGAGACCATTTGAAAAACGGTCATTTTTCAGTCGATTAAATTAAAACTGAAATGTCCAGACATGTTTAAATCCGCCACGCTCACATATTGATTCCAAAAATTATGAATTTTGGAATCAAGCAATAATTTGACATTCCGGATCCAACAAAAGTGGTCTCGTCGAAAACGGAGGTCATTTGCAAAATCACTATTTTTTTTTTGCAAGTCTTACGGGGTTGAGTGGACCCTACCACTTTATTAAAGAACCGGAGAAAAATGGAAAATACAACACACACATGAATACATAGAAACACGGTTCTTTAGACACAAGAAGACAAACACGACAGAAGAGAAAAAAAGTAAAACAAAAACAGGAAATCACATGAGATTTATTAGTAACACTGGGTCAAATGTAAAGTTCAAGAGCTTGATTCCATCTCTAATCACCGTGCGGACGTATTTCCTAAATAGTACAGTAGTCATAGCTTTAGTGCTTTCAAACACATGAGTGTTCCTTTCCTTCCAGACAGTGTACATAAACCGCTTGAGGACATAGTCTAGAATTCTGCCTCTAACTCTCTTCCTACTAGTCTGCTTCATTAATGTTCTCCATTGTAAGATAGCGCTCTGACAAGCATCATGCCTTCCCATGTTTTCCATAATTTCCTTCCATATTCAAAACAGAAGAGGACATTCAAAAAAAAGATGATCAATTGTTTCGTTTTCAATTCTGCAAAGGACACACACCTGATCACATGCTACCCCCTGCGCAGAAGTTTATCCTTAGTAAATAAGGAATGATTTAAAACTTTCCACATCATAAGATTCTCACATGGAAGATTATCCTTCCTCCATATTCTCCTTGTCCATTTACAGTTCGGCATGACAGCATTACCAGAAATTAAATTGTAAAGTTTTTTGATGCGAAATATACTCACTTGGTCACACTACACGGTGTGTCTTGAGTCATCAGAGATTGTTTTGACTAATCGTGCTTTGGAGCACAAAGCATTCATGTTCGCAGAAGAGGACATAGGTAATGTGATTCTACCATCATGCACAAAGTCACTTATCTTGGCATTAACAGATATACCCGAGGAAATCTTTTCAAGATGTGTTAGAGTTTTGCTTAATATCATTCCATTTTCCAACCATGGATCATCCCACAGATGTACTTTAGAATTAAGGGACACCGCAAATTTGAAACAAGGAAGAAAAGTGGATTGTAGTTTAAATAGGCATCTCCACGTCCAGCGAAGTTTCTGCGGTTGATTCAAAATCCAGAAGCTTCTACCTTTTATCACATTTATCCTAGACCAGATGACTCATAAGCTGCTCGTTTGTTGAGAAAATTATCCAAACGCTGAATGAAAGTGGCTTTGTTCCAATGTTTTATGTTAACTATGTTGTATATAACAGTGTTGTATACACAATTATATGATTTTTGTTTGATGATAACAATCAAATATATTTTATTATTGAATGTGTTTGTAACTGTACTGGTATACTACACATCAGACAGGAATAAAATATTTCTATTTAAATAAAATACAACTATACAGAAATTTAAATATTCACACAGTATTTTATTTGAATAAGAATATTTTATTTCGATATTTAAACAGTACAGATTTACAACTCCACTATTTGTACATACATCACTGATATACATTTCATTATATTCAATTTCGTACTTAGCTCCTCTTTACAACACTTACACTTTCATATACATTACATTTCTATACAGTTCACTCATATATAGTGACACATATGAACATCATCATCTTCAGTCTTCTTGTCTTCACAGCATTCCATAGTCAATCTAGTTCATCATCTGCTCACCTGTCACATAAAACAAGAACACACACAGTAGACTGCAACAAAAATAAGATTATAAACAAACAAATAAAAAATTATTTTTAAATTTTGTTTGCCTCAGAATTACGGTGTGTTTCTCATCACTTTTCTAGACTTGGTCTGATATGCAGGGACTGAAAAACCCGTTTGGATGGCTGCATATACACACGTGTATGCACGTGTGCACTGCCACGACAATCCAGTGTCGCGACTGAGGAGTAGCCACAAGGACCGTCTCGACTCAGTGGACATTAAAAGAAAAAGAAGAAAAAAGATATTAACCAAGGAGCAAAACAGAAATATGGTGATACATGCAAGAAGTCAATGCAACATCAATTTTCAAGTCAACCAGCATAGAGCAATGTTACATGATCAAGTTGTTCAAGGCAGCATAAACATGGTCACATGGTAAATATCAGGGAACAAGCATGCTCATGTAATGAACAAAGTCAAAAATGCACAACATGGCATGCAACTCAGTAAAGTTTAAATGAGCATAGTCAAGACCACAAGGCAACTGTCAAATGCAATCACATAGTAAAGACCTGATGGGATCAAGTTTTATATGGCATAAAATCGGTGCAATGTACAACAGATTTATGATAAGAGTGTTCTCAAATAAGGGTCGAAATCATCAATTAACAGTGCAAGACTTGGCAAGTTTTTAAATCAGTTTTTTAATAGAGCAGAACAGTGTAAACATTGCCAAGGGCCTACATCAATGAAGAAAATGCACAAAGGAGGACAACAAGTGCAGGCTATTCAGTTCTAAGCAATTCAACAACATAATGTTCATGAATGGTAAGGTAAACAAACAAGGCACTGTTAAATTCAAGTGCACATCTGATTTTATCAGTTCAAATCAGATTCGGCAAGGTACAAGTAAACATAAAAGTCAATGACTCAAGGCAAGCATCAATGAAACATTGAAATGGTTCAGCGTCATGGTAATACACAGGGTATGAATGATGCAACAAAACTATACATAGTTCACAGGAGCTCAAGGCAGTATATACATGAGTAAACTGTTTGATTCAGATTCAAGGGTGTAAATGATCAAGTTTTGTTAAAAGGAAAATATCAAGTGCGGTATCAGTTAAAAACATAATCAACGAGACTGCTCTCAACTAAATCAAGAGAAATTTCTGTTCTGGTTTTTAAATCATCAGAAAAGCATCCATTCAAATGAATTGACAAACCAGAAATCAAAGAAACCGATTTCAAAGTGGAGTGTGTTTTGGAAAATCAGGTTTAACATCTGTTCATAAGAAGAAAGTTTAAATCCAGAAATTGTCAAATTCGAAGAATGAAGTACAGTACAGGTTCATATCAGTTCTTTTGAAGCAGTTTATTTAAGATAATATCAGCCCAAAATGATATTAATCAAAGCCCCAGAAAATTAGCTCAAAAGGAATTCATGGATTTTTTTTTTCGAGATTATTTTTAGTAATACTTAATCCAAAAAGTTTCAGAAGTTAACACAAAATTCAAATCGAAGAAATCTCCAGAATTTCAAGAACTATTCAAAGCCACGAAGAGTTCAAGGTCCAAAATTCATGAATATATCTCGACCAAGTAATACACGAAATTAGAGCATATATCTCGGATTTACAATCTTATATAAACACCAATCATCATCGGCTATCATAATCCAAGTTAAAACAAATCAAAGAGAAAGTCGATTTGAAATAACATACCAGAGAACGGAAGCAACTTGGAACGAATCATCTCAACTCGATCAAATAATTAGAGCAAACACGAGCATACAGAGAACCAGATTCACTTTCCAATTTCAATTTCCAATTTCAGAGCATCGAGATTTGAGACGAAGAAACCCTAGCTAAATCGCCTCCACAATTTTCAGAAAGAAGGAGATATCGGGCCACAGATTGAAGCCAAAAGGATTCAAACATCAGAGAGCTATTTCAAATTTCAAGAATAACATAACAATTCAAGATTTAGGGCAAAATTGAAAACCCTAGTTGTGTAGCCGCCATTTTTCCAGAAAGTAACAAAGGAGCTCGGGCCAAAAGTAAAGTGGTGAAGCAAGTATAAAGGGGCTAGCCAAGTTATAAAGGGATAAGGACCTAATAGGGTTTAGTTTTAAATAACTAAGGGTTTTAAATAACTAAGGGTTTTTATTGTTTATTTGTTTTTAGATTTTCAATTTGTAATCAAATCAGAGTTTTCTAGTTTGTCTCCAAAACTAGGGAAGACGAATTACAGGGTTTGTAATTCGGGGAAATCTGGTTTTGGGGATAAAAACCAGTGCAGGGTTTTGAGCGTAGGGTTAAGAACAGTTGGGAGCGAGTGTCGCGAGTTTACAGGGGATTGTAAGCGTAGAGATTGTTTTAACTCCTAGTAGAAACCTTGGGGAATGCAGCAGTAGGTAGGGTTTTGCCGAAGCTGGGTATATTTGTGTGTTATTTATTTTCTGCATTTCTTCTAATTATTATCTGTGCTGTGATTATTTAATTATTCTGCAAAAATCTGCAATAAACCCTATTCACCCCCCCTCTAGGGTTAATTTAGATCCAACAAGTGGTATCAGAGCAGGGTTTTTTATTTTATTTTAACTCTAGAGTCATGAATTTGTCAAACAACGCTTTTTCTGAGGGTCAGTCCATAGCTAGGCCACCAATGTTTAATGGAACTGATTATGCCTATTGGAAAGCTAGGATGAAAATTTACTTAAGTTTTGTCGATTATGATGTGTGGGATATTATTGAAACGGGTTATAGATCTCCCACTGTTATTGTTAGTGGTGTTGAAATTCCTAAATCAAAAGATAGGTGGGATGCTAATGATAAAAAATTATTTTCAACTAATGCCAAAGCAATGAATGCTTTAATTTGTGCTCTTGATAAAACTGAATTTAATCGAATTTCTCATTGTGAGACAGCACAGGAAATATGGCATACGTTGGAGGTCACACACGAAGGGACATCTCAAGTAAAGGAATCTCGTCTCGCTCTACTCAGCAACGAATATGAAAATTTCTCTATGCAAAAAGACGAAGATATAAAAGAGATGTATGGACGCTTCTCATCACTGGTCTACAATGCAAAAGCTCTTGGCAAAACCTATACCGAAGTAGAATTGATCAGAAAGATACTGAGAGTGCTACCGATGAATTTTGAAGCAAAGGTGACGGCGATTCAAGAATCAAAAGATCTGAATAAAGTAAGCATGGGAGAGTTGATCGGAAATCTGATAACTTACGAGATGGAGTTAAAAGCAAGAGAAGAACGAAAGGATTCTGAATCAAAGAAAAAGACAATCGCTCTAAATAATTCTGTTGAAAGTAATGATGATAATCCCGCTGAAGAGCTAGCCATGGTTTTGAAAAAGTGGGCCAAAGGAAAATACAAACCACGAAAGAAGATTTCAAAAACCGACAAGTCCGAAAGTTCAGATAGTTCAGACAATGAAGTGTTTTGCTACAATTGCAAGAAACCCGGTCATATCAAACCAAATTGCCCACAGCTTAAAAATGAAAAGAGGAAGAAGTTCAGAAGAAAGAAGAAAGCTTTTGCTGCTACATGGGATGATGAAGAAGGAGAAGAAGTTTCTGAAAGTGAAGAAGAGGAAGCAAATTTGTGTCTTATGGCTCAATCTGATTCAGAAAGTAGTGAAGAGGATTCAAGTGAGGTATCGAATTTTACTTATAAAGATTTAATTTTAATGTGTCACGATCACACAAAAACTGTTGATTCTCTTGAACTGAAAGTTAAGAAATTAAAATCTGATAGGTCAAAACTAGTTCAAGAAAATAACAGTTTAGAAACAAAACTTGAAAAACTTAAGAATTCATCGTTTTCAGAATGCGAAAAATGTCGATTTTTGAGTAACGATTTTTTGAAATTAAAAACTGATCTTGAGTTACTTAAAAGAGAAAACATGAATTTGAAAAATGAAAATCTTGATTTTGAAAAGGTGATTGAAAAGTTTAGAGAATCTGAAAAACTTGATTTTGGAAAGCGAAAACAATTTGAAATTGAAATTTCCAAGTCCGATGCTAGAATCAAAGCTCTTGAAAACGAAAATTTGATTTTAAAACAAACTGACGCTGAAAAGAGGAAAATTGCTATTAATCGTTGTTCAAATTTAATGAAAGAAAATAGCAATCTTAAATTTAAAATTCAACGACTTGAGTCAGCTTTGACTAAATTTTCTAAAGGAGAGAAATCGTTGAATATGTTGTTAAAAAATCAATTTTTTGTTCAGAATAAAAAGGGACTTGGATTTGAATCTGATCAAGTTGAAAAACAAAATTTTAATGATTTTAAAAATCCTTTAATTGGCATTGAAAACAATCAAATTGAATTTTTGAAATTTAATAATTTCAAAGGGTTTTTAAATCATAAACAAATTGATAACTCGTTTAAAAACAATTCATTTAAATCTATTTGGATTCCAAAAAATAACAAAATAAATTTAAGCAAATCTAAACAAATTTGGGTTCCAAAGGGTACGCTAGTGAATAGTAATGGATTGTTATATAAACGGGTTTGGGTACCAAAACGTGTAAACAAAGATAAGAGTGGTAAAACAACTTTTGTTAGACCACTCGATCATATAAACATTTAGGTACCGTGGGAGGCTAAGGAACAACTGTGCTTAAGTGAAATAAAATTCAAGATGATTCATATATCGAATTATTTGGAGTTCCTTAGCCATAGATTCAGAGTTGGAGATTCATCGCATCACGTTGATTATGGTAAGTCAGGTATGATCTCTAAACTCGTACTTTTATTCCTTTTATTTTATTTTTACTTGGCTGTTTTTGAAATCATTTGTTATGGATTGTTGAAATTCTTGGATTATAAAAAAAAAATTTGGTGATTTCAAATAATTATCTTCAGATTTGATAAGTTGACTGGTTCTTGAGTTTGTCCAAAAATTCTCTGAAAATAATCTTGTGCTGCTCTGATAAGGAAATTGATTTGATTCATTGGCAATTAAATGATAAGTTGGAAAATCAGTGACTGGATTTAGTTAAAATTCATAAGCAATTTGAATCAAATTTGATATATATATATATGGTTTTAAAAATTGTCTAGGAGCAATCAGTGTTGAAAATATTAGAAAAATTCATTTTTTAACTGATTGATTTTTTTTAGCTGATTTTCAACTTGCATTTTTTTCAAAAACTCCTCTTGAAATTAATATTTTCAATTTTAAAATTATTTTTGATTATTTATTCAAAAATTGAAATTATTGATTAATTTGAACCGTTTTGGGACTCATCAAAATTATTGATAGATTTATGAAACTGTGATGAGTTGCGACTATGGTATAATTCATAACTAGAAGAGATATTATTTTAAATCTCATGATGATTAAACAGATTTTATAATATCTTTGAATTAGAGCTTATTTCACGACCATCTTCTATATACACCATATTTCTGTCATTCATCATGGTTTTATTTAATTTGGGGAGTTCTAATTATTCTTGAAATTAAAAATAAATAAATAAATAAATAATTTATCCTTGGTATTCACTCCCATTTAAAAATCCTCGCGGTTATGCGTGGGTGAATTACCTTAATTTCTATGTGCTTCCATTCTCACTTAAAAGACCTTCGGGCTGTGCATGGATGGAACTCATTAGAGAGGATAAAGTTAAGTTACTACTAACCCCATTTAAAAGACCTTTGGGCTATGCGTGGTTAGAAAGTGCTTAACACTTTTTTAGCATATTTAAAATCTTTAAAATTCATATTCAAATATTCAATTTTTATTGAACTCTCCTCATTCAATAAAATCCATCGTAAATCCATTCATTCTGAAAGTGAAATTTGCTTCTGATTTAAAGATTATCATGATTTTTGTTTGATTAAATGGGATTTGCGATATATATTCTCTCTCTTAATTTGAATTTATATTTATAGTCAATATTCATCACTATTTCAATTTCTATTATCCTTTTGATGATAACAAAAGGGGGAGAATGGTCAAGATTTTGATTGATGAGTATTTAATTGAAAATATTTTAATATTGGAAATTAAATATCTAGGGGGAGATTGGTCAATTGGATTTCATCTTTCATATTTTTCCACATATATAGGGGGAGTTCAGTTGTAGGGGGAGCATACAAATAGGGGGAGTAATATATTTCACGTTCAAAACACATTCAAAATCTTTTATTTGTTTGTCATCATCAAAAGGGGGAGATTGTTGTATATAACAGTGTTGTATACACAATTATATGATTTTTGTTTGATGATAACAATCAAATATATTTTATTATTGAATGTGTTTGTAACTGTACTGGTATACTACACATCAGACAGGAATAAAATATTTCTATTTAAATAAAATACAACTATACAGAAATTTAAATATTCACACAGTATTTTATTTGAATAAGAATATTTTATTTCGATATTTAAACAGTACAGATTTACAACTCCACTATTTGTACATACATCACTGATATACATTTCATTATATTCAATTTCGTACTTAGCTCCTCTTTACAACACTTACACTTTCATATACATTACATTTCTATACAGTTCACTCATATATAGTGACACATATGAACATCATCATCTTCAGTCTTCTTGTCTTCACAGCATTCCATAGTCAATCTAGTTCATCATCTGCTCACCTGTCACATAAAACAAGAACACACACAGTAGACTGCAACAAAAATAAGATTATAAACAAACAAATAAAAAATTATTTTTAAATTTTGTTTGCCTCAGAATTACGGTGTGTTTCTCATCACTTTTCTAGACTTGGTCTGATATGCAGGGACTGAAAAACCCGTTTGGATGGCTGCATATACACACGTGTATGCACGTGTGCACTGCCACGACAATCCAGTGTCGCGACTGAGGAGTAGCCACAAGGACCGTCTCGACTCAGTGGACATTAAAAGAAAAAGAAGAAAAAAGATATTAACCAAGGAGCAAAACAGAAATATGGTGATACATGCAAGAAGTCAATGCAACATCAATTTTCAAGTCAACCAGCATAGAGCAATGTTACATGATCAAGTTGTTCAAGGCAGCATAAACATGGTCACATGGTAAATATCAGGGAACAAGCATGTTCATGTAATGAACAAAGTCAAAAATGCACAACATGGCATGCAACTCAGCAAAGTTTAAATGAGCATAGTCAAGACCACAAGGCAACTGTCAAATGCAATCACATAGTAAAGACCTGATGGGATCAAGTTTTATATGGCATAAAATCGGTGCAATGTACAACAGATTTATGATAAGAGTGTTCTCAAATAAGGGTCGAAATCATCAATTAACAGTGCAAGACTTGGCAAGTTTTTAAATCAGTTTTTTAATAGAGCAGAACAGTGTAAACATTGCCAAGGGCCTACATCAATGAAGAAAATGCACAAAGGAGGACAACAAGTGCAGGCTATTCAGTTCTAAGCAATTCAACAACATAATGTTCATGAATGGTAAGGTAAACAAACAAGGCACTGTTAAATTCAAGTGCACATCTGATTTTATCAGTTCAAATCAGATTCGGCAAGGTACAAGTAAACATAAAAGTCAATGACTCAAGGCAAGCATCAATGAAACATTGAAATGGTTCAGCGTCATGGTAATACACAGGGTATGAATGATGCAACAAAACTATACATAGTTCACAGGAGCTCAAGGCAGTATATACATGAGTAAACTGTTTGATTCAGATTCAAGGGTGTAAATGATCAAGTTTTGTTAAAAGGAAAATATCAAGTGCGGTATCAGTTAAAAACATAATCAACGAGACTGCTCTCAACTAAATCAAGAGAAATTTCTGTTCTGGTTTTTAAATCATCAGAAAAGCATCCATTCAAATGAATTGACAAACCAGAAATCAAAGAAACCGATTTCAAAGTGGAGTGTGTTTTGGAAAATCAGGTTTAACATCTGTTCATAAGAAGAAAGTTTAAATCCAGAAATTGTCAAATTCGAAGAATGAAGTACAGTACAGGTTCATATCAGTTCTTTTGAAGCAGTTTATTTAAGATAATATCAGCCCAAAATGATATTAATCAAAGCCCCAGAAAATTAGCTCAAAAGGAATTCATGGATTTTTTTTTTCGAGATTATTTTTAGTAATACTTAATCCAAAAAGTTTCAGAAGTTAACACAAAATTCAAATCGAAGAAATCTCCAGAATTTCAAGAACTATTCAAAGCCACGAAGAGTTCAAGGTCCAAAATTCATGAATATATCTCGACCAAGTAATACACGAAATTAGAGCATATATCTCGGATTTACAATCTTATATAAACACCAATCATCATCGGCTATCATAATCCAAGTTAAAACAAATCAAAGAGAAAGTCGATTTGAAATAACATACCAGAGAACGGAAGCAACTTGGAACGAATCATCTCAACTCGATCAAATAATTAGAGCAAACACGAGCATACAGAGAACCAGATTCACTTTCCAATTTCAATTTCCAATTTCAGAGCATCGAGATTTGAGACGAAGAAACCCTAGCTAAATCGCCTCCACAATTTTCAGAAAGAAGGAGATATCGGGCCACAGATTGAAGCCAAAAGGATTCAAACATCAGAGAGCTATTTCAAATTTCAAGAATAACATAACAATTCAAGATTTAGGGCAAAATTGAAAACCCTAGTTGTGTAGCCGCCATTTTTCCAGAAAGTAACAAAGGAGCTCGGGCCAAAAGTAAAGTGGTGAAGCAAGTATAAAGGGGCTAGCCAAGTTATAAAGGGATAAGGACCTAATAGGGTTTAGTTTTAAATAACTAAGGGTTTTAAATAACTAAGGGTTTTTATTGTTTATTTGTTTTTAGATTTTCAATTTGTAATCAAATCAGAGTTTTCTAGTTTGTCTCCAAAACTAGGGAAGACGAATTACAGGGTTTGTAATTCGGAGAAATCTGGTTTTGGGGATAAAAACCAGTGCAGGGTTTTGAGCGTAGGGTTAAGAACAGTTGGGAGCGAGTGTCGCGAGTTTACAGGGGATTGTAAGCGTAGAGATTGTTTTAACTCCTAGTAGAAACCTTGGGGAATGCAGCAGTAGGCAGGGTTTTGCCGAAGCTGGGTATATTTGTGTGTTATTTATTTTCTGCATTTCTTCTAATTATTATCTGTGCTGTGATTATTTAATTATTCTGCAAAAATCTGCAATAAACCCTATTCACCTCCCCTCTAGGGTTAATTTAGATCCAACAAACTATTCCTAGCCCTCCTTTTTGTATGGGGCGTTCAACTTTCTGGAAGGCGACAGGGGAAATGTATTTACCTTCAACTTTTCCTTTCCACAAAAATTTAACTCGCGCGGACCATATCGTAGAAACAAGTTTGTTAGGAAGAATAAACATCCTCGACCAGTAAACTTGCATAGAAAAATGGCTGACTTTACAAGCGTTAGTCTGCTGGCTTGGCTTAGCAATCTCGTTGTCCATACATTAAGTCTCGCAGTTATTTTCTCAAGTAGAGGAAGGCATTGATTCACTGTAATTTTGGAAGTGCTGAGGGGGAGACCAAGATATGAAATAGATTCCAAACTATTGATTAAGCCAGTTCTATTCTATATTGCCTGCAAATGAGTTTCTGTTATATCGGAAACTCGCATGTTGGATTTGTGAATGTTGACTCTCAACCCTGTCATAGCATAAAATTCATCAAGAGTATCAAATATTGCTCCAATGGTCTGAGAAGTAGGCTTGCAAAAAATCACTAAATCATTCGCAAACATCAAGAAAGAGACTCTCTGATCCTGGCACATCGGGTGAAATTGAAACTATCCTTCTTCAATCTTTTTGTTTAACACTTGAGTAAGCATTTCCATCACGACTATAAATATATACGCTGAGATTGGATCTCCTTGCTGTATTCCTTGTCTACTCTCAAAGTATCCAATCGCAGTTCCATTGATTAGTATAGAGAAGTGCGCTGAAGAGATGCAAGTGTATATCCACGATACAAAATGTTTAGGGAATTTCATGAACCCAAGAATTCTAACAATCGAATCCCATTAAAGAATATCGAACGCTTTCATGATATCAAGTTTGAACATTGCTCTAGGACTAATGCTCGCATGAGAATAGCCATTTAAGAGTTCGTGAGAGAGAATAACATTATCTAAGATACTCCTACCTGGTAAATAAGCTTCTTGATTCGGCAAGATAGTGTTCGGGAGATTTTTTTTTAGCCTGGAAGCAATGAATTTCGAAATGCATTTGTAAAGCGAGTTGCAACACGAAATTGGTCTATAGTCGGAGACGTTAGTTGCATTCTTCACTTACGGAATAAGAGCAATATTAGTCGCATTGAAAGACGACAACATACTGGATTTAAGGAAAACATGTTTGACAGCGCACACACATCATGACTTATGAAAGCCCGGCAAGTTGAATAAAAGAAAGTATTGAAACCATCCGGACCTCCCGCCAGTTTTTATTGAGCGAATTCATAGCGTCCCTTATTTCAATGTCGGTGACTTCAAGACTAAGCATTTGGCGATCAGAAAAGGATATTTTAGGAAGAATGTAAGGGTCAATTAATTCAATATTAGCGGTGAAGTTGTCACTGTTTCCGAACAGGCGGGAGAAATGAAGTAAGAAGGCTTTTTGCATTTCATCTTGGTTAACATGAGAAACACCGTCTTTATCAACAATTCTGACTAAGTTCTCTCTGCATTGCTTATTCTTGAGAGAAGCATAGAAAAATGCACTGTTATTGTCTCCTTCAGTCCTCCATTTAATATGAGATTTCTGTTTTATCATCACTTCCTCATGGTGCAAAAAAAAAATCGCTATTTTTATATATTAATATATATAAATTCCACAGTGACTACTTTGAATTTTCAACTAGACATAACTTTTTATTCCCGTTATGAAATTTCAATTTTTCAAATCCATTGGAAAGATAGTTTCAAACAGATTCAAATATTTCTGGTTTCACTAAAATTCGGTTTATTATGAATCTTGTACATTCATTTGAAATTCGAAATCGAATTTTCAAGCTACCGCGCCATTGCCAATTCCTTTTATAATTAAAATATATTTTTATATTCTAATTTTGATTTAAATAAATTTATACGTTCTAATTCCATTCAAACTAAATTTCTAGTCGTTATTATTTAAAATAAATCAATTTAAATATTCAAAATTAATTAAAATTGCCGAAACAAAAAATTTAAAATGGTTATGATTTTCCGGGTTGTTACAGATAAATTCAAAGGTAAATTTAGAATGAAAATGGCAACTAAGTTAACCTAAAACGATAATTTATTCTGAAGTTTGGAACGTCAATCTAATAGAGATTATTCGAAAGAGAGTTACACATTGAAATTCGACTATATCAAGTTCAGGAAAGTGCTATTTACATTCCGTTTTAATCAAGGTTTATTTGTTTATTTATTCAAATTATTGAATAAAAATTATATTTTAAAGTTAAATATTTCAGAAGCGGGGATTATAACGCTATATTTATAATCAATATTTTCTGTAAAAAAGTGGATTTTTAAACTGAATCTAAGAATTATGTAAGAGATGTTTGTTAAAGATTGAAGTTGTAAGCTTTGTCTATTTCGAATTTTAAGAATGTTGTTCAGTTAAGGTCTGAGAGGTAATTATACCTCAACATGATTGATTTCGTTTTTGACTAAGGAATGGTTAAGGTTCAATGGCGAAGATTAGTTAGAGATACGGTTACTTAATGAGTGATTATTGGGTTGAGTGATCGTAACTATGTTTTATACAACGTTTGTTTAAATCTATATAAATGAATTTTGGAAACATTTTCGAAATATAATCAGAGATGTTTTCTAAGCATATAAAATAAAATTGTTTGGTTAATAAGAAATAAGAATTTGTGAATATATGGATATGTTTTCTGATGTAAATAAGAAATATTTTCTGAAATATAGAAAATAACGACTTATAAATGAAAATGTTTTCCAAGAATCGTGAAAGGCCAAACGGGTTTTGAGAAGTATTTGGTTAAAGATATTGAAAGGAAGTTGAAAAATATTAATTAATAAGAAATTAATTAAAAGGCTCAGTGTTGCTTGATGGTAGATAAGTAGAATTTCCATATGGAAATAGAATCGTTGGTTGTATGGATGTTTCCTTAGATAGTTAAATAACTGACTATCAAAGTTTTGGCCCAATTTATATTTTCATTGTCAATATAGAGAGATTGAGATTATGTTTATTATCTGAAAACCTCTCTATATGGGTATATGCGTTGCGAATTAAATATGACGAAGATAAGTAAAGATGGAGTAAAATTCAAGGGATGTTATGTTAGTTCTAGGTAAAAATTTCCTAAGACGGATTGATGAGATGTTGTCTTCAGTTTGTCTTGTATGGACGACTTAATATCTTACAGAGTATGCCTAATGGATCATATACATTGATCTCTTCAAACGTAAATGCGTCTGATTCTGAAGATAGCACGACACTGGATCTTGCCTTGCTTTTGCTTGTTTTATTAGGTAACTTACTGGATAAGAGTTCAGGACTTCTTTGATGAGTTTCTTTTATGCTTGCTTTCTAAAATACTAAGTGAATAATGGAAGTCACGACTTCAATTATCATGGTCATCTTCAGCCTCTACTTTAGGTGATGCTATAAGTGACACCATATGACTTGATGAAGTTCCCATTAGATGTATGGATGGATCATCCATTATTTTCTATACTGCATCGAATGAATTTTTTTTATTCAATGTTGATTGCATGCACATTAGCACACAACTTGTTTGCATGCACATTAGTCCATCACCAAATATCGTATCATAGTCCTCTAATAAGATTATCAAAATACATTTATCAAGAAAAAACCCTTTCTGTCCAATTTAGCACACAACTTTAATTCTGCTAGTAGAAGTTATGTGCTTCGGTGTATGGATAAGCATGCATCATGATGTCTGTGTCGAAAATCCTTAAGCCTTCCTGTAATACAAAGTGGAGCAGTAATCCTACTTATATCGTTTATCAGTTTTTAGGTGCAATGAAAAATATTGCAGTATTATTGTGGATGTATCTGGTTATGTTTTTCTTGGTATTAGCGTGACATGTTAAATAAACATTAAATGTTATATTAGTGAGAAATGAAAAAAAAGTGAAAGGTAATGTTTATTGATAATGCCTATTAGTGAAATGTGGTATCTATTAGTGTCATGTAGTCCACTGTATATTTGTGGTCATTTTGTGTTGTATTGGATGTAAGTAAGAAAAATAAGTTCAAGAAAAATTTAAGCTTTAAAATAATAAAATTGTTCTCCATCCCTCTCTTATTCAAGATTTATACACCTTCTTCCTCCAACAATTAATATCAGAGCTTCTCTACTCCAACAAATTGGTATCTGATCGTGGTTGAAATTATGACATTTCTATTTTTCTCGTTGTATGTTGTCACGAAAGAAAATTATGAAAAACTAAGTAATAAAAAGAAAGAAGAGTAAATCTACAAAGTTCTATGAGAGTATGTTGAACATGGCTATGAATGGCCAAAATATATTAAAAATATGACAAAGAAAGAAAGTATAACATTTACAAGTTTGAGATGGAAAGATCATTGTGCTTGTGTTGCTATGTGTGAGAATGTCATGAAGAAGCTTTCGACCATATTATTGGAGAAAACTGCGCAAAAGATTCATGGGCTTTATTGAAGGTGGTTTATGGTAAGACTACGATGGAGAACAAAGAAGAAGAAAAATTGATTGAAAAGGAGACCGAAGAAAAAGTTGCAGAAATTATCAAAAAAAAAAAAAAAAAAAAAAAAAAAGATTCAAAAACCTCAAAGGCACCAGCAACAATTGAAACACAAGAAGTTAAAGCGAATGAAGTGAATATCAAAGAATTCGGACTGGCAAAACCTTCCAAGCCAATGGATGCTGAAGGCGTAGAAATACAATAGAATCTTAAAGTAGAGTGAGTCTACCATGTTAGAACTAGCAATTGAAGTTAATGTTGGTATGGTTGACACTCAAGCTGATGAAATGAATGTTGTTGGAATTTCAAAAGAGTTACTACAGGCACTGGCATAAGATTCTGTTCTAAATATTGATCCACTAGCCACATCAGAAAAGGATAAAGAGACAATAGCCTTAGGTGATCAAGAAGTGAAGACAATTAAAGAAATTTCTTCAAATGAAACAGAGAATATTCAAGCTCCTATTTTGATTGAAGCTGCAAATGATAAAGTAACAAATATAGGAGAAAGCAATCCAAATGAAGTAGAATCCCTCCCAGAGGGACAGGATGTTGTAGCTGCAGCAAATAATGAGAAGGACATTCAAAATAAATCATCAAATGAAATCATGTACAACTGGAAACTCTGCAATGTTGCAGCTGGTACAGATTGCATACCAAGCCTCGACAATGAAGCTGCTATCGCAAAACTTGCAAGAAAGTTCTATGAGAATCGAGAGAGACATTGCCTAGACGAGAGTCCAACATGCCTTGTACCACTTCCAAAGGGTTATCAAGTACAAATTCAGTGGCCTAAAAGCAATGACAAGGTCTGGTACCTCATTGTCCTCCATACCAAGCGTGCAGTAGACAAGGGACATCAAAATTGGGTGAAAGTTTCTGGAGAGTACCTCATTTTTCTAGGTAATGGAACTTTGTTCAAGCATAGTGCATTAATGGAGAATATGGGACTAGAAGAGAAGCATAGATTTATGCACACCATTACACAAAACAATCAAATCAGTCATGAATTTACTTTGAAGAACTCAACAGTGGAAAACAAACTCAATGCAATCAACAAAAAATCTAGTCATATTATTATTTTTCCGAAACATGTGAGATATAAAGGAATCAAAGTCTTGAGATGTTCTCAAAAGCTTAAAGATTTTGAAAGGTAAAACAAAAAGGTTCAAAATGATTGGCATGACGGATAATAGAAACATTTAAGTCAACATGGTAGTTTTGTTGAATAAACATTAAATGCTATATTAGTGGAAAATAAAAAAAATGAAAGGTTATGTCTATTAGTGAAAAGTAATGTCTACTGGTGAAATGTGGTGTCTATTAGTGTCTTGTAGTTCATATATATATATATATATATATATATATATATATATATATATATATATTATATATAAATATATATATATATGGCCATTTTGAGTTGAAAGGAAGTAAGCAGGAAAGCATTGTAAGCAAGTAAAAAGCAAGTAAGAATGCTAAAATATTAATGTTGTTCTCCATCTACCTCTTATCTAAATTCTTATACACCTCCTAATTTCCTACATGGCAATTATTCTCTTTATATAGTATTTGCTTTTATCGGAGAAACAATGGATCTGGTCGCTATGTAGCTGGATTGAGTTATAAAGAGTGTCATCTTCAAGGTTATAGCTCATGGTTTCTCAAACAAGTAAATGACGAAAAAATGGAAATGATTAAAGAGCTTCCTTTTGAAATCACAACAATGTGATGAGTAGCACACTACTCTGCATGACTGAATGTAAATTTACCGGTATATATGGATTACAGAAATGGCAGCATATGTGAAGTCAATATACAACAACCACTTGCTCGAAGCAGGTATTGAAGGATTTTACTGAGTTACGACCAGTGGAGAAACAAATCAAATCCAGCAGGTTTTAAGGTCTTCTTGTATATTATGGAGTTAGGCTTTCCATATTGTTTAAGTTTTGGCATGTACACTGCAAGTGGTAAATGATTTTATACATTTAACAAACCGTGTACCTCACTACCAATGCTCAATAAATGCGCATACAATCAATAACAGGTTACATGCCATCATATTAATTTAGGATTAAAACCAGAAATGTGACATTGTTGATTGCTGTGCATATGAATACTCATATCACTTTTTAAGGATAAATATATACATCAGATTGTTTGGATCTAACATGGATGGCTGAATCAATGAATGTATTAACATATAAAAAGTAAAGAAACTTTCTTGTTCGCAACTAGCACACGTATTAACAGCTTTGATAACATTCTATCTTGACACAATATGTGTTCAGCTACAGTTTGATTTGATTGCTTCCTATGTTGAAAAGTTGTTGATCAATAACAAATTATTTAGTCGTTTTAGAATATGATTGTTGTTATTAAATTCAAACTATACTTTTCAAAATTAACGTCTTACGTAACTTTGAGTTAAGGATGAATTTCTCTATCAGTTTACATGATGACAGTTAATATTCTGATACCACTTCCTTGGTAATTAACAAAAAGAAGGGATCTGCTACGGAGCCCGAAACTCAGGGTGTGATTATATGCGAAAATGTATCCTACGCACGTAATTGAAGGGAAAAAGTGAACTGTGCGTTCAAGATCAATCCCGCACCTTTCGGGCCTTTGATGTTTCGGGCTTTATAGCAATTCTGCAAAAAGAATGCAATTTTTATGTCAAGCCTCAAGTGATGCAAACAAGTTATCCAACCAGAGGCTATTGGTCCAAATGAAAGTTCTAAATGTGGAATGTATCTTGTTGGTGGACCTAAATCTGGTAATGCATAAGTGCGGGAGGTCTTAACATATTTTTCATATTAGTTTATAGTTTATATACCTGCGTATAGATCCATTTTATACTTTAATACTAAAACAGAATAGACAAATAAAATATAGGTAACCAGTGGAAAAAGCTACTGAAAGTTGGAATGCCCACGACACACCACAAAGCTGTTTAACTTTTTCTAGTGATGATTCAATTTTGATTACAGGTAGTGAAGATGGTACAATTTGCGTTTGGTCCACGATAATGTTGTTGATAACTTGACATAAGTTTGCTTGATTATTTTTTAACTTTTCAGCACTAGAATGTTTCTATTAATTATGTTACTACATTTGATTGAAAATTGCTGAACACAGAAGATCATCAAATCAGTTGAAGTGTTCTTGTTTTAGAAGTTAGCCGTCTGAACATGTATTTGCTGTAACCAGTCTTGTGTCAGTTTCTTGTGTATCAGGTCCTGCAAAGGTTTGAGAAAACGAAAATGAAATTTTTATCGATTATTTCATGATAACCAAATAATGATTTTTTTTCTTTTTTTAAGTAGTACAGAAAATTATTTCAGTGTCGATTTTGCAGAACCATGCTTTTTCAAGCGTTGTTACAGCAGTAATACCAGTTAATCCTCTAGAACAATTACTATTTTCCAGTAGAGAAGATGAAGATGAGTATGTGAATGAGCTTCACCTTGGAGTTCAAGAAATTAGTTTGAAGGTCTTAGAAAATGAATCAAGAGTCCTACTTGAGCATAGGTATCAATATTTGAAAGCAACATTATATTGATCAGATAGGGTTTTTTTTTCAGAGAAATGAGTGATTCTCACTTGGAGAACATTATTTTGATCTTGTATGTTGTTCTTTAAAAACGTCTGAAACTAGTTTTACCCTAATGATTATAGTATTTAAACTTAAAAGTTAAACCGAAGCATCACTATGAATTGTATCACAGTTTGAATTTGCAGAGGACCCATCAGTTCAGCTTTGGATCTAAGACAGACATCACTTGCTTCAGTATTAGAAAATGGCATGATCAGCCTATGGAATATCCAGAACTAGTAAGCTATTCAAAAATTTGGCCATGATTAAATATTCAACATGGTTAAAGCTATTTTACATGCAAAATATAGCGAAACATGGCTGTAAATGTTGATTGAGTTTACAATGTATATGATATGTTTCATCATATTATGTCTACTTTTGGCTATCTATGATTAATAATTGTATAGTACTTGATATTGTTTTGGTCATTTTCTATGTATGTTTTGAATTATTGCTGAATTTTAGAAATCTTATTACTTTATGGAATTTGTTTTTTTCCATATATTGCCCCCAACAGTGGGAAGTGCTAATGTGATAACATACATTCATGTATAATATATTGTTGAGAAATGAAACTAATGGTAAGGGTTAAAATGTAATAAAAATATTCATCATATATTACTGAGTATAGAAACTAGAAGTGCCAATGTGATAACTAAAAGTGCTGCTGCGACAATCATAGATAGAAGTTTTGATGAAATTCGTAGCTAAATTCTTCGGAAAAAGTAAAAAGTCGTTGAATTGGTTGTTAATTCTTCGGTATTTTTCTGTTGAATATATCAACATTCTTATCTGACTCACTTCTCTTTCTAGCGTCGCTAAATTCATAACAGAATTTCCGTTCTCCATTTAAAAGAAAAAAAAGCATCTCAAAATCATCGACAAGTAAAAAAACATCATAAATTGGTCGATAAGCATTTGATGTCTCCAAGGATAAAATATCGAGAAATTTAAAGACGCTAAATATGACAATGCTTTTATTTCGTCGATAATTTCGGCAGTTGCTTTTCCCGATAAAATACGGACGTTTAAAACATCGGGATATACAGTTTTTCTTATAGTGTAATTTGTTTATGATCGTGTGTGAAAAATAATGGCATAAGTAATTTGAGCTGTGTTACTTTGCTATATTATAACAAATTTTACGAAATTAGTTGAGAAATGTTGTAAAATAAAACAAAGAACGTATAATAAAAGAGAAGTCATTAGAGAGAACAGAAAAGATAGGGGAGAGACTTTTGTTTCTATTGCTTTCAGTGTATCTTATTTCTATTACATTGTGTAAAGACCCGCAACTTCCCCGTAAAGGAAAGCGTCGGATAGTTCGAGAACAAGCCACAACAGAACGCATACAGAAGAACATTTCATTGTATATTACAACAATGCATCAGATTACAAGAATATACAGAGTATAAATGAATAAATATTACACAGAAATATCAGAGATTTAAATTACATTTAAATACATAGCAGCGGAAAAATAATACAATACACAACTAGAATGAGATATACGGATACAAAGCTTTCCAGATATCGTTCCAGCTGTAAACCAGGATCCTGTGAATATAAATCTGCAAAACCAAAACTACTAGCTGCCCGTGTCAAAATAGGGGCACCCAGAGTTTAGGTTAAAACAATAAACTCCAGGTCAGTCATATGACTGGTGTGAGAATTAAAACAGTTATTATTCTTTATTTTAAAAGTTAGGTAAATCAAGGGACCACGCCGTATAACACGGAACGGGTTTCCTCCCAAGAATACCAGTGCATAAAACAAACAGCGCAATGCTAAATAAAGAAAAATGAAGCTGTTATAAGACGCAGGTCCTATCACACAATGCAACGCAAGACGGGGGATAGGGTTTTCCCTTATAACAGCCAAAGAATGCTTGATACGTTTTAAAACAAATCATTTGATACTATTATAAGTGCATAGTGTATAAAACAACTTCAAATCATAAGTATCAATCATAGGCGGCATGGGTACCATATATCATGTCGCCATATATAGGTTTACAAATAAAACCGCAAATGTCACGTATTTGGAAATTGGATTTCCATCTATGAAACGAGGCAAAAGATAGTCCTCAACCGATTCGAGACTGCCTAGCCCGAGTCTCAGGATCAGAGCTCGAGTGACCCTTGGATCGTCAGGGCCGGTCCACCGATGTGGATTAAA
Organism: Allium sativum; assembly: GCA_030737875.1. NCBI lineage: Eukaryota > Viridiplantae > Streptophyta > Magnoliopsida > Asparagales > Amaryllidaceae > Allium > Allium sativum. Next base: position 558,925,628 of record CM060910.1, read on the forward strand.
CTTAAACCCTGAACATGCGTTTCCCCGCCCTATGGGGCGTAAATTAGCCAACTAAATGACTCCATCGGTTCGAGAACGACCGATCAATCCGAGGCGCCTCGCAACAGCAACAACCACATAAGTCAAACTCGTCAGGGCGTGTAAAACCACTGACGCCACTTCTAACTAGGAAGAAACGCATGCCCTCCCTGAGGTCCTCTCCCGTTTTTGGTTCATACCGGGTGTGAAACACGCGAAATAAATGTTACACAAAGCTACGCCACAAAGGCCTTGCTTTGATCATCACCACAAGACTTTGCTTTTCAACAGAAGCCTTGATCAATTGCCACTTAGGCATGCCACACAGGCAATTCACTCCATGCGTTTGATATCCATCAATATATAACCCCTGAGCTCGTACGTCTCAGAGAGGGGCGTTAAGCAAGAGAATAAATTCTCCGCCGCCAAACAGATATATATTTAACAGAAATCAAACACACAGACTAAAATCCAATGTCAGACACACAGTCCATTTACAAGTCCGTTCTGGGTCTGAACGAAACCGGAGGCACCTAGTACCCCGCATATCCATCGATCTCCAAGCACGTCTGGACGATCACCAACTGTTTCCATCTTCTTGGGTGTACAGCCCAATCAAGATCATCAGTAATCACCCAAACGACGTGAAGACTTCCGGTCTTCGACCACCGTCTTCATCTTCGACACCACGTCGAATCAGTTATTCAGAATGGGATAAACCCGGTCTTTCTGAATAGCTCGCGTATATATTATAAAAGTGTTACACAAACACAACATACGCCTCATTCCAATTCATCAGTCACTAACCGCAAATTAATCAAGAGAATAACTCCCCAAATATTAACCCCGAAGGCCGAAACCAACATCAGATCAATATCCAGAAAACCATTCTGTTTGGCTAACCGACAGTTAGTTTCTAAATTTCACATTCATAGGGAAAGATTCCCATTAATTTTATCAAAGATAAATTCCTTGAATTTATTCTTTAATCTACTTTTGAATTTCGATTCAACTAGTCGGGATTTACGAAACTTACTGAAGTAATCATTTGTTTTAATTTCCCAATCCCAACCTATTCATCCCATGAAGTAAAACTGGTAATACTTCATATCTAACACCACGGTGTTATCGGTAAATTCAATTACCATTTCACGTTCAAATCTAATTAAAGATTTGACTATCGCCTGGAGCAAAACTGGTGATACTCCATTCTCGACCATTTCAATCTAATTAAAGATTCATTAAAACTCAACTTAGTTTTAATCGTTAACTGGGTTAAAGAATCCGTGTCATTTAAAAACACAGTTCACAATAAACCCAAAATCACCTTCATTAATTATCGGGTTAAAGAACGAGTGTTATTTAAAACACTGTCCACGATAAACCCAAAAATCAATATCAATTCAATTCCAATTAAATATTATTTAATTGGTACACTTCATTAAATCTAAATAAAAAGATTTAATCTTTTCTCAACTGGGTTCAAGAACAGTGTTAGTGAAGACACCATTCACGACAAACCCCAAATCACATTTGATATTCAATACAAGGCTCTGAATAGAAAATATACCGGCTTATATTCAATATCAAATTCCACGACCAACAAATGTCGTATTGGAAATAACGATATAAATATATCTTTCAAATTTCCATAACAACACCTGTATAATCACGAATTCCAACATCGAAATATTCCGAAGACAATTTCGATTCAAATCCACTCCAATGCAATCATTGGAAATTCTGGTTATTTTTAAAACCCTTTTCAAACTCAATTTATTTATTTAAAAATAAATAGAATTATATTTCTAGTTCAAAACTAGTTCATTTCGATAAAAATCTATTTTTATCTTTTCAAATATGGAGTTTTCATCCCAATTCTTTCTAAATCATTTCTTATGATTTTACACACATTATTACTATTTTTAATAATTTTATCAAGGCCCGTACAGTCGATTTCCATCAATGACCATCGAACTGCACTTATAGCGACCTTTTTCAAATTTGATTTGGACATAATTCCAAATCCAACCGTTAGATTTCTAATTTCTAATATCCGTTAGAAAGCTCTTTTCGATACGAACCCAACGGTTCCGGTTTTAGGAGAATCCGACGGTCGGATCTTTCGTAATGCCCGTTTGAAATAAATGGTCGAAATTCGCGAACTGCCGCGGCGCGGCGCGTTCTATTCAGGCCATTATATTATATATATAATATATATATAATATATATATCGTCGATTTCTATTTAAAACGAATTATATAAATAGTTTTGAATTCGTTTCAAAAACATTTTCAACTTCCATTTCAATTCAAATCAAAATTGAATTCTTCTTTATAAATTCGTTTTAAAATCCATTTCTATTCAATTCAAATTTCAATTCAATTTGAATTCATTTCACTTCGCTTTCAATTCAATTTGAATTCGTTTTCAATTCAATTCATTTCGAAATCGTTTTCAATTCAATTCATTTCGAAATCGTTTTCAATTCAATTCCTTTCGAAATCGTTTTATATTCAATTCATTTCGAAATCGTTTTCAATTCAATTCATTTCGAAATCGTTTTCAATTCAATTCATTTCGAAATCGTTTTCAATTCAATTCATTTCGAAATCGTTTTCAATTCAATTCATTTCGAAATCGTTTTCAATTCATTTCATTTCGAAATCGTTTTCAATTCAATTCATTTCGAAATCGTTTTCAATTCAATTCATTTCGAAATCGTTTTCAATTCAATTCATTTCGAAATCGTTTTCAATTCAATTCATTTCGAAATATTCGATTTCGAAATCACTTTTCAATATTCATTTTAAAATGAATAAAATCGATATAAATATCGTTCACGTCAAAATGGCGTCAATCTAATCAACACGGCTTCATAAATTTCTATTTTCAAATATTCTTTATTTTTCAAATTGGAATGATGCCCAATCAATTACCATATAAAATTAATTATATGGATTTCCATACAACACATGTATATAATAGCATTGAAAAATAATCAACCATCAACCAAAGTGCACTACACTGTATAAGCATCAAATATAGATATTCAACGCTTATAACAGCCTGTCAATCAAACGATCGACATATTTAATCAATCAGGATGAGTGAAATTCATATTTCATCCCAACACCCGTGTGGGGTTTCAAACAATCAAACACAGATTTTAGTTGTGCAGTTGGGCGATGTGTAAAATTTATCGTCCCAATCAATGTCCTTCAAATAGGTGTACATAAACAATCCGTCCGGTTTGTAAATGAATATTTATTTATTCACATTCACGTTAAAATTTATATTTTTAACGATAAAACATTTTGTTTCAACATATGAATTCCTTTTCAATTCATTTATTCAATAAAATGATATTTTTATTCTTATAATCTTATTTTAGAAAATTTCAACGGCATAACGGCACGATACTAGAAACGGGACGAGGCCTAGCCTTATCCCCGGTCTAGTGAAGGCCCACGCCATTCACACATCAATCATATCAATTTTATTTCACCAAACAATTCAAATCAACTCAAACAATCTAACTAACAACACAGCCAAACAAACAAGTCCATGGTCTGTGGACGATTGTGTCGGGTGCTACTAAGCACCGTCTGCATCCTAGTATATATATATAACTAGAAAAATAAATTGAAAGGTGAGAAATTCTCACTTATAGCTATCCTAGCTCCACGGCACTTCGTTGATAGAAATCTTCCTCGTCATCGCATCTTCGTTGTTGTAGCCACTACATATGTAAAAATCGAATTTTTACTTCGCTATTCAATATATAAAAATCATATTTTTACCTCGATGTTTAATATATAAAAATTCTATTTTTATTTCGAAGTTCATTATATAAAAATTCTATTTTTATTTCGAAGTTCATTATATAAAAATTCTATTTTTATTTCGAAGTTCATTATATAAAAATTCTATTTTTATTTCGAAGTTCATTATATAAAAATCCCATTTTTATTTCGAAGTTCATTATATAAAAATCCCATTTTTATTTCGAAGTTCATTATATAAAAATCCCATTTTTATTTCGAAGTTCATTATATAAAAATCCCATTTTTATTTCGAAGTTCATTATACAAAAATCCCATTTTTATTATGCTATATAGATAAAAAAAAATATTTTCATCACGCTATTTTCTATATAAAGTTTCCGCCTTTCCAAAAATAGGTCTTTCATCTTTATAAAAATATCGCCTTATCATGTTTTAACATCTATATCTCATAAAGGTTATATTTTTATAATTCCTACTATGCAAAGATCATATTTTTATCTTTCTGCAATATAAAAGATTATATTTTTATAACTTTACAACATAAATATAAACCAGTTTTTTTTTTAATTTATTTATTTATTTTTTTGCCAAAAAGCAACTTTTATTTTCGATCTCAAAACGAGGCTCACCGCCTGTCGTCCATAGCGTTTTACCCCCATTCCGAACACAATGGGATATGTTTCGCAAGCTGGTTCGATCGTTTGAATCAGTTTCCGTTAAATTTACATTTAAATCGCTATATTGAATTTTAAACGTACATTTCAAATTACCGGGGTCACATACTAACTAGGAAAATTCCCGAAAAATATTTTCTAGCTTCGTATTGACGATACGGTCCTAACAAAACTAGTTTCGTCGAATTCTGAGACCGTTGGAAAAATGGCCAATTTCCAGTCGATTAAAATCAACTGAAACTGGTTAAACGCGTTTTCCTTTACCATGCTCACATATTGATTCGAAAAATTATGAAATTTGAAACCTAGCAATAACTTGACATCACGGACCCAACAAAATTGGTTTCATCGAAATCCGAGGTCATTTGCAAAATGTCCATTTTTAAGGGCCTGAATTCCATAGCGACTATTCAGAATTTTCAACTGGACATAACTTTTGATTCCCGCTACGAACTTTTGATTTTTCGGATTCGTTGGAAAGATATTATCAATTAGATCCTAATGTTTTTGGTTTCACTAAAATCCGGATTGTTTTGCACCCGGTACACTCAATTGAAGTTTGAAATCGAATTATCGAACTACCGCGCCATTTTCAATTCTATTTATATTTATATATAAATATTTATATTCTAACGACGACGCGTATAATATATACGTTCGAATTCTATTCAAAATAAATTTCTCGACGATATTATTTAAAATAATTCATTTTAAATAATCGAAATTCGCTAAAATTGCCAAAATAAAAATTTCAAACTGGCCCAGATTTTCGGGTTATTACAATCTCCCCCACTTAAAACTTTTCATCCCCGAAAAGGAACAAAGTCGAAAGTGGTTTGATTAATCAACTCTACGTTCGATCTGGCTTCCATTCTCCAACTTTTCAGTTTCTGAGAATTTTCAAAATTTCAAAAATTTGGCTAACACCCTAAATTTTCGAAAAATTTCGCCATAACCTTCCTTGCACCGGGAGCATCGGGGAATTTCAAATAGCTTCCCCGGTCCTTCAGATCTCAAAAAGAAAAAGAAAAAGCCAAGCGGCTAGCCAATAGGCTCACAAAATCATCATCACCCAAACAAAACAGTAAATCATGTAGTAAACATGTACCTATTTGTCGGGCAAACAAATTTTATTCTTCGGCTCTGGCCTCCTTGCTATGACCTGTTCAATGATATACATATATATGCAAGCAAACGCATCCAATTATCAATATAATTCAATATTTGGTTTAATTAGGCTAAATGGTTCAAAATTATCAAACAAATAAACAAACAACACAAACATCAATCAATTATTGAATTAGAGTTTCAAATTCATAATTTTAATACATATACAAAAATCATGTTCTTGATGCCAAATCACAACAATAGGCCCTATCTAATTTTGGTTCTCACACCAGCCAATAGGAAGTATATAAATATCACACCTTCGACTCTCGAATATTAATTCTGATGATGTAGCTACAATCATCAGAATCACCTTCGGGCGACTAGAGTGTGAATCTATATCTATCCAATATATTAAAACTTCGAATACACGCGGATCAGACGTATACGCAAAATCTTTATATACTGGACTGTCCAACTCAATATAAATAGATAATCAGATACGAATAATTGATTTAAATTTTCAAAACAAAAATTGTTTTCATTTGAAAAATATACTCTTCACACTCGTTCTAGGATACTACTGATCCCATCTCTAACGAGTCATTCTCGTTGGATATTACTAATCCAATATCTGATGAATTCTTTCGTATGGTTCTAATGTGCCTTGTTCTCTAGCTTTGTAAACCAAAGCTCTGATACCACGTGTAAAGACCCGCAACTTCCCCGTAAAGGAAAGCGTCGGATAGTTCGAGAACAAGCCACAACAGAACGCATACAGAAGAACATTTCATTGTATATTACAACAATGCATCAGATTACAAGAATATACAGAGTATAAATGAATAAATATTACACAGAAATATCAGAGATTTAAATTACATTTAAATACATAGCAGCGGAAAAATAATACAATACACAACTAGAATGAGATATACGGATACAAAGCTTTCCGGATATCGTTCCAGCTGTAAACCAGGATCCTGTGAATATAAATCTGCAAAACCAAAACTACTAGCTGCCCGTGTCAAAATAGGGGCACCCAGAGTTTAGGTTAAAACAATAAACTCCAGGTCAGTCATGTGACTGGTGTGAGAACTAAAACAGTTATTATTCTTTATTTTAAAAGTTAGGTAAATCAAGGGACCACGCCGTATAACACGGAACGGGTTTCCTCCCAAGAATACCAGTGCATAAAACAAACAGCGCAATGCTAAATAAAGAAAAATGAAGCTGTTATAAGACCCAGGTCCTATCACACAATGCAACGCAAGCCGGGGGATAGGGTTTTCCCTTATAACAGCCAAAGAATGCTTGATACGTTTTAAAACAAATCATTTGATACTATTATAAGTGCATAGTGTATAAAACAACTTCAAATCATAAGTATCAATCATAGGCGGCATGGGTACCATATATCATGTCGCCATATATAGGTTTACAAATAAAACCGCAAATGTCACGTATTTGGAAATTGGATTTCCATCTATGAACCGAGGCAAAAGATAGTCCTCAACCGATTCGAGACTGCCTAGCCCGAGTCTCAGGATCAGAGCTCGAGTGACCCTTGGATCGTCAGGGCCGGTCCACCGATGTGGATTAAACTTAAACCCTGAACATGCGTTTCCCCGCCCTATGGGGCGTAAATGAGCCAACTAAATGACTCCATCGGTTCGAGAACGACCGATCAATCCGAGGCGCCTCGCAACAGCAACAACCACATAAGTCAAACTCGTCAGGGCGTGTAAAACCACTGACGCCACTTCTAACTAGGAAGAAACGCATGCCCTCCCTGAGGTCCTCTCCCGTTTCTGGTTCATACCGGGTGTGAAACACGCGAAATAAACGTTACACAAAGCTACGCCACAAAGGCCTTGCTTTGATCATCACCACAAGACTTTGCTTTTCAACAGAAGCCTTGATCAATTGCCACTTAGGCATGCCACACAGGCAATTCACTCCATGCGTTTGATATCCATCAATATATAACCCCTGAGCTCGTACGTCTCAGAGAGGGGCGTTAAGCAAGAGAATAAATTCTCCGCCGCCAAACAGATATATATTTAACAGAAATCAAACACACAGACTAAAATCCAATGTCAGACACACAGTCCATTTACAAGTCCGTTCTGGGTCTGAACGAAACCGGAGGCACCTAGTACCCCGCATATCCATCGATCTCCAAGCACGTCTGGACGATCACCAACTGTTTCCATCTTCTTGAGTGTACAGCCCAATCAAGATCGTCAGTAATCACCCAAACGACGTGAAGACTTCCGGTCTTCGACCACCGTCTTCATCTTCGACACCACGTCGAATCAGTTATTCAGAATGGGATAAACCCGGTCTTTCTGAATAGCTCGCGTATATATTATAAAAGTGTTACACAAACACAACATACGCCTCATTCCAATTCATCAGTCACTAACCGCAAATTAATCAAGAGAATAACTCCCCAAATATTAACCCCGAAGGCGGAAACCAACATCAGATCAATATCCAGAAAACCATTCTGCTTGGCTAACCGACAGTTAGTTTCTAAATTTCACGTTCATAGGGAAAGATTCCCATTAATTTTATCAAAGATAAATTCCTTGAATTTATTCTTTAATCTACTTTTGAATTTCGATTCAACTAGTCGGGATTTACGAAACTTACTGAAGTAATCATTTGTTTTAATTTCCCAATCCCAACCTATTCATCCCATGAAGTAAAACTGGTAATACTTCATATCTAACACCACGGTGTTATCGGTAAATTCAATTACCATTTCACGTTCAAATCTAATTAAAGATTTGACTATCGCCTAGAGCAAAACTGGTGATACTCCATTCTCGACCATTTCAATCTAATTAAAGATTCATTAAAACTCAACTTAGTTTTAATCGTTAACTGGGTTAAAGAATCCGTGTCATTTAAAAACACAGTTCACAATAAACCCAAAATCACCTTCATTAATTATCGGGTTAAAGAACGAGTGTTATTTAAAACACTGTCCACGATAAACCCAAAAATCAATATCAATTCAATTCCAATTAAATATTATTTAATTGGTACACTTCATTAAATCTAAATAAAAAGATTTAATCTTTTCTCAACTGGGTTCAAGAACAGTGTTAGTGAAGACACCATTCACGACAAACCCCAAATCACATTTGATATTCAATACAAGGCTCTGAATAGAAAATATACCGGCTTATATTCAATATCAAATTCCACGACTAACAAATGTCGTATTGGAAATAACGATATAAATATATCTTTCAAATTTCCATAACAACACCTGTATAATCACGAATTCCAACATCGAAATATTCCGAAGACAATTTCGATTCAAATCCACTCCAATGCAATCATTGGAAATTCTGGTTATTTTTAAAACCCTTTTCAAATTCAATTTATTTATTTAAAAATAAATAGAATTATATTTCTAGTTCAAAACTAGTTCATTTCGATAAAAATCTATTTTTATCTTTTCAAATATGGAGTTTTCATCCCAATTCTTTCTAAATCATTTCTTATGATTTTACACACATTATTACTATTTTTAATAATTTTATCAAGGCCCGTACAGTCGATTTCCATCAATGGCCATCGAACTGCACTTATAGCGACCTTTTTCAAATTTGATTTGGATATAATTCCAATTCCAACCGTTATATTTCTAATTTCTAATATCCGTTAGAAAGCTCTTTTCGATACGAACCCAACGGTTCCGGTTTTAGGAGAATCCGACGGTCGGATCTCCCGTAATGCCCGTTTGAAATAAATGGTCGAAATTCGCGAACTGCCGCGGCGCGGCGCGTTCTATTCAGGCCATTATATTATATATATAATATATATAATATATATATCGTCGATTTCTATTTAAAACGAATTATATAAATAGTTTTGAATTCGTTTCAAAAACATTTTCAACTTCCATTTCAATTCAAATCAAAATTGAATTCTTCTTTATAAATTCGTTTTAAAATCCATTTCTATTCAATTCAAATTTCAATTCAATTTGAATTCATTTCACTTCGCTTTCAATTCAATTTGAATTCGTTTTCAATTCAATTCATTTCGAAATCGTTTTCAATTCAATTCATTTCGAAATCGTTTTCGATTCAATTCATTTCGAAATCGTTTTATATTCAATTCATTTCGAAATCGTTTTCAATTCAATTCATTTCGAAATCGTTTTCAATTCAATTCATTTCGAAATCGTTTTCAATTCAATTCATTTCGAAATCGTTTTCAATTCAATTCATTTCGAAATCGTTTTCAATTCATTTTATTTCGAAATCGTTTTCAATTCAATTCATTTCGAAATCGTTTTCAATTCAATTCATTTCGAAATCGTTTTCAATTCAATTCATTTCGAAATCGTTTTCAATTCAATTCATTTCGAAATATTCGATTTCGAAATCACTTTTCAATATTCATTTTAAAATGAATAAAATCGATATAAATATCGTTCACGTCAAAATGGCGTCAATCTAATCAACACGGCTTCATAAATTTCTATTTTCAAATATTCTTTATTTTTCAAATTGGAATGATGCCCAATCAATTACCATATAAAATTAATTATATGGATTTCCATACAACACATGTATATAATAGCATTGAAAAATAATCAACCATCAACCAAAGTGCACTACACTGTATAAGCATCAAATATAGATATTCAATGCTTATAACAGCCTGTCAATCAATCGATCGACATATTTAATCAATCAAGATGAGTGAAATTCATATTTCATCCCAACACCCGTGTGGGGTTTCAAACAATCAAACACAGATTTTAGTTGTGCAGTTGGGCGATGTGTAAAATTTATCGTCCCAATCAATGTCCTTCAAATAGGTGTACATAAACAATCCGTCCGGTTTGTAAATGAATATTTATTTATTCACATTCACGTTAAAATTTATATTTTTAACGATAAAACATTTTATTTCAACATATGAATTCCTTTTCAATTCATTTATTCAATAAAATGATATTTTTATTCTTATAATCTTATTTTAGAAAATTTCAACGGCATAACGGCACGATACTAGAAACGGGACGAGGCCTAGCCTTATCCCCGGTCTAGTGAAGGCCCACGCCATTCACACATCAATCATATCAATTTTATTTCACCAAACAATTCAAATCAACTCAAACAATCTAACTAACAACACAGCCAAACAAACAAGTCCATGGTCTGTGGACGATTGTGTCGGGTGCTACTAAGCACCGTCTGCATCCTAGTATATATATATAACTAGAAAAATAAATTGAAAGGTGAGAAATTCTCACTTATAGCTATCCTAGCTCCACGGCACTTCGTTGATAGAAATCTTCCTCGTCATCGCATCTTCGTTGTTGTAGCCACTACATATGTAAAAATCGAATTTTTACTTCGCTATTCAATATATAAAAATCATATTTTTACCTCGATGTTTAATATATAAAAATTCTATTTTTATTTCGAAGTTCATTATATAAAAATTCTATTTTTATTTCGAAGTTCATTATATAAAAATTCTATTTTTATTTCGAAGTTCATTATATAAAAATTCTATTTTTATTTCGAAGTTCATTATATAAAAATTCTATTTTTATTTCGAAGTTCATTATATAAAAATCCCATTTTTATTTCGAAGTTCATTATATAAAAATCCCATTTTTATTTCGAAGTTCATTATATAAAAATCCCATTTTTATTTCGAAGTTCATTATATAAAAATCCCATTTTTATTTCGAAGTTCATTATATAAAAATCCCATTTTTATTATGCTATATAGATAAAAAAAAATATTTTCATCACGCTATTTTCTATATAAAGTTTCCGCCTTTCCAAAAATAGGTCTTTCATCTTTATAAAAATATCGCCTTATCATGTTTTAACATCTATATCTCATAAAGGTTATATTTTTATAATTCCTACTATGCAAAGATCATATTTTTATCTTTCTGCAATATAAAAGATTATATTTTTATAACTTTACAACATAAATATAAACCAGTTTTTTTTTTAATTTATTTATTTATTTTTTTGCCAAAAAGCAACTTTTATTTTCGATCTCAAAACGAGGCTCACCGCCTGTCGTCCATAGCGTTTTACCCCCATTCCGAACACAATGGGATATGTTTCGCAAGCTGATTCGATCGTTTGAATCAGTTTCCGTTAAATTTACATTTAAATCGCTATATTGAATTTTAAACGTACATTTCAAATTACCGGGGTCACATACTAACTAGGAAAATTCCCGAAAAATATTTTCTAGCTTCGTATTGACGATACGGTCCTAACAAAACTAGTTTCGTCGAATTCTGAGACCATTGGAAAAATGGCCAATTTACAGTCGATTAAAATCAACTGAAACTGGTTAAACGCGTTTTCCTTTACCATGCTCACATATTGATTCGAAAAATTATGAAATTTGAAACCTAGCAATAACTTGACATCACGGACCCAACAAAATTGGTTTCATCGAAATCCGAGGTCATTTGCAAAATGTCCATTTTTAAGGGCCTGAATTCCATAGCGACTATTCAGAATTTTCAACTGGACATAACTTTTGATTCCCGCTACAAACTTTTGATTTTTCGGATTCGTTGGAAAGATATTATCAATTAGATCCTAATGTTTTTGGTTTCACTAAAATCCGGATTGTTTTGCACCCGGTACACTCAATTGAAGTTTGAAATCGAATTATCGAACTACCGCGCCATTTTCAATTCTATTTATATTTATATATAAATATTTATATTCTAACGACGACGCGTATAATATATACGTTCGAATTCTATTCAAAATAAATTTCTCGACGATATTATTTAAAATAATTCATTTTAAATAATCGAAATTCGCTAAAATTGCCAAAATAAAAATTTCAAACTAGCCCAGATTTTCGGGTTATTACACATTGACTCCTTTATATATAGGCTTTGGAGCTGATGTTAAACTTATCCCCATGATGTGGGACTAAATAGAATATTACAAAAAAATATTCGTTCTTATATATTACAACAGTCCCCCTTGAATATGCGTCTTCAAAATCTTCAATGCTCTACTAACTTGAAGTTGTCCCTTTTAAAACATATAAGATGATTGCTCCCCTTTATTATTATCTTGCTTGCATATATTCATTCTGTCGATAAAACTATTGTTTGTTGCCTTCAAAACTCTATCAGGAAAACTCAGTGGGAAAAACCATTAACGAGAAAAGGAGTACACAACGTTTGACATTATGGATATCATATTAAAATGATATTTCTTAAAAAGGGTTTGATGCTTCAGAATCAAAAAAATGCCCCATTAAAAACCTTTTTATGAAAAACCCTGTGGGAAAATCATAAACAAGGAAAAGAGTGCAATTCATTTCAACTTTAGGTAGCATGTTTTACAATATTACAATAAGGGTTGATACTTCAGGATCAAGATAATGCCTCATTAAAAACCTTAATAACAAAAATCCAGTGGGAAAAATATTAGTGAAGGAAAAGAGTACATTATAGTATAATTTTATATGCTCCCCTTATTTATAACTCATTATTCAATTAGTCTATTGATGTAGTTGACACATGCCAATTTTGTATATCATCTTATGGAATGTTGATTTGGAAATTGCCTTTAAGAACAGATCTACCTGCTTTTCTTGAAACTGAATTTGTTTTTCCTTTTTTTTTTTGTTATCCTTTCATTCATGCATGAAGAGAATTTTTAAAGAAATGTGCTTCATCCTATCACCTTTGATATAGTTCATTTGAATCTGAGCCATGCAAGCTGTCTTGTCTTCATAAATAATAGTTTATTGCATCAAAAGATATTTGATACTTCTGCATCAAGATGTTGCCTCGTCAAAACTTTACTAAGAAAAACCAAATGGAAAAAATATTAGTGAAGGAAAAAGAGTACAATATAAAATGTCATATTTACTACATCAAAAGGAGTATGATACTTCTGGATCAATGTAATGCCTCGTTTAAACCTTAATAAGAAAAACCCAGTGAGAAAATTTTTAAATAAGAAAAAAGAGTATATTATAACTTATTTTTGTATGTTACTTTTGGATTGATACTACTGGATCATGACAATGCCTCACTAAAACCTTATTAAGAAAACCCTGTAGGGAAAAACTTAGTTAAGGAAAAAGAGTGCATTATAACATGTTTATGGATGCTCCCTCCAATTTAATAATTTCCTCTGAATTTGTATTCTCAAATTGCTTATAGATATTTCTTTATAAAGTTTTCTTTAAAAACTTCATGTGTATTTTCAGGGTTCAGGCATGTTTTCTTATTTAAAACGCTTTCTTTTTGTGATTTGTATGCTATTAATATTCTTTTATGAATACACTTAATGTGCTTATAATTTTGTGTTTCAACCGAGCTTGCATATTGTAATACACATTTGATGAATAAGATAACTTTCATTACAGCAACACTAAGCAGGAAGTAATCTACTCATCTTGAAGTATATCAAGATTTTCATTACAACAATACTTAGAAGAATGCTGTAATCTATCGTCCATGTTCTTGGTATTCTTTAAAATAACAAATATTATTTATGTTCTTCAGGAACTTATATATTATAATAAGTTTTGCATGTCGCAACTACCACTTCAATGAATATTATGAGTTTCATTACAACAATTCTTGAAAGAAGGAAGTGATCTGCTCATCATGAATTATGTCAAAATTTCCATCACAACAATACTTAAAAGAACATTGTAATCTACATTTCTTGCTCTTTGCATTATTTATCACTACCAAAGTTATTTAATTTCTTCCAGAATTTGTATACTTTTGTCATTTGTACCTTTAGGGTGTTGTAAGCATTCTAAACACTTTCGCTATTTTAATCAATTCAGTTATCTTTGAAAGTACAATGCTCATAATATGTTGTTTACATTGTATGGTGCTTTAGCAACTTTAGTGTGCTTTTGTCATTTTATATATTTCTAATTTTATCTAATGGACTACAGGTCCATATTTCTTATTTAGGAGAATTTCACGATGGCCAATCATGTTTCTCTGTAATATGGTATTTTTAATCCATTTATAAATAAACGCTTTATTATTTATTAATTTATCATCGATGATTATTTCTTGTCGGTTCTATACATATGATTTACTGAGATCTCAAAAATTATCATGCTTTAGGTACCTAAACCACTTCTGGGGTTATTGACAATCATGTCATGGGTTTCTTTCAAAGCACCCTTAAGTGTTTCTTCAGGAACACTAACCTCTTTTATTTTGCATCTTTTTAACTTACTCCAAAGATATTTTGAATCGACTTTTATACCACATTTTCAACTGTTATTTACACTTTTGATCCTTCAGGGATTCAAATCAATATAGGAGAAAGTCTATTCAGGACATAGTTGATAATTTATTCAAGTTACTTAATACTTTGCATAATTTTATATGTTAACAAATATTCAACACCAATGATCCCTTTATCCTCCCCCTCAATGTTGACAAACGTTGTCACATTAAACAATAAACTTTCTTTGGATTCTCATTTTTGATCCAATGTCGCAATCTAGCTAGCAAATACATTAGATGTATTTCAATTGTAGGAGGATAATGCTCTTATTAGTTGATAAAATGCATTCATATTGTATTTCTTATTCCTTTTCAATTTATCTGATGACTTAGAGGAATTTTATATCATTTGGATATGCAAATGACTTCAGATCATTCAATATTGATGTCAATCGACTTTCTGAATTAAATAATATATGCATAATTTATAATATGAGCTCACGACAACTTCAGGTTGTTAATTAAATATTCACATATATGTGTATATACATGTGTCCACGTATTCCATATGTCATATTCTTTCTCATTCGAGTTATCTACTTTAGAACAAATTGTTTATAAGGTTCCAATCATTAGTTTTTGCCTATTAAGCAATGTCAATGCGAATCTTAAAGATCGTATCATAATTTCCAAAATATTTGATTTGGAACTGCATTGAATTTCTGATTCAAATAAAATATATAAACAACTTCAAGTTGTTAATCTATATTGAGCTTCTGGTTCATTTAAATATATAAATAACTTCAAGTTGTTAATCTATATTGAACTTCTGATTCAAATAAATATATAAACAACTTCAAGTTTTTAAACTATATTGAACTTCTGGTTCAACTGTATTGAACTTCTGGTTCAAATAACTTATATAAAAAAAACTTCAAGTTGTTAAAATTTATTCTTCAATACAATAGTAAATATAAATATATAAGCAAGATATAATTCATTTTGAAAATTGTGCAAATTTTGGATGCATTATCATTGTCGTATATTATGTAACTTCTTTAAGAAGTATATTGTTATTATTTCACACTGCTTCTGGGACGAACTTATCACCTCCATAGATAAATATATACAAACTATTAAAATGTCATATCAATATACAAAAATACATATCAAATCTTAAATGCAATAATCAAATTAGATGCATGAAATAAAAATAAGATTCAAGAGAGAAAATAAATCACTACTTCTGGAGTATATGATATTCCTTCAGGAAACACATCTTTTATTTACGTAATTGCAATGCTACAAAAAAAATCTTTAACATCTCTTCTAGGATGTTGGATTTGCTATATAAAATTAAATCTCTAAAACATCTTTTCAAGAGATTAATATGCATACTATATCTTTTGGATATTCAGTTACTATAAATTATACATGAAAGATGTTAGTTAGATGAAACCCGTTTAGAGATTTTCTATTGAATTCAATGTTATTGTCACATATTATGATGTGTGTGTCTCTTTTAACTTCTTCTAGAAGTACAATCTTTTTATGTCACAACTTTTAAGAAAGCTTCGGGTTTCTTTTTTTTCATAATCCCAATCTTGGGTTTTGAGTTATACAACCCCTTATTAAAATAATTTTTTCACACAACTTCAGGTCATTGTTGAACCTATTTCTTCCATTATATCATATATTACTTGCCAAATAAATACATTAAAAAAATCATACCTATATCCATATTCTGAGCATGAAAATATAACATTTAATGTATAATAACCAATGCATATATAATAATAATAACTGCAATTAACATTTATATGGCCTTGGATATAACTACTCTCACAGTAAAATGATTTCATTACAAATATATGAATCAATTGAGAAATGGTACTTAAAGTAACACAAATTCATCTCAGGTTTAGGGTCAATATTACACAATGGTAAAATTAAAATGAATATCTTAATAAGGAAATTTATTTCCCAATAATCAGATTTCCTAAAATAAATATCTCTTCTTGACACACACACACACACACACACACACATATATATATATATATATATATATATATATAAAATCTTCATACAAATATAATAGCATCTTTAGGATGGAACAAATCTTACATCTGTAATTTTAGCAAATGAGATATATTGCATAAAAGATTTCTATCTCAAATAACAGATGCATTCAATAATTCATGGAAACCCAAACTTTTGACGATAAAGGAATTACAAGTTCTCAACTTTCATTTCAAATACTAAAAATTGACTTTGTAGTGTACGCTTTCATTAATATTTCCATTCACTTCAGGTGCTAAATCAAAAATAACTTCAATAAATGAAACCTTTTTTTTCTTCTTCAACATATGAATTTAAGATTCATATTATTTCAGATTCTAAAGAATTAATATACTTTATGATTCTTCATTTGTTTATTTTTTTTCATAATTCACTATTGTGATAGATCAATATTAGATCTGAACTTACTACGATCTTCTAGATACGTATTATATTTACATTTGTTTCTCTAAGAAACAATACAACATTTCTTCCAAAAATATGAATTATGTAACAAAATCAAATTAAATTCAATGAATTTATTTGAATAGAGAAGAAAAAAAATTTGTCGAATCCAAAAAAAAATCACTATAATCAATATCTCATTTTAAAATCATGTAGAGATCTCAAATATATATAATTTGGGTATAATTTTGAGATCGACAGTATAATTACATAAAAATCAGATCTATAATAGAGTGAGATCTGAAATATGATTAACAAAATAAGAATCAGATCTCAAAGTTTAGATTTATATGAGTTCTAAAATTATAAGACTAGAAAAGTTTTGAACATAAAACAATAGATTTAAATCTAGAATGAGATGGAATCTAAAAAAAAATGGAGATTTGAAAAATCAAATCAGAAAAATAACCTACCGTTTTGAGATCTATAATTAAATCGTGCTGATAACATGTTGTAAAATAAAAAAGAACATATAATAAAAGAGAAGCCATTAGAGAGAACAGAAAAGATAGGGGATAGACTTTTATTTCTGTTGCTTCCAGTGTATCTTATTTCTATTACATTGACCCTTATATATATATATATATATATATATATATATATATATATATATATATATATGTATGCTTTGGAGCTAATGTTAAACTTATTCCCATGATGTGGGAATAAATAGAATACTACAAAAGCATATTCACTCTTATATATTACAAGAAATGAATATTATGCAGCGAGTAATTTTATTCACAACTTAAAGCTATAACTCATATGTTGTGCATGGGATACAAGGTTGAATGGTTGTTGAGGTTTTTCGACCTTATTTTTTGCTACCTTTGATTTCCAATTGCATTTTAAATTTTAATTCAAATAACTATGTAGTTGTTTTGTATAGGATCATTAATTTATATTAGATGATGTTCCTATCATACAAGGTTCAATCACGCTTAAATTTTTTTAGGCATTCTTAAAATATTGAAGTATGCTAAAAAAAAAATCAAAATCAAATCATTTTACGAATTTCAAATCCTTAAATAACGTAGTCTCTTCCACCTTTCTACCAAAGTGGGGCTTAGCACTAGTAATAGTTACTAGAGGATACAAGGGACGATTGGGTAGAAATATGGGATTTGTCGCAAAATGATGGCATTGATTGGTACTGATTCGTCTTCTTTTTTAGCTTGACACTTCGACCTCTTGTGTTGTTTTGACCATCATCTTGTAGCCTTGGTTGAACTTTGCTAATGGATTTTGGAGCTACCTCTCTATGCTATTTACCTTGATATTCTTCGATTTTGATTCGTCTATCCTTTATGAAAATAACTGCTTTGAAACGTCAAATAGCATAGTCAATGATAAAACATCATTAGCAAAATAATTTGCAATATCCATTAAATTTATTAACTTTGATGTACTTTACAACACCAGTCTTCTTTTTAAATTTTAAAATATTTAACATTATCAATAAAACATTTTACTATAATGAAAACTACAACATCAAATTAACACATTCAACAATATTATTTTTATAATATTTACAATTTTTGTTGTCTTTGTTAAAATCTTAAACAATAAAATATGAAGATTATAAAATGTAGATATGACAATGCAATAATATATTGTTTAAATATGAGCATTAACAATGGCAACCAGAAGTTATTAAACATTATGTTATAAACAATGTTAAATAAACGTAGTCTTAAATATGAATTCTGATAACACTATGTTGATGTTGTAAAGTAAAAAATAAATATAATTTTGTAGCAACCTACATTTTTTACAGTTTAAGTCGACAATAATCCACACATATCAACTCAAACAAATCCAAAATACAGATAGTAATTGGGGTAAAATAAGAAAAAGAAAAAAGAAAAACAATCACAGAATCTGGCAGTGGAAGGACAAAATATAATAAATAAATAATAGTTCATTAAGCTGTTAAAACTTACGTTTGATTATACTTTACAATAATTATTAGAGTTAAACTTTCAAAAGACATAACAACAAATGCAACGGATCTTCATCTTGATAATGAGGTCTTAACTAACTGAAAAGTTCAGGCTGACCCGAGTACAAATGAAAAAAAAACACCCGGATCAGAGCTAAAATATTCTCATATCAGTCAAATCATAACTGTGTAACAATCTGAGTGTCACAACGTCAGAGATGCTTATGTAATTCACATCTCATATCCAGTGTGGTTGTGAGTGCAGTAATGTGACGATCCCAAAACCCCGTTACACGGTGTAAAGGATAATCATTGGAATATAACACATTAATCATCATTAGCAGATCACAGATAATAGCATAGACATAAAATGGAATAATTTACACACATATGACAGCGGAATCATATAGATATCACCACATCAGAGAGCACAGTGCAGGATACAACTTAGTGCATAATAATACATAATCAGTCACCATCACCAGAGGCGGAATCATACATAAAGAGTACACAAAATAAATATCAGCCTACATCGCCAATGGCGGAATCATAATATAGATACAATAATGGAGGAAAGATTCGAAGTCAGCACGGTGTAGTCAAGCCTCGCCATGAGCCAAAAGTGTAACAGATACCTGTAACTAGACTGCCCGTGTGAAAATGAGGGCACCCGAGTTTGCAAGGTGAAACAAACTACAAGTCAGTCATGGGACTGGTATGAGAAATCTACTTAACTTATTAACAACAATAATACGGCAAATCAAAGGACCACGCCACTTTTGCGGAACGGGTTTACTCCAATGAGTGCTAGTGCATGAAATAAAGTAAATGATTAAATCATCGCAATGCTTTTTATAAAATGAAGCCATTATAAGACTCAGGTCCCATCACACAATGCAACGCAAGCCGAAGGATAGAGTTTTTACCTTATAATGGCCAAAAATGCTTCATACAAATAAAACAAAAGTGTTTGATATTATTACTAGTGCATATATGTTTCAAAAGAGATTTCAATCATAAATATCAATCATCGGTAGCATAAATGACCCATACCACTATGTCGCCGTACTAGTAATACAATCTCGTCCGCATATTTCGTATTGGAAATTGGATTCCTTCATGAGTCGAGGCAAGGGGCAAGCTCCTCTCCGATTTGAGACACTCTAGCAAATGTCTCAGGACCCTACTATGATCCTTGGATCTTCAGGGCCGGTCCTCTCTTACTTTTGAGGATTAGTTATTCCTGAACACACGTTTCCGGTCCTTACAGACCTATATCGAGGCGCCTCATATTCCAACAACCACACAGGTGAAAAGTATATATAATGTCAGGGCTGGTAGGTCACTGACACCACCTTAGCTAGAAAGAAACGTCGTGCTCTCCCTGTAGTCACTATCCCGTTTTTGACTCATACCGGGGTGTGAGGCTCGCGAATTCACGTTATACACAAAGCTACGTCACACAGACCATGCTTTGATCATCAACCACAAGACTTTGCTTTGCAACAGAAGCCTTGATCATATGCCACTTAGGCGTGCCACACAGGCAATCCACTCCATGCGACCGATTTCTATTAATACATAACCTCTGAGCTCGTACGTCTCAGAGAAGGGCGTTAAGCAAGAGAATAAATTCTCCGCCGCCAAACAGATATATATTTAACAAAGATCAATTAACACAGAACAAAATCCAATGTCAGACACACAGTCCATTACAAGTCCGTTCTGGGTTTGAACGAAACCGGAGGCACCAAATTCCTCGCATATCCGTACAATCAACAGTATGTCTGGACGGCTACTACGTCAGCTCCTTCAAGGTAGCTACTCCAATCACGAGCATCAGTAGCGCCCATCCATCCAATGTGAAGATCGTCGGTCTTCAACCGTCTTCAACTCTTCGACTTCTCAACGTCGATCGATTATTTGAAATGAGATGAACTCGGCCTTTTCAAATAACCCACGTATATTTAGATTTTCAAATCAATTTATCACATGGTTGGACTATTCAACATTCACATTTTAGTTCTTTAGTTATAATTTTCATGTTAAATACATTCAACCATCACATATCAAGAAAACACAACAAAATTGGTTTATTTCCACTCTATATCGTCTATAGTATTTTATAACGATATATCGCCATTTTTATTTATTTTAAACCGACCATATTTAATTAAACGACGATTCAGGTCGTGCCGATGCACTGGCGCTGTTTTTCACTAGATTTGTTTTACACATATCTGAAAATCTAACCGTTGGATCTTCACAAATTTTATATCATTAGGAAGGTCAATTCAAAACGAATCCAACGGTTTCAGTTTTGGGAAAATCCGACGGTCGGATCTTCCACACTAGCCATTTGAAGTTACTATTTCAATTTATGAAGTGCAGCGTCGTTATTCGATTTAATTTAATTATATATATATATAATCGTTTCTGGCGCTGTTTTTCTTCTGATTTGAATTAAACATTCCAGACAATCCAACCGTCTGATCTTCTCAAAGTTGGTGTCGTTGAAAAGATATTTCCAAGGCGAACCCAACGGTTGCGGTTTTGGGAAAATCCAATGGTCGGATTTCCCGCACTAGTTGTTTGAAATCACGGTTTCAAAACACGAACTGCACGGCCACGTTTCGTTTTAATTTTATTTATATTTATATATTTATATAAATATAGTTCATTCAAAAATTCCTATATCGTTTCCACTTCAAATATTTCACTAACGCCTTTAAATTTTGGAAAATTTCGCCATAACCTCCTCTGTACGGGAGGGGCTGGGAAAATTCCCAAATAGCCACACGGGCGTCTCATGTCAAAAAGAAAAAGAAAAAGCCAAGCGGCTAGCCAACAAGCTCATAAAATCATCACCCAAACAAAACAGTAAATGTGTACCTATTTGTCGGGCACAAAATTTTATTCCTCTTCTCTAGCCCCTTTGCTATAACCTGTTCAATAAATATGCATGTACATATATACAGTTCTTATCGCTTATCATTTTCCATTCAACTTCATATTTGATTCAATTTGGTTTAAAAACACCATTCATTCTAATGATGCATACATAGGCAAAAATCATATCATTAGCTAATTAATGAATATTTCTACTCATGCATATTTATTTGAACGAGTGGTTATTTTTAACACTTCACATTTCAAAATTGATAATTTTGGCGAACTAAAATATATTTCAACATATGACTATTTTATTTAGTTCCTATGCATGTTAAAAATAATATTCCTTTCACAAATATTTATTTCAACGCTCGCATATCTTTAGCATATCACATATATGATAAAAATGATATTTTTATCATTTAAAATATTTATTCAACAAATGAATGTTTCCAACACTTCATAGTTTCAATAAAAATGTAATTTTTATTGTTCGATTTTTTTATTCAACACATGAACTTTTCCAATACACACA
Source organism: Allium sativum (assembly GCA_030737875.1). Classification (NCBI taxonomy): domain Eukaryota; kingdom Viridiplantae; phylum Streptophyta; class Magnoliopsida; order Asparagales; family Amaryllidaceae; genus Allium; species Allium sativum. The sequence goes on from CM060910.1 coordinate 558,948,357, forward strand.
CTTCTCAACACATGAGCACCTCCACACATGGATATTTTATATATGTTGTTCATATAAGAAAGATGGAATTTTTATTGTTGAAACTATTTATATATAAGGCGAATATTTTTCATACTTCATATATATTATAAAAATGTGATTTTTATTGTTTAAACACTTCATTCATTCACAAATGAATTTAATTTTCACACATCACTTTTCAACACATGAACATTTCCACACGTGGATATAGTTTCAACATATGACTTTAATTTCAACGCATGAAGATAATTTCAACATATGAAAATAATTCCAACACATGAATATTATTCAAAATTTCGGCAGCATAACGACAGGGTAGTTAAAACCGGCACCGTCCCTAGTACGGCTCCTCGCTCTACCTTAAAACCTCGCGGTTTTTGACAATGGGGGATTCATGCATCTAATTCGCACGCAAGCGGCATGTTTTATTTTTATTTCCACAATTTTTCCAATTCATTTCAATCGCCAATGGGTATTTTTCAACCATAACCAGACAATATCAACCACAAACAATTATTAAACCATTCGTATTTTTCATCCAATGTTTCACACCAATTCACAACAATAAATATCGTCCATGGTTTGTGGATGAGGGGAGTATATATGTATATATATATATATATGTATGTATGTATGTATATTATTGCTATATTTCACTTGCATTTCAACACATATATCAATTATTCTATGGATGTACAATTCATACTTCGCTTATATAGCCTACACATCGCATGTACATGAGGTATACAACACGTGTGTAATTTATATTTCGCTTATATAATTTATACGCGACATTTTCCATTCAAATTCATTTAATTTAAATTTCTCACATTGGTTTTCGGAGTGCTAAAAATCGTAGGTGACTCAGAAAAATCCGCGGTCTCTTCTATGTGGTAGACAGCTTCCTTGCGGTCCCGATGTTTCCTGTTTCATCGAATTTCGTCAACACACCATAAAGATATGATTTTTCAAAGTGCAAACATAAAAAAGAACTCACCTTTCACGATGGTTAAAAACTAGGGTTGCGGTTTTCGCAAAAATCGAGGCACGAGGGGATGATCGGAGGTGCTGACGTGGAAGAGGAAGGAGAGGGGAGTCGGTCAGTGGCGGTTTGGAGTGGCTCGGTGGTGGTGGCGATCAGGGCGGCGCTGGGAAGTCGGCGACTTCCTGGGCTCGATTCAGGCGATAGGGTGGTCGAGGGGGTGTGAGGGTTGGTCGGATTTGAAGAGGAGGAGCGGCGGCGGCGACTGGTGGTGGTGGCGGCGGCGATAGGGGGCTGAGGCTGCGACGATTTGAAGGGGAAGGTTGCGATCGGTTTTCGCCGTTGATAACGAAGGAAGCGGTTTTTTTTTTATTTTAATTTATGAAAGAAATTTTCTGATTCGCCGATATATATATATTATTCGGAAAATTAGGGTTTTCCCATACGAACCCCAATTCGAAACCAACGACTGTCGCCCCTAGCTAAATACCCCCATCCCGGATATAATGGGATATGTTTCGCTGGCCAATTCGACTGTTACAGTCAGTTATTTTTCAAATTAAAGTATAAAACATTTAATTTTTAACTCTGAACGTACATTTCAATTTTCCAGGGCCACAAACTGATTCGAAAAATTCCAGAAAAATAAATCTAGCTATGTTTTGATGCTACGGTCCCAACAAAACTAGTTTCGTCGAATTCTGAGATCGTTTGAAAAATAGCCATTTTCTGGTCGATCCAATTTAACAGAAATTGACCAAACACATTTTCTTTTGCCACGCTCACATACTAGCTTCAAAAATTATGAAATTTGAAACCTAGCAATAATTTGACATCCCGGACCCAACAAAAGTGGTTTCGTCGAATTCCGAGGTCGTTTGCAAAATATCAATTTTCCAGGGCTATATATTCTATATAGCGACCTTTCTGAAAATTCATTCGACCATAACTTTTGATTCCCGTTGTGAAACTTCGATTTTTCAGATTCGTTAGAAAGGTATTGACTAACAGATTTAAATATTTTTGGTTTCGCCAAAATCCGTTATATTTTCCACCCTGCACAGTCAGTTAAAGTTTGAATTCAAATTTTCAAACTGACTCACTATTTCTATTTCACTATTTTATTGAAATATTCTATTTCAATTGTTCAAATTCCTTTGAAATGACCAATTTAAAAATTTTAAATTAGCTCGTATTTTCCGGGTTGTTACAAGTAACTTAAGAGATGCCATGGGAATTTCCATCTGTTGAAGATCCATTAAACTAGATATTATATAATACAAATCTATTATAAAAGTGTCTGTAGTTAAATATACTATTGAAAATAGCATAAGCTAGATTTCATTTTTACTATCACACCGTTTATAATACCATAGTTTATATAGATACTATAACACCCTATAATTTTAAAGAACATTAGAATGATAAACTAAAGAATACTTAACTAGATATTGGGAATTAAGCAAAACAGACTACGCCATTGAATTTGTCTTGGAATTTTGCTTAAGATAGACTCCGATCTTGCATGAAACGGACATCGTATGAAGAATTTATTAAGCCTAGAAGTTTGTATACGCACAAGAGAATTATATATATACAAACAAACCAAATATTCAAAAATAAAAAATTTCAAAACAGCAAAGCGGAAAGGCCAAATGAAACGACCCGAACTTCCCCGGTAAGGAAAGCCCGGTTTGCTTTGAGAACAACACACAAAAGAACGCAGACGGAAGAACATTTCATTGTATATTACAACAATTCCATCAGAATACAAGAATATACAGAGTATGAATAAATATTACACAACAGAAAATATCAGAGATTACAATAAATTACATAGCAACGGAAAATAATACAATACCAACTAGAAGTAATACACGGATAAGAGCCTTCCGAGTATCGTTCCAGCTGTAAATCAGGACCCTGTGAATATAAATCTGCAAAACCTAAAAGTACTAGCTGCCTGTGTCAAAATAAGGGCACCTAGAGTTTAGGTTAAAACAATAAACTCCAGGTTAGTCATGTGACTGGTGTGAGAACTAAAACAGTTATTAATCTTTATTTTTAAAGTTCGGTAAATCAAGAGACCACGCTGTATAACACAGAATGGGTTTCCTCCAAAGAATACTAGTGTATAAAACAAACACCGCAATGCCAAGTAAAGAAAAATGAAGCTGTTATAAGACCCAGGTCCCATTACACAATGCAATGCAAGCCGGAGGATAGGGTTTTACCTTATAACAGCCAAAGAATGCTTGATACGTTTTAAAAACAAATCATTTGATAATATTATAAGTGTATAGTGTCAAAACAATTTCAAATCATAAGTTTCAATCATAGGCGGCATGGGTACCATATATCATGTCGCCAATACTAGGCTCTACAAATAAAACTGCAAAGTCATGTATTTGGAAATTGGATTTCCATCTGCGAACCGAGGCAAAAGATAGTCCTCTACCGATTCGAGACTGTCTAGCCCGAGTCTCAGGACCCAGACACAGGTAAGCCCTTGGATCGTCAGGGCCAGTCCACTGATGTGGATTAAAATGCCTGAACACTGCTTTTCCCCACCCTTTGGGGCGTAAATGAGTCCAATGACTCCATCGGTCCCAGATCGACCGATATATCCGAGGCGCCTCACAACAGCAACAACCACATAAGCCAAACTCATCAGACTAGAAGGAAACGCATGCCCTCCCTGAAGTCCTCTCCCGTTTCTGGTCCACTACCGGGGTGTGAGGCTCACGAATCAACGTTGCACAAAGCTATGCCACACTGGCCGTGCTTTGATCATCCACCACAATACTCTGCTTTTCAATAGAAGCCTTGATCATTTTCCACTTAGGCATGCCACACAAGCAATTCACTCCATGCGATTGATATCCATCGATATATAACCCCTGAGCTCGTACGTCTCAGAGAAGGGCGTTAAGCAAGAGAATAAATTCTCCACCGCCAAACAGATACATATTTAATAGAAATCAATCACTAGACTAAAATCCAATGTCAGACACACAGTCCATTTACAAGTCCGTTCTGGGTCTGAACGAAACCGGAGGCACCTAGTACCCCGCATATCCATCGTTCTCCAAGTACGTCTGGACGATCACTAACTGATTCCCTCCACTTGGGTGTACGACCCAATCAAGATCATTAGTAATCACCCAAACGATGTGAATACCTCCGGTCTTCGACCACGTCTTCATCTTCGACACCACGTTGAATCAGTTATTCAGAATGGGATAAACCCTATCTTTCCGAATAACTCGCGTATATAATAAACAAGCGTTACACAAACACAACATACGCCTCATTCCAATTCAGAATATTATTTTATTCAAATATTCTTACACTTTGGGAAAGGTTTCCATTAATTTTATCAAAGATAAATTCTTTAAATTTATTCTTTAATCTCCTTTGAATATCAATTCAAACTAGTCGGGATTTGCGAACCACACCGAAGTAATCATTTATTTTATTTCCTAATCCCAATCTATTCACCCCATGAAGTAAAACTGGTAATACTTCATATCTAACACCACGGTGTTATCGGTAAATTCAATTACCATTTCACATTCAAATCTAATTAAAGATTTAAATATCGCCTGGAGTAAAACTGGTGATACTCCATTCTCGATCTTTTCAATCTAATTAAAGATTCATTAAAACTCCACTTAGTTTTAATCTTTAACTGGGTTAAAGAATCAGTGTCATTTAAAACACAGTTCACGATAAACCCAAAATCACATTCCATTAATTATTGGGTTAAAGAACAAGTGTTATTTAAAACACTGTTAACGATAAAGCCAAAAATCAATACCAATTCAATTCCAATTGAATATTATTTAATTGGTACACTTCATTAAATCTAAATAAAAAGATTTAATCTTTTTCTCAACTGGGCTTAAGAACAGTGTTAATGAAGACACCATTCACGACAAACCCAAATCACATTTGATATTAAATACAAGGCTCTGAATAGAAAATATATCGGCTTATATTCAATATCAAATTCTACGACCAACAAATATCGTATTGGAAATAATGATATAAATATATCTTTCAAATTCCCATAACAATACCTATATCATCACGAAATCCAACATCGAAATATTCCAAAGCCAATTTCGATTCAAATCCATTCCAATTAAATTATTGGAAATTCTGGTTACTTTTAAAACCCTTTTCAAATACAATTTATTCATTTAAAGATAAATAGAATTATAATTTTAGTTCAAAACTAGTTCATTTTGATAAAACTCTATTTTTATCTTTTCAAATATGGAGTTTTTCATCCCAATTCTTCCCAAATCATTTCTTATGATTTTACACAAATTATTACTATTTTAAATAATTTTATCAAGGCCCGTACAGTCGATTTCCATCAACGGCCATCGAACTGTACTTACAGCGACCTTTTCCAAATTTGATTTGGACATAATTCCAAATCCAACCGTTATATTTCTAATTTCTAATCTTCGTTAGAAAGCTCTTTTCGATACGAAACCAACGGTTCCGGTTTTAGGAGAATCCGACGGTCGGATCTCCCGCAACGTCAATTCGAAGTCAATGGTCGAAATTCGCGAACTGCTACAGGGCGGCGCGTTCTATTCAGGCCATTATATTTATATATAATATATATAATATATACTTCGTCGATTTCCTTTTAAAACGTATTTTATAAATCATTTTAAATTCGTTTTCAAAATGATTTCAACTTCCTTTTCAAATTCAAATCAAACTCGAATTTTTCAATATAATTTCATTTTAATTTCATTTCAAATCGATTTCAATTCAATTTCAATTTAATTCGAATTGGTTTCAATTCAATCAATTTCAGTTCAATTTCAATACGTTTTAAATTCAATTCAAAACGATTTCGATTCTATTTCAATCTAATTCGAATTTCAATTCTTTACAATTTAATTCGAATTTCAATTCATTTCAATTTAATTCGAATTTCAATTCATTTCAATTTAATTCGAATTTCAATTCATTTCAATTCAATTCGAATTTCAATTTATTTCAATTTATCAGATTTCAATTCATTTCAATTTATCAGATTTTGAAATCACTTTCAATATTCATTATAAAATGAATAAAATCATTATAAATATCGTTCACGTCGAAATGGCGTCAATCTAATCAACACGGCTTTTATTCAACACATGAAATTATTTTCTTATTTTCCAAATTGAAATGAGGCCCAATCAATTACCATATAGTGTTAATTATATGGATTTTCTACAACACATGTATATCTCAACAATGACAAATAATCAACCATCATCCAAAGTGCATTCTACACTGGATAAGCATCAAATATAAATATTCAACACTTATAACAGTCTGTCAATCAATCGATCGACATACAACTAAACAATCGGTATTAATGTACATCAAATATCATCCCAATACCCGTGTGGGGTTTCAAACAATCAAACACATATTTTATTTGTGCAGTTGGCGATGTGTAAAATTTATTGTCCCAATCAATATCAGTCAAATCAGTGCATATAAACAAATCGTCGATTTGTTTATAAATATTCATTTCATATACAGGTTAAAAATTATATTTTTAACTATAAAATATTTTCCACTATAAAATATTTTATTTCATTTCACATCACATCACACAATCAACTACACATCAAAATCAAACAAACAAGCATACAAGCCGTCCATGGTCTGTGGACGACGGGTGTCAGGTGCTACTAAACACCGTCTTCATCCTAGTATATATTTCAAACTAGAAATTTAAATTAAAGGTGAGGACTTCTCACATTGGGATTCCACTCCGCCATTCTCTATTCTGAACTGTTTCGGATTCGCTCGACATTCCAACTCAACCATTTCACGCTGTTTACAATAAAAATCACATTTTTATACTGTTACTTCCTACAGAAAAGATTATATTTATTAAAACGATGTTTGTATAGAAAAGATTACATTTTTATCGCTGCTTGTCTTATAAAGATAATATTTTTATATCGTTCTCATGTGTATAAAAATCACATATATTTTTTTACTTAAAAAAATCACTTCTTTTACTTCGTAAAAATCAAAGCTTTATACTTCTAAAAAATAAAATCTTTCTATGTTATTCATATTATAAAAAGTGAAAAGAAAATATATTTTTATATTTGTAAAATTCATATCTTTCTATAATAAAATTCTGATTTCTTTTCTACCATTCAAACAATAAAAAATCCAATTTTTATTTGCTCTTTACATAAATAAAAATCCAATTTTCATCTCACTTATTCTAAAAATAAAAGCCACACTTTTGTAGGCTATTTATATAAATAAAAATCAAGATTTTCATTCTAAAATAGTTTGTATAAAATTCCTTTGTCACATAATGATTTTATTAACATATAAAAACTGAGCATTCGAATTTAAATGGATTAAACAAAAAAAACTCACCTTTTTCACTGTAAAAATCGGATTTTGACGCCGGAGAGGGGTCCACATCTACATTGGCGATGGAGAAGTAGTGCAGTTGGTTGGGGGGCGGCGGCATCCTTCGAGGTGGTGGCGGTGGTCCTTTCGATGCGGAAGTGGTCTCAAGGAAAGGGGGTGAAGGGATTCGAACGGGGGGCGGGGCGGGGGGAGGGGGGCTAGCGTGGGGAAGGGAAGGAGGAGGGGCTATCGACGGAGGGGGGATTTATGGAGACGCGGCGCCGCCGTTTAGGGGGCGCGATCTCGATTTAGGGTTTCTCCTTTTTTTCTATTTCTAAATCGATTTTCAGATCTGAGAGAGGAGGGAGAGGTGAGAGTTTTATATATTTTATTTAATTAATATTTTATTCTTTCCAAAAGTAACTTTTATTTTCGAACTCGGATCCGAACCCATCGACTGTCGTCTCTAGCGTATTACCCACATTCCGAACTCAATGGGATATGTACCGTAAGCTGATTCGATCGTTTCAATCAATTTTCGTCAAAATCAAAATATAACTCTATACATTGAATTTGAACCCACATTTCAATTTACCGGGGCCACATATGAACTCTAAAAATTTCCGAATTTTTTTTTCTAGCTTCGTGTTGACGATACGGTCCTAACAAAACTAGTTTCGTCGAATTCTGAGATCGTTTGAAAATTGGCCATTTTCTAGCTGATTAAAATCAACTGAAACTGGTCAAACGTGTTTTCCTTTGCCACACTCACATATTGATTTGAAAAATTACGAATTTTGAAACCTAACAATAACTTGACATCCCGGATCCAACAAAAGTGGTTTCGTCGAAAACCGAGGTTGTTTTCAAAATGGCCATTTTTAAGGGCCGAAATTCCATAGCGACTATTCTGAATTTTCAACTGGACATAACTTTTTACCCCCGTTATGAAATTTCAATTTTTCGGATTCGTTGGAAAGATATTCTCAATTAGATTTAAATATTTTTGGTTTTGCTAAAATCCGGTTTATTTCGCACCCGGTATATTGAATTGAAATTTGAAATCGAATTATCGAACTACCGCGCCATTTTCAATTCCTTTTATAATATAAATAAATATTTATATTCTAACGACGATTCGAATAAATATATATGTTCTAATTATATTCAAATTAAATTTCTCGTCGTTATTATTTAAAATAATTCATTTTAAATATTCAAAATTCAATAAAATTGCCAAAATAAAAAATTTAAATTGGCTCGGATTTCCGGGTTATTACAATCCCCCCCACTTAAAACTTTTCGTCCCCGAAAAGGAACGAAGCCGAAAGCTGTTTCACAAACTAACTCAACTTCCAGTATTTCACTACGGCTTAAGTTCTTCAACTTTTCAGTTTCTAAGAACTTTCCAAATTTTTTCAAAAATTTGGCTAACACCCTAAATTTTCGAAAAATTTCGCCATAACCTCCCCTGCACCGGGGACTTCGGGATAATTCATATAGCCTCCCATGGCCTTCTTCAATCCGAAAGAAAAAGAAAAAGCCAATCGGCTCATAAAATCATCATCACCCAAACAAAACAATAAATTATGATAAACATGTACCTATTTGTTGGGCAAACAATTTTATTCCTCTTCTCTAGCCTCTTTGCTATGACCTGTTCGATGTAAGTACATGTATATGCAAGAAAATGCGACTAATTTTCAATACAACTCACTATTTGATTCAATTTGGCTAAAGGTTCAACATTTTAATTAATCAAACTATAATCAAACAACACAATCAGCAATCAATTAGTTGATTAGCTTTTCAAATTCATAATTTTGATATATAGTCAAGAATCGCATTTTTGGTGCCAAATCACAACAATAGGCCCTATATAATTTTGGTTCTCACACCAATCAATTGGAAATATATAAATATCACACCTTCGAAACTCGAACACTAATTCTGATGATGTAGCTACAATCATCAGAATCATCCCCGAGCGACTAGAGTGTGACTTTATATTTATCCAGTATATTAAAACTTCGAATACACATGGATCAGACGTATATGCAAAATCTATATATACTGGATTATCCAAATCAATTTAAATAAATATTCAAATACGTATAATTGTTTTAAATTTTCAAAACAAAAATTGTTTTTACTTTTATTTTTCAAAAACACTACTCTTCACACTCGTTCTAGGATACTACTGATCCCATCTCTAACGAGTCATTCTCGTTGGATATTACTAATCTAATCCCTGATGAATTCTTTCGTATGGTTCTAACGTGTCTTGTTCTCTGAGCTTTGTAAATCAAAGCTCTGATACCAGTTGAAACAACCCGAACTTCCCCGGTAAGGAAAGCCCAGATTGCTTTGAGAACAACACACAAAAGAACGCAGACGGAAGAACATTTCATTGTACATTACAACAATTCCATCAGAATTCAAGAATATACAGAGTATGAATAAATATTACACAACAGAAAATATCAGATATTACAAAAAATTACATAGCAGCGGAAAATAATACAATATACAACTAGAAGTAATACACGGATACAGATCCTTCCGAGTATCATTCCAGCTGTAAATCAGGACCCTATGAATATAAATCTGCAAAACCTAAAACTACTAGCTGCCCGTGTCAAAATAAGGCCACCCAGAGTTTAGGTTAAAACAATAAACTCCAGGTCAGTCATGTGACTGGTATGAGAACTAAAATAGTTACTAATCTTTATTTTTAAAGTTCGATAAATCAAGGCACCACGCCGTATAACACGGAACGGGTTTCCTCCCAAGAATACCAGTGTATAAAACAAACAGGGCAATGCCAAGTAAAGAAAAATGAAGGTGTTATAAGACCCAAGTCCCATCACACAATGCAACACAAGCCGAAGGATAGGGTTTTACCTTATAACAGCCAAAGAATGCTTGATACGTTTTAAAAACAAATCATTTGATACTATTATAAGTGTATAGTGTCAAAACAATTCGTAATTTGGCGATTTGAACTTTAAACGAATATACAGAATCCGTTTTAAGTCGGATTTCTGTGAAACAAGAAACGTTCAGAGCTGGTGAATTATAATTTTCTAATGGAAGAGAAAAATCGAGATTTTGTCGTGTAGAATGTGAGTTGTGTCCAAATCAAATTTTCGAAAAGTCGCTATGGTATTCCTTTATATTTTATAATGATTTATTTATATTATAAAAGAAGTTTCAATATAAATTGAACACTGATTTAATCTGGATTTGAAATGTCCAGTTATAAATTCAAATATGTTTATTTTGGAGCTGTATGATATTCTATTGTGAATATATACAACAATATTAATTTATTAATATTTAATTTAATTGTTTTAAATATATTAATATTTAAATTGATTTATTTAGGCCTTAGAAAATAACTGTTTTTGCAAACGACCTCCGTTTTCGATGATATTAATTTTGTTGAATCCGGAATATTAAATTATTGTTAGATTTCAATTTTCGTGATTTTTAGAATTAGTATGTGGCCGTACGGGATTTTAATGTGAAAAATAGTCAATAATATGACTTTAAAAATATGCTGCATGGGCAAACGGACTCGGAATTCGACGAAACAAGTTTCATTTAGGTCAAACTATAGCTGCATGCCCATTTTCATGTTTTTTGGATATTTTGTGTGACCATAAAAATTTATAATGACAAATATAAATAGCAATAGCTTATTATATTGAAAATAATCGAATATTAAAATATTTAAATCTCCCTATATATACACCGCTATAACTCCTAAACCTAAACGACTTCATCATTTGGTCAATAATCTCTCCCCCGGTTGAAATGAGTTACAAAATTCGTAAATGCAAAGGAATTTCCTAAAATCCAAATCAAAACAAAAATTCAAGATCCTGAATTCGTTTATTTCCTTCCCTCAAGCCATTCAAGCTAGTATACTTTTCTGTTGGCTCGATTTGTTTTCTAGCACTTGGTTTTTGGAGCAGCAACCGACCTAGGGCTTAGATCTGAGGATAAAAGGGGAGGATTTGACGAAAGGGGAGGTATTTACAGTGTATCACTGTGAATACCACAAGTTGTCTAGACGCAAATTGATGGTTATATAAATCAGATCAAGTAATGAAAAATGATGAGAAACACACCAAAGAACTGAGGCAAATAAAATTTAAAAAATAAAATTTATATTCACATGTATTTTGAAAATTATTTCTGTTCCATATACTCTGTGTGTGTTTCTATATATGACAGGTAAATAGATGATGACTGGACTGACAGAGAAAGCTGTGAAGACAGAAGACAAAAGACAGTTTTGTAAACTTGTAACTGAAAATGAAAATGCAACTGAGTGAATGTACGTATATATGACTGTATACTGAGTGTGAGTGTTGTAAAGAGGAACAAATGTACTGAATGTATTGAAATGAAAGATATCAGTGAAGTGTACAAATAGTGGAGTTGTAAACTTTGCACTGTTTAGATATTGAAATAAAATATTCTATTTAAATAAAACACTGTGAATATTTTAATTTTTGTACAGTCATATTTTATTTAAATATAAATATTATATTCTTGTCCGTGATGTGAATATAGAATAGTACAGTAACAAACACACTAAAAATAATATTTTATTTGTTTGTTATCATCAAAGAAAAATCATATAATTGTGTATACAACTACGATATATACAACAATCTCCCCCTTTTGATGATGACAAACAAATAAAATATTTTGAGCACAATAAATGTGTTTGACAACGAATATTGAACTCCCCCTATTTATTCGCTACCCCTACAACAGTAAACTTCCCTACAACTGTGCATGAGTGAAATAAATAAATTAAATGAATTTTCAAAATTAAAAATATTTATTAAATATTCACTCATAAATTAAAATCTCAGCCCATTCTAGATTAACCCTAAAGGGGGGTGAATAGGGTTTATCACAGTTTTCAACTGAAAAAATCTAACGAGATATATAATAATAAATAGATCACAGAATACAGCAAAAATAGAAATGTAGAAAATAAATCACACATAGATATACCCAGCTTCGGCAAAGACCTGCCTATTGTTGCATTTCTAAGGTTTCTACTAGGCAATAGAACAGATCCCACATACAAGACCATGTACACTCGTAAACCCTGCTCCTATTCTAACCCTACGCTCAAAACCCTAGACTGATCTAATCCCCTAGATCAGATTTCCCGAATTACTAACCCTTTAACTCGTAACCCTAGAATTTATACACTCTAGTAGACTGTCAGTCAACACCCTGACTGAACCCCCTAGTAGACACTAGAAACTGATTTGTCAGTTTACAAAAGAAATTTAAAATACAACAAAAAAAAGGAAACCCTAGCCCCTTTATTAAAAATAAAAACTTAGCCAAGCTTAGAGTAGGCCGGCCATCTCAATATTGGTTCCACCCATTCACTTTTGCTCCCGTCCTCTTTGGAATAGAAAGAATAACGGCCGATGATGAAACTCTTTAGGGTTTTCAGTAAATCCCCGAATCAATTCGATGTCTGATGAAATCAAATTTCTGGTGGTCTGAAGCTTTCTTCTTTGTCAATTTATGCTTTCTGATTTGGGCTTGCTCTCTTTCTCGTCGTCGGTTTGGAATTGATCGAAAATCAGTGAGTATTTGAAACTTGATGCTTTGAAATTGCTTAAATTGATTTGTGGGTTTTCGACTGTGTTTGCCAGTGATGAATAGGTTGATTATACAGGATTACAAATCCATAATTTTCTCTGATTTCACAAAAGATGACTTGGCCTGAATATGTAGCGGTTTCCTCTTTTGATAAATTCGGATAAAAATGGTTTCTTGTGTGTACAAATGACTTAATGAATTTGGATATTGTTCCCTTGATTGAATTTTGGAATTTGTCGAGATTAAAACCTTTCCCAGATTGATTCTCTTCGGCTTAAAGCATGCGAGATATATTTGGACTTGATTGAATTCATATTTGTGTGATTTTCTGAGATGTTGCCATTTGCCAAAAACTAATTTTAAACTTGCGAAAAAAAAGAATCCAAATCACTGTGAATTTTTGAATGGTTTCTTGCCAAATGTGTTGTTTTTATATCATGAGTATTTATGGAAACTGACAATTGCAGAATATTTTCAAGTTTGATTCTTGCTGATTCACCATTTCATAAGTGATTAAATCCAGTCTTTAATTTCCCATGCATGAATGAACTTGAGCACGTTGTTTTGATACTTGATTCATATTTTCTTGAGTTCTGCATTGCATTGATAAATTCAGAAAAAAATTCTTGCCTTTTGAAATTCCAGAAAATATTTCACTTGCCGAAAACGAAAACTGCATTTGATTCACACATTGCAAATATGCCTAATTTGATCCCACTTGCACCTTGCATGAACTAGCATTTGAGCATAAGCTTTGGCATTCCTGAAACTTTGGCATGTACACTTGGATTCACTTTGAAACTTTGTGTAGTTGCACTTGAGATTGAACATTATGTTGATGCCTTTGAACTATTTTTACGTTGTCGCCATTGTATTGAATCATGCTGAACTGATCATTTTGACTTTATGTGTGTGGAGTTGCATTCAAACACTTGAATTTGCTGCTGCCTTGTTCCATGAGCATGCTTTGCTCGACCATTATAAAACTGCTGCTATGATTTTTATGTTGATTGTGTACTGATCTGCCCATGCTTGAGTCTGCTTTGTATTTGTGTCTTGGTTTGTGCATATCACTGTTATAAAATGAGTGTTCTCCTGCACATGAGACCCACTCCATTTCTGCAGTTGTATCTTCGAGACTTCGACCATTTCCATGTATATGTTGAGTTGTTTTCACGTGTATACTGAGTTGAGAAGGTCCACGTGGCTACTCCTCAGTTGCACGCTGTATTTTGATTGGCGAGGCAGTGCACACATGTGTGTATATATGCACGTGTGTATATGCAATCGATCAGACTATTTTTCTGTCCCTGTATTGATATATATATGCTATCTACCTTGTGGTATTTACAGTGTATCACTGTGAATATCACAAGCTGTCTAGACACAAATTGATGGTTATATAAATCAGATCAAGTCATGAAAAATGATGAGAAACACAACAAAGAATTTAAAAAATAAAATTTATATTCACATGTATTTTGAAAATTATTCCTGTTCCATATACTGTATGTGTGTTTCTATATATGATAGGTAAACAAGTGATGATTGGACTGACAGAGAAAGCTGTGAAGATAGAAGACAAAAGACAGTTTTGTAAACTTGTAACTGAAATGAAAATGCAACTAAGTGAATGTACATATATATGACTGTATACTGAGTGTGAGTGTTGTAAAGAGGAACAAATGTACTGAATGTATTGAAATGAAAGATATCAGTGAAGTGTACAAATAGTGGATTTGTAAACTTTGTACTGTTTAGATATTGAAATAAAATATTCTATTTAAATAAAATACTGTGAATATTTTAATTTTTGTACAGTCATATTTTATTTAAATATAAATATTATATTCCTGTCTGTGATGTAAATGTAGAACAGTACAGTAACAAACACATTAAAATAATATTTTATTTGTTTATTACCATCAAACAAAAATCATATAATTATGTATACAACTATGTCATATACAACAGATTAGAGGACGAAAGGGGAGGATTTATGTCCTGATGACCGGCCGCGCCACTCGCCGGAGATGGGTGTTATTTGGGTTCGATAAATAATCGCGTGAATTCACTGTAGCTACGAGTTCATGCTGAAGTTGCATTTCATATCGATGCTGCGGGTTAGGCATTGAGGGTACAGGAGAGATGAGCTTGGGAAAATAAGGTTAACAACAGTCATAGTTTTAGATAACGCAGAGAAAAGAGAAAGAGAGGGTGAAGAAGAAGCAAGACAATGGTATACAGCTCAGGGACTTACGGGTTTTCTTTTACTGATTGATGTTTTTCACCGTGCTCCATTTTGCGCAGACGCTGGAGCACGAGGGGGAACACCAACGTGGTATAAACATGGTTGAGGAGGGAAGGTGCGCTGGTTAGGTGTGCCGCGCTCAGACTGGTGATGGCTGAGTAGTGGTAGAAGGTGTTCGCAGAAACTGTTTTAGACGAGAAAGAAAATGATTTGTGTTAATCAATGGGTTAAAGAAAACGTGATTTTAGGGTTTAATTATCATATTAACTAAATTATTGATGTCCTAGTATTGTATTTAAAACTAAAGGGAATATATACGTCAATCCTTGTTATGATGCAGCGGTTACAGGTAGAACATGAAATGGAGATGGTTTGCGAGTATTAAGCAGTTTTGGTATATGGAATGATAGAGATTTCCACCGAGATGAAGAGGGTAATTTTCCTTTGAAATTTAGTGGAGTATAAATGAGGAATGAATAAGGGGAATGATCGAAAATGGTGAAAACAAAAGCAGAAGGTTTAGTGTGAAACTGATCGCGGAAGACGTAATATGGATGAGGATGGGTTTGAATGAGATGGGCTTGTATATATGGGTAAGGCCCGAATAAATTAAATCTAAGTTTAATTCTAAATATAAATAGTGTATAAATTTGTAATGCTTGTAACTTACCCGTTCTTTATCAGAATTTGACGAAACTCGATCCTTTGGGATTGTATGGACAGCGGCTACACAATGGAACTGACCGGAAGTGAATTGGAGCTCGTTACAATTTATCGCCAAATAAAACATCCGTCTGAATCAAAGATAGTTAATCGTAATTTAACGATAACTGTCCAAAGTGAGAAAATCTCACTAACTCTACCCGGTTATATTTTTATAATGTATTTTTAGAATTGATAAATGATGGTTGATTGCTATGTATTGTTGTTTGGTTGAGTTGCTGATTTATTGGTTGAAATTATAGAAAAAGATATATATAAATTGTTAATCAAATATTGATTATGTTTGTTGGAATATTTCTTACTGAAATGAAATCGATGTTATTTATATTGTTCAACATCTGTGATGCAGGGAAAATAGTTGGAGGGATGCAATAGGATTCCTCAATATTTATAATACTGTTTGTTTTCATATATTATGATATATGATGTGATATATAATCTGTGATTGATTATGGGTGTGTAGATGATGTTGATCATGGTTATTTGATATTTTAAATACCATAAGAAATACCGGAATGTAAAAAGGGAATTTTCAAAGTGAATATTGAAAATGAAATATTTATATATGAAATAAATAGGATATTATAAAAGGTAATATTTGGAAAACAAACATTGGAAAATATAATTATGGAAATATTTGGGAAATGAATAGAATTATATAAAAGGATTTATATGAAATGAATAGAATTATATAAAAAGATTTATATAAAATGAATAGAATTACATAAAAGGATGTGTATAAAATGAATAGAATTATATAAAAGGATTTATATAAAATAAATAGAATTATATACAAGGATTTATATAGAATAAATAAAATTATATAAAGGGAATTATAAATGTTATTTAAGTGTTAGAAATAAAAAAGGAGATCTGTATGAATAATTCTAGGAAATCAAACTGTTTTGATTATACAAAGAAATATTAATCGCATTCTATGTGAAAAATAGATTGAAGTAAATATTTTGGAAATAAAATATTATAAAGGAATTTGGGGCTTGAATTAGGAATTTAAATAGAATTACTGAAATTAGAAACTGACTAGAAATTAGTTGAGTTGAATGGCTTTCTGGGTATCAATCTGATGTTGGTTTCGACCTTCGGGGTTTATGCTTGGGAAGTTGTTCTCTTACTAGTTACTGTTAGAGAATGATAGAGGTGGGAAGATATTGATGCATGGATCAGAAATGGAAACGTTTTCCAAAGTTAATAACGTATATTTTCTAATTTTAGAAAATAAGGAATTTATGAATATATGGAAAACAATAAATGGGAAATTGGGAAATGAAATGATGATTGATCAGTAAGATTTACATTTGGGAATACTACCGTTGTTTGTACACATGTTTTCCTTTGATAGTTAAATCACCGACTATCAAAGATCTTGACCATTTCCGTTGTCAATACAGAGAGACCGGGATCATATATATTATCTGAAAACCACTCCGTATGGCATTAGCTTTGTGAATCAAATATGATGAAGATAATCGAAGATGGAGTAATGCAAGGGATGTTCAGTAAATCCTAGGTAGAAATTGCCTAAGATGGATTTACAGAATAGTACCTTCGGTCTGTCAAGTCCCAGGACGACCAGTATGGAAGAATGTCTGATAGAGTATATTTAATAGATCGCATGAGTTGATCTCTTCAAACGTATTTATGTTTGGTGGTGGAGGAATTCGCTTCTCTTAGCTGTTTACCCGTGGCATGTTTGGAGAAATCAATTTGTGATTTGGCGGGTATGACGATGTGACATTCAAAGTGACGAAAGGCGTGATTTGTAAAAGGATATGTTATGGCCTCTAGCCTTACAATCGAGAAATGGTATAAAATCTAGTAGGTTGCATGGATAAGTGGTTAGCTGCCAATTAGAGTGTATTGTCACCTGATTTAGAGAAATTCCATTTGCTTCTTTGTTTTGTTTCGATGCTGTCCCTTTCGGGAAACGGTTGTTGATCCCAACCGTTGGTGATAATACATTCGGTACACTCAAGCAAAATGAGTGACCGGTCATGTTTAGCCTGGGTTACAAGATGTTCTTGTTGAATCCGGTGCATTCGTCTCTAGACATACACTGTCGGAAGGTGGTCCCATACCTTGCCTGTTGGAATTCATTACCCAATAAGAGCCCGCGGTTTTTGATTGTATATTATGTATGTGGAACGTGAGATGAAAGCATTCTGTTAGATGATTACTATATTGTGGTTGATAGACATTATTATAATATCAAATGAGTTTGATATAAAGATTATCATTCCTTTCAAAAGGTTTTTGAATGTTGGACCAGGTGTTTTGGATTCTCATAGGGGAAAAACCCGTTCCATTATATGGCATGGTCTTATGAGATATTGTTTAATTGCTCAAACTGTTTTAAATGGTTTTACTTATACCAGTCCCATGATTGACCTGGAGTTTATTTTGTTTTGTTTTCCCTAAACTCTTGGGTACCCAAATTTGTACGGGCAGTCACGTAGTCAGGATTTATAGTTACACTAGAAGGAGTTTGGAGCAGGAGGCTTCAGCAGCATTTTATAGCTATTATTTATTTCCGATGTGATGTAAGTGTTATACTCTGATATACAAATGCAAATTTGTGTTTCAAAGTTATGTTGTATACTATATTTTATTCGTTCCGCTGTGAGATTCGTGTTACTCTAATGTTGTTGTATGTTCCTTCTTCTTCTTCTATTCTAATTTTCTATCTTATCTATTCTCACCCTCTAACTTCTTTCATTAACTATCCGGTATTTCTGATGCTTGATAATTGACATTGGGTTATATGTCGATTACCAGGATCGTGAAATCCCCCGGGTCATTACAGCTACCTTCGAGCCTAAGCCGATATTGCTGAAATATGCGTACGAACGAATTTGGGTTAAATTGGGATTGATTGGAAATGGTAATTTAGGGGCATAACTTGTACTTCGAATCACGATTGGAATTTGGGGGCATAAAGTATATTGTGAAATTGGATTACAAAATTGGGGCATGATTTCTACTGTAAATTATGACTTATGGTTTGGGATATACAAATCTGTAGGCTTAATTTAAGATTAAGTGAAACATGTTAATGGAATTATAAAGAATCTGTGAAGCCTATTTAATCCATTGAAATTGAATACTATAATTGAAAAATCTACGATGAGCATGAATAATTGTTTAAAAATGAATGCGCCTAGAATTACAGTAGTTAGAAACTCTAACCGCACTTAGACACGAGGTTAGATAACACTTGTGGTAGAAGTCGGCCCGGAACCCCCGACAAATCCAACGTCCACAAGTGGTTAATCTAATGTAAGGGGCCGAGTGCGTAAATGTACACGTAACGGTGCTAAGACACGAGGTTAAGTTCGATTTGTGGTAGAAGTCTTCCCGGAACCGCCCGACCTATCCCACATCCACAAGTGATCAACTTGATGTGTGAGGTATGGTGCATTAACATACATGAACGGGGAATGATAATAACCTATTATGAATAAACCCAAATGGGAAAAAGGTAAGATAATAGGTAGGCTTGTCCTAGGGACAAGTGGTAATTATAACTTAGATTATAATAAACGATAGAGGAAGGGGATAACTTATGAAATAAGATAAGTTGCACTTAATTATAAATTAAGTAGTCTGTAAATCTGGAAACCATTAAATCTATGGGGTTAAGTAAACCTGTTAAATTTGTGGGGTTAAGTAAACCTGTTAAATCTGTGGGGTTAAGTAAACATGTTAAATATGTTAGGCATAACCCGTCAAAATCCTGGTTAATTGGGGACAAAAGATTTGTAAGGGTTGGCTTGTGTCATCTGTTATGTGGGACCCATATTAGTCAGTAACCCATTCTGGTATTAAAAGGGGACCCCGCACTAGGTAAGGGTCAGGGCACACTTACTGATCAGCTGATTGTAAGAGGTTCATCTAGGAGGAGGTGTTTACTGGCGCGTTCCAAGGAACTCATGTGCTTGCATGAGTACGGCTTGCTTTGGGAAAATAAGCCATTGCAGGAACAGTAAATAAGTCTATATCCTTCTGTAGGTTGCCACTTTAGGAAGTAATACACCCTACTATGGGGCCGACATAGGGTATCTACGAGACAGGGAGTCGATCGATTGGGGGATGGTAACTAGGGTATATCTAGTCATGTCTGTTTCTGCGGGGGTACCTGTATTTCTATTTGGGTTTACACCCGTTATTTCTGTTTAGGTACTGGTTAATTCTGTTTGGGGTAAAACCCGCTACTAGAGTACACCTAAAACTACCATTACATTTTTGTTAGGATCATTTTGTTTCTGTTATACTAGTATTGGTGCAGAGAAAATATTTAGGAAGTGCAATATATTCTGTTTTGATTATTTAGTTTATCCAGCTCAGTTTGTTATACCTGCCTTATGATATTGTTATCTCTCTAATCCAGTTTTATATACCTATCATAATGCTTTTACTTATTTATATGCTAAAAGTAACTGGACTCGCCAGACTTTATGTCTGACCCATTTTGTTTCCACTTCTCTCTCTTACGTCCCCCCTCCCTCCAGGTTCCCAGGGTGGGAATACTCAGGCTTGATTTGGATTCTCTCTTTCATTCTACTTGGAGCTGCTTAGATGTACCGCTTTGATTTCCGGTCTTCTCGGATATGGCTATATTTTGAGGATTGCGCTTTTTGTATATCATTGTACTCTGATGATTTTAGTACAAGACAAAAGTTTTTAAATTGATGAAATGGGTTTTCTGTATTTAAGACTTATGATGTAACTGGGTTTTGGACCACGATGATTTATGTTTGAAATTTTAAATTCCGTTGTTATTTTATATTTGTCGTGTAATGTTTCTGTTTCTGATTACCTATAACACTTCATGAAACTTAATGCATTCTGATAAAGAGTGACATTAACGAACGTGGGGTGCCATAGATACCATAAAGTTCACTGTAAACTAGTGGCTATCAAAGGGCACTCCATAGGTATGATATAAATCAAAGTCATAGAGGGTTGATCAGAATAATATAACAAGACACTCGAGGCAATGCCCAGGGTAGGAATCTACCAGTTGCACGCCTGGACTAGTGGTAACGCATAGCCGTAGCAACCTTCCACCTCGGAAAAACACTCCCAAATCAAGGATGTTCATCAAATAAAATCAACTGAGGAACTATAATAATTAGGGAAGAAGTCTTATCAACAGTGGTAGCTAATCCACTTGGTCACAGTATAGCTCCTCTTTAGTCATTTTAATTATGACCTGGAGATCAAGGATAGCCATCGCCGTTCTCTTACTTCATTCTAGTAGCGTTTGCCAAACAAAACTACTTCATTCTGGATTCTCCACTATGTACATAGTTGTTAAAGTGGTTTTCGGTATTAACAGAGAGTATGAAAATATTCGATCATGCTCTCTTTAATAACCAACCGCTTATTTCATACCGGTTGATTCTTTTACATTTCAAAATGGTTTATACTTCATATCAAAATATCGGATTTTGCTTTAAAACCATTTCATATCCTAAATTGTGCACATTAAAATCTCTATTGAAGCCAAACTTAGAATATTGAACCAATTCCAAATTTTACAACAATTTGAATATTTAAAATAGTTGAACTTATTTATATATTAAAATAGAGTAAATGTACTTGAAACAGTTTAAAAATAATTAATTAGCTTATAAAAGTTTTTATATATTTTTTGAATTTAAAATAGGATTTATCAAAATAGTTGATTTCTAAAGTAGTTTGTTAAAATAGTTAATATACAAGTTAAAATAAAAGTAGTGATTTGGAAAAATAGTTTATATATTATGTTAAAATACAATAGCTTGATTTAGATTTTTTTCCTTTTAATTAAAAAAAACTAAAATCATACTCCAATTTCAAATCAATTCGATTCAATTCCAATCTTTAAGTTCGAATCAAACTTCCATTTTAAATTTAGTTCAATTCAAATTGTTAAGTTTCCAATTAGAGTTCTCATTTTAAATGATTTCAATTTATAAAAAAAATCTCAAGTTCAAAATTCAGATATCACTTTATATCCATGTTAATGTAAAGTAAATTTCAAAGATATATAAAACAATTCAATTTCAATATATTCAATTTCATTTTTAACATTAGCTTACAACATTAAATAATTTTCGTTAGCTTTTATATTTCAAAATCCAAAGTTCAAGTTTAAAGGAAATCAATTTATAAAACATCATTTATATTATCTTTATTAATGATAAAAATCGTCAACATCCAATTGAGAACTAGTAGAACATATACAATGAAATTAGAGGATGACCAATCTAGAGAACACCTTTAATAGGCAGGTCGACCTAAGCTATGTTGAGTTTGAACACGATACCCTCTTAATTAATCGAGCTTTAATAGTCTTGAGGAATATCGATGCTTCCTCTTGAATGCAAAAGTTACCCTCTTTCGAGTGTATCAATAATGCATTTTTCAAGTGAAGTAGGTTATGTTGGGGATGACGTTCTAAGTGCCCATATTAAGTTTTGGAGGTATTCATGTTATGACCCTCTCATATACATAAGTAACCTTGTTACGAAGACATGCTTTAGATTCAAGATAAAATAATGTACTTTGTGTTAAGATGGAACAGGCTAAGATATCACAATGTTCAAATTTTGATGAAGAATCATAGTCTTTAATGACAAAAAGTGATATTTTCACATCGATACATCCAACGAAAGCCTTGGTTATGTCGGTTATCATGTCATGAAGCTATAATAGGTCATTACACTCTATGGTATACATTCGAAAATATTAGGAAACAAGTTTTGAGGGAAGAATCATTGATTTTGCTTGATGATTCTCCTTTTGATGTGCTTGCGCTTGAATCTTTGTATATGAGATTAGTTATTAACTCCATGTTAAACCAATTTGATCATAATTTGATTATACAATCGAGAATAAGTATGATCTCAATCTCCATTTTTATTTATCATGAGTATATTACAATTGATGAGAAAATCCATTGTTCAATTTAGGGTTTATTATCTTAGAATTGAGTACAAGATTTTTGGAATGAGAAAAGTCCCCTCAAGCTGTTACCCCTAGGGTCTTATTTGTAGAAGATTCTGGCCTCCTTATGTAGCGATTATGTGAGAAACCTTCACTTTTGCATCAACCTTTAGGTATCGGCCCATGTCAGTAGCTTCTGGCTTCGGCACCGGCTTTATTCCCTTGTCGTACACACTTCTGGGTGTAGCCTTCATGCAATGATATCGATACCAAGCTTGTTGGTGTCGATAGCGTTCTTTTGCTCCCAACATCTACTGGCCTTTTGCTTTCCTTTCCTGAATTTGGTTTCTGTCTCGTACTACCAGCTTATGTATTTTGGTGTCGATTCAATTGCTTTTTATTCTTTGTGTTTGTTATTTCCCTTGATGACACCAATTCTTAGCATTCAGTCTCGTCTTCGTGCTCAGTGTACTTATTTTGGAATTATCTTGATCCTTCAACCTCATTTCTCTTGGTGACGGCTTCACGTATTTGCCTTCATTCTTCGTTGTCGACACCAAGCTAACTGCTCACTGCATGTTAGTGTCGAAAACGTGCCTTCAGTGCCTTCTCTTCTTGGTATCGGCTTCATATTCCTCATCTTGCTATTTTTGTGTCGGCTTTAGTTATTAGTCCAAGCTCTTAGAATCTTCTCCACTTATTATGACTCCACTTCTTGGTGCCGGCTCAACTCCCATCCTTTTCTTTTTAGTGTCAGCTTTACTATCTCTTTACCTGTACTTAGTATCGACTCTCTTGTTTTTCAATCCTGCTTCTTTGGTTTCGACTTCGTGTTATTGGGGCCCAAAAGTTGGTGTCAGTTCAACTGCCTTAAAAGCAATTTCTTCTTGGTTTCAATTTCGTTACCTCCAGGCATTTGTTTTCAGTATCATCTTTTGGTTTTGAAGCTTCCACTTCTTTCCATTTGATCAATGCAAACTTTAGTGATAACATTTAGACCCCTTTAGTATAAAGAGGATTTTGTTCTTTACGACAAAAATCCTATGAATTCCTACATTGTCTTCCTGTAACTAAAGAAACATTAGAGAAATTTTAGGTTATTAGTTTTTCTTAACCCAAAATAATGACAGAAGAAAGAATATTAAATTTTCTTAGATGGCAGTATTGGAGTTTAAACCCCAAATTACGAACTTTCTATGAGTTCAAATATATAATGTGCGAACCCATTAATGTAACCATATGGGCCCTTATAATGAAACTTCAAATATTTAGGACCTCTTTCCATTAATAGGGATAGGAAATCTGATATCAAGAGTCCATTCTTCAAGAGGTAGATAGTAGACCCAAAATCCAGGCTTGGATATTTGCTATAAAAATCTGTAAATCCACTTCTAGTATTATAAACAGAAACACAGAAACCCATATTCGGGTACCTTGGATAAAAGACCAGAAATCCAATTTTGGAAATGATAAAAATTCCTAAAGCCATATACGGGTACTTATATTAGTAGACCAGAAGTCCTCTTCTGGAGACAATAGAAATCCCGAAACCCATACTCGGGTATTTATAATAGAAGACCAGAAATCCACTTTTGGAAATAATAGATATCCCGAAACCCATATTTGAGTATTTATAATAAGAGACCAGAAATCCACTTCTGGAAATAATAGAAATCCCGAAACTCAGATTTGGGTATTTATAATAGAAGACATGAATTCTACTTCTGGAAATAATTGAAATCCCAAAATTCATATTCGAGTACATATAATAAAAGACCAGAAATCCTCTTCTCAAAATAATAGAAATCCTGAAACTCATATTCGGGTATTTATAATAGAAGACAAGAAATCAACTTTTGGAAATAATAGATATCCCCAAACCCATATTTGAGTATTTACAATAGAAGACCAGAAATCCACTCCGAGAAATAATAGAAAACCCGAAAATCAGATTCGGATATATATAATAGAAGATCAGAAATCCTCTTCGGGAAATAACAGAAATCCTGAAACCCATATTCAGGTACTTATTATAAAAGACCAGAAAACCACTTCTGGGAATAATAGAAATCCTGAAACCCATATTCAGGTATTTGTAATAGAAGACCAGAAATCCACTTTTGGAAATAATAGAAATATCGAAACCCATATTCGAGTATTTATTATAGGAGACCAGAAATCCACTTCTGGAAATAAAACAAATCCCGAAACCTAAACTCACCTATTTATAATAGAAGATCAGAAATCCTCTTCTAAAAATAACAGAAATCCCAAAACCCATATTCAGATATTTATAATAGAAGACCAGAAATCCACTTCTGGAAATAATAGAAATCCCGAAACATAGATTCGGGTATTGAAGTTCTGACGCCTATTTTGGGCTTGTTCTTTGAAGTAAAGGTAGGATGTGATTTAAATGCTCCCTTTGAGTTTTGTTTTCTTCTGCAGGACAAGATGTAAGCAAAGACTGAGCATTCTTTAAGTGATCCCTTTGAGCTTTCATTCCCTTCTGTGGGACGAGACATAAGCAAAGGTACTGCATACTCATCTTTGGAGCAGAGACAGGACGTGCTTAGTCGAAGCAGAGGTAGGGCGTGCTTTAAGTTCTCCCTTTGAGCTTCTGCGGGACGAGACATAAGCGGAGATAGGGTGTGCTTATCTTAAGAGTAGAGGCAGGACGTGCTTAGTCGAAGCAGAGGTAGGGAGTGTTTTATGTGCTCCCTTTAAGCTTTCATTTCCTTCTATGGGATGAGACATAAGTAGAGGTAGGGAACGCTCATCTTTAGAGCAGAGGAAGGACATGCTTAGTCGAAGCAGAGGCAGGATATGCTCATCTTTAGAGCAAAGGCACAGCGTGCTTTAAGTTTTTAGATGCTCTGCCTTGGCCATTACTGGCGCGGATAAGGGTTTTCTACCGTCGCATGTAGCTTTACCCATTTCGGGTAGCTCTAAATTATTAGGAGTTTTCACACTCCTGATCATGTGTATATTCTTAAAAAGACTTCTTTTATCTATTTACTATTGAAAAGTATGGTTTCAGGTGTTCAGCATTCCATGTTCTAGGTACTGGATCACCATTTGGTTTACAGAGTCGATATGTTCCGGGCATGAGTTCTTGATGAATGATCAAGGGTCCTTCCCAATTTGGACCAATGGGTCCATCTGCTGGATGCTTAGTATTTGCTATTACCCTTCGTAAGACTAAGTCTCCCTTTCAGAATGTTCTTTTTCTTACTCTCGACTTGTAGTACTTAGTGATTTTTCTTTGATATTTGACAGTTCTAATAGTAGCTTCATCCCTTAACTCTTGGATTAGGTCTAAAGATTCTTTTTTTCATTTCTTGATTTGAATTGAATTCATAATCTATTCTTCTGTGTGAAGGAATATCAACTTCGAATGGAATCATAGCCTTACATCCGTATGTTAGAGAATATGCAGTGTGTCCCGTTGTTGTTTTAGCGGAAGTTCTATATGCTGAAAGTGCCAATGACAACTCATCTGCCCAATTTCCCTTAGCTTAATTTAGTCGTTTCTTCAAGGTTGTCTTTATGGTTTTATTTGCACCCTCGACCACTCTGCTTCCCCTTGGATGTGTCACAAAAGAGAAACTTTTTATGATTCCATTTTTGTTGCAAATCATGTGAACTCTTCACTTTCAAATTGTGTGTCATTGTAACAACCCGCATTTTACGTATCGGAAGATCGTAAACTATTTTATTTTATTTCCAGAAGGTTGGATCATTCCCATCTTTGATATGTTGCTTATGGGGATGTGAGACATGTCCATAATTTTTATCGATTTTTTTTGTTACCATTTTTCCACTTCCAGTCTTGTACAGGAAATAACATTTGACTCAAGTCGAATCAGAGGGTGAGATATGTGCCGTTGGAAAGGAATTGATGATTGCCTTTCCGTACAGTGGTTACATCAAGGATTTGGCTCAGCGGTTTGGGAGGAATCTCTATTTTAAGGTTTTTCAGTTGGCTGTTCAGGTTTTGGGAGCCTAATGGGCTGAATTGGGGAGTCCCATTAGTGGGTTGGTGGAAACGATAAATGGGGGTGAGTGGTATAGAGAAGAGGTTACTTCTCCCATTCTATCATTTGGTGGCCTTTAGTTCCTTCTTCCTCTAACACCTTTCCACCATTAAAAATGTAAATCTAAGGAGGGAAATCATAGATCTACACCATTGGAGGCTATATCTACATCGATTGAAGCAAGGATTCATCGGATCAATGTGATTGGTGCGAGGTGCTTACTGTCCAGATTTTTATTTCATCAATTTTAGCTTGTTTTGGAGAATCGGTGATGGATTTGCATCTCTCACATGGATTCAATGAAGTATATGAATGTTTGGTCATGTTTTTCATCAAATTCAAGTTGTTTCCTTTGATATACATCATGGTAAGTCCTATTTCATATGAATCGCCTTAGGATCTAATTTAGTAAGTTAAAACTGGAAATTCCTATGTCATTTCATGCGTTTATGTAAGTTAGATCTATCATTTTTGTTCATATGTTCATTTGTTATGATTTTGGTAAAATTTGCATAATTTCGGTAATAATCATCATATTTATGTTGTTAGTGATTTCATAACAAGCTTATGGTTGTGTTGAATGAATTAGACGAGTATATTTCGTCGATTGTGTCGATTGGAAAATATAACATGCTAATAGTCTGCCCATCCACAACCGGATGAACAGGCCAAGCCAAAAGAACAACTACCCAAAAAGCCAATGCTATGAGAGAACGAAGAATTTTACGTAAATCTTAGCAAACTTCACAGCAGGTGCACATACCCTTCTGGCCCTACGGTGATGATAATTAATATCTTTCAACACAAAAAAATAATCCTTATAATGAAAAGAACAACAAATACATACAAACGTATATAGGTAAAATTTGTACAATTTATCAGAATTGTTTGCACAAATATATACGTGTATAAAGCATATATCTTGACATAGCTAGAGTATTTTTACCACACTGAAAATAGTTTGAAAGCTTAGGATCTGATTTGCTCATTTTATATTTTGTTTTATATTTTCAACATTCATAACAAAATAAGAGCACAAAAAAAGATAGGTTTAAAATTTCAAACCATTATGACAACAGAGAGACAATAGAGGATGATTTGTTTTTCCTTATTTGTTATTTCTCAAACATGATTTCTATTTTATATTCTAGCTGAATATTCCAAATTGTTTGTTCCAAAAAATACATGCATTGGTTATGTGATTTTTGGTCAAAAACACATTCCTGTAACTGGTATAATCAAGAAATGGGTGTCCTTACCTATACTATATCTCAATGTGCATTTGTGTGTATTTGTCTCATGTCTTTGTCATTCCAGAAAGGTAGTCATAAATAAATAGGTTAATGAATTGAGGTTTTCTGAGGTACTTGTTTTTCCCCTCTTTTTTCCTACCATCGCAAGATACCCATTGTAAATAACATAGCTAACCATAAACCACTTTACTCTTTCAACGATCCCATTACTACATTAATGCCAAAACTTGAAATCAAGCTAAATATACAAAACCCATAGGGTAATATATTATTTACTATTGCTTTCAAAGTCCTAATTGTATTTATGAATAGTAGAAATTAAAATAACATAAACATGGGTCGTTAAGAAAGACCGAGTGATCCCAAAATTATTGGAAATAAACTTTCAGAGAAACAACACAATAATGACCCAAATGAACACCAATTTCTTCAATCGTTAATTGTTTGTCTATATATCAACATGACCTAAAACGAACGCGTACCTGTAACAACCAGTGAGTGATCACACAGTTTATCAAAAAAACAAATAATGGTTACGGTCAACACTGCGAAAGCATAACATTAATTGATCACTGCAAATACAGAAATTCGAAAAATATAGTAAGTAGAAAAACATAAAATCATTTTGTGTTAATTGAACAGTGAGAATAAGGAAGAGACAAAGACAAATTCATGAGTTCACCTGGTAATTCACTTTTGGACACATAGTTTTAACAACATAATTCCTATCGACGTTTTCATTATGATCACATATGATTTAATGAAGACCCACACAATTTTAATCTTGACTTTGACATTGTCCAATTAAAAAAATCTATTGTAATTAGAGGAACATAAACAAATGTTCATTGCAATTAACTGCATGTTGAGGAAAACCAATTTCATTTTTTACTTAGTTATTCGCAGTGAGTACGGTTTATTATAAGTAATATAAAAAACAAAATAATTAACAAAATTACTAAGAAAAGCTACTACTTTACAGTAGTTGTTTTCCTTTACAATCTACAAAGATGAAGAAATGGGTACTATTTATTCCTTCTATACTTCATATACACTGTGAAATAGGCATGTTTCATTTTCTTGAATCTGCATCACCAATGTCAACCATACTATTGATGATAAATACATAATGTATTGTCTATTTAAAGGTCATGACCACATGAATAAGCATCATCAACAGATGTATGGTATATGAGTTGACATGGGGATAAGTAAACAACTTAAAACTAGTTGTATGCTAACGTAGTTATGTTTTCAATTTTAATAGAGTAGGTCATACCCATTTCCTGTTGCAAAGTGATAGACTGATTTAATTTATTGAACATTATAATCCAGTTGAGTGAAAAATCAATAAAATAATTTACATAAAAATCAAACAAACGGTTCACTATGTCGTAATATAAGAAGAATTAATAGTATTCTACCAAATAATTTAAAACAATATAAAAGAAACTAAAAAACAGAATATAATATACTTCATATTGAATACAACTTCATATGGTAAAAGCTAGGTCGAAGTACTGCATTCTAATATACATTGCAAATAAAAATTTGACAATACCCTAAAATGCTGAAAATGTATCAAGCCATAGTTCATCCAAATAGAACAAACTACTCAAGTTAGTTTGCAACTTGGCAAATTCAAATTTCTGTTTGAGAATTTTATTAGAATGTCTTTGATAAAGGAATCATCAAATAATCATATAGAGAGAGTAAAACAGGGACCAAATAATTATTTGAAATTCAAATTTCTGTTTGAGAATTCTATTAGAATGCCTTTGAGAATTATATCAGACTAAAGTGAAAAAAAAATGCACTTCAAAGTTATTGGGTTAACCGTCCTAAACAAAATGCACTTCACTATCTTGAACACGCTTTGGGTATAAATAAAAATGTGCAAATCGCCAAGAATTTTCCATGTACATGAAAATAATAATTCACATGAACTTTGCTGTAATAATAAATGAATTCTTCACATGTGGCATGGAACTGGGAAATCCAAAAGGTAAAAGGTTGACTTAGTGATATGGAAAATCACCGATTTGGATGGACGTACCGTGTTTTTCCCTATTATTTACAATTGGGCATAGGAATTAAAGCTCAGACATTCCTAATTATAAGATGTACTCTTGGTCACAGAGCAAAAGAGCAATCGTATATAAGAAGCATCAAGAAAACATCCAAGTACAAAACTATAAAAACAAATGAAAAACTAACAATAAGAACTTACTTGAGAAAATATATTAAAGAATGTACATTTGGTGAGTCTATCGAATAATTACACTGTAGAAAACGATATAATCTGTCACCGACATTGCTGCATTGTAGGAATAGATTGCATGAAATTGTAAATGTGAATGTTAAATAAAAATTTACGAACCTTAACATTAGAAATGAAATAATTAAAATTACCATGAATAAGGATTAATAATAACTTTAATGAAAGTTCGGATGCACCATCAAATCGCACATGGAAAATAGTGAAAATCTCTGGGTTGAATCATAATGATAATCAACTATATGACTAGAATTTTTGTGTTTGGGGAAGGAACTGGTCGATTAGGGGAGAAAACTAAAGTTTGTCTGGTACTATTTCAGGTTATTGAAAAGGGATTAGAGAAAAAAAAATAGTGCAGTTGAACTTAGAAGGTTAACCGCTTCACGCGTCTTACCATTTGCTTGATGGCTTAATTCTTCGGTATTTATGAAGGACTGACACATGGTGATAGTTCAAATGTTTGGTTTCTCCTTTCCAATATTAGTAGTAGATAATTTTCCATAGATATTCTCTCGCGTTCATAAATGAAGGGTTACCTATTCCTACTCTTATAAAAAGGACATGACTGATTCTCCACTTTACACTGGTCATTCCAGGTGTTTTGCGAAAGAGGGAAGTACCTGATTTTAGATGGAAACGATAATTCTGCAAAAATGTGAAGAAAATAAAGATCAACTGATTATGCCAGTCCAAATGGTTCATATAACCTTAAAAGTATTGGAAGTTTACACAGTACCCTATTGTGCATTTTTTTGATATTACTTTGTTACTTTTTTTGCATATGAAACAGCATTCTTACACACAATGTATGCAATGGTTCGCAATTTGATTCTATTGCTTACTCTACTTGCTAAACGATATTTCAGTAAATAATTATCATCTTTTACTTTAATAAAACTTTGATACACTTTGAAAGGGCCAGAGAATGAAAATATAAGTGCTTGAACCTGGTTGCCCAATGTGATTCCCATTTAGAGCAATACTATTTGGCTTACAATTTTTTTTTTTTTTTTTTGAAATATATGCTCAATAAAAAAACCTATCATTGTGATTTCTGATCCATATTAACCCTATATCATATTACCTATTTTTATAGTACACAATGCCCATATTATAACTAAGGTCAAAACATAACCAAACGTACTAAGCACAAAGTCAAATATTATATTATCATATTAAGGTCTATTTTCAACTAAACAAAAATTCTCATTTCTAAATTACACTGCTCAACGTATATACATTAAAAACATTTCTTCAGCTATTATTAATATAGAAAGACTCTGTTGCATTAAAGAATCCTGAATATTATACATTGGCCCATAGGGAAGAAAAGTATATAAAATTCATGTTGAAATGTAACATTTTATAAGTTTCTTCTCTTCAAATTATCCTTTAGATCGTGATTTCACCATAGAAGACGATATAATATAGTAATTTAAATCCATAGTGATATTTTAAAAAGAGATAGGAAGTTTCCATGAATTGTAGCACGTTTAGTTTTCTGTTTACAGCCATAAAATGTGAATTAAGAATTTATCACCTAAAAGAGATTAATTTTCAGTTAGCAGATTGTAAATCATCCAAATTCATCACTGATTCTTCAAGAAGAAACCAAACATTAACAATATTGGTACAATAGGCTGTTGACTTTTTCAATTAAATAACCAACGGTTATGGTGTTTTAAAAGGTCCGAGAATGGTATATATGTAAATATGGAGACTTAGCATGTTATTATATTATACAACAGTAATTTTTGTATAAGCATGCTAATCTACAATTTATGGCAAACTACAACATTGACATAATGGATTTAGCATTATTTTCAAATAAAATTAAACTCAGATCTAGATTTGAGTAGAAATTTTAATCTACACAAATAATAATTAAATAAAAATTAATCAAAGTGTGACGAACTACTTGAAAGAAAACTTAGAAATTGTAAATTATGTGAATCATTGAAGATAAAGGAGTCGTACCATTCAATCTAACTACAATTTTGTCGCCCTTTATTTAACTGTTGTAAGCATCGGGTAAGTGCATCCTACATACCAACACGCATACATGAAGCAAAGGATAGAGGATCTGATTTCATTGTGTTAAGTGAATGGTTAGATTTAGGATGAGAATGTAGCAGATTCGTTTTTGGAGGAAAAAGACAGGTTACAGAGTGAGATTTGTTAAGAAGAACTGAATGCGGTTAGAGAAGTGCAAATGGATTTGGACGCATCTTCAATTGTCATACCGTGTTAGACAGTGGCAGAGCATATGCAGCCTGGGAAGGGCACGTGACCCTCCCATGATTTTTTATTTTTTTTGTATCTAATACGTTTATAGAATGCTGAAAATGTCAGACATAAGCAAATTAGTATTTCATTAAACCCGGGAATCACATTAGTAGTAGTATTTCATTGTCCAAATTTTTGCAAGCAATAAGAAAAAAATCTCGAAATTGCTACCTTCGAAGCATGAAATTTTTCATTATGCCATTGCCATCAAAAATTCTTAGCTACGCCACTGGTGTTAGACACGTATCATTCAAACAGACTATTCGTCTCTGCTTTCCAATATAAGTAATAGATTATTGCAAATAAAATGTAAAATATTGTGTATAAAAAAACAAAATACAATTAGAATATTATAAATGAGTATAATGAATTTAATTTAATTTATAACATACGAAATAAACTATTAGCTCAGACACAGCCCAAAACCAAAATAAAATGATATTTAATGTCCTGATTTTTTCTATCAAGCCCACGTCCATGTCCAGGCTTAAATATACGTCTTTACCTAAATGTCAAGTGCATGCGCAAGATATAATGTATATGTTCTTTTATTAATATTATAGACCTTTTTGTAAAAAAAGAAACATTCTATATAACCACTAAAGTCATTGTGGAAGTTTTTTTATTTTATTATTTTGATATTTGTCCTTAATGCTAACATGTTAGTCGGAGAAGACCTTAAGCAGATGGACTTTTATAATGCAAGAGCACACATTTCCAGTTCATCATGCCATGTTTACAACTACTTTTATACCCAACATCTGAATGCTTGAAGCAAACATCGAATGGATAAATGCAGAACTATAATATTCAACATGATAGAAACTTATATAGGAGACCATATGCAGTCGATGTGGGAAAGCTAAGCAGATAAATTTATTTACAAGGCGCATGATGCACAAACAAATTAAGTGCAGTTCCAAAATAAATTTTGCAGTGTTTTAGGAACGGTTACAAAATCAGAGAAAGCAAATACCCTTTTTGTTGCATACAGCAAAGCTAATAGCAATTAGCCATTTCGATAAGGCCATCAACTTGCAGCAGCGCCCAATAGCTCCAGATCAAACCTTCCAGCATCTTGCAGTCCTTTTGGATACACGGTGCATACCCTCAGTCTCTGCTACGTATTCATTTGGTGGCACCTCATGTTTGCGTTAAGGTCGAAGTGCAACACTGTAGCCATTGCTTTCAAAGTTAGCGAACAACACCTCAGTGGAACATAGTTTCAGCAAGATGCCTTGGCACCCCTCTTCTAACAGTGTCATGCCTACTCTTCCTATCATGCAGCGAAACAACCATCTTTTAGTTGCACTCATAACCCGGTCTATTGATCACCCGCCTCTTCACCTTTGGCTCTATTTCTCTTTTTGTACTTGTTACATTGACTTCCTATCCAACAGCCATCCCCTCATTTCGCTTATTTTCTCCCCTCACAAATATTTATAATGGCTAATTCCCAATAACTTTTGTATGAATTTTCACTAAAGCATGCATGGCTCTCCTCTTAAATGACTACCCTTCCATAAAAAAACAAAGTAAAATTCAAATATTAGTTAAACTGGCATGAAACAAGATATAGATGATGTGTAGTAAACTTAAGCAACAGTTAATACTTAAAAGAAAATTCACTTACGGCCATATTATGCTCATAGGGATCATCAAACATCCATTTATATATATACATATATATATATATATTCAGTCTAGTCTTATAATATATTTTTTGATACTAATTAAAACTTAAAAATAATGCTAGAAAATGAAACGAAGACATTCATACCACGATTCTGGTAAATGGAAAAAAAGAATAAAATGATATAATACTAGAGTTGTGGATATATAGACCAATGCATAGTCTACCCCCTAGCTTAAAGACTTAACAATGTCCTATTATCAATGTCGATTCTCATTTTAGCATTGTTATTACTTATCTGCGACAACCTAATTTGGTACAGTGGAAAAAAAGGTTAGGTATAGTTACAAAATCTTTCTTCAATTATTTGGGTAGTAATTATAGCTAATTCGAAGGCCCATAACCTTAATACAGTAATTCAAAAAATTATATCACAAAATTTTCCTACTTTGTGGATGTGTTACTCTTTATGCCAGGATAATGTTAAAAAAAATTAAAAACAATACTATTAATTATAATGGCATTTCTATGGTAAACGGTTGGAAGTATATTTGGAAAAGGTAACTTAGAAGAGATTATCAACCAAGGAACCAAAATTTGTAAAGAAAATTTCAATCAGTTGAGCAGTAAGCAAAATTTTCAATGAAACCCGCATAACCATGGTTATTATAAGATGAAAGATAATAATTACTAAAAAGAAAAAAATCAATAACGGGATTGAAAGAAATCATATTAATTGCAATTTAAATATATAATTTTAAAATCTTGATTATTTTATTTAGAAAATAATGATCTACGTGAATATGCAGAAAGTCATGGTATAGATTTCCTGATATGTAGAAAAAGAAACATGAAACTCGCAGATGTTTGAAGAATCTGAAAAGTGGAAAAACACAACTCTATAAGGAGCATAAATGATTGGAGCTTTCCAAACATGAGGAATTTAATATACGAAATATATATATATATTTTTAGTCTAAACTATTTATGTGTAATGGATGGAAAGCATGATGAACAATAAAATTTATTGACTCATAAGTAAATATTCAGTAAATAAATTTTTTTGACCAATATGTTAAAAAATTAGATCTATCATTATACAAATAAGGTAAATAAATTTGATAGTCATTATTTCCTACTGACTGCAATTAGTGTTGATAATACTATTTGTACGTAGTAAATTTAACCATCATTTGCATGATAGTAAAGATAATTATCTTGAAGAAACACAAAGTGGTACTTGGCCATGTGAATGCCATAAAATGAAAATATTTTCTGATAAATAATGTTATAATTTTGTCCCATTGCTTAAGAACATTGAATATTTCTATAAATATCAAAAGAGTAAGAGAAATCATTCGTTGTAAGAAGTAAAAGTTTGAAAGCAGTACTGGTGCCCACTACACGTAATTGATCTGATATTCGGCATGGCAAAGTAACCATAACTTCTCATATCCAATCAATAAAACAAACAATCTAAGAAATCTATTGTGCAAGTAGAAAGAACATGAACGCTTGCAAGTTAGTAGGACATCAATTCATAAAGAATCAGTAAATAAAATTGGATGATTTGTAACTAGAGGTAAATTATGCAGTTTTAACAACCAATTTGCATTCGCGCATATTTTTCAAACTTTAAATTTTAACGGTATGGTATTCATAGTTGATTAAAACAGACGAAGACTATCTAATCAAGGGTACAAAATAATGAAAGTATTATAGAGCCTGAACATGCAACTTTACCCAAAAGTGAGTTTGTCAGATTCTATGAAATAGTATTAGCCGCATGATTTGTTTATCATTCCTTATTTCACCCCCTGGTTCGTAGTAAAAATAGAATAATGCCTCACTGAATTCAACTATTTTGTCTAATTTGCATAACTTGCCCGAACTTGCTTTGGTCAGACTTGCGTTATTCTGTAGAGTCCCAATGACATTTACTAATTGTGATCCAACATACCATTGGTGAATTAAAAATGGATGTAAAACAGTTGTAATAGAGTTCATATGAGTACTCACCAATTCGCAAGCTTAACATTCGAACATTACACATGCCTAGATGAAATCAGTCAATTACAAAAGCAACTGTTTGAATATATGGGTGAATAAGAAGTTAAACAAATTACTACCACAAACAACTTGAGTTATCTACGTTGAAAACAATTTACTTTAGCTAAATCAATTCTGAGTTCATTACCAACTACAAATGTATATATATGAAATAACATAATAGGATGCTACAGAAAATTCAAATTTTATTAAATTGTAACTATGAACAACATAAGGACTTTCGTAGACAACATCGATAATCGTAAAAGATTTCAGTTGCAAAGGAATAACCAGTACATACCCATGGTGATGATAAATCTGGAATGAAGAGGGTAAAACTGAAGACGAAGTAGAAATCGCCAACCAAGCAATAATATCAGCAAATTAGTGACCTTATTCGAGTAGATCCCCAATTTGACTTCATAGTTTCAACAACCGCATAACACCCAGTTTGAGTAATGAAAACCACCAAACTATTGACGTAAGTCGATTCAATCCCCAACTGTACTTCGTCACTTCGCGAACTTAGAACATCTTCGATGGGGGCAGTTTTTGTGGAGAGTACCCGATAGAGAAATAAATGGAGGAATGTATGGTTTGCAGAGCATAGAGAACGAATTGGGAGGAAGAAGAAAACGGTTTGGCGATCAAAATTGGGTTTGAGAAAAACGTTAGTAACCGACTAAAGTACATGGATCACCATATCAATTGCGCGTATTTATTAAAAAGAACACGTATCGCAAACAAATGTTTTGGTTTCTTCTATCCAGTATAAGTAATAGATAAGCCATTTAAATATAAACAAAACAAATTCAGAATTCGAAATCAAATAATGGGAAAAAGGGGGTAAATCGGACCGTTGAGGGTCGACCCCTACACAGGGGTGTCGACCCCGGGGTCGACTCTAGTCAGATTAGGGAAAATCAATTTCAGTGAACGTGGACACATTTTTGAGCAAGATTCGTTGACCTTAGGCTGTAAAAAGGGTCTCATTCTCATTGTTTTATTTACCAAGAACAATGGACAACGCGGTGCTGCCCCACTCAAATTAAAATTATAACGACCCAAATTTTTTATCGATTAATTTCAAATATTTAATATTTATTTAAATATTGAATTGATAATATAAAAGAATTTTTATATTGAGTTATCGATCAATAATTGATATAGGATTTAATTTTTGATATATATATAATTATTGCAATACGGTAATCTGAAATAATTCAATTTGAAGATAAACTGAATCGAAACGGTTTAGATGATCAATATATATTCTATTTGAATATAAACAACGATAATAGTAATTTATTGTTGAAGAATTTATTTGTTTTAAATTTAAATTATATTATATTAATTTAATACGGTTATTTTATATATACGTTCGAATTAAATTTTATAGTCTATTCTGTTATGTTTAGAATAGTGTTATAATATCAGTCGTTACGTTGAAATAGCGGTTCGTGATTCCACGTTATGAACCCCGGGATACGTGTAATGGATAAGATCGAAATCGAATCGAAAATCAAATGGATATCTATTTAAAAAGGATAAAAATATCTTTATTTCAAATTGCATTAAATAGAAATCAAATCAAAATTAATGACAGTGTACCTTCACCTACCACCTATTCCTTAAACCAAAGTATTCTTCTTCTATATAAATCGTGACATGCCTTTGTTTCTTCAATCTCGTTTTAACAGAAATTAAATGGCCAAAGCCAACCTAGTTCTAAACCGCTCCTTTCGGAACCAACTCGTATGCCGTGTATCTCGCCTACCGTAAAAACCAAATCCTTCCATTTTCATTTCAAGCTAAAATCGAAAAGCTTCAGATCAAAATCAAAATGGAAGCCCTTCTCTTAAATCCCAACAAAAAAACTAAAATCAAAATCTAAATCTAAAATCGAAAACTATCTGAAACTTGACGCATTGAGGAGCTCGCGATTCAGAATCTCCTTGGAAATCGATGTAAGCTCGAAGACACCTGAAGCGCTCATGTGAGGAGAGGTATGGAGACGGACTTAACTTGGATTCGGTCATGGGTTGTATGAAGATTTCAAAAGCGATTCAACTGTGTTGGGGTGTGATTTGATCGAAGAAACGTTGAAGGTGTTGTTAGCGATGTTGTAGAAGTTGGAGTTGGTCGCGGTTTCAGGAGGCCAACATTTGGGAATGGTGCGAAGTAGCAAATGTCGAACTGGGTGTTTGAGGATAATCTGGAGTGAAGTTTGAACTAGAAAGGTTTAAGGTTAGGTAGTAGAAATGTAGCGATGTTGATGGGGGTGGTAGTGGGCAAATTGTGATCTGTGTCGGTGTTTTGTGGTGAACTGGTTGCGGTAGTTGACTGTGAGGGGGCAAAGTTCGATTTGTGTAATATAGGGCACTACAATAAAAATCACTTTTCGCATCAGGCGATGTCTGTTGCAGTAGGCCAATTGCAACAGGCCCGCGCCTGTTGATATATCCGGAGTTGTAAAAAGTCTGCAACATGTTTTGCCTGTTGCAACGAAACGTTGCAGTATACTTTTTTGCAACAGGCCTTTGCTATTGCAACACAACCTTTTGCAACAACAGGTGACAGTTGTAAACCTGTAATAGGCATTGGACAAAAAAGATACTGCAATTGGTTTTAAAAGTTGTAGTAAGCCAAAGAACAACTGTTACTGACCGTCGCAATAGACTCTTTTACAACTGTCTTAAGTTGTTGCAACAGGTCATTTTGCAACAACAAACATCAGTGAATTTTTAAAAGGTAGTAATACTACAACTATCTTTGCCCGTTGCAACAAATCCAACTACAACTGTTATTTTCTATTGCAAATGACTCTACTGCAACTGACAACTGAAGTGGCTACATACAATTACCAATACCTACAGTCCACAATTTACTATAATATCGATAAGTTATATTATAAAGAAACAAACATACATTCCAAAAGACATTGACAAAATATTAGATTCACACATAAGATAAACATGATCCATACATTATATTAGTTGAAGTTGCATTCAATGTTTAGCAAAATAACAACCGTAATCCATACAAAACATAAACGCATAACGTACCAACAATTCCAAAATACAGTTCAACATGCCACCTAAAAGCTAAAAAGCACATACTACTCTAGTGAAATGAAGTCTTTGTGCCAAGCCACGGTTGTTCCGACGGCCTCTCGAATGGTGTACGCCTCCGCATTTGGCCCTAGTAGATAAGCATCAGGATCCACAGCTACGTTAACCCATACCTATGAAATCAATACACATTAAACATTGAATAGATATTTATGACAAAAACATTGAATAGAAAACATGCATCAGACTGTTTGTAAACATTGAATAGATAAGCTTTCAAATGGAGATGTGCATAATATAAAATTAAAATTAAAATGAAAGCCTATAATCAACCAGCTTTTAAAAGGTTTCTTTTTGAAAAGGGCGAATCGTTAACTGGCGAAAACTGAATTGGTTAGCCAGGACTCTAGCCATTCACACCAATCAATATGTTTTTTGGCTGATCCAACACTATGATTATATTTATACCCCAGGAATATGTCCATCACCTTAAGTCAGTCGTCTCTTTTGGTTTGCTAATGTGGTTATTGTGTTTACAGCAACAGAGTACCATAATAGTATTTTATCAGTTTAGCTAAGGTTTTATATGTGAGAAAATAAGAACAAAAAATGGTTGAAACTCTAGAAGACATGACAATATCAGTCAAAAAGTGTCGTGTAGCATAGCCTACCCTGCACCAACCCAAATTAAAATATGCTCAACAAATACTTCACAAGTCTGAAACAATAGATCAATTTCACTCTCTACACCTACCATTTGAGACGACCCGAAATCCCGTTCTCACGGAAACAGGGTTATCTTTGGAATATAACACAGAAACATATAATAGCAGAACAGAATTAAGTAAATACACCAGATTTGGACAACAAAATATACTGGATAAAAGTAATCATCAGAGTTACACAGTATACAGGATCTTACTTAGTACAAATACAGTTCAGCTATACATAAATGTCTACAGCGGAAATAAACAAAATATGTACAATAGGAGCTGAACAGCATAAAAAGAGATAAATGATAGAATCCATCTTCAGCTCCGGCTATCCAGAAAGAACCAGCTAAACCTGAATACAAGGCTGCCCGTGTAGAAAAAGGGGCACCCGAGTTTGAGAGTGAAACAAACTACGAGTCAGTCATGGGACTGGTATGAGAAATCCATTCAACACATATATAATATGGCAAATCACAGGACCACGCCACTTTCGAGGAACGGGTTTACTCCATTGGATTGCCAGTGCTTTAAAACAAATCTTTCTTTTAAACATCGCTATGCTTTTTATAAAAATGAAGCCGTTATAAGACTCAGTTCCCATCACACAATGCAACGCAAACCGGAGGATAGAGTTTTACCTTATAACGGCCAAAATATAATTGATACGAATAAAACAAAGGCATTTGATATTATTACTAGTGTTTATATGTTTTGAAACCAATTTCAAATCATAACTATCAATCATAGACGGCATGGGTACCATATATCATGTCGCCATATATATATACAATCAAAACCGCACGATGTCGTATTTGGAA
This sequence comes from Allium sativum, assembly GCA_030737875.1. Taxonomy (NCBI): domain Eukaryota; kingdom Viridiplantae; phylum Streptophyta; class Magnoliopsida; order Asparagales; family Amaryllidaceae; genus Allium; species Allium sativum. The sequence goes on from CM060910.1 coordinate 558,989,468, forward strand.
ATGGGATTTCCGTCATGAACCAAGGCAAAAGATAGTCCTTACCGAATTCGTGACTCTCTAGCCCGAGCCACCGGAACAGCCGCAACTGCCCCTTGGAGCGACAGGGCCGGTCCACCGATGTGGATTATAGTACCTGAACAATACGTTTCCCCGCCCTTTGGGGCGTAAATGAGCCAACAAATGACTCCATCGGACCCGGATCGTCCGACCAAACCGAGGCGCCTCGCAACAGCAACAACCACATAGGTGAAAAGTATATAAATGTCAGGGCTAGTAGGTCACTGACACCACCCTAGCTAGAAAGAAACGCATGCCCTCCCTGAGGTCCTTCTCCCGTTTTAGGTTCATACCGGGGTGTGAGGCTCGCGAATTCACGTTATACACAAAGCTACGCCACACAGGCGGTGCTTTGATCATCACCACAAGACTTTGCTTTTCAACAGAAGCCCTGATCACTGCATCTTAGCATGCCACACAGGCAATTCACGCCATGCGATTGATGTCCATCGATATACAACCTCTGAGCTCGTACGTCTCAGAGAAGGGCGTTAAGCAAAAGAATAAATTCTCCGCCGCCAAACAGATGTATATTTAACAGAGATCAATCAACACAGAATAAAATCCAATGTCGGACACACAGTCCATTTACAAGTCCGTTCTGGGTCTGAACGAAACCGGAGGCACTAAATACCTCGCAAACCCATCGATCACCATGTACGTCTGGACGATCACCACTTATTATCCATATTTCGGGATGCCTCCCAATCAGGACCTCGGTTACCATCCAAACGAGGTGAAGATCTCCGGTCTTCGACCACCGTCTTCATCTTCGACTTTAAATCGTCGGTCGATTATTTGAAATGAGAATTAACTCGGCCTTTTCAAATAATTCACGTATATTTAGAATTTCAAATCAATTTATTTCAATGGTTAAATTATTCGACAACACCAATTTCGTTCTTTAATGTTATTTTCACACCAAACACATTCAACCATCAAATACAACATAAATCAAGCAAATTCAGTTTATTTCCATTCCATATCGCTTATGATATTTTATAACTATTTATCGCTATTTTTATTTATTTTAAAATAGCTAATTTATTCAAAACGACGCTTCGGGCCATACAGCGGCCGTGGCGCTGTTTTTCTTCAGATTTGATTTACACATATCTGAAAATCTAACCGTTGGATCTTCACCAAATTTATATCATTAGAAAGGTCTTTTCAAAACGAATCCAACGGTTCCAGTTTCGGGAAAATCCGACGGTCGGATCTCCCGGTACAATCGTTTGAAGTTTCGATTTCAAAATACGAACTGCAGCGTCGTTATTCGATTAAATATATAATTATATTTATATATATATATATAAATATAATCGCTTCTGGCGCTGTTTTTCTTCAGATTCGAATTAAACATTCCAGACAATCCAACCGTTGGATTTTTACAAGGTTGGTGCCGTTGGAAAGATTATTCCAAGGCGAACCCGACGGTTGAGGTTTCGGGAAAATCCAATGGTCGGATTTCCCGCATTAGTTGTTTGAAATCACGGTTTCAAAATACGAACTGCACGGCCTCGTTTCGTTTTAATTTTATTTATTTATTTATTTATATATTTATATAAATATAGTTCCTTCAATGATTTACATACCGTTTTCACTTCAAATATTTTTCTAACACCTTAAAATTTTGGAAAATTTCGCCATAACCTCCCCTGCACCGGGAGCATCGGGAAATCGCAAATAGCGTTCCCGGTCCTTCTAATCTCAAAAAGAAAAAGAAAAAGCCAAGCGGCTAGCCAACAGGCTCATAAAATTATCACCCAAACAAAACAGTAAATGTGTACCTATTTGTCGGGCACAAAATTTTATTCCTCTTCTCTAGCCCCTTTGCTATAACATGTTCAATGAATATGCATGTACATATATATACAGTTCATATCATTTACCATTTTCTATTCAACTTCATATTTGATTTCTATTTGGTTTAAAAAACACCATTCATTCTAATGTTACATAAATAGGTGCAAATCATTTTCATTAGCTAATTAATGAATATTTCAACTCATATATGTTTATTTTGAACAAGTAGCTATTTTTAACACTTCACATTTCAACGATTTATGCATACAATAAAAATGTGATTTTTATTGTAAAACAATTCATTTCAAAACACTATCTTCTATATAGTTCAAGTTGGTGATAAAAATGGGATTTTTATCATAAAACAATTTCTTTTAAAACGAGGTTATTTTACACAGTTCATATAGTCGATAAAAAGATGATTTTTATTATCAAACAATTTATTTCAAAATATGAATACCATTCAACACATGAATTTCTAATCAACGAATGAATATCAATTCAACACATGAATGTTTTCTATTCAATGAATAATTATAGTTTAAGCATATGAAAATAATTCAAACACACGAATATTATTCAAAATTTCGGCAGCATAACGGCAGGGTAGTTAAACCGGGACCGTCCCTAGTACGGCTCCTCGCTCTACCTTAAAACCTCGCGGTTTTTGACAATGGGGATCATGCATCTAGTTCGCACGCAGGCGGCATGTATATATTTATTTCATTTCCACAAACTAATCCTATGTGGTTTCAACTAAATATTTCTCAACCACAATTGGGTATTTTTCAACCACAATCAACCAATATCAATCCCAAACAATCCCAAACAATCATTCGCTATCAATCAATTTTCACAACCATTTCAACCAATAAATATCGTCCATGGTTTGTGGACGAGGGGCGTATATATATATATATATTTATATATATAGCAATTCACTTTTATTTTCACACATACGTATATATAGAAAAAGAAATTGAAGAGTGAGAAATTCTCACCAAAAGCTATCTAATACTACGACTCTTCCTTTATAGAAATCTTCGCCAATCTCGCCTTTTGTCGCTTCGTTGCCTGTATTCTCTACATATGTAAAAATCGAATTTTTACCATGTTATTCAATATATAAAAATCGAATTTTGACTTCGCTATTCAATATATAAAGATTATATTTTTAATATTCCTATGATGTAAAAATTATATTTTTATTTCTTTAAAAATATAAAAATCATAACCTACTTCTTCTACTTAATAAAATTCCGTCTTTTTTCCATTTTAAAAATATGATCTTTATTACCCAAGTTCAGATCTTTTTTATTCAAAGTCCAAGCCTTTTTCTATTTTTTTAAAAGTTTAAACCTTTTTCTTTTTAAGGTTAAAATTAAAATCAGTTTAAAGTTCAAATCTTTTTCTTTTAACTTAAAATTAAAATCAGTTTAAAGTTCAAATCGTTTTCTTTTAACTTAAAATTAAAATCAGTTTTAAAACCTAAAAAAAAACTCAGTTTTAAATCCTTTCCAAAATCAGTATTTAAATCTTTTTCAAATCAGTATTTAAATCATTCTCAAATAAGTATTTAAATCATTTTCAAATCAGTATTTAAATCATTTTCAAATCAGTATTTAAATCTTTTTCAAATCAGTATTTTTCAGAATAAAAAAAATAAGAATAAAAATAAAATACTCACCGATTAGCTGCGAAGGGTGGGGGCGTCGATGTCGGCGGCAGGAGCTGGAGGTGGGGGTGCGGTGGGGGTTTGAATTCGAAGAAGGGGGAGGGCTCGCGATTTTAGGGTGTCGCGATTGCTTCAGGGGGGATTGGCGAGGCGGAGGGTTCGTCGGCGATGGAGGGAGGAGCAGGCGGAGGCGGGGATCTCTTCGACGAGGATGGTGGTCGGTCTCCGTCTTCGACGAGGTTTTTTTTTTCTTTCTGGTTGAAATCGAAATGAACGGGGGGGGGGGGGGGGGCAGAACGAAGGATAAGGGAGGGAAATAAAATTATTTTTATTATTTTATTATTTAATTATTTATATTTTGCAAAAAGGTTGACTTTTACATACCACCTCGAAACGAGGCCTACCGCCTGTCGCCCATAGCGTTTTACCCCCATTCCGAACACGATGGGATATGTATCGCAAGCTGATTTGATCGTTACAATCAGTTATCTTTTGAATTTTCATTTAAATCACTATATTGAATTTTAAACGCACATTTCAAATTACCGGGGTCACGTACTAACTAGAAAAATTCCATAAAAATATTTTCTAGCTTCGTATTGACGAAACGGTCCTAACAAAACTAGTTTCGTCGAATTCTGAGGCCGTTGGAAAAATGGCCAATTTCCAGTCGATTAAAATCAACAGAAACTAGTCAAACGCGTTTTCCTTTGCCACGCTCACATATTGATTCGAAAAATTATGAAATTTGAAACCTAGCAATAACTTGACACTGCGGATCTAACAAAAGTGGTTTCATCGAAATCCGAGGTCATTTGCAAAATGTCCATTTTTAAGGGCCTGAATTTCATAGCGACTATTCAGAATTTTCAACTGGACATATCTCTTGATTCCCTCTATCAAATTTCGATTGGTCGGATTCGTTAGAAAGATATTCACTAACAGATTTAAATATTTTTGGTTTCACTAAAATCCGGATTGTTTTGCACCCGGTACAGTCCGACAAAATTTGAATTCAATTTTTGAAACTGCCACGCCATTTCAGGCCTTGTTTATAATTATAATTAATTATATTCGTTTTCAATTGTCGATTCAAACTCAGTTTTCATCGCCATTATTTAAAATATTTATTTTAAATATTTAAAATCCATTATTTTAGCCAATTTAAAAAATTTAAATTGGTTCAGATTTTCTGGGTCGTTACAATCTCCCCCACTTAAAACTTTTCGTCCCCGAAAAGGAATAAAGTCGAAAGTGGTTTGATAAATCTACAATCACACACACAACAACCAATCCAATTGTTTTTAACCTTCAAAAATATACTAATCAAAACTTATATCCTTTTAAAAATCATTCAGAGTATAGAATAAATAGTGCACATCCATGGGAAGAAAATAGCAACAGAATAGAGAATTAAATGGTAATGCAAAGTAGGTTAAATGTACCTTGCACCGGAGTCAATCAGAGATATCAACTCGGCATCTAGGATAAGCTTTCTGAATGCTCTCCTCAGTTTCCCAAGTACAATCTCGCGGATCTCCACTCCATTGCACTTTGACTAAGCGAACCTTCTTGTTCCTCAGTTCTTTGGTTTCTTTGCCGATAATCTTTAGCGGCTCGCGCCTCACGGCTAATTCTGGAGTAATTTCAATGTCCTGTTGAGCTGCTTCTTCCACGATCAAGTCTGGATCATGAACGTGCTTTCGAAGTTGAGATATATGAAATACATCATGCACTCCAGGCAACCAATCAGGCAGTTTGACCCTATAAGCGAGAGTTCCAATCCGTTCCAGAATAGGAAACGGACCAATAAATTTGGGCGCTAACTTTCCAGTTTTACCGAACCGGATAACTCCTCTCATCGGCGATACTTTCAAATATACATAGTCGCCAACTTCGAAGGATATATCTCTTCTTCTTTTATCGGCATAGCTCTTTTGTCGGCTTTGAGCGGCGAGTAATCGCTTCCTAATAAAATCGACTTTGTCGGCAGCTTCTCGAATCATATCGGGGCCCAACACAAGTCTATTTCCAGGCTCGACCCAACAAGCAGGAGATCGACACGGTCTACCATACAATGCTTCGAATGGCGACATTGTCAGACTCGCCTGGTAGCTGTTGTTATAAGAGAATTCAGCCAAATGCAGATGGTCTTCCCATGATCCACCGAAATCTATAACACAAGCCCGTAATAGATCTTCTAAAATGCGATTCACCCTCTCAGTCTGACCGTCTGTCTGAGGATGATAAGTGGTGCTCAAGTTTAACTTCGTTCCTAGCTCAACTTGAAATGCTTCCCAGAATTTACTAGTGAATATTGTATCTCTATCACTTACTATACTGAGCGGCACTCCATGTAGTCTAACTGTTTCCCTGACGTAAATCTGCGCCAGACTCTGAGCAGTTCTATTTGATTTGACAAGTATGAAATGGGCGGTCTTCGTGAAACGATCTATGATCACCCAAATACTGTCATTTCCTTTTCTGGTTCTGGGCAGACCATCGATGAAATCCATAGAAATATGTTCCCACTTCCAGCCAGGAACTTCTAGCGGTTGTAATAATCCAGCTAGTTTCTGTTGGTCACTTTTGACTAGTTGGCAAGTAGGGCACCGACTAACATATAAGGAAATGTCTCTCTTCATCGACTTCCACCAGAAAGTGCGTTTGATGTCATTATACATTTTGCTTACTCCCGGATGGATACTGAGTTTTGACTTGTGGCATTCATCCAGTACTTCCTTTCGAAGTTCAGGAATGTTAGGAACGCATATTCGACCTTTGAGCCTTAGAATCCCCTCATTATCAACTTGAAAACTCGAGGGTTCGCCTTGTTGAATTATCCCTCTGATCTTCTGAATGAAGTGATCATCCTCCTGAAGAGAAGATATCTTATCTAGCAATGAAGTCGTGATAATAAAACTGGCGATCATTACATTCTTTCTGCTTAACGCATCAGCCACGACATTGGCTTTTCCTGGAGTATATATAATTTCAAAGTCATATGCTGCAAGAAACTCCAGCCAACGTTGCTGTCTCAGATTCAGGTCTTTTTGGGTGAACAGATACTTTAACGACTGGTGATCTGTAAACAGTTCAAATCTCTCGCCCAGAAGATAGTGTCTCTAGATTTTCAAAGAGAATATGATAGCCAATAACTCAAGATCATGAGTTACATAGTTTTTCTCGTGCGGCTTCAGTTGACGGCTAGCATAAGCAATCACTTGACCTCTTTGCATTAACACTGCGCCAAGGCCTTCTCTAGAAGCATCAGTCCATACTTTTAAATCCTGGTTGCCATCGATGATGGTTAACACTGGAGCGGTCGTTAGCCTTAACTTTAGCTCTTCGAAAGCCTCCTCACTCTCTTGAGTCCATTTGAATTTAGAATGCTTCTTTGTAAGCTTTGTTAAATGACCAGATATCTTCGAAAAGTCTTTAACGAACTTCCGATAATAGCTAGCCAATCCGAGAAAACTGCGGACTTCAGTGGGGGTACTGGGTTGTTTCCAATTCTAAATGGCCGTGATTTTACTTGGATCCACAGCGATTCCTTCTTTCGATACAACATGGCCCAAAAATTTCACTTCATCTTGCCAGAAGATACATTTGGAAAATTTGGCTTTTAATACATTCCGTCTGAGAATTTCCAAAACCTGTTCCAGATGCTTTTCATGTTCGGCCTTTGATTTAGAGAAGATTAGAATATCGTCAATAAAAACCAGAACAAATTTATTCAATACTCCTCTGAAAACTCTGTTCATCAGATCGACGAAGTAAGCAGGAGCGTTACATAAGCCGAACGGCATTACTAACCACTCGTAGAATAAGTCGGGACCTCTGAACGCTGTCATTGGAACACATTCTTCGGCAATTCGAAGTTGATGGAATCCTGTAGCTAGGTCCATTCGTGAGAATACTTGTGCTCCATTTAATCGATCCAACAAATCATCAATCCGCGGCAATGGATATTTGTTCTTTATCGTCTGCTTGTTCAGATCACGATAGTCCACGCATAGCCGTAGAGTACCATCAGATTTTGGGACAAATACCACTGCTGCACCCCAATCAGAGAAACTAGGCCTGATCAGACCTTTCCATACCAGCTGTCGTGTTTGATTGTCTAATTCCTCCTTCTCTTTCAAGGACATTCTTCGAATAGCGTGAACTACCGGCCTTGCATTGGGAATCAAAGCAATCTTGAAATCTATTTCCCTTTGCGGAGGTAAGCGAACAACTTCCTCGAACACATCTGCATAATTCTTGACGACAGGAATGTCTTTGATGAGGTCAGGAATATTCTCTATGGCTTCAGGGACATTTTCAATTTGGGCTGGAGAAACATCCAAAGCTGCCCAGAAGTCTTTTCTATTTGAAGTTGGGCCTTCACATGGTATGGTTATATAGTTTCCCAATTGTGCTTTTGCCTTTACAACTCTCTCGGCGCATTTAACTTCCGCTTCATATTTGGTTAGCCAATCCAATCCCAGAATAAGATCGAATTCATCAAAATTCATGACGATAGAGATTATAGGGAATTTATAGCAAGAAAAGGAGACAGGTACTGCACAAATCCAACTGAGATCAATTGAACCCCCAACCGGATTCTGGACAGTCATTGGTTCCTTGAGCTTCCTCAAATTCAAATCCAGCTTCTTGACTGCACTCTTTGCAATAAAGCTTCGTGACGCGCCTGTGTCAAACAGTACTTTAACTGGAATGTTTTTGACAGTAAGCGTGCCTTCTAAAACATCAGATCTTCCCTGGTTATCTGAGGGTGCCGAGGTTTCTGCTACTTCATTTATTTGAGCCCCCTTGGTTGCCTTTAACAGCCGGCAATCCTGTTTTACATGGCCAAACCGATGGCAAATGCTGCATTCTCTAGTCTCTTGAAACTTCTTAATAGACTCAGATCCTTCCTTTCTTTGTTTCTTTAGAGATCGGCAACTTATCGAGAGATGTCCTTGCTTATTGCACTTAGAGCATACAGTTGTCGTTACTAGTTTCTTCTCTGATTTGGCCCTTTTTCTCTTGGCACTGGCCTTCTTACTGATCTCAGACATTGTACTTGCCTCAGGAATATCAGTTTCCGACTCTGCTATGTCACTACAACAAACTTCTTCTTCGTCGCGCAACATTCCTTTCTTGTCTAGATCTTCGTATTGATAAGCCATATAAATCATTTCTGAGAAAGGAAGCTTCACATGCCCCAATACTTTATTCTGGTATTTCCTTTGAAGCCCGTGAATAAATCTCATATTTTTCCTCTTTGGGTCTTGAATTAGATGAGGAGCAAAGTGAGAAAGTTCATTGAATTTCTTATGATATTCGGGAATGGTCATGTCACCTTGTATTAGATAAGAAAATTCATCACTTAATCTCTCGGTTGCTTCGGGAGGAGTAAATCTTTGTAGGAAAATCACTTTAAATCTGTCCCAGGTGATATCACCTTCTGGATTATCTTTGATGATTGATTCCCACCAGATTAAAGCTTCTTCTTTAAGCGCCCAAGATGCTACCAACCGTTTCTGGTCATCTCTTAGCTGGATATGCTCAAAGATTCTTTCGACAGAACTCATCCAAGCTTGAGTTTGAATAATAGATTCATTGCCCGAGAATTGTGCTCCACCCAGATTTCGATATCTCTTAAATAGAGCCTCTAGATCGGGTTCTGTATTATTTCTGTTTCTGGCACTCATTTTACTAGTACTTCTGCAATTAGCAGATCAAGTGTCAGGTCACAGAAAAGATAGTTTAAAATATAGAAACACATACTTCAAGTGTAAATGTGTCTATCGAGGTGTAATTTCATTCTGCTTTACTCATACTAGGATATTACTAATCCTATCTGTATAGAGTTACCCGTCCTAAAACACTACTGGTTCTATTACTGACGAGTTCGTTCAAATGTTATATTCCAGAACTAAGCTTAACCAAAGCTCTGATACCACGTTGAGACGACCCGAAATCCCGTTCTCACGGAAACAGGGTTATCTTTGGAATATAACACAGAAACATATAATAGCAGAACAGAATTAAATAAATACACTAGATATGGACAACAAAATATACTGGATAAAAGTAATCATCAGAGTTACACAGTATACAGGATCTTACTTAGTACAAATACAGTTCAGCTATACATAAATGTCTACAGCGGAAATAAACAAAATATGTACAATAGGAGCTGAACAGCATAAAAAGAGATAAATGATAGAATCCATCTTCAGCTCCGGCTATCCAGAAAGAACCAGCTAAACCTGAATACAAGGCTGCCCGTGTAGAAAAAGGGGCACCCGAGTTTGAGAGTGAAACAAACTACGAGTCAGTCATGGGACTGGTATGAGAAATCCATTCAACACATATATAATATGGCAAATCACAGGACCACGCCACTTTCGTGGAACGGGTTTACTCCATTGGATTGGCAGTGCTCTAAAACAAATCTCTTTTAAACATCGCTATGCTTTTTATAAAAATGAAGCCGTTATAAGACTCAGTTCCCATCACACAATGCAACGCAAACCGGAGGATAGAGTTTTACCTTATAACGGCCAAAATATGATTGATACGAATAAAACAAAGGCATTTGATATTATTACTAGTGTTTATATGTTTTGAAACCAATTTCAAATCATAACTATCAATCATAGACGGCATGGGTACCATATATCATGTCGCCATATATATATACAATCAAAACCGCACGATGTCGTATTTGGAAATGGGATTTCCGTCATGAACCAAGGCAAAAGATAGTCCTTACCGAATTCGTGACTCTCTAGCCCGAGCCACCGGAACAGCCGCAACTGCCCCTTGGAGCAACAGGGCCGGTCCACCGATGTGGATTATAGTGCCTGAACAATACGTTTCCCCGCCCTTTGGGGCGTAAATGAGCCAACGAATGACTCCATCGGACCCGGATCGTCCGACCAAACCGAGGCGCCTCGCAACAGCAACAACCACATAGGTGAAAAGTATATAAATGTCAGGGCTGGTAGGTCACTGACACCACCCTAGCTAGAAAGAAACGCATGCCCTCCCTGAGGTCCTTCTCCCGTTTTAGGTTTATACCGGGGTGTGAAGCTCGCGAATTCACGTTATACACAAAGCTACGCCACACAGGCGGTGCTTTGATCATCACCACAAGACTTTGCTTTTCAACAGAAGCCCTGATCACTACATCTTAGCATGCCACACAGGCAATTCACGCCATGCGATTGATGTCCATCGATATATAACCTCTGAGCTCGTACGTCTCAGAGAAGGGCGTTAAGCAAAAGAATAAATTCTCCGCCGCCAAACAGATGTATATTTAACAGAGATCAATCAACACAGAATAAAATCCAATGTCGGACACACAGTCCATTTACAAGTCCGTTCTGGGTCTGAATGAAACCGGAGGCACTAAATACCTCGCAAACCCATCGATCACCACGTACGTCTGGACGATCACCACTCATTATCCATATTTCGGGATGCCTCCCAATCAGGACCTCGGTTACCATCCAAACGAGGTGAAGATCTCCGGTCTTCGACCACCGTCTTCATCTTCGACTTTCAATCGTCGGTCAATTATTTGAAATGAGAATTAACTCGGCCTTTTCAAATAATTCACGTATATTTAGAATTTCAAATCAATTTATTTCAATGGTTAAATTATTCGACAACACCAATTTCGTTCTTTAATGTTATTTTCACACCAAACACATTCAACCATCAAATACAACATAAATCAAGCAAATTCAGTTTATTTCCATTCCATATCGCTTATGATATTTTATAACTATTTATCGCTATTTTTATTTATTTTAAAATAGCTAATTTATTCAAAACGACGCTTCGGGCCATACAGCGGCCGTGGCGCTGTTTTTCTTCAGATTTGATTTACACATATCTGAAAATCTAACCGTTGGATCTTCACCAAATTTATATCATTAGAAAGGTCTTTTCAAAACGAATCCAACGGTTCCAGTTTCGGGAAAATCCGACGGTCGGATCTCCCGGTACAATCGTTTGAAGTTTCGATTTCAAAATACGAACTGCAGCGTCGTTATTCGATTAAATATATAATTATATTTATATATATATATAAATATAATCGCTTCTGGCGCTGTTTTTCTTCAGATTCGAATTAAACATTCCAGACAATCCAACCGTTGGATTTTTACAAGGTTGGTGCCGTTGGAAAGATTATTCCAAGGCGAACCCGACAGTTGAGGTTTCGGGAAAATCCTATGGTCGGATTTCCCGCATTAGTTGTTTGAAATCACGGTTTCAAAATACGAACTGCACGGCCTCGTTTCGTTTTAATTTTATTTATATTTATATATTTATATAAATATAGTTCCTTCAATGATTTCCATATCGTTTTCACTTCAAATATTTTTCTAACACCTTAAAATTTTGGAAAATTTCGCCATAACCTCCCCTGCACCGGGAGCATCGGGAAATCGCAAATAGCGTTCCCGGTCCTTCTAATTTCAAAAAGAAAAAGAAAAAGAAAAAGCCAAGCGGCTAGCCAACAGGCTCATAAAATCATCACCCAAACAAAACAGTAAATGTGTACCTATTTGTCGGGCACAAAATTTTATTCCTCTTCTCTATCCCCTTTGCTATAACATGTTCAATGAATATGCATGTACATATATATACAGTTCATATCATTTACCATTTTCTATTCAACTTCATATTTGATTTCTATTTCGTTTAAAAAAACACCATTCATTCTAATGTTACATAAATAGGTGCAAATCATTTTCATTAGCTAATTAATGAATATTTCAACTCATATATGTTTATTTTGAACAAGTAGCTATTTTTAACACTTAACATTTCAACGATTTATGCATACAATAAAAATGTGATTTTTATTGTAAAACAATTCATTTCAAAACACTATCTTCTATATAGTTCAAGTTGGTGATAAAAATGGGATTTTTATCATAAAACAATTTCTTTTAAAACGAGGTTATTTTACACAGTTCATATAGTCGATAAAAAGATGATTTTTATTATCAAACAATTTATTTCAAAATATGAATACCATTCAACACATGAATTTCTAATCAACGAATGAATATCAATTCAACACATGAATGTTTTCTATTCAATGAATAATTATAGTTTAAGCATATGAAAATAATTCAAACACACGAATATTATTCAAAATTTCGGCAGCATAACGGCAGGGTAGTTAAACCGGGACCGTCCCTAGTACGGCTCCTCGCTCTACCTTAAAACCTCGCGGTTTTTGACAATGGGGATCATGCATCTAGTTCGCACGCAGGCGGCATGTATATATTTATTTCATTTCCACAAACTAATCCTATGTGGTTTCAACTAAATATTTCTCAACCACAATTGGGTATTTTTCAACCATAATCAACCAATATCAATCACAAACAATCCCAAACAATCATTCACTATCAATCAATTTTCACAACCATTTCAACCAATAAATATCGTCCATGGTTTGTGGACGAGGGGCGTATATATATATATATATATATATATATATATATATATATATATATATATATATATATATAGCAATTCACTTTTATTTTCACACATACGTATATATAGAAAAAGAAATTGAAGAGTGAGAAATTCTCACCAAAAGCTATCCAATACTACGACTCTTCCTTTATAGAAATCTTCGCCAATCTCGCCTTTTGTCGCTTCGTTGCCTGTATTCTCTACATATGTAAAAATCGAACTTTTACCATGTTATTCAATATATAAAAATCGAATTTTGACTTCGCTATTCAATATATAAAGATTATATTTTTAATATTCCTATGATGTAAAAATTATATTTTTATTTCTTTAAAAATATAAAAATCATAACCTACTTCTTCTACTTAATAAAATTCCGTCTTTTTTCCATTTTAAAAATATGATCTTTATTACCCAAGTTCAGATCTTTTTTATTTAAAGTCCAAGCCTTTTTCTTTTTTTTTTTAAAGTTTAAACCTTTTTCTTTTTAAGGTTAAAATTAAAATCAGTTTAAAGTTCAAATCTTTTTCTTTTAACTTAAAATTAAAATCAGTTTAAAGTTTAAATCTTTTTCTTTTAACTTAAAATTAAAATCAGTTTTAAAACCTAAAAAAAAACTCAGTTTTAAATCCTTTTCAAAATCAGTATTTAAATCTTTTTCAAACCAGTATTTAAATCATTTTCAAATCAGTATTTAAATCATTTTCAAATCAGTATTTAAATCATTTTCAAATCAGTATTTAAATCATTTTCAAATCAGTATTTAAATCTTTTTCAAATCAGTATTTAAATCATTTTCAAATCAGTATTTAAATCATTTTCAAATCAGTATTTAAATCTTTTTCAAATCAGTATTTTTCAGAATAAAAAAAATAAGAATAAAAATAAAATACTCACCGATTAGCTGCGAAGGGGGGGGGGCGTCGATGTCGGCGGCAGGAGGAGCTGGAGGTGGGGGTGCGGTGGGGGTTTGAATTCGAAGAAGGGGGAGGGCTCGCGATTTTAGGGTGCCGCGATTTCTTCAGGGGGGATTGGCGAGGCGGAGGGTTCGTCGGCGATGGAGGGAGGAGCAGGCGGAGGCGGGGATCTCTTCGACGAGGATGGTGGTCGGTCTCCGTCTTCGACGAGGTTTTTTTTTCTTTCTGGTTGAAATCGAAATGAACGGGGGGGGGGGGGGGGGCAGAACGAAGGATAAGGGAGGGAAATAAAATTATTTTTATTATTTTATTATTTAACTATTTATATTTTGCAAAAAGGTTGACTTTTACATACCACCTCGAAACGAGGCCTACCGCCTGTCGCCCATAGCGTTTTACCCCCATTCCGAACACAATGGGATATGTATCGCAAGCTGATTTGATCGTTACAATCAGTTTCCTTTTGAATTTTCATTTAAATCACTATATTGAATTTTAAACGCACATTTCAAATTACCGGGGTCACGTACTAACTAGAAAAATTCCAGAAAAATATTTTCTAGCTTCGTATTGACGATACGGTCCTAACAAAACAAGTTTCGTCGAATTCTGAGGCCGTTGGAAAAATGGCCAATTTCCAGTCGATTAAAATCAACAGAAACTGGTCAAACGCGTTTTCCTTTTCCACGCTCACATATTGATTCGAAAAATTATGAAATTTGAAACCTAGCAATAACTTGACACTGCGGATCTAACAAAAGTGGTTTCATCGAAATCCGAGGTCATTTGCAAAATGTCCATTTTTAAGGTCCTGAATTTCATAGCGACTATTCAGAATTTTCAACTGGACATATCTCTTGATTCCCGCTATCAAATTTCGATTGGTCGGATTCGTTAGAAAGATATTCACTAACAGATTTAAATATTTTTGGTTTCACTAAAATCCGGATTGTTTTGCACCCGGTACAGTCCGACAAAGTTTGAATTCAATTTTTGAAACTGCCACGCCATTTCAGGCCTTGTTTATAATTATAATTAATTATATTCGTTTTCAATTGTCGATTCAAACTCAGTTTTCATCGCCATTATTTAAAATATTTATTTTAAATATTTAAAATCCATTATTTTAGCCAATTTAAAAATTTTAAATTGGTTCAGATTTTCTGGGTCGTTACACCATCACTCTTCCATCCAGCCTATAAAATCACACCCCACTCCTCTAATTTGAATCACTATAGGAACAAATCGTAAATTCCATTCCGAAACTCGCACATCTAAATTCCATTTTATCATCCGTCAGAGTCCCTGTTTTATCTGAAAACACATACTTAATCTGCCCCAAATCCTCGTTAATATTCAATGCCCTGCACTGAAACCTTGAATCACTCTCCTCATGATACATCCCCTGATCCTGTATCATAAAATAAGCCTGCCCAACCCTAACAATCTCCATAGAAATAAACAGCGCTATTGGAATCATCACCTGAAACTGTATCACCCCCAATAGGAACGTGAACATGACCTCCCATCCAATCCCATAATACTTATACTTCCCTGGTTTCTTATCTTCATAATCTATCTTCCTATAACAGGGCAAGTAGTCCAACTCCTTTTCATGCATGTCTAACCATAAACCCCCTAAAACCGTTACCACATTGCACAATACGAACAAGGCCACTGCCAAGTAAATAGTCTCCATGTTCATGTTCGTCTCCAGCCTGCTTTTCTTGGTAAGTTTTATAAAATGAAAATGCGCAACTTCTTTATAATTTTTCTAAAAAACTGTAACCTTCTTCTTTTCCTCTTTGCATACAAAAAATAAAACCACACAATTCCTCAAGCCTTAAGGCAATTTACATGAGACCAGTGATATTGCCAAGCTATCAAGGATGACGACCTATTTGCACTGGTTTGTAGATAAAATTTGATAGTACGGTGACAAAACAGTTCGGATAGCGGATGCATAGGCAGTAAGGTGGGCGATCATAGTTTCTTCTTTATATAATGCAATTCTAATCCTATAATGATGATCTGCAGTTATAATTAATGAAAATAAACATTTATAAACCAAGCTTCAAAAGTCCGCCCGGCACGCCGAAAATCCGGCCATTCCGGTCCGGTTCCGGCGTCGACCGGACCGGGTTACGCTTGAAAACCCGGTTCCGGAATATACAGTAGAAACAGTGGAAATTGAATGAAAAAAACTGAAATTCGAAACATATGTAAAAAGAGAAGCATATGTAAAACTGAAATTCGAAGCATCTATGAAAACCAAAGATGAACCGAAACCGGAACTACAACGGAACTTCCGAAATTACCGAAACGAAATCGGAACTTTAGAAAATTCAACTATCCAGAATGGAAACGAAAACAGGATTTTTAAACCCTGTTAAACAACTAAGTTCACATTATGCAGGGTTTAAAAGGGAATTTGGTAGGGTTTAGAGGGAATTTGGTACAAATAGGAAAAAGAAAAACTGAGTTTCTCTCAGTTTTTATATTTTGGTACAAATAGGAAATAGAAAAATTGAGTTTCTCTCTGTTCTTATAATTATATAAATATTTCACTAAATTGATCAAATAAAGTGTTAAAGCAAACTTAGAAAAATAGGATTTCTTGCCAAGGGCATTCCTAAGTGACGAAACGCAAAATGAAGGCGACCTAAGATGAAAGAATGTAGTAGAACGACTAAATCCATGGGAAGTGGCGATGTTAGAAATTAAAGTGAGTATACACGACGATAAATCATTTCTTGAAATGGGTGTATATGTGTACAAGATATTGAAACATGAAATCGATGGGGACATGAATGCAGATAACCCATTTACGAAAATGTGCAGCCAAGATAAATGGCATAACAACCATATAGGAAATCTAAATGGCAAATAGTAAAGTTAAAGAACACCCTTTTTAAGAAAAAACCTACTGATTTTGAAATTTAAAGAAATGCATAATCATATAGGAAATCTAAATGGCACATAGTAAAATTATGAATTATTCACTTCCGAGAACACTAAGATGAAGGTGATATCACATGATTAATCGAAACCTCGTGAATGGCTACGTTAACTCATACCTTCCAATAGTCCGGCCCAAGTTTCATAAAGTGTACTGAAGCATTCGGATCGGTGCTTGCAATCGTTCCTTCTGCAACTACGTTCTTACGCAAACCCAATAGCTTGCACTTTCTTTTTATCAAACTTTCGAAACTTCTGATATTTTGATGATCTTCAGTTTGCATTTATTACTTCCATGGTGTGACTGCAAACAAACAGAAAAAAAGATTATTTAGTCCTGTAACAATGGATTATTCACGGCATAAAGATTATCCACGGTTTGGAAATGTGTGGTCAGCAAAACTGGTGCATATGTGTGCTTATTAATCATGGCAGATGAAAATTTATAGCATGTGTATAGTACCTGTGCCGTATGAGTACGAGAAGTCTCCTGATCAGGTGCACTATCGATCCTCTTTTCATTCACGTTCTGTAGAATGTATTATGTTTAGATGCGCACCTAATATAATCTATTTGCACATATTAAATACTCATAAATATGGCTAACTATCTATTACTTACTGTACTGATCAATTTAGTTAGCTCTTCTACTTTAGTCGTCAAGTTAGCAACTTGATTTTCCAATGCAGACACCTTTTTGAATTGCTTACACGTATACCAATTTTAGATGGTACAATGCCAAAGCCTAGTCCTCTCACTCTTCCCTTATGCTCTGTGCCAAAAACCTTCGACATGTATACCAATTTTAGATGGTATACTGCATACTATAATTATTGATGCCAACGAAACAAATCTACTGGCGATGTTCATTCATCGATCGAATGTACAGATTTGCCATAAAACACAATGAAATATCATTTAATGTTGATCGTTCGTTTTGATCCACTGGTAAAACGACAACCATATGACGATTGAAAGTTATAGACTTATAGAGTAAGTAGAGGGGAGGTTCTCGGCTGTCATTGATCATCTTGAAGTTGGTGGATGCGGTAGGAAATTGTCAGAAAGCGTCTAGATTTGGAGGCAAAATTTACGATTATGCATTGATGAGTAGGTAACGATCGAAGGAGGAGGACATTTTTACCATTTAATCTTTGGTATCAATTTTTGGTGTGTGAAAGGCAAAATTAGATGTACAAATACAATTTTCCCTAACAACATCCAAAGGAACAAACACGCTCCAATAAAATTAAACTGTGAATGTTAAAATAGAAGCACCAAACTGTGAACGTTAAATAAAATCACCATACCATAGGAAAGCACTATTAACTTGAAAATACACCACAACATAGAAACCAGAAGAAAATAAATATATAGTTAGTTACAAGCATCGACTTCTTTAGCTTTCTACTCACAGTTTACTTAGAGATTCATCATATAACATAGATTTAGAAAGATTTACACCGTCTGTATATGACAGTTTCCTTTCTGCTATTCTCATTACTTACATAAATTGGACTTATCACTAGTTGTGTTAATATTCGAACACAATTGATATTATACTATAACGGATTTACACGATTGCATTCTTTTATGTTCCTCATTTCTTATAAGAACAAATCACTTTGCTGCACTTCATTTATGTTTCTTCTTTGCCCAATTTCTAACTCATCTTTTATATATTCAGCACAATATTTCATGCATTCTTCGGAAGAATAGCGCTCCGCTATGCACCCTTCTGCTCGGGCTTGATTTTTGACATATCCTTTCAATGTTTTCATATACCTATAATCAAGATGCATACATAAAATGCCCCCATAAATACATACACCATTGACTACTTCAAATATTCATGTAAAAATTTGCCTTTCAAACGGATACGCCCATCGATATTGTACTGGACCACAAATTCTTTCTTCTCTCCCTAAATGTATTGTCAAGTGAACCATGATATCAAAAAAGGAAGGAGGAAAGAATCTCTCAAGGTTCTCGATGAATTCTAATTTATCTCTATCAATCAATCTTTGACAAATGTCGTTGTAAAAAGAACATAGTCGAAGTAATGCATTCCTTGTTGCTTTGCGTAGAAGTCCTCGCAGTGATACAGATAATAGTTGTTGCATCAAAACATGATAGTCATGAGACTTAAGATTTGAAATTTTATCTTGTTTTGCAAAGCAATTTCCAATATTGGAGCTATATCCATCGGGTACTTTTAAATTCCTCAATCTGTAGTAGAATATCTCTTTTTCTTGGTCAGTTAAAGTACATGGTGCAGCTGGAAGTAACACTTTGCTTCCTATATCTATGGGATGCAACTTTTTTCTAATACCCAATACTTCTAGATCTCTGCGTGCGTTGATGTCATCTTTTGTTTTTCCTTTAATATCAAGTAACGTGCCAAGAATGCTCTCACCAATATTTTTTTCTACATACATTACATCTAGATTGAGATGCAAAGGAAGTGCCTAAAAAATTAAAAATAATTTCACGTAAATACGTAACGATAAAGTACTAGTTACATTGATAGATAAAAATTTTAATTTAAAATTTACATCCCAATAAGGCAAATAAAAAAAATCGACTTCTTCTTCCATATTTGACTTTGTTTTTTCTTCCCATCTCCCCTTTTCCTTTTCTTTTTTACTTTCCCTTTCTCTTCCTCCTTTGGCTTTTTTCCCCATTCATTACAAATATCTTTAACACAATCAAAGATTTGAGTATCGGTTTGTACTGGAGGCTTTTGTCTATTCTCTACAGCCCCATCAAACAAGTTTTTCCATTGACGATACTCATGGTTAGGGTCAAGGAATCTCCTATGACCCAAGTAAGCACACTTCCTACTGAAAGGCAACCATCTCGAGCAAGTATTAACGCCACAAATAGGATATGCTCTCTTACCCTTTACTATGAAACTTGCTAGATTTCCATAAGCTGGAAAATCACTTATTGTCCACATTAAAATAGCTTTTAATTTGAATTCACTACGACTATACGCATCATAAGTCTTTACCCCTTTGTTCCATAATTTTTAAGATCATCGATAAGTGGTTGTAGATACACATCGATATCATTCCCTGGTTGTCGTGGCCCAGAAATTAATAAAGATAACATCAGATTGTCTTTGTGCATACAAAGCCATGGAGGAAATTTATACGCAACAAGAAACACAGGCCAACAACTATATTTACTGTTCCAATTGCCAAAGGGATTAAAGCCATCACTTGCAAGGCCAAGCCTTAAATTTCGTGAATCGGATGCAAATGATGGGTACATCCTATCAATTGTAGCCCACTGAGAAGAATCCACCAGATGATGTAATTTATCATCTTCACTCTTATGATTGCTATGCCATCTCAATTGCTTTGATGTTTCTACGGACGTGAACATTCTTTTCAGTCTAGGTATTATTGGAAAGTATCTCAAAATCTTCAGAGGCATTTTGGCGTCCTTTTCTCCTGTCTTTGTCTTGTTTTTCCAATGAGACTCGCCACATGTAGGACAAAAATCATTATGTGCAAGCTCTTTTCTGAACAGACAACAATCATTCACGCACGCATGTATTTTCCTATAGCCTAAACCAAATGATTTAAGCAGCTTCTTTGTTTCATAGGTGGAATCAGGAAGTTTGTTTTCCACAGGTAACATATCCTTCAAAAGTTTAAGAAGTTCCGTAAATGTTGTGTCAGATAAACCATTTCTAGCTTTGTGTTTATAAAGAAGTATTGTAGCTGACAGTTTTGTGTAGCCTGCACACCCGGGATACAAAGGAATTTCAACATTCTTCAAGATCTCATTAATCCCTTCTCCATTTCTCACATTAGCATGACCTTCCATCTCCTCATTACATATTTGTGTATCTAAATACATTTTATATGCATCTGAAACTTCATTATCTTGATTACATTCATTTTGTAAAGGACGTGGTTCCCCGTGAAAAATCCATACATCATATGTTGGGTCAAATCCATAAATAATCAAGTGCGACACGACATCCCTTGGCGACTCCCTGTTAGGATTCCGACATTCTAAGCAAGGATAAATAATTTTCTCCAGATTTCCCTCCCTTTCTGCATGCCCATAGACAAAATTCTGAACAGCTTGCTTATATTCTTCTGTCATTCTATAAAAATGAAGATATTGATAACCAATCCTAAATAATTGTAACTATGAAACTAACAACCAAAACTAACAAAACCTTGGTAGGTAGATCCATGTTTTGTCCATCCTAATGATCCTCTAGAATCTTAGCCTTTCCTAAAAACCTGAGATTCCCAAAACCGACCAATGTTGTGAGTGATAGTGGGTAGCCGAAAACTAAAACCCTTTCAACCCCTAAAAACCTGAGATTCCCAAAATCGACCAATGTTGTGAGTGATAAGGTCCATTTCTTTGTTGTACAAACAAATTTAAATGTACTAAAAAATAAACTTAAAAAAAAGCTTTGCTTTGAAAAAAAGGAAACAAGTTATACGGATTTTATAAAACCATATAACGCAAAAATGATTTTATGAAAATCATATATGCGTTAAACGGTTTTCATAAAACCGTTTAAATGTTAAATGGTTTTATGAAAATCGTTTAACGCATATATGGTTTTCATAAAACCGTATAGCTATCGGCGGTTTCAGTTTCAAACGGCGATCCGCCCCGTATACTATCTAGTTTATTTTTAACATTTATCCTTTCATATTTGAAATAGCTATCGGACCATTTAGAATTTATCCTTTCATATTTTTTATTCTTTTTCATTTTAACATTTTTTCTTTAAAAGAATCGAAAGTGCAATACTATCTAGTTTATTTTTTATCAAATTTTGACGGAAAGGTCACAAAAGTCGGAGAATCCACCATAATTTCATTTACAATACTCTAAATATCCCTTCTCAGCTAGTGAGCGGTTCATGCTTTGCACACAGACAATGTTATTAAATAAGATATCAAAATTGAGCTGAACATGGTGGGGATTGATCAAAATAACATGTGCTTTACCACCCAATTATTCATACATAAAAATGAACCTATTCTTGCTGTCGAAATTAGCAAACCCCAGAAAATCGATACACAAAACTGTATGTGCTAACAGTAATCCAACACCAAAACGTAACGATAACCAGTGCGCAAGTCTATCACTTTAGCCATTAGACCAGAAAAAATATAAGCAGTAGTAGTTCGCACCTTAGCACCGAATAAACCCCCACTGAACAAAAGAATTTCGAACTACAAGAAGAATCGTTCAATGAGAAATTGGAATTGAAGTTGCTTCAATTACGACGGAACATGCCGGAACCCAAATTCCCTAGTGTATGAACTATGAACCTGGCACAGCAATGGTTATGTATTGGGCTGGCATAAGGGTGGTAAAGCACATGTTAATTTATACATAAAAATGAACCTGAGAATAATAGAAATGTTCATTTCATCATAGATTTGAACATGGTGGGGATTGATCAAAATCGAGCAAACAATTACAATGAAGGAAACGTAGGGTTTGAATTTTACCTGATATCAGAAAGCCGACACGAAGCTGAGGGTTCCTGGACGGATCGATCGATGGGAATGGTGGTGGATCGGTTGAAGAGGGAGAAACGCAGGTTCGCTGCCTAGGGTTAAGAACAGGAAAGTGGAGCGATGATACATGAAGAGGAATAGAAAAAATAAAACGCATTATGTAAAAAAAGGGAATGGTTAACGCGTGAAGTGGATGATCCACTTTGAATGATCGATCATTAAAATGGGTTCTCTAGTGCGGATATCTGGCACAACAATGGTTAACGCGTTTAGTTGTTTTATAATTGAAGAAACAATGGACAGTAGAGGTGTTAACAAAGTAAATTAAGTAATAAAAATTTTATAATTAAAATGTTTGGTTGTTAACAAAGTAAATTAAGTAATAACAATTAAACTGTTCGGTTGGTAACAAAGTAAATTAAGTAATAATTTTATAATTAAAATGTTAGATATTAAACCGTGTTTTAGACGAAACCACATCGCGTTGCATATGATTTTTTATTAACTCATAGATATTTTTGAAATCAAACAATAATAACTTCTAAAATTAAATGGGAACTCAATTATAATAATCAAATATCATACATTATTGAATTATATTAATCAACAATAATTATAGTTATGTATCAAATAATAATTTTTTATTATATTATATTAATTACTTATTAAAATATAACTCATTATTGTTGATTCCTTGTTATTTCAAGACAATAACCGAATTTTAATCATATATATATATATATATATCTGTGTGTGTATTAACTATTATGCTTATACTTCTTATATTATAATCGAATATTACTTGGGGAAAAATAATTTTCAAAGTACGTTTTTCGCAAGTGGTTTTACCTGTTGCAAAAAAATTATAGTTATCGCAACTGGTGAAAATAGTTGCTAAATATATAATTTTTGCAACTGGCGAAAACAGTTGCATTTTTGCAACTGGCTTGAAAGGGTAGTTGCAAAAAATATGTCTATTGCAACAGGAATGAAAGCGCAGTTGCTAAAAGTATGTTTTCGCAACAGGAAAGAAAAGCCTATTGTTAAATCTTATCTATTGCAACAGCTACAAAAGGTATGTTGCGAAATATCATTTATTGCAACTGACATTTGGGGCCTGTTGCGAATGGCTAGTTGCAATAGGGTATTTTTATTGTCGTGGGGGATGGTGGATGCTCAGAGCAGTGGGGCTACCGATTGGAAGATTGGTCAAGTAAAGGCTGACGAGTTGAAGCATATCAGTGATGATCGAATTTCAGTCCGATGGTTGTAGTGGTTAAGGAGGGGAAAAGCTTAGGTGGAATGACAATGGCAATGAACCGAAATGGCAAGAGATTGTGTTTGAAAACAAGAGGAAGGAGTGAAACGTATGGAATATAATTAGTTTAGTTTAGTTTAGTTAATGAATTTAGTTAAATTAAATTGGTTTAATTATATCCAAACTCGTAATGTTAATATATATATCATGAAATAACAGATTCAATTGAAATAAAGTCAGTTGGATTCGTAGTGAGGTAGATGTCAAGATGAAGCTAATTTAGTGCATTGGAAGCCAGTAGGGATTCTAGGAAAATTCAAACGTCGTTCGAAGTTAAACAAATCCAGAACGTAGAAGCGACAAATAAAAATCATGGTGAGTAAACTCACTCTCTGGTTTGATTATAAATTATTATAATTGAATTTTTTTTATTTTATTTGTATGTTGTTTGTTGGTTGATTGGTTGCGTTGCTATTTATAGATAAATTGTGGTTAATATATTAGTTAATTAGGCTTGGTGGTTGCTATTGTATATATTTTGGTGGTTGGATTTCCCGCAGTGCCATTAGCGGATGCCCGCAGTATCATTAGCGGATGACCCTATACGCCCCACGCTATGATAGTGGATGACCTTCTATACCGCGATATCATGCCTCAAAGCAGGATGGGTATTATTTATGTAACTAACGTCTATGGATGCAGGAAAACAAGTTGGAGGAATCCAACTGGATTCCTCAAAAACATTATTGTTTGTTTGGTTTAATATATGTTATCTTATATGATGTGTTAGAAAAAGTCGTGATTTGATAATTTGGTATTTTGGATGTTTGAAATATCACTGGGCCTAAATAGTAATCTATAGAAATATCATAAATAGGGTTTTGAAATTTAAAAAGGAAAATTCTATTTTTCTAAAATAGAATTTGAATTTAGAATGGGCTAAAGATATTTACTTGTTTTGAAAATAAATAAATAAAACAAGTATTGCATTTATAAACGATGTTTATAAACTAAATAACCAGGGAATTGAAGTAAATTTGTGAATGGTGTTTATAAATAAAAATGGAAAAATTATCACTGGATAATTTGAATATTTAAATTCAAATGTGAATTTAAAAATAGAATAGGGAAATCCTTTTAAAGAAATAAACGATGGAATTTATTCTGATGTTCAGAATATAAATTAAACTAAAATAAATCCATAAGGATTTATGATTTGAATTCGATTAATTTGAATTTAATTAAATAGAAGTTAAATTAAATATGAAAATAAATTGGGTGTTATATATAAGTTATTATAAATAGAAATTTCCAAAATATGATTTTGGTTTTAAATAGATTTCGAAGTAGACTTGTTTAAATATAAAACAAGGAAATTTAGGAAAAGTTTTTTATAAATATATTATCAAGAGATAATTTGAATATTTAATTTCAAATATGAATTTAAAAATAGAATTTGAAATCATTCGAAAGGGAAAAACGGTTTTTATTCCGCAATTCGGAATATCAAAGGGATGGAGTTTCAAATAGAAATTTGAAAAGGGGACTTGTTTAAATATATGAAACAAGAAAATTGAATTTATAAATAGTGTTATAAATTTGGTGAAATAAATCATCATTTGGATAATTTGAACCATTTAAATTCAAATAGGAATTTAAAAGTAAATTGGGAAGTGTTTTGAAACAAAACGATTGATTATATTTCGAAATTAGGAATATAAGCTGAATTAAGAAGAATTCAATGGGTTTATAATTGAAATTCGATTATATCAAATTTTATAAATAAATTATTTATAAAATAAATTTGAATTAAATATAGAAGATCGAAGTATAAGTAAATGTATAACCGAGTAAGGAAAAATCTGCGATTATAGATAATCAGAATTGTTGAGTTGAATTAGGAAAATTGGTTTGATATACATTAAAAAAAATATCAGACTGGAGTTGAATTTGTTTTAAACGAAGTTTAAAAGTTTTTATATATAAATATAATTAAAAAGAACTCGCCGTAGCGCCGTAGTTCGTAAATTGGCATTTCGAACTTCAATTGAGAATATAGAACTCAAATTAAATCGGAATTCTTTGAAACATGAACCGTCAAGACCAATTAGATAATAGTTTTCTAATGGAAGAGAAAAATCCGGATTTCGTCTGATAGATTTTGAGTTATGTCAAAATCAAATTTTCTGAAAAGCAGTGCCAAAATCGTTTAAAAACCATAATGGTTTATATAAATAAATATAAGGATTTTTAAGCAAATAAAATATAAATTTCCATTTGAAAAACCTGGACTTGAGTTATAAAATAATTATGAACTCGAGTGGAGTAAATGGATTGATTTTTGAAACAAAATCAGTTATTCATTTTTGAATAGAATTAACTAAGTGGAAGAATAATTTATTAATCGAATTTAGATTGTTTTGATAAGTAAATGAGACTTGTGAATTTCATATTCAAAACCGAATATGAAACCTAAAATGAAATCCAATTGATTTATAAGCAAACTAAAAATACATACAAACATGATATGTTCAAATAACAAGTGAAATAGGCTAAGGAGCTAATTAAAGGATAAATTGGCGAAAGTGAATTCAAACGATTAGATTGAGTTGAATTGAATTGAAACAGGTGAACATGTGTTAGACAGGTATGGAATGAAGTATATGAAGATTATAATTTGTGTGCCTGACAAAAAGGTACACGTTTAAATACCATATGAGGTTTTATGCGCTGAATCTGCAAGCCACTTGGCTTTTTGATTTTCTTTTTGAATGGAAAGGGCCTAGAGAGGCGAGTTGAGGTTTGAATTATTTGCCAGTACAAAGGAGGTTATGGCGATTTTTTCTAGAAATTTAAGGAGTTAGAATATTTTTAAGAAATTTTGATAGTTAGAAATCAATGTATCGATATATATAGAATTTGATAAGGAAATGAAATTTAAAAATAGAATATTGTAAACAAAAAGGAAATCTACAAATTAGATTTGTTAAAAATAGGAAGCGAACCAATAAATAGCGAAGATCCAGTCTCGAAGATCAATGGTTGAATAAAAGACAGTTGAATGAAATATTTTGGGTTGTTGTAACGATGTTTTACACAATATTCGTTTTAACCCAAATAAGTGGAATTTTGGAAATATAATAATATATATTTCTTGAGAGTAGAATTAAATGAGTCGAGCAAGAGATAAGTAATTGGAATGTTTTCCAATTATAAATAGAAGATATTTTCTAAATTATAGAAAATAAAAGAAGACGATATATGGAAATGTTTTCCAAATAGCGTAAGAGGCCAAGAAGGTGATTATCGAAAACATCGTGTTAACGAATATGGATAAGGAAATGAAGAAGTCTTTTAATTAATGAAATATTAACTTAAAGGCCCAGTGATGGTTTGATGTTATGGATGAATGGATTTTTGTTTTTCTCGATCGTTAAATAACCGACTATCGAAGTACTTGCCAATATCGTTGTCAATATGGAGAGACCGGTTGGATTATTATCCGAGAACCACCCCGTATTGCAGTAGCGTTGCGAATCAGATTACATGAAGATAATCGAATACGGAGTAAAGTGCAAGGACTTTTCTATTAACATAAATTGTGCATTCGGTTTCGTTCAGTCCCAGAACGAACGTATATGGACGAATGTCTGACAAAGTATTTCCAATGATCGCATATGTTGGTCTGTATAGATATATATGGTGGAAGAAAATTTATTCTCTTAGCATAATATCCAAAATATATTTATGCAAATCAATTAGTGATCAACGGATCTGACAATGTGTCATTCAAAGTGATTGGGCTATCAATGAATGGTAAGTAATCGTAGCTTCAGGCCTCAACAACCGGGAAATGACAAAAATCGGGCAGGCAACATGGCTATGTGGGTCGCTCCCATTAGGGTGTATAATCACCTATCTAGAGAAATTCCTTTTACTTCTTTAATCTATCGATGTTGTCCCATTTTGGGAAAACGGTTGCTGATCCCAATCGTTGGTGATATACATTCGATACACTCAACCGAAATGAGTGGTCGGTCATGTGTGGGCCGGGTTGCAAGATGTTCTTGTTGAACCCAGTGTATTCCCCTCTAGAGATACACTATCGGAAGGTGGTTCCATACCTTGTCATGTTGGAAATCCAATCTCCAATAAGCGCCCTGCGGGTTTTGTTTTTATATTATATATGGAGTGTGAGATGCAAGCGTTCTGCTAGATTCTATTTTTTTGATGTAGACATTATTATAATATCACTGGATTTGATATCAAAGATATTTTGGGCTATCGTAAGGTAAAAACTATCCGTGTTTATGTGTGGATCGGTCTTATGATTATCATTTCTTTCGAAAGGATTTTTAAAGTTAAAAAAATGATTGGATTTTACTCACACCAGTCCCATGACTGACCTAGAATTTATTTTGTTGTTTTCCCTAAACTCTTGGGTGCCCATATTTGTACGGGCAGTCAAGTAGTTGGGATTTTATAGATTCACTTGGAGGAGCTTAAAGCAGGAGGCTTTACCTATTAGCTATAGACTATCATATTTCCACTATGTACTAGGTGGTATCTGGAAACAGTTGTCTATAACTGTTCCAGAAATAGCTGTTGTGCTCTGATAATGGTATGTATACAAAGTTACCGAATTGTAATTCAAAGTTTATGTTACCTAATATATTTTATTCGTTCCACTGTGAGTTTGTGATCTTCGTTTTCTTCTATTCTAACTTTTCTTTCTATTTCTCATCCTCTAACTTCTTTCTAATAATGATTCGTATTTCTGTGCAAATTTAGGTTGGACGTGTGTTGTTATTAGTCAACTAAGATAGTACGGATTTGCGGGCCTTTACAAAAATAGCTTATTCTTCTGCAACAACAAGTTATTTGGATTCAAGGATCTCTGCTATGACATAAACAATCAATTCTCTGTTGTTTAGATCCAGTCACAGTGAGTCTATGTTATTTTTAGATGTAAATATGTAAAAAGTAATCCTGACATGTTCATAAGTTGGATCTAAATCGGTTCCTATTAATAACTTGAATCATAACTAATCAGATCTGTTATTATTTGTTCACCTAATCTGCTGATTAGTTCTTATATGCCTATTCCTTATAAGCTTGTTCTGTTATCATGCCTAATTTAGTAATCATATGCCCATTCTGCCATTATGCCTATTTTTCTCACCATATGCCTATTCGGTTAATATGCCTATTTCTAACATATTATGCTTGTTTTGTTACTTATTCTTGTTCTCTTCTCTCACCCTTCCCGTTTTATTTTTATAGTCAGGCTACCTCAAGCCTAGGCCTATCGCTGAAATATGCAAATGTATGAAATTGGAAACGGTAGGGAATGTTAATTTGGGGAATAATTTACATTAAAACATGATTGAGATCTGGGCATAATTTATACCTTGATCTAAAATTCTGATTTGGAGCATAACTTGTATTGTGAATCAAACTAGGATTTGGGGCATAATCTTGGATAAACATGAATATTGGTTAATAATGAACATGCCTAGATTTACAGTAACTAGAAACTGTAACCGCACTTAGACATGAGGTTAGATTACTCTTGTGGTAGAAGCTTGCTCGGAACCGCCCGGCAAATCCAGCGTCCACAAGTGGTTAATCTAATGTGAGGGGTCGAGTGCATAAATTTACGCGTAATGGTACTAAGACACGAGGTTAAGTCCAACTTGTAGTAGAAGTCTGCATGGAACCACTCGGCATATCCAGCATCCACAAGTAGCAGACTTAATGTGAGAGGTCTAGTCCATTAATAAGCCATAAGTGGATAACTCGTTAACTTGTAACACTTAACCTGTTTAAATCTGTGTGGGGGGGGTGTTAGTAAACTTGCTTGAATCAGTGGAGGTTAAGTTAATCTTGTTAAATCTGTGGGGGCGGGTCATATATATATACACACACACACATGCATACATACCCCCCCCCCCGACAAACTTAACATATTTTACATGTCGGGGTTATGCAACCTTGTTAAACTGTTAGGCAAAACCTGTTAAAATCCTAGTAGTGGGGATGCAAGCCTAGGAGAGAAGCTTGTATTATCTTTTATGTAGGATCTGTTTCAGTCAGTTACCCATATAGGTATCAAAAGAGTACTCCGAACTAGGCCGGGGTCGGAGAACGCTTACTGAGCTGATTATAAGAGGTCACTTGAGTGAAGGTGTTAATGGCGCATTCCATCGGATTCATGTGTGTGTGCATAGGTCCACTTTCTAGGGAAAATAAGATGATGTGACATCAGTAGATATAGCTATGCATCTTGAAAATAACGGGGTTGCCACTTTAGGAAGTGATACATCTTACTTTGGGGTCAGCACGAGTATCTATGGGGTAGGGAGCCGATCAATTTGGGGTAGTAATTAGGGTACATCTAGTCTTTCTTGTTGGGAGCCTGTTATTATTGTTGGGGGTAACACCTATCATAGGCTTCATGTTATTCTTGTTTGGGTAAAACCTGTCACTAGAAGTACACCTAAGTCTACCAACTTGTTCTAGTGAAGATCATATTGTTCTTGTTATGCTAGTATTGGTGTAGAGAAAAGTACTTGAGAAGCACAATATATTCCGTCACGTTTATTATGCTCGGTCTGTTATACATGTCCTATGATATTGTTATCTCTCTCATCCAGTTTATATGCCTGTCATGATGCTTTTACTTATTTATATGCTAAAAGTAACTGGACTAGCCAGACTTTATGTCTAATCTATTTTGTTTCATCTTCTTTCTCTTCCGTCCCCCCCCCCCCTAATTAGGTTCTCAGGGTGGGAATACTCAAGCTTGATTTGGATTCTCTCTTCCATTCTGGTTGGAGCTTCTTAGATGTACCACTTTAATTTCCTGTCTTCTCTGATATGGCTATATTTTTGGGGAACTCTGCTTCTTTTATTACTGTACTCTGATGATTTTAGTACAAGAAAGAAGTTTTAAGTTGATGTAGTGTGTTTTATGTAAACTAAGTTTTGGATCACGATGTTTTTTATTTAATAAAGTTTTAAATTCCGCTGCTATTTTATATTTGTATTGTATTATTTTATTTCTGTTTACCTATAATGCTTCACGAAACTAATGCACTTTGATAAAGAGTGACATTAATGGACGTGCGATGTCACATTTGGTATCAGAGCTGAAGGTTACCAGATCGGATAAAAAAATTTGAAAATTATTTTCATAAAGTTTTAAAAAAAGCATTTTCAAAAGAAAATTCTGTTTTCAAAAACATATTCCCAAAGCTATACAAAATATCTCTCGATTCTCCGCTTGAGTCCTTTTTTCTTTTCTTTTTAGCATGCTGGGGAATTGATTCTTCCTGAAGGGTGTCCCCATTGCGGCATGGTTTTGTAAGCATGTTAAACTATGGCACATGTTAAAGGGCAACGAAGTGCCAAACCTCCATATGTAGTCATAGTAGTTTCACCTACGACTAATTTTCCCTCAAGCTTAGTAAGGATTTACGTGCAATGGAGGCAGCTTTCGAGAGACTCGTTAGCATGTTACACGGGTATGGTAAAAAGGAGAATAAGTGAGTTAGGACTAAGGAGCACAGCCCAAGGATGAGAAAAATGGTAGCCCAAGAAGGGAAAAAATATGAAAGAAGGAAAACCTAGTAAAGTTCAAACAAAGGCAAGAAGAAGTGTAATGGTTGTGGGAATGTGGGTCGTTTGGTCAAAGATTGCCATAAAAGGAATAATACTTGTTCCAATTGTGGCAAAGTTGGACATTGTTTTAAGGAGTGCCCGAAGAAGCAAGGACAGGGCCAAAGGGCAGTATCTTTTGGAGGGTAGGTGCATGCTCCCGTGGCCTGTGTACCAGATAAAAGCACGAAAGTTTCTGCTGAAGGTTTGATTTCTCTTTCCAATCATCATGTTAGAACTCTTTCTACTGAGTGGTTGAGTCTCTACACTCAGTACTAGTATGTTTTTGGATCTCATTATTGTCTCAAATCCTATTGGAGGTACAGTTCATTTGTCTATGATTTATCGGGATTTGAGAATATCTGTGTTGGGCGTCGAGTTTGAATGCAACGCATATGTGCTTGGTTTCATGGGCTATGGTTTGATTCTAGTGATGGATCGGCTAGCTATGTATGGTGTCATTCTGGATTGTGAGAGGAGGGTCGTTAGACTTTTGACTTGCCCTGGGAGGACCCTCGAGATTTCTTGTGACTCTAAAGGGTCTGTCATGCTTAGTTTCATAGAGTCGCTTGATGCGTCTATCGATGATCTACGATCTGTACTGGTAATCTATGAGTATCCTGATGTTTTAAGGAAATTCAGGGCTTACCTCCAAGGCACGAGATTGATTTCTGTATATACTTGGTGGACAATGCAAAGCCAGTTGCATTGCCTGTGCGCCATATGGCTCCGAGAGAAAGGAGGAAGCTTAGAAAGCAAGTAGGGGAGCTACTTGAGAAAGGGTTTATTATGCGAAGCATATCTGAATGGGGTGCTACAATAATATTCACCACTAAGGCGGACGACTCGCTTATGTGTGGACTCCAGAGAGTTAAATAAACTCACTAATAAAATAGGCACCCACTTCTGAGGATAGATGATCTATTTGACCAGCTTGTTGGTGCATTTGTTTTCTCCCAATTAGATTGGCCATAGGGTTTTATCATTTGAGGGTGGACGAGGATAGTATAGATATGACCGCTTTTAGAACTCCAGATGGTTTCTTCGAGTGGCTCGTCATGCCTTTTGGGTTGACAAATGCACTCGCCTATTTTGTGGATCTAATGAGTAGGGTGATTCGGGAGTTCCTAACTAAGTTTGTTGTGGTCTTTACTGATGACGTCTTGATTTTCTCGAAGAGCGAGGAAGAGCATGCCCAACATTTAAGGGAGGTTTTGAAAACTCTCTTTGTGCACCAGCTTAAGGCGAAATTTTCCAAATGTCATTTTTGGAGAAAAGAAGTGAGATTTCTAGGGCGTGTGGTCTTTAAGAATGGGATAGCAATAGATCCTGCAAAATTAGTTGCAGTTCAAGATCGGCAGATTCCAAAGAAGGTAACAAAAGTGAGGAGTTCTCTTAATTAAACGGGCAATTATAGGAAATTCATTAAGGACTTCATAAAGATATCAGCCCCACTCACCAGACTGACGAAGAAGAATCTGACATTTTCTTGGAGTATAGACTGTGAGGATGCTTTCCAGCGATTGAAGAGGGCTCTAACAACAGGCTCAGTCTTGACTTTGCTTGATGGGAACAAGGTATTCACAGTATACACTGATGCATGTAGTACAGCGCTTCGTGCGGTTCTGATGCAAGAGGGAAGGGTAGTATGTTACGGAGGTTGACAGTTAAGAGTTCACGAGAAGAAGTACCCTTCCCATGACTTAGAGTTAGCTACCATAGCATTCGCGTTTAAGACTTAGCGCCATTATATACTTGGAGAGAAGTTTGAGTTGTACACTAATCATAAATCTCTCAAATACTTGTTCTCGCAGAAGGATCTCAATTTGAGGTGACAAAGATGGATGGAGTTCCTAGTTTCCTATGACTTTGAGATAGCTTATACTCCTGGCAAGGGTAACATGGTGGCGGACGCATTGAGTAAGCAGAGGATGACTGAGTCCTCTGTTTGTATAGAGGCAGATCTTGGAGTTTATATCGACTTTTGATTTTAGACCCTCCACCGAGTTCACACCTGGTTTATTGGCATCATTAGAGGTGCGACCTACTCTATTGGATCAGATAGGAACTTCACTGCGAGAGGACCCACAACTAGCAGATATCTTGGATAGGCTCAGTAGAGGTGAGACTTCCAGTCACCTCAATAGATATTCCACGGATGATAAGGGATGGTTGTGATGAGATGGAAGGTTTTGTGTTCCCCGGGTTGGGAGTACGTTGAAGACAGTCCTTGAGGAAGCTCATCATTCTACGATGATTATCCATCCAAGCGGTGATAAGATATATATAGAGATGAAGAGGGTTTTCTTTTGGGCTGGGATGAAGAAAGATGTAGTGGAGTTCATTTCTCGATGTTTGATCATCCAGTAAGTCAAGGCTTAGTACGGATGCCCAGAGGTTTACTTCATCCTTTGGAAGTCCCACAGTGGAAGTGGGAGAGTGTCCGTATAGATTTCATTGATGGTTTGCCTAGATCGAGGAAAGGCAACACCAGTATTTGGGTTATAATTGACAGGCTTACTAAGAGAGCTTATTTCATTCCTGTTAAGAGTAAGAGGACGGCAGCATGGTTGGAAGCAGTTTATCTTTGTGAGATAGTCCATCTACATGGAGTACCTTCCAGTATTGTGAGTGATTGTGACCTCATTTTCACCAGTGAGTTTTGGAGGAGCTTACAAGAGGCATAGGTACATAGTTGTGTCTGAGTACCGCTTATCAGCCTCATACCGATGGACAGACGGAGAGGGTGAATAGAGTTCTTGAGGATCTTTTAAGACTGTGTATCCTAGACTTCGAAGGGACTTGGGAAGAGCACCTTCCTTTGATGGAGTTCGCCTACAACAACAGTTACCAGGCTAGTATTGTCACGACACCCTTCAAGGCGTTGTACGGACGACCCCGTAGAGCACTGACTTGTTGTTGGGATTCTACTGAAAGGCTTCTACTTGGACCTGAGATGATTAGAGAAACTTCATAAAAAATTGATCATGTTGGAAGGCGCATAAAGACAGCTCAGGACAGGCAGAAGTCCTACGCAGATAAGAGAAGACCGATATTGAGTTTGAAGTAGGAGACATGGTTTTCATCAAGGTATCACCTTTGAGGAATGTGGTTCGTTTTGGATCTGTATGGAAATTGGCACCAAGATTCGTAGGACCATTTCCTGTAACAGAAAGGATTAGCCAAATGGCCTATAGAGTAAAGCTTCTTGAGAGATTGGCCAATGTTCATAATGTTTTCCACGTTTCTCATTTACGAAAGTGCTTGCATGGTACCGCAGAAGTAGTTGACCCGAGTATGCTTGAGGAAGTAGAGGTGGAACGGGAGGCGATAGTCAGACGAGTTCCTACCTATATTCTTGGATCATAGGTTAAGAAGCTACACAACCGAGAGGTCAAGTTGATGAAAGTTCAATGGGGAGAAGACCCCGAGAATGCAACTTGGGAGAGTGAAGATAAGATTCGCGCTTCGTACCTTTTTCTTTTTAGGGGTATTGTAATAACCCAAATTTGACAGACCGAATTTTTTTCAAAATTCTAATCCATCAAAACTCATGTTGGTTTCTCTGGTATCCTGCAGAAAAGACAGAGATATAACGTATATCAGAGCTTAGAAAATATCTCACAGCGGAATGGATAAAGTATAATATAATCAAATTATAGCCTTACCGTACGAATAATAACGCCTAACTAGTGTCCAAAGCTATCATATCTCTTCCACAAATATAACCTACGAGTATGTTATGAGGAAGGGGCCAGAACAAAAGTTCTGGTGGCTAGATTTAAACTATACATTTTGAATAGCCCTACATATAATGTTCAATCACATTTTCTTATTTATTAGGTTTCTTGGGTTAACAACACTCAAGGCTTACACACGTGTCATACCCATTTACTTCCCAATGGATTAACCTAGTATAATATATACATATGTAGCTACCCCCAATATTAAGGTACACCCCATGGTACCCTACTCGCACGGTCTCCACCGTAATGCCACAGAAATGTATGCAGTCCCTCACCCTGCACCGGAGTGACATACAAATCTCTATATAACAATGTTACATTCCATATATATCTGCCATTATTATGCTATGTAAGTGTATGGACTGCCACCTTCGATCGAATAAGAATCCATCACAAAGTATTGCCCTCAAGTCTATGATACACTACCTAGAGTAGACATGCATGTATCTAGACTGTCCCACATACGTATCGTCAATCGTATTCGATGCCTTAACCTCACATAACCTCTAATGTGCACCGAGTTCCGTGGCAGGGCTATACAAGAAACACGGAACTCGGTCGGGAGCTTTTCCATATCTGTACCGGCCCGACTTTAAGGACCTCAAAATACAGATATCCCTCGGGTCTGTTTTTCATGGTGGTTATGGCCCCACCTCGGCCCTTTCCTCAACTAGTAAAGACTACAAGAGCTAAGCGACTTGCCCCTAACATACAATCTAAACATCCAGTTGGCTTCTCCCCTCAACCACTGTACCTCGATAGTGAAAGGTGAATGGTGTCATGGATTTAGCTCTAGTCTTTTTGCATCCCACTAGCTGTTGATGATGGGTACCCGACAATCTATTATCCTTGTTGGTCCTGACCTCGCCTCCTGTTGAGGCGATCGCCGAATCACCCTAATGTCACCTCGTCACAACATTTTGACTACAACGCTACTTTTTGCAATCAAGGCCCACCCACCTGGTAGTAACGCACATACCCAACCTTTGCGAGCACAGCCTAAACTTCTGTCACTGCACAGAGGACTACCAGCGGCACCTTACATATCTCAAGAAGCCACGTGCTTCCCCTTCCAGTCTTTTGGAGCCGACAGAATAATCATACGAACGTGCGCTCCCCTCGTGCCTCATGACACCATGATGATCTACCCCGTTGGGTTATTTACCATCAAACGTGCAGACTGGTCCAAGCGCCTCACTTTAATATATTATTAGACCCTATATCTAATCATTCCTTTATGTTCTTACTTTACCCCATTAGGTTTCCATTTAACTTGGCTATTCCCATTCACATTTACTTCTTATTCAAGTTACCAAGTTCCTTTTGCTTACTAATTTCAGTCATATAACTTAACCCATATAAGCCTATTAATAAGCCCACAACATGTTATTTTCTAGATTGTGATCCAAGGTCTGTTATCCACAATCCCTTTATATTCTTGTTTGATTCATAGTCACAATAACATGTTCTGCTTAATATGTAAATAAGTATATCTCAATTCACATGTTTTCTATTTAACATGCCAGTCATTGTTTATGATTAAATATAAGTTATTTCATTTCATAAGTTTGCCTCATTTTTTCTTATTTAACCATAATTCCATCTTATACTGTCACGACAACTTATTGTTATTTACTTATTAAATTAGTTCTCTTAACTAAGGTTTGCTAATAAGTTCCCTTTTCATAAATATAACTTATGTTGTCCTCATCAGCATATCTCAGATTCCCGTTCTCACATATAACTTAATTTACAATTAAGTATAACTTATCTTATTACATAAGTTATTCCAATTTCCTTATTGTTTATTATAACATAATTTATAATCCCCACTTCTCCCTAGGAAGAGCCTACCTATTATATAACATTCTCAATAATGTAATTTATTTATAATAGGATATTATCATTCACCGTTCATTCCATTACTTTTATTGTTGTAATTATCTTTCATTCATTTCCTTATCATTTCCATTAATCACATTTAGTGCCGTTTAATTCTATCCATATATATGTATATGTATGTATGTATGTTTATGCACTAGACCTCTAACATTAAATGAACAACTTGTGGACGCTGGATTTGCCGGGAGGTTCCGGGCAGACTCTACCACATGTTGAATTTAACCTCGTGTCTAGGTGCATTACAGTTTTCTATTTACTGTAAATTTAGGCTAAATTATTCTTCCCACATTTTTACTACAACCTACTTTACATGTCATCATATTAAGCCCATGTCATGTCATATGTTCTTCCTAACATATAATTAATTTCATCTCAAAATAACATGTGATCATGAAATCATGTAATTATTCTAATTTAACATATAATCATTTAATCATGTAACCGTCCAAATCTAACAAATTAACATGTAATTTTCTCAATTCTACAGCTAATAATTCAAGTATATAATATGCCACAAGTGAATCATGTAATTACAACAGTAATCGTTACACATATTTTAAAAAATTTGCATTTCAACAAATGAACATTTCAGCATATTAAACGTTTCAGCATATGAATTTTCCAACATATTATATTTTAACATATTAATATTTCAACATGTCATATTATCATTTCATCACTTTACATTGCATAATAACGGGGAATGTTAAACGATAATGTATCATTATCAAAAATGATATAACTTAAATCCACTCACCTAAATTGCTTTCCAATTCTGAACCTGGTCCAGATCTAGCATTCCATGGTTTTCCCTAACTGGATTTAGAACCTAACAACCATGGATCCACAATTCTTACTAAACAAAAAAAGGAAGAAAGAGGAAGAAAATTAAATAGACTAGATCTAAGAATTTACCTTACTTCGCATATGATTCTTAACACCTTCTTATTAATTTTCATTCTTTTCCTCTAGATCTTGATTTAGAATTTTATTAAACTAATTATCTTCTTTTTCTGAAGATATTTGAGGAGGAGGAAGAATGGAAGAGCTTAGACACTGTCTCAAACAATGTGATATTTAGGCTAGGCTCTACTAGCCAATTTATAGATGTCCAGGATCTTATCGTACACACAACTCTGAGTCAGCATTGAACCCAGCTAAGAAAACTGTCCAGATACGCTAATGAATCTGCCCGTATCTGGGGGTGTCGACCTCGGTGTCGACCCCGTACAAGGGTGTCGACGCCCCATGGGTCCCATGAGCTGTTTTGGCGCAGAAATTTCATTTTCGAATATTTGAATTTCTGGAATTTATTTAATTGTTATATTCACATGTAATCGTCTTATGCGTATACAAATCTTCTAATGACCATTTTACGCATATATATATGCACAACTTTTGTTTCGTTTTCAAAATTCAAACGGTGTTGCACCGTTATTTGATTCTTGCCATATTTCTTTAACTACAGCCTTATCTTGAACTTTATCTCTTGTATATATATATATATATTTGCACATATATACATATATATATTCATATATATATATATACACATATATATTTTCTTTACTTCCTTATATGTATATTTTTCCTTATATGTGCGTTTATACATATTTTCTCTCATGAACATGTGTTATTTTGGCCGTTCTCTTAAATAAAAAATATGATGGCGGCGAGGATCGAACTCTATACCTCTTGTATGCAAGTCACATGCTCTAACCAATTGGACTACTAAGGCTATTGTTAACAAGGCTTATAACAATGGTAGTTATTGTTCTCTTTTTATTCCTCTTTTTCATGTTTGTTACAATATTTTATTGCATGAATCTTTTTCTTTTATTTGTCCTTTATTATTAATGTATAATATTTGTAAATCAGTGCATGCAACATATTTACACTACATGCAACCAATCCTTTCTTTCTTTTAATGCATGCATTACATTTTTATTTGCATTATCTTTATTTTATTCTTCATATATACATTTATGTTTGTGCATATGTATATATACATATGCATTATTTAATTATTAAATTGTCATAAAATGCTGGGTGTGTTACATGTATGTTCTTAACTTCTTTTTCCAAAGCTTTTTATTCGTACTTGTATCTACTGTTTAGGTACATACTATGATCGAATCTTTGACCTTTACGTAGGGAACTCATTGATGTAAACATGTGTTTGAAGCATGTTATGTTTGATGGATGCAAGTGGATGCAAGTATTTGCAAGTGGTTGTTTGTGGATGCGTATACACACACATTAGGCACTAGATCGGCTCAATCACTCTCATACTGCATACGGATGCGTGTGCGTATTTTTCTTCTTTTAATGAATGAAAATATGTGTATCATCTTGTGGATGTTACATTTGGATGAATGATTGTGCACACATATAGAACTTACATGTTATATATTAGGATTATTTGCATACATGCTGGATTCATGGCACTAACATACATTGCATTAAGGAGGTCAACTGAATCAGTAGATCGCCTGATCTTTCGCATTTGTTTAGGGACATATACACACAACTTTGCATATGTTCATATAAGCATTAGAAATCTTTAAGGACAATGGATGCATATGATTGGTGGGTGAGTAGATGGTTAATGGATGTCAGGATATACATTCTTCTTAGCTTAGAGATTTCGGGGACGAAATCCTTTAAATAGGGGTGAATGTAACACCCCGAATTTTAAAGAACATTATAATGATAAACTAAAGAATACTTAATTAAATATTGGCAATTAAGTAAAATGGACTGCACCATTGCGGCCATCTCGGAATTTTGCTTAAGATAGATTCCGAGTTTGTGTAAAACGAACATCGTATGAAGAAGATATTAAGGTTTGAAGTTTATATACATATAAGCCATTCAAATATAAACAAAACAAATCCAAATTTTGAAATCAAACAGTGAGGAAAAGGGGGGAATCAGCCCGTCAGGGGTCGACCTCGTCTCCTATGGGTGTCCACCCATGGGTCGACCCCGGGGTCGACCCTAGTCAAATCTGGGCAGATCAATTTTTGTGAATGTGGACACATTTCTGAGCAAGATTCGTTGACCTTAGGCTATAAATAGGACATCGTTCTCATTGTTTTATTAACCAAAAACAATGGAGACAATGAGATGCTGCCCCATCTCAAGTTAAAATAGCCTATTCTTATGCAACAACAAGTTATTCGGATTCAAGGATCTCTCTACGACATCAACAATTACTTCTCTGTTGTTTAGATCCAGTCACAGTGAGTTTGTTATATTTTGATGTAAACATATAAAAAGTAATCTTGACATGTTCATAAATTGGATCTAAATCAGTGTCTGTTAATAACTTGAATCATAACTAATCAGATCTGCTCACCTAATCCGCTGATTAGTTCTCATATGCCTATTCTATTATTATGCCTAATTTTGTAATCATATGCCCATTTTTTTCACCATATGCCTATTTGGTTAGTATGCCTATTTCTGGCATAGTATGCCTATTTTGTTATTATGTTTATTCTTGTTCTCTTCTCTCCCTCCTTCCCTTTTGATTTTTATAGCCAAGCTACCTTCGAGCTGAAATATGCAAATGTACGAAATTGGGAATTGTAGGGAATGTTAATTTGGGGCATAACTTATATTAAAACATGATTGGGATTTGGGCATAATTTATACATTGATCTAAAACTTTAATTTAGGACATAATTTATATTGTGAATCAAACTTGGATTAGGGTTGGATAAACGTGGAAATTGGTTAATAATGAACATGCCTAGATTTACAGTAATTAGAAACTGTAACCACACTTAGACACGAGGTTAGATTACACTTGTACTAGAAGTCTGCCTGGAACCTCCTGGCAAATCCAGCATCCACAAGTGGTTAATCTAATATTAGCGGACGAGTGAATAAATGTACACATAATGGTACTAAGACACGAGGTTAAGTATGACTTGTGGTAAAAGTCTACCTGGAACCGCCCGGCATATCCAGCATCCATAAGTTGTAGATATTATGTGAGAGGTCTAGTCCATTAATAATCCATAAGTGGATAACTCGTTAACCTGTAACACTTAACCTATTTAAATCTATGGAGGGTTACACGAACCTGTTAAATTGATTAGGTATTAAGTAAACATACTTGAATCAGTGGGGGTTAAGTTAATCTTGTTAAATCTGTGGAAGTGGGTCATATATATATATATATATATACACACACATACACACACCCAACAAACTTAACCTATTTTACATGTGGGGGTTATGCAACCTTGTTGAACTATTAAGCATAACTGGTTAAAATCCTAGTAGTGGGGATGCAAACCTAGGAGGGAAGCTTGTACCATCTGTTGCGCGGGATCCGTTTAGTCAGTAACCCATATAGATATCAAAAGAGTACTCTGAACTAGGTTGGGGTCAAAGCATGCTTACTAAGCTGATTATAAGAGGTAACTTGAGTGAGGGTGTTGACAGTGCATTCCATCAGAGTCATGTGCGTGCATGGGTCCGCTGTCTAAGGAAAATAAGACGCTGTGACATCAGTAGATATAGCTTTGCATCTTGAAAATAACGGGGTTGCCACTTTAGGAAGTTATACATCCTACTGTGGGGGCCAACACAGGTATCTATGGGGTAGGGAGCCGATAGATTTGGGGTAGTAAATAGGGTGCATCTAGTCTTTCTTGTTGGGAGCATGTTTTTATTGTTGGGGGTAACACCTGTCATTCCTGTTGGGCTACCTGCTATTCTTGTTGGGGTAAAACTTGTCACTAGAAGTACACCTAAGTCTACCATCTTGTTCTAGTTGGAATCATCTTGTTCTTGTTATGCTACTATTGGTGTAGAGAAAAGTACTTGAGAAGCGCAATGTATTCCGTCACGTTTACACTGTTTATCCCGCTCAGTCTGTTATACCTATCTTATGATGTTGTTATCTTTCTTATCCAGTTTATATGCCTGTCATGATGCTTTTACTTATTTATATGCTAAAAGTAACTGGACTTGCTATACTTTATGTTTGACCTATTTTGTTTCCTCTTCTCTCTCTTCCGTTCCCCCCAGGTTCTCAGGGTAGGAATACTCAGGCTTGATTTGGATTCTCTCTTTCATTCTACTTGGAGCTGCTTAGATGTACCGCTTTAATTTTCTGTATTATCTGATATGGCTATATTTATGGGGAACTATGCTTCTTTTATTATTGTACTCTGATGATTTTAGTACAAGACAGAAGTTTTAAGTTGATATAGTGGGTTTTCTATACTACAGACTTATGTTGTAACTATGTTTTGGACCACGATGTTTTCTGTTTAATAAAGTTTTAAATTCCGTTGTTATTTTATAATTGTCTTGTAATGTTACTGTTTATCTATAACGCTTCACGAAGCTTAATGCATTATGATAAAGAGTGACATTAATGGATGTGGGGTGTCACATACAGTTTTAGTGCATCCCTAACGAATAAAGGTATTAATCCAATAAGGAAATTAATCATCTTAATTTAGCACCACAGCTTACAATTTTGTGAGACTTGAATGTATATTATATAGACTTGATCCTATACTTCCAAGATTATTATTTCTCGTCTCTGCACCATATAATGGATATTAAGTTCAAAGATAACACTATAGTGAAAGAAGGCAAATTCGTTTTAACATTTTGATTTCAAGTTTGCAGTGGTAAACTTATATAAAGATGATATAATGCTTTTACATGAAACCTACTCTATGTGATAAATTTATAGTTTGCAACAAAAATCTAGAGATAA
The DNA here is from genome assembly GCA_030737875.1 of Allium sativum. Taxonomy (NCBI): domain Eukaryota; kingdom Viridiplantae; phylum Streptophyta; class Magnoliopsida; order Asparagales; family Amaryllidaceae; genus Allium; species Allium sativum. The sequence goes on from CM060910.1 coordinate 559,032,206, forward strand.
TCCAAAAAAAATTAAGATATTCACAGCTCAACTGATGAAGTTGCGCTGTTTAAGTTGGTCCAGCAAACTTTAACCTAGATAATTTGCGGAAAACATGGAAGTCACAGAAATAAGTTGAAAAGCAATGCTGCATTGTTTATTCTACATTAATTACCCTATTTGATAAATAATCACATATGTAATAAAGGATGAGTCAAAGCACGTAATGCCTTTACAAGAGTCTCCACAAGGATCGCCATCACTTTCAGTCCAACTACTTAGCTGTCCTGAAGAATTCAGGTTGCTAAACAAAGTACTTAGTGCAGAAGCTGCAAACAAGAATAGAAAGGTAATGGAGAATGAGAAAAAAAAAGGATATATTCTTTTCCAAGTGTATTTGTTTGTAACTCGGTTTATTTATGTATTATATTACTATGGTTCCCTTAAGGTCAAAAATATAAATCTCCCATTTATAAACATAAAAACAGTGTGTTTACCACGAGATATTCAACTTATAAGTTAATCACAATATTTCATTTCAAAATTTTCAAAATAATTTATTTTTTCATACTCAATGTATATCATGTAATAAGCATTTTATCCTCATCAATAAGAGGTTGGTGCTAGTTACCTAAATTTGGAGTACAAAGAGTAGCATGGAATGATGAAAAGAGAAAAATATATATTTAAACCAATATAATCGGTCATGCTTTGTCTCAAATAAGCATACAAGGAAAATAAACTAAGTAACACTTCAATAATTCTAACCGAATGCAAATTACTAAAATAATTTGGGACAGTTAAGATCAAAACGTGAAAGTTTGATATAGTATAAACAATCCAAAACTAGATCATCTCAAATATGTAGAGTAAATGATACACGTAATACCAAAAGATGATTCAGTATGTCCTTTGGTAGATGTAAGATTCGAAACGCATGTAGTATTTGAGAGTGCAGAACATTGATTACGTACCAGTTGAATCGGTCTTAGACTAGAAAAGTCAAATCGGTCTTCCACGTAAAAAGTTAACATCAAATTAGAAAGAAAAAAACTAGAATTATGCCAAAGAGGAGCAGCAAATTAGGGGTAGGAGCGGTTAAGTTTTACGGATTCGTAATTCAACTAAGGTTTGCGATCGGTTGTGATCAGATCTCTGAGTTGCAGTTAGTCCTGTGAGGTGTTGACTGATCGATAAGGAGTTCCAATTTTAAAGAGGAGTTGAAAGAGACTGAGGAATTTTGGAGATGTAGGAAGAGAAAGAGGCAAAAGGAATTTTTTAGACGTCGGAGGAAAAGAAGACAGGAAGAAATTTAGCATGAGAACAGGCGCATTTTTTTGGCTTCACGTAATAGATAGATAATAGATGTGACCAGAGAAGGAATGTGTCTCGTTGATTAGGCATCAAGCATCGTTGATGGTTTAGATTACTAGTGCTTGAAATAATATCAAATTGCACCAGTTATGGAAATCGAATAGAAAACCAATGCAAACTTAATATTTGCATCGGTTGAACATATAACCGGTGCAAATAAAGGTATTTGCTTCTTCTTATTTGCACCGGTTTTTAATAAAAACCAAAGCAACTTTTTTTTTTCCCTATTGCTTTTTCTGCACCAATTACACCTGCTGTTATTCTAGAACTGGAGCAAAAAATAGTATTTGCTCTAGTTGTGGACACAACCAGTGAAAATAAGGCGAAACAACAGATATGATTTGTAGTAGTGTTTGTTTCAATACATTATCAATTAATTTACACTATTTCATTTTTCTTAAAATCATTCAATATTCAATTTTTTAGATATATTGATTAATCAAAGAATAAACGATGATAATCTGATATTATCATCCCCCAACATCTAAAAAAAATCAAAATTAATAGATTTCCAAAATAGTTCCTTATATAAAATTTAATCCAAAACAATATTACATCGAACCGTCCTATTCGAGTATTTAGAAATCCTTACTGATACCTTAGCGTCCTCGGTTCCGACCAGAATTCATAAATACTCAAATGAACAAATTAACACGATACAAATCATTTTATACCAAAATTACAAGTACACTCTCTTATATACACCCAAACTCATTCTAGGGTATTACAACCCTATACCTAATGAGTTAACTCCAAAAGAGCCAAGGTTATCACTAAACCAATGCTCTGATACCAAATGTAACAACATGCATTTTGACCATTCAATTCGACAATAACCCACACATGCCGACTCAAACAAATCCAAAATACAAACATTATTAGGTAAAATAAGAAAAAGAAAGAAAGAAAAAAATCATAGAATCCCGAAAAAATATAATAAATAAATAATATTTCATGAAGCTGTTAAAATATACATTTGATTATACTTTAGAATAATTATCAGAGTTAAACTTTCAAAAGGCATACCGATAAATGCAACAGAATACTAATAAATACATCTATTAAGCTCCATCTTTATCTTCATAACAATGTCTTCGCTAACTGAAAAACTAAGGCTGACCCAAGTAAGAAAGAAAAGACAAAAAACACTCGGATCGGAACTAAAATATTCTCATTTCAGTCAAATCAAAACCATGGAACAAAAAGAGTGTCATAGCATCAGAGATGTTTACGGTAATTCACACCTTATATACAATGTGTTTGTGAATGTAAAAACATAAGAGATATTATGGGAATTTCCATCTCTTAAGGATCCCTTAAACTAGATATTATATAATACAATACGATATTATAATAGTGTCTATGGTTAAATGTACTATTGAAAATAGGGTAAGCGGGATTATATTTTTTACCCATACACCGTTTATAACACCATAGTCAATATAAATATTATAAGTCCACCGTAAACTAGTGGTTACCAGAGGGCACTCCATAGGTATGGTACAAATCAGACACTTAGGGGAACGATCATGATAATATAACAAGGCATACTAGACAATACCCATGGTAGGAACCTACCAATTGCACATCTGGACTTGTGGTAACACATAGCCGCATCTATTGCCCACCTTGGAACAACACTACCAAATCCAGGATGCAGATCAAAATAAAATCAACCAAGGAACTATAATAATCAGTGTAGAATAGTTGCCAATACGGGCAGGTGACCCAATTGATCATGGTATAGCTCTTGTTATAGCCATTTTAATTATGACCCGAAGGTCAAGGATATCCATTATCATTCTCTTATTTCATTCTAGTAGGTTTCGTCAAACCAACCTACTTCATTCTGGATTCTCCACTATGTATATAGTTGCTAAAGTAGTTTTCAGTATTGGTAGACAGTAAACCAATATTTGATTCGGTCTCTTTAGCAGCCAAACGCTTATTTCACACCCGTTGGTTCCTTTACATTTCAAAATCGTTCATACTTCATACCAAAATATCAATTTTTTCTTTAAAACCATTTCATATCCGAAATAGAATATATAGTAGCTTATCAAAATCTTTGTTTGGGACAAACTTAGAATACTGAAAAAATTCTAAATTTTAAAACAGTTTTAATATTTAAAATAATTGAACTTGTTTATATATTAAAATAGTTTAAATGTACTAGAAATAGTTTAAAAATAAGTAGTTAGCATATAAAAGTTTTTTATATATAAATAGTTTGAATTTAAAATAGGATTTATCAGAATAGTCGATTTCTAAAGTAGTTTATTAAAACAGTTAATGTATATAAGTTAAAATAAAAATAGTTATTTAGAGAAATAGTTTATATATAAATACTATACTTTGATTTAGAAAATTTTCTTCTAATTTTAAATAAACCTGGAGTCATATTCCAATTTCAAATCAATTTGATTCAATTTCAATCTTTCAGTTCGAATCAAACTTCCATTTTAAATTCAATTCAATTAAAATAATTAAGTTTCCAATAAGAATTCTCATTTTGAATGATTTCAAATTATAACAATTTTCGAGTTCACAATTTAGATATCTCTTTAAACCAATGTTAATTTAAAGTAAATTTCAAAGGTAGATAAAACAATTCAATTTCAATAGATTCAATTCATATTCAATTTCACTATTAAATTCAGTTTATAACATTAAATAATTTCCTATATCTTTTGTATTTCAAAATTCAAAGTTCAAAGGAAATCAATTTATAAAATATCATTATATTGCCTTCAAAACAATATTTCAAGATTCAAGGAGAAAAAAAATTATTTAGCCAACCAGTGTTAGTTTATGATTTTCTATCATATGGTCAAGTGATACTTAAATTAATTTTGGTATTTCAGGAATGGATATATATTATTTCAATCCAAATCAAAGGTCATAGGTATTTATCATTTCAACATATTTTCTTAATTCATTTCAATGATTAATCACAAGTTAATTTGATGCACGTAACATCTAGGGTAAATGGTTGAGATTAATCAGCATAAACAAATTGTAATATATAATTAAGGTGATAGGGTAAATTTACACAACTAAACATCGATTTATCAAACAAACCAATCCAAGGAATCCATCAAAATTAATCCATCCAAATAGTTCAATATCACATCAATTTAGTAGTTGACAAGTGCCAGGTTTAAACTAGCAATTGGATTTCAATTGAACCAAACTGTAAAAAATAAATTAACAGAAAAATTAAAGTGGAAATTAGGTTAAAAGGCTTCTTTTTGTAGGATAATAAGTTTTAAGAACAACACTTCTTAATAATAAGTTTTAAGGACAATTCTGCACGAAAAAGATAAAAGCGGTTACCTTTTTAAGTTATGCAGAAAAAAGATAAAAGTAGTTATCTTTATTTCTGTATAACGTAAAAAGGTAACCGCTTTTATCTTTTTTGTGCAGAATTTTCCTTAAAACTATTTTTCAGAAATGTTGTCCTTAAAACTTATTACTCTGAACAAATAAGCTCTTTAAGTGAAAATCCCCTATTATACTATCGATGCAAATCAACAGAAGAATGTATTTTTGATCACAATCACATAATAACATTTTAATTTAACTAAACAATCAAATATCTTAGTTTGGTATGAGTGGTTTTGATCACTCACTTTTGATTTTGAACCCATTGAAAATTCAAATATAGACCCAAAATTTAACTGTCTCCAAATCCAACCAAATAAGTTCCATGTCGTCCGGAATTTCAATACAATCCTAATGAAACAAACCGCGCATCAATCTGAGTTTGTACGAAAAATTTATTCACGTTTTAAGATTCCAATTCAAATATATATAGAATAATAAAAAGAAAACCTGACCATTTATGTGACGACCGCCCACAGCCCCCGCAGTATACAAGAGGAATAATGCGCCGAAAGGTGTGCCAGGCGGCTATGGACGATCATCAAGGTCTGGTAGATAAACGAAACCTGTCATAAACTCACAGCGCAAGGATAAAATATAATAGAACATAAACAACAGGAAGTAATAGTGAAGCAGAAACACAAAACTTTCATACAACCAAAAAGTAATATCCACAACTTGGAAATAGTGTTTGTACAGAGTTGCCACACTACATTACTCAGAAAAGCAAACAGCGGAAATCCAAATATTATACAGTAGTAAAATTGGTACGTGAGCCTCCTACATGCCATCGATCAGCATCGTCGTCCTCACTAAAGCATTACCTGTCACCTGTTACTTAGTCAGCCCATCCACAACCGGATGAACAGCCCAAGGTAAAAAGAGGAAACATAAATCCTTGAGTCAGGAAACAGTCTTAGTGAGCGATAAAACAGCTAACAAACTCCAACACTAAAGCATATGAGAAGGGATATATAAACACACTAATCTACCCATGACACCAGAGAAGAACTCAACCTTGTCTACCCCACATCGGACAGTGATAGCCTTTACTATAAACAATTCAACTATTCATCCATGGAAACCAGAACACTCATTCAATCATGGAAAACACTCATAACATCCAGATTATATAAGTCTCACACAGACAACCCTCATAGAGTTTAACATTCCCTAAGTACTCTCCTCAGAGGCCTAAACCAATATCAGTTAAGCACTCAAAGAACATCTCCCTCGACTTTGGATAATCTATGTGAGATAGTACAAATAGAACAACCCATCATCCATGACTGACTCCGGCTATCAATGCCAATCCTGCTTTGAAACCACCGTTAGTTGTATGACGGCCAACCTTTCCATGTGTCAAGACTAATGGTAACCCTTGTTATAGCATAAACTCCATATGTCCAACCTTAACAATGTCCAACCTTGACAACTAGGCCTTTCAACGATACCCAAGGTACTCGACCTACAATCGGTCTTTTGGGTACCCCCATCGTAACCCTGCTTTGAGCCTACTAGAACTTATGACAACGATAATCTCTCGGCCTTTAATATCTTTAGTCGTCCAACCTTGACAGCTATTTACTGCTCAAGCGACCTTCTCGAGCAACCATTATCCACCAACTCACGGCCTTTGAGTTGTCTTCCTATTCGTTGCTTTTCACCGATCAACGAACATATCACATCCCTTCGAACATCCCCTTATGGATTCTCATCGAAGCCACCACCATCGTTGAACCAACCAACATCTCTATAAGGTTCAAAGCAATCCATAGCATTATTTCAACACTTCCTAACTTCCCAATTGAACTCGCTTTGAAGTCACATCATCAGTGGAAGTGTCCAACCAGAAATAGCTAACCATAAATGGAAAAAATGGCTGACTAGAAATGGCTGTCTAGAATAGCCCGACCCCCTTTGGTCCGACCAAAACCCCTTTAAGCCCGACCTAACCCCCTTTTGTCCGACCCGACTCACCTTAATCTGATCCAGAATGGTCCAATCCACTTTTGCCTGATCAAAAATGGTCTGATTCACTTTAACCCAATCCAGAATGGTCCGACCCGAGACAACTTTGACTTGTCCTCCACGACAAAATTTGAGCCCGACCCGACCCCCTTTAGTCCGACCCGAGCCACTTTCTACGCATCTTCAATTCTACTCCGATTTCGATCAAAACTTCGCCAAACGACGAATCCGACGAAACCAACTCAACCAAAATCATCAAATACAATTATAAACATATCATAACATTACTAACCACAAGAATATGACGATTACCATAAAAATGATGTAAATCTCACCAAAAACCATTAAAATGAACCTATGATCAAAATGAGAGTTCTAACTGACATAAATACGTAAAATGACATGAAATTATTGAGTAAAACTTGATAGATAAGATCATAGGGTGATGCATATAAAAATGGACATGTAATGGTATAAATCTACGATAAAACATTCCAATTTGATGAGAAACATACACAAACACTCATATAGTTCATTGCATTCATGTGAGAGATGTAAATCACTCACCAATTAGCCAAAACAAAGCAAATCGAAGAAATAGAATCCCGGACAGCGAAGAGATAACTCCTAGTCCTTTGATTTGATGAATTCTCACTTGAAATGATGCAGATCTATGATTTCCGTCCTCAGATTTGGATTTTTAATAGTGGAAATGTGTTAGAGGAAGAAGGAGATCAATGCTTTCAAATGCGAGAATGGGAAAGTAACCCTTTTCCCTCCACTCTCACTCCCTATTTATAGGATACCACCAACGCTCCAAAACCTAAATAGCCAACTGAAAAACATTTAAATAGCGATTTCTCCCAAACCGCTGAGCCAAATCTTTAATGTAACCACTCTACGGAAAGACAATCATCAATTTCTTTCCAATGACACAGGTCTCACCCTCTGATTTGACCCGAGTCAAAAGTTATGCCCTGTACAAGGGTGACAGGGGTAAAATGGTCACAAACAAAATCGGTAAAAATTATGGATATGTCTTACATCCCCATAAGCAACATATTAAAAGATGAGAATGATCCAACCCTCAGATCTTTCGATACGTAAAATACAGGCTGTTACAATTTATAAAATGGCCACGTCATCATCTTCCTAACCAAACTCCTGCACATTTTAACAAACCCAAACCAATTCATGTAAAGGAAATCTGCAACTTCTCTCCTCTTTCTCTTCCTCTCTGCTTCACGAAAATTAAAACCGCCTTGGCCAATGACTCTCTCTGCGAACTCTACCTCGCAGTGACCATCATTTCACGCTTAGCCACCTAAGAAAATCGCATCCACCAGGCATCTCACGCACAACATACACAGGTACCAACACTTTTCGTTGTCGAATCACCTCGAATTTTGCCAACGGATGCTAAACTCCGCAATGAATCTAAGTACGATATTCAAATTGCAAATCAATATCTATATAAATCAAAAATCCCAACCCTAGTTCGTTGAGGAAGAATATAATCAGCCAAGTTGAAGCCGTGTTCATCAAAATTGATATGGACTTGAAGAGGATTGAAGTATGATTTCGAATAATTTGGTTTCACGGTTTTTTTAAAATGTATGAAAGGAGATATTGATTTTTGAAGTTGAAATGAAAAATGCGGCCTTGACTATTTGTTTAAATGAAAAAAAAAAAAGATTAGTTGTTAGGTTAGAGGTAAAAGATTATTTAAATAGTAGAAAAATACGACTTATTACATATTTACAATAATTTTTTGTTATTGTTTAACTTTGAATCTACAAAATTTGATAATTATTATTGAAAATTATAAATTTATAATGTTTAAAAAACATAGTTTATTTATATTTCAATAACTCAAAAAAAAAAAGTTCTAAAAGGACTAATGTAGTGCAATTTAAATATTTCATCGTTAAAATTACCTTTTACAACATTGTATACAAACATTGTAGATTTTTTTATTTACAACTCTTGTACATAGAACATATTCTAAAAAGAAAACTATTATAACGTTTTTCTTCATATATATTGTGAAAGAGCTAGCTTTTTTACAACATTTGGGTCAACTATTGCAGAATCATTAACTGTTATAAAATAGTATTTTTGTTGTAGTGATATTCATGTATAAATAGAGGATGATATGTACAGTTGAGAGATCAATTTTTAATGTATTTTCCAAGTTTTTGCTTTATCTTCGTAAATGCACGGATCGAAACATAAATGTAGGCTATCGATTAATTAGTCTAGATGCTGTAATTTTATGTGTTGATTTTCTTCATTTTATTCTCCTTTATAAAACTTTATTTAGCTGGAGATATTTTCAAGATTTACGTTGGAATCTGATGAGTAAATTTGACATGCATATGAGTGCTTTCAATATACAATGCTCTGCTCTCGTTTAAAATTTATAGTATATAAATAAGTTTGAGAAAAAACGTGATCGAAATTGAATACTTAAAATCTTTACATATGTTTATATAACATATAGCTTCACTAATTTGTTGGACATGCTACTAGATGACAAGATGTACTGCAACACGATGATTGTGATTTATATATTGACATTGTTATATCTTTGAACAGTTGACACATAAAACAAGTTCATAAGATTATATCGATTGATTTTTCAACATTTTCTTGTTATTCTTAATAGTTACTTGTATACATCATTTAATAATGATATATTCTCATTATAAAAACTGGGACATTGGATGTGTATAATTTGTCATTGTGTATATACATCATTTATATATTCTCATTATAAAAATTGGGGTATAGCCACTCTAGGTGTGACTCGCAATGGAATGGAATGGGTGCGTGGATTGAACGGAAGAGTTGTCCCACATCGCAAGATATTAAGAAAGATCGTGATATATATATGGTATTGATGACATATAACAATGAGAATTCCTTTTGTTACAGTAAGTGCTTGCCAATACCAAATTATATGTTCGATGGAAGGCGATGGGATTTTCAATCGGGACGCCGGCATGAGAGATTTCGACCATTGACTTCGATAGCCACGGTGAAACGCATACGGTACGCAGGGAATCCCGAAACATATAATACAATGACCATGCATACATTTATTACATTTATTACATGTGTTGCATATGTGCTAATATATATAGTAAGCATCCAACTAAAATCTATAAGTATGTCTCTCATACATAATTACATCTTCGAACTTTGGCCACAATCGTTGAACAGAGCTCTGATATCAAATGTGACGACCGCCCACAGCCCCCGCACTATATAAGAGTAATAATGCGCTGAAAGGTGTGCCAGGCGGTTATGGACGATCATCAAGGTCTGGTAGATAAACGAAAAATGTCGTAAACTCATAGCGCAAGGATAAAATATAATAGAACATATACAACAGGTAATAATAGTGAGGCAGAAACACAAAACTTTCATACAACCCGAAAGTAATATCCATAACTTGGAAATAGTGTTTGTACAAAGTTGCCTTACTACATCACTCAGAAAATCAAACAGCAGAAATCCAATTATTATACAGTAGTAAAACTGGTACGTGAGCCTCCTGCACGCCATCGATCCGCATTGTCGTCCTCACTAAAGCATTACCTGTCACCTGTTACTTAGTTTCCCCGTCCACAACCGGATGAACAGCCCAAGCTAATAAGAGGAAACATAAAACCTTGAGTTAGACAATAGTCTTAGTGAGCAATAAAACAGCTAACAAACCTCAACGGTAAAGTATATGAGAAGGGATAGATAAACACACTAATCTACCCATGACACCAGAGAAGAACTCAACCTTGTCTTCCCCACATCGGACAGTGATAGCCTTTACTATAAACAATTCAACCATTCATCCATGGAAACTAGAACACTCATTCAATCAAGGAAAACACTCATAACATCCAGATTATATAAGTCTCACACAGACAACCGTCATCAAGTTTAACATTCCCAAAGTACTCTACCCAAAGGCCTAAAAATATATCAGTTAAGCACTCAAAGAACATCTCCCTCGACTTTGGATAATCTATGTGAGATAGTACAAACGGAACAACCCATCATCCATGACTGACTCTGGCTATCACCGCCAATCCTGCTTTGAAACCACCGTTAATCGTATGACGGCCAACCTTGCCATGTGTCAAGGGCTAACGGTAACCCCGGTCCTAGCATAAACTCATATGTCCAACCTTGACAATGTCCAACCTTGACAACTAGGCCTTTCAACGATACCCAAGGTACTCGACCTACAACCGGTCTTTTGGGTGCCCCCATCGTACCCCTGCTTTGAGCCTGCTAGAACTTACGACAACGATAATCTCTCGGCCTTCAATATCTCTAGTCGTCCAACCTTGACGGCTATTTACTGCTCAAGCGACCTTCTCAAGCAACCATTATCCACCAACTCACGACCTTTGAGTCGTCTGCCTATTCGTTGCTTTACACTGATCAACGAACATATCACATCCCTTCGAACATCCCCTTCTGGATTCTCGTCAAAGCCACCACCATCGTTGAACTAACCAACAACTCTATAAGGTTCAAAGCAATCCATAACATTATTTCAACACTTCCTAACTTTCCAATTGAACTCACTTTGAAGTCACATCATCACTGGAAGTGTCCAACCAGAAATAGCTGACCAGAAATGGAAAAAATGGCGGACTAGAAATGACTGTCCAAAATAGCCCGACCACCTTTGGTCCGACCCGACCCCCTTTAAGCCCGACTCGACCCCCTTTTATCCGACCCAACCCACCTTAATCTGATCCAGAATGGTCCAATCCACTTTAGCCCGATCCAAAATGGCCTGATTCACTTTAACCCAATCCAGAATGGTCCGACCCGACCCTCTTTAGTCTGACCCGACCCCCTTTAGTACGACCCGAGCCAACTTTGACTTGTCCTCCACGACAGAATTTGAGCCCGACCCGACCCCGTTTAGTCCGACCCGAGCCACTTTCTGCGCGTCTTCAGTTCTACTCCGATTTCGATCAAAACTTCGCCAAACGACGAATCCGATGAAACCAACTCAACCAAAATCATCAAACAAAATCATAAACATATCATAACATTACTAACCACATGAATATGACGATTACCATAAAAATGATTTAAATCTCACCAAAAACCATTAAAATGAACCTATGATCAAAATGAGAGTTCTAACTAACATAAACACGTAAATTGACATGAAATTATCGAGTAAAACTTGCTAGATAAGATCATAGGGTGATGCATATGAAAATGGACATGTAATGGTATAAAACTACGATAAGACATTCCAATTTGATGAGAAACATACACAAACACTCATATATTTCATTGCATTCATGTGAGCGATGTAAATCACTCACCAATTAGCCAAAACAAAGAAAAATCGAAGAAATAGAATTCCGGACAGCGAAGAGATAGCTCCTAGCCCTTCGATTTGATGAATTCTCACTTGATATGATGTAGATCTAGCCTCCAATGGTGTAGATCTATGATTTCCGTCCTTAGATTTGGATTTTTAATGGTGGAAATGTGTTAGAGGAAGAAGGAGATCAATGCCTCTAAATGAGAGAATGGGAAAGTAACCCTTTTCCCTCCGCTCTCACCCCTTATTTATAGGATTCCACCAAGGCTCCAAAACCTGAATAGCCAACTGAAAAACCTTTAAATAGTGATTTCTCCCAAACCGCTGAGCCAAATCTTTAATGTAACCACTCTACGGAAAGGCAATCATCAATTCCTTTTCAATGGCACAGGTATCACCCTCTGATTTGACCTGAGTCAAAAGTTATGCCCTTTACAAGGCTAACAGGGGCAAAATGGTCATAAACAAAATCGGTAAAAATTATGGACATGTCTTACATCCCCATAAGCAACATATTAAAAGATGAGAATGATCCTACCCTCAGAGAATGAAATAAAAATATTTTATGATCTTTCGATATGTAAAATACGAGGTGTTACATTCTCCCCCCTTTAAGAATTTTTCCCCCGAAATTCCAAGCAAACACAAGCAAACACAAGCAACCACAACAATTCTGCATGCCTACCATCCATCAGAAGCCAATTCTATCATTCAAACTAGCAACCACCAAGCCATGCTTCCATAGCCTTATCCTAGCAAGTAGAATTCTACCACACAACAACAAGATACAACGACATAACGATGATACGATCAAAGGGTCCTACCGACGAAGATTTCTGGGTGAGTCGCCTTCATATTCTCTTCCGCCTCCCACGTACAATCGTCGTCATCTTCAATCCATTGTACCTTGACTAGCGTAACCGTCTTCCTCCTGAGTTGTTTCGTGTCATTCCCCACAACACAAAGTGGCTTACGAGGTCTCGAAACTACGGTCTCTACTTAAAGGTCTTCGTAATGCTCTAGAGATACCACCACATTCGAATCATGCACGAATTTCCGTAGAAACGACACATGGAACACATTATGCGCACTCGACATCTTCTCGGGTAACTCCAATCTATACGCGAGCTTTCCAATTCGCTCGATTAACGGAAATGGTCCAACAAACCTTGGAGCTAACTATCCTTTCTTACAAAATCTAACCATTTGCTTCAACGTCGAAGCTTTCACGAAAACCATATCGCCCACGTCAAATTCCAGGTCCTTACGATGCTTGTCGGCATAACTCTTCTTGCGGTCCTGGGCTGCCTTCATTCGTTGCCAAACTGTCTCGATACAATCTGAGGTTTCTCTAATCATCTCAGGCCCAAGTACCAACTTATCTCCAATTTCTAGCCAACATGCTGGAGAATTGCACGACCTTCCATACAACGCTTCGTATGGTGCCATCACAATGCTAGATTGGTAGTGTTATTATACGCAAACTCAACTAGATGTATATGGTCTTCCCATGATCCTCTGAAGTCTAACACACAAGCCCTTAGGAGATCTTCTAAAACTCGGTTGACTCTCTCAGTCTGACGGTCAGTTTGGGGATGATATGCCGTACTTAAGCACAACTCGGTTCCCAAAGCTTCTTGCAAACTTTTCCAAAATCCACTCGTGAATAATGGATCTCGGTAACTCACTATACTCTTTGGGACACCATGGAATCGAACTATCCATTTCACATAAAGTTCATCCAATTTCGATGTCATCCTAGTCGACTTGACAGGAATGAATCTCGCACTTTTGGTCAAACGATCTACAATGACCGAAATCCCTTCGTTTCCTGCCCTTGTTCTAGGTAGTCCGTCGATAAAATCTATCAATACTTGCTCCCACTTCCACATAGGAACTTCCAATGGGTGAAGCAAACCAGTCGGCTTATTCTGTTCAGCTTTCACCAACTGACAGTTCATACACTTGGAAATGAACTTTCCAATATCTCTCTTCATCCCTTCCCCGTAGTAGACTCTCCTCATGTCCTGATACATCTTATTGCCACTGGGATGAATCGTCAACTTTGAGTGATGACCTACTCTCAGAAACTCATCCCTCAATCCGTCGATATCAGGAACAGCTAATCGCCCTTTCTTTCGAAGCCAACCTTCACGATCGACCTCGAACTCTTTATCTTCTGGTTCCGGTTTCTGAACGAACTCGACAAGCTCCACATCTTTCTTTTGTCTCTCGCCAATCCTTTTGATAAGAGTAGGTTTTATCGAAAGTTTGCCAACATTTTAGGTTCCAACTCACACCTTGGCCTGAAATCAAACCTTGCCAAGTTCTCGAGGTTCTTCCATTCCGAAAACATCGCTCCCAAACTTGCGTTTCTTCGACTTAACACATCTGTAACTGCGTTACCCTTGCCCGGAGTATAGGCTATGCCAAAATCATATGACGCCAGAAACTCTAGCCATCTTTGCTGCCGAAGATTCAAATCCTTTTGGCAGAAAAGATACTTCAACGACTTGTGATCTGTAAATAACTCGAATCGAACTCCCAACAGGTAATGCCTCCACATCTTCGAAGCAAATACAATTGCCGCCAACTCCAAATCATGAGTTGGGTAATTCTTCTAATGCAGCTTTAGCTATTGACTCGCGTAGGCCACAACCTTATCCCTCTGCATTAGTACTGCTCCAAGTCCAGTACCACATGCATCGGTATATACCGCCATCTCTTTATTCCCACTTGGAATGATCAACACAGGTGCACTCGTCAATCTATCCTTCAGGATTTCAAATGCTTGTTCACACTTTGCATCCCATGTGAACACTTGGTTTTTCTTCGTCAACCCTGTCAACGGTGCAACTACCTTGGAGAAATCCTTGGTAAACCGTCAGTAATAACCGGCCAACCCAAGGAAACTTCGAACATCTGTTGCATTCTTAGGTCTATCCTAGTCCTAGATTGCTGCTACTTTAGCGGGGTCAACCGCTATCCCATTTCCAGAAACAACATGACCGAAGAACCTCACTTCACTCTTCCAGAAGTGATACTTGGAAAGCTTAGCTCTCAGCTGATGCTTTCGCAAGATTTCTAACACAACTCTCAGATGCGTCTTATGTTCTTCCTCATTTCTGGAGTAAACTAGAATATCATCCACGAACAAAAGCACAAACTTGTTCAAGTGGTCTCTGAATACTCTATTCATAAGATCCACGAAATACGTTGGTACGTTAGTCAACCCGAATAGCATCACCAACCATTCGAAGAAACTGGATGGTGTCCTAAAAGCAGTCTTTGGCACACTATCCTTAGCCACTATCAATTGGTGAAATCCCGTTACCAAATCCATCTGAGAAAACACTTTGGCTTCATGAAGCTGATCGAACAAGTCATCTATCCTTGGCAACAGATACTTGTTCTTCTTAGTCACCTTGTTTAGCTCACGATAGTCTACACACAATCTTAACGAGCCATCTTCCTTGGTTGCAAATATGACTAGTGCACCCCAATCAGAAACACTCCTCCAAATGAACTCTTTTCCCAAAAGGTCACGAACTTGCACCTCTAACTCTCGTTGTTCCCTAGGCGTCATCCGCCTAAGCGGCATAACGATTGGTCTAGCACCTTCGACCAAATCGATCCTAAACTCGATCTCACGATGCGGCGGTAACTCTTTGACCTCGTCAAAGACATCTACATACTCATTAGCGATCAGCACTGATGACAGATCTTCTTGTGGAATCCCAAGCGCATATAGATAACTAACGAAGACCCCGTCTTCGTGCTTACATCTAATCAACACCTTTCGCCCTTCCACATCCCTGACCCTCACCTCTAGCTTCTCGCAATTCACCCTTGACGCATAACTCTTGAGCCAATCCATGCCCAAGATGATCCCAAACCCAGTGAAGTTAAGAACAAAGCATTCACACACAAAAGAGCAACCATGACTCGACAACACTAGACCATGACATATCATGCAAAGATTTAACGAACCCCAATTGGATTAGTCACTACAAAGGGTCTATCACAAATCTCAGGTTCCAAACCCAAGAGACACACAAGCTCATTGCAAATGAAAGAATGTGATGCTCTAGTATCGAAAAGCACACGAACTGAAACACCATTAACAGAAAGAGTATCTTGCACCACAACACCCTTTCCCTTCTCCTCTGCAGTAGGAGATCTTGAAGAAGTTGGCACAGCATCCAAAGCATATGCCCTCAAAACCTACTTGCCCTTAGCTGATTCTGGACAATCTTTCTTCTCATGCCTTGGCTTCCCATATTTGAAGCACTTCTTCTCAGCTTTGGGATTCTTGTACTCATTAGCAAAATGACCTTTCTACTGGCAGTTAAAGCAAACCACCTCACTCTTTGGCTTCTTTTGGCCATCTTTTACCTTTTGCTTTTGCATTTTCCTCTTCTTATTATTACCACCCTGCTGTGTTTTCTGAGCCCTTTTGGTGGTAGCGACAACATTTGCTTCCTTAGGAAACAAGCTTTTATGACGAATAGCTTTTTCCACAATCTTCTCAAATGAATCATTAAGATGGTCCACTAGCGGTTTCCCGATATAAGCATCCAAACCCAAGACAAACTTTTCGTTCTTCTGATATGGTGTCTCAATGTATGAATGAGCATATCTAGATAAGGCTTCAAAGTCAGAAATATAGTCAAGCACAGAACGACCATTCTATTTCAGCTCTACAAACTTCTTGAAAAGAGAAGATTTATGAGCTATGGAGATAAACTTTGCTTCAAACTTAGCTTGGAATTGCTCCCATGAGATTTCTTCCTCTGGAATCTCGAGTGTAACAGAATTCCACCATTCCATGGCCCTGCCTTGCAGTTGCCTTGATGCAAGCTTTCTCTTTCTTGCATCCTCAATACCCAAGTCTCCAAAGATTCGGACACATGAATCCATCCACCTATGAACCTCTTCAGCTGGTTCAGTTCCCTTGAATGGTTTTCCCCCTAGAAATGTAAAGTCCTTGCACAGCTTTACAAAATCTACTCGTCTAGGAACTCGCACACCAACATCTACCTTAGCCGCCACTAGAGCGGGGACACTTTCATGATTGCTGCCGCCATGGCCTCAAACATGGCTGGGTAGTCTGGTTCGCCACCGTTTGCCCCTCCAGTGTTAGCTCTCCTAGCAGCGTGTCTTGATGGTCGTTTACTCATTCTAAATCTGCAATTTAGAACAATTAGGCACTTTCAAGAAAGAACTGCTAAAGAGACACAACCGCTACTACTATATGTGCTAATATATATAGTAAGCATCCAATTAAAATCTATAAGTATGTCTCTCATACATAATTACATCTTCGAACTTTGGCCACAATCGTTGAACAGAGCTCTGATATCAAATGTGACGACCGCCCACAGCCCCCGCACTATATAAGAGTAATAATGCGCTGAAAGGTGTGCCAGGCGGTTATGGACGATCATCAAGGTCTGGTAGATAAACGAAAAATGTCGTAAACTCATAGCGCAAGGATAAAATATAATAGAACATATACAACAGGTAATAATAGTGAGGCAGAAACACAAAACTTTCATACAACCCGAAAGTAATATCCATAACTTGGAAATAGTGTTTGTACAAAGTTGCCTTACTACATCACTCAGAAAATCAAACAGCAGAAATCCAATTATTATACAGTAGTAAAACTGGTACGTGAGCCTCCTGCACGCCATCGATCCGCATTATCGTCCTCACTAAAGCATTACCTGTCACCTGTTACTTAGTTTCCCCGTCCACAACCGGATGAACAGCCCAAGCTAATAAGAGGAAACATAAAACCTTGAGTTAGACAATAGTCTTAGTGAGCAATAAAACAGCTAACAAACCTCAACGGTAAAGTATATGAGAAGGGATAGATAAACACACTAATCTACCCATGACACCAGAGAAGAACTCAACCTTGTCTTCCCCACATCGGACAGTGATAGCCTTTACTATAAACAATTCAACCATTCATCCATGGAAACTAGAACACTCATTCAATCAAGGAAAACACTCATAACATCCAGATTATATAAGTCTCACACAGACAACCGTCATCAAGTTTAACATTCCTAAAGTACTCTACCCAAAGGCCTAAAAATATATCAGTTAAGCACTCAAAGAACATCTCCCTCGACTTTGGATAATCTATGTGAGATAGTACAAACGGAACAACCCATCATCCATGACTGACTCCGGCTATCAATGCCAATCCTGCTTTGAAACCACCGTTAGTTGTATGACGGCCAACCTTGCCATGTGTCAAGACTAATGGTAACCCTTGTTATAGCATAAACTCCATATGTCCAACCTTAACAATGTCCAACCTTGACAACTAGGCCTTTCAACGATACCCAAGGTACTCGACCTACAATCGGTCTTTTGGGTACCCCCATCGTAACCCTGCTTTGAGCCTACTAGAACTTATGACAACGATAATCTCTCGGCCTTTAATATCTTTAGTCGTCCAACCTTGACAGCTATTTACTGCTCAAGCGACCTTCTCGAGCAACCATTATCCACCAACTCACGACCTTTGAGTTGTCTTCCTATTCGTTGCTTTTCACCGATCAACGAACATATCACATCCCTTCGAACATCCCCTTATGGATTCTCATCGAAGCCACCACCATCGTTGAACCAACCAACATCTCTATAAGGTTCAAAGCAATCCATAGCATTATTTCAACACTTCCTAACTTCCCAATTGAACTCGCTTTGAAGTCACATCATCAGTGGAAGTGTCCAACCAGAAATAGCTAACCATAAATGGCAAAAATGGCTGACTAGAAATGGCTGTCTAGAATAGCCCGACCCCCTTTGGTCCGACCAAAACCCCTTTAAGCCCGACCTAACCCCCTTTTGTCCGACCCGACTCACCTTAATCTGATCCAGAATGGTCCAATCCACTTTTGCCTGATCAAAAATGGTCTGATTCACTTTAACCCAATCCAGAATGGTCCGACTCGAGACAACTTTGACTTGTCCTCCACGACAAAATTTGAGCCCGACCCGACCCCCTTTAGTCCGACCCGAGCCACTTTCTACGCATCTTCAATTCTACTCCGATTTCGATCAAAACTTCGCCAAACGACGAATCCGACGAAACCAACTCAACCAAAATCATCAAATACAATTATAAACATATCATAACATTACTAACCACAAGAATATGACGATTACCATAAAAATGGTGTAAATCTCACCAAAAACCATTAAAATGAACCTATGATCAAAATGAGAGTTCTAACTGACATAAATACGTAAAATGACATGAAATTATTGAGTAAAACTTGATAGATAAGATCATAGGGTGATGCATATAAAAATGGACATGTAATGGTATAAATCTACGATAAAACATTCCAATTTGATGAGAAACATACACAAACACTCATATAGTTCATTGCATTCATGTGAGAGATGTAAATCACTCACCAATTAGCCAAAACAAAGCAAATCGAAGAAATAGAATCCCGGACAGCGAAGAGATAACTCCTAGTCCTTTGATTTGATGAATTCTCACTTGAAATGATGCAGATCTATGATTTCCGTCCTCAGATTTGGATTTTTAATAGTGGAAATGTGTTAGAGGAAGAAGGAGATCAATGCTTTCAAATGCGAGAATGGGAAAGTAACCCTTTTCCCTCCACTCTCACTCCCTATTTATAGGATTCCACCAACGCTCCAAAACCTAAATAGCCAACTGAAAAACATTTAAATAGCGATTTCTCCCAAACCGCTGAGCCAAATCTTTAATGTAACCACTCTACGGAAAGACAATCATCAATTTCTTTCCAATGACACAGGTCTCACCCTCTGATTTGATCCGAGTCAAAAGTTATGCCCTGTACAAGGGTGACAGGGGTAAAATGGTCACAAACAAAATCGGTAAAAATTATGGATATGTCTTACATCCCCATAAGCAACATATTAAAAGATGAGAATGATGCAACCCTCAGATCTTTCGATACGTAAAATACAGGCTGTTACAATTTATAAAATGGCCACGTCATCATCTTCCTAACCAAACTCCTGCACATTTTAACAAACCCAAACCAATTCATGTAAAGGAAATCTGCAACTTCTCTCCTCTTTCTCTTCCTCTCTGCTTCACGAAAATTAAAACCGCCTTGGCCAATGACTCTCTCTGCGAACTCTACCTCGCAGTGACCATCATTTCACGCTTAGCCACCTAAGAAAATCGCATCCACCAGGCATCTCACGCACAACATACACAGGTACCAACACTTTTCGTTGTCGAATCACCTCGAATTTTGCCAACGGATGCTAAACTCCGCAATGAATCTAAGTACGATATTCAAATTGCAAATCAATATCTATATAAATCAAAAATCCCAACCCTAGTTCGTTGAGGAAGAATATAATCAGCCAAGTTGAAGCCATGTTCATCAAAATTGATATGGACTTGAAGAGGATTGAAGTATGATTTTGAATAATTTGGTTTCACGGTTTTTTTAAAATGTATGAAAGGAGATATTGATTTTTGAAGTTGAAATGAAAAATGCGGCCTTGACTATTTGTTTAAATGAAAAAAAAAAGATTAGTTGTTAGGTTAGAGGTAAAAGATTATTTAAATAGTAGAAAAATACGACTTATTACATATTTACAATAATTTTTTGTTATTGTTTAACTTTGAATCTACAAAATCTGATAATTATTATTGAAAATTATAAATTTATAATGTTTAAAAAACATAGTTTATTTATATTTCAATAACTCAAAAAAAAAAGTTCTAAAAGGACTAATGTAGTGCAATTTAAATATTTCATCGTTAAAATTACCTTTTACAACATTGTATACAAACATTGTAGATTTTTTTATTTACAACTCTTGTACATAGAACATATTCTAAAAAGAAAACTATTATAACGTTTTTCTTCATATATATTGTGAAAGAGCTAGCTTTTTTACAACATTTGGGTCAACTATTGCAGAATCATTAACTGTTGTAAAATAGTATTTTTGTTGTAGTGATATTCATGTATAAATAGAGGATGATATGTACAGTTGAGAGATCAATTTTTAATGTATTTTCCAAGTTTTTGCTTTATCTTCGTAAATGCACGGATCTAAACATAAATGTAGGCTATCGATTAATTAGTCTAGATGCTGTAATTTTATGTGTTGATTTTCTTCATTTTATTCTCCTTTATAAAACTTTATTTAGCTGGAGATATTTTCAAGATTTACGTTGGAATCTGATGAGTAAATTTGACATGCATATGAGTGCTTTCAATATACAATGCTCTGCTCTCGTTTAAAATTTATAGTATATAAATAAGTTTGAGAAAAAACGTGATCGAAATTGAATACTTAAAATCTTTACATATGTTTATATAACATATAGCTTCACTAATTTGTTGGACATGCTACTAGATGACAAGATGTACTGCAACACGATGATTGTGATTTATATATTGACATTGTTATATCTTTGAACAGTTGACACATAAAACAAGTTCATAAGATTATATCGATTGATTTTTCAACATTTTCTTGTTATTCTTAATAGTTACTTGTATACATCATTTAATAATGATATATTCTCATTATAAAAACTGGGACATTGGATGTGTATAATTTGTCATTGTGTATATACATCATTTATATATTCTCATTATAAAAATTGGGGTATAGCCACTCTAGCTGTGACTCGCAATGGAATGGAATGGGTGCGTGGATTGAACGGAAGAGTTGTCCCACATCGCAAGATATTAAGAAAGATCGTGATATATATATGGTATTGATGACATATAACAATGAGAATTCCTTTTGTTACAGTAAGTGCTTGCCACTACCAAATTATATGTTCGATGGAAGGCGATGGGATTTTCAATCGGGACGTCGGCATGAGAGATTTCGACCATTGACTTCGATAGCCACGGTGAAACGCATACGGTACGCAGGGAATCCCGAAACATATAATACAATGACCATGCATACATTTATTACATGTGTTGCATATGTTCTGTTGGCTATATATGTTTATTGTTCATCAATGTATATTTAAAAAAGAATCAGTTTTTGGGAGAACAATACACACTCCAGCACATTTCTTTCATATCACATCCTTTCTTCCTTCTCTTCATTAGATACAAACAGTAACAGCGTTATTCTTTTCTAAGTTTCCATTTATCACTTATTATATTCAAGAAAACCTAATTTTGTATTTGCTGATACATCGCATATTGCTGCTGAAATGAATCATTTATCGTTGAAAATTCTCGTTTTGTTAAACATATTTACTGAAACATCGTTATAAATATACAAACGTTGCTGCTGTATTTACTAATACAGTGTTAAAAGTAAGTTGATGATCGATCGTTTTATCAAAGTTATACAGCTTGTTTGCATCATTTGAACCTAGTTATAAAGTTAGAATTTGCTGTTTAAACTTTTAAAAGCAGATCCGTATTGTTTTATACCATCAGTAAATTTGTCAGTAACTGTTCGTAATACGTTAGACTATTCAGCAAATATTAAAATAAATTCGTGGTAATCTATTATTTAAGGAGGAACTAAGCACAGCTTACGTGTACACGGCCGCATCCCAGCATTCATCGCGTTCTAAACAATCACCGCATTTCTTCTTTTCTCTTCCCAACGTGACTAATTTAGCCAAACTGATTTTTTCCTTTCCCAAAATAAAAACCGCTTTCTCCCCCCAAAATCGATTTTTTCGTTTACTCCCTAAGTTGCATTATGTCTTCTCATCAGACGCTTCAACGCTATCTGTACAAATGGAAATGTCACCATCTACCCTGCAACGCTCATGGACATTGAAATTTTAGTTATGTCACCATCTACCCAACTGTATCTTCTACCAATTTTTTTCACTCCATCCATATTATTCCGTCATTCGTAATCATTACGGTTGCATGAAATCTTTGTACACGGCTCATGTCTCTCTACACCTTCGATTACATATTTAGCGACACGGCAGCTGATCTGTAAATAAATATGATAGCTTTGCCAGATTGCAGGTTTTCCCAAAATTTGTGCATCTAAAAATTGTGTATTTTAATTTACGATGTTTAGCAATACGATTACATACGATTGAAGTTTTCTCCAATTTTCATTTACGATACTTTAACTGGTTAGTCTGCTTATCTACAAATTTTTTGTTTAGACAAATTTGAATTGGCTATTAAATATTCATTTGAACTGAGTGTAAATAATTGGATTTCTGAAATCGCGGTTAGCAAATTTGGTTATATTTACTCCTACTAAGGATTGGCTTATAATTTGAAAACTTTTTGGTAGTATCACAATATGAATATTGAAGTGATTTTATTGCAATATGAACTATTTTCATTATAAAAGTCCACTGAAATCAGTGCCTTTAAAACAATGGCTAACTTACCCAACTATCTTGACTTTTTACTGGAAATACGTTATGTTCAATCACTTCATAATACAAGCATATAACTGGGTATTATTACATTTTCACACCTTGTTTGTTTACTGCTGTGTGAACCTTGATATTATTGTATGGTGGGTGTGCGTATTAGAGATTTATATGAAAAATCAATGATTTCTGTCACTGCATAAAAAAATGATGTCTTTAGCCTGGAGAATGCATGTTTAGATTATTGTTCCATGTTTTTACCCTTAACGAGATGCACAAACTTTGATATATGAATTGAGTTTAGTGACAAGAAGGTGAAATAGGGATTTTTTTGATGATTTCATCCTGGTGAATATCTTTCTCCATAGAACACTCTGAATTGTGATAAGTTATTGGTGTCCAACGAATTATTTTCATTCTGTCAGTTATTGGTCTATAATCTTACTTTTGTATAAAAAAAAATGTTCACCCGGTCTGCGTCATTGGTTGTGCTCTGATCAATTTCTGTATTTGTTGATGTTAATTTTCATTTTTTTTCCCTGAATGGAGAAATATAAGAATAAGGTGTAATGTGTATGCAAGTTGTAGAACTAATATATGCTTTTATAGTACTGGTAGCTCATGAATTACAACCAACAAGGTATTCCAGTTTACAATAAATGAAAGATAATCGATACAAATACATAGTAAAAATTAAATTCACCGTTACAGAATTTATCATATTACGAGAATTTTACGTGTTTACATGATTATAATTATCTGAAATTTCCAAATTTCTCATCCAAAACTTTAGTGCTTGAGCCTAAATATAAATTTTGTCGATTTGAACTTCTAAACTTTTAAAGTTGCATGTGTATAATGAATTGCGGTTGTCTGTCCATATTTCAGATGTAGTTAAATTATTCTTACATTAAGTTACAGTTTTGTTTGTAAATTTTGTTATTTTTTTAAATATTTTCAGTTGTAGTTAAATTATTATTACATTAAGCTACAGTTTTGTTTGTAAATTTTGCTATTTTTTAAAATATTTTCAGCTATAGTTAAACTATTAATACATTAACCTACAGTTTTGTTTGTAAATTTTGCATTTTTTGAAATATTTTCAGTACATTTCATACATTGCAGATTGTAATCAGTATACAAAAAAACAACAAGTTTGCCTTTGGTTTTTCAATTGACGCTATCAATTACAATGGTCATTTGTAATACCTTTGTTCATACTAAATTTTAATATTTAGATAATTTATGGGCCAATAACAATGATAAAGTCATTTTCAATTATGTTGTTGTAACGACCCAAGGATTTTCGACTCTGAAAATCGACACAAAACCCAGCGTCGACTGTTCAGACATCGAAAATACCGGACCATTAATAGAAAGAAGTTAGAGGATGAGATAGAAAAGATAGAACTAATAGAATAGGAGAAGAAGAAGAACACAGCTGAACATAATCAGAGTAAACACGAATCTCCCAGCGGAACGAATAAAATATATTGTATAACATAACTTTGAAATACAAACTGTATTGTATATACATACCATATCAGAGTACAACGTAACATTTGATGCAGCAGAAATAACTCTAAATAATCAATAGTGAAGACTTCGGCTTCAGCTCCTCCAAGTGTATCTGTAAAGGCCTGAAACACTTGACTGCCCGTACAAATTTGGGCACCCAAGAGTTTAGGGAAAACAAACAAAATAAACTCTGGGTCAGTCATGGGACTGGTGTGAGTAAACTCCAACCATTCGGTTTAACTTTGAAAATCCCTTTTGAACAAAAAGGATAATAGTAAGACCAGCCCACACATAAACACGGACGGTTTTTACCTTACTATAACCCAAAA
The DNA here is from genome assembly GCA_030737875.1 of Allium sativum. Taxonomy (NCBI): domain Eukaryota; kingdom Viridiplantae; phylum Streptophyta; class Magnoliopsida; order Asparagales; family Amaryllidaceae; genus Allium; species Allium sativum. Next base: position 559,057,497 of record CM060910.1, read on the forward strand.
TATTTTTGATATCAAAATCCAGTGATATTATAATAATGTCTAATCAAATAAATAACCAAATAGTAGAACGCTTGCATCTCACGCTCTACATACATAGTATAAAATCAAAAACCGCAGGGCGCTTATTGGAGATTGGATTCCAACTTTGACAAGGTATGGGACCACCTTCCGATAATGTATCTCTAGAGGCGAATACACCTGGGTTCAACAAGAACATCTTGTAACCCGGCCCACACATGACCGACCACTCATTTCGCTTGAGTGTATCGAATGTATATCACCAACGGTTGGACTCAAACCACCGTTCCCGAATGGGCAGAATCGATAGATTTAGAAACAAAAGGAATTTCTCTAGATAGGTGATTATACACCCTAATGGGAGCGACCCACATAGCCATGCTGCCTGCCCGATTTTTGTCATTTCCCGGCTGTGAAGCTTGAGGCTACGCCTACCTTTTAGAACATCTGGCCACCATACACTTTGAATGCCACATCGTCAAACCCGTCAAATCACTAGTTGATCTTCCCAACATATTACGGGTATAAAAGCCAAGAGAAACGAATTTCTCCGCCACCAGACGTAATATCTTGAAAAGAACGTCTTAGGTGATCTTCTAAGAATACGCTGTCAGGCATTCATCCATACAAGTTGTCCTGGGTCTGGACAAACAGAAAGCACCATTCTGAACAGGACGACCCTTACATTTCACCCCGTCTTCAATTTTCTTCAGCATAATTCGCAGCGCTTATGCCTATACGGAGTGGTTTCAGATAGTATATCCAACCGGTCTCCCCGTATAGACAACGATGGTCAAAACACTTCGATAGTCGGTTGTTTAACTATCGAAGTAAAACAACATCCATTCAATGTACAACCAATATCACACAAATCACCGGCACTTTTTATTTAACATTCGTTCTTATATTTCTTTGGACAAACGTCATTACTTATTACTTTTGAATAAGTGAATTTCAAAACAAGTTGTTTTCCTTCCCTAGGAAGTGCTACTGTATATAAACATCACGCTTAAGTTTGGTTAACAGCGTTTCATTTATCGTTACAGTTCAAATTTGCTATACGCTGCTATATCCCTTTATAACTAATCTTGACATAACAGTCACGCTTAAGCCTAGTCCACAGCGTTACTTTACTGCTATAGTTCTAAGACTTGCAATATGCTACCATATTCCACTTTATAATTAATCTCAACACCTCTTCCCGTTACAAATTCTTGACATCTCTTTCTGTTAAAAATCTTAACATCTCTTTTAAACATTCCTCTTCGCTTTGTCTTCCTTAGACAAATCCCTTACACTTTTAAATCTTATTAAATCAACTATTCGTCAATTTCATTACATTAGATAAATCAACCCAATCTAACTTAATTAAACAACCAATTATTGATCAAAACAGTTTGCTTGGTGAATATTTAGCCATGCTTGACCCACTAATCAATTCTAACAAAGCTTTTCATTTTGAATAACTAACATTTATTTATCCAAATAATTTCACTTGTATCGATTACTATAGAAAAATAATTTATTTCTAAATAATCTCATTTACTATTAAATAAACAATAGTCGATTCTAACTAATCTTACTTAATATGAAATCAACCATAATCCATTTGTATATATCTCATTTACTTGTTCTTAAAACAACAAATACTTGTTATTAATCATCAAGTTCATCTCCGCCTACATACTTATTAATCTTATCAATATAAGAATCTACTTACCAAAGCATTTAGTAAGTATGGTGAAACACGTGCTTCGCACACGGTGAGAGTTGGTAAAACAATAGCGGTTAAACAAATGGTACATTTACGGTTGGTTGTTGCCACTTTCTTAATCGATATCATCTATTGATTAAATCAAAATAACGTTCGAATTTCCCTTCAACGCTAATATCAACACAAGGTTTCAAAAGTCATTTGGGTTCAAACAGTGCATCTATATAAAACACACAGTACATATAAATATTGAGGAATCCGGTTGGATTCCACCAACCGGTTTCCTGCATCCACCGATGTTAGTCAACAATTAACATTGGTTCCATCCTAGGGAATATTAAAATCGATGAAATCAGTATCCAACCGGTGATGTGTACATATGCAACGATATGTAATATTTCAACCAATTTAACCATAATTTGCCTAAACAACCATCTCACAGCATTCAACCATTATTTAAAATATAATTAAAATATTTTAAATAAAAAGAGAGTTAGTGAATTTACTCACCTTGGTGCGTTAACCGTTAAATAACGATTTGCGGTCGGTTGATTTAACCAGTGTTCAATTCTGCCATCGTTCATGCTGAAACTTCTGTCGACTCGCTCAAGAAATGAACGCTTCACGCTGCTACTTCGCTTCAGCACGTCAAAACTTCTTTTTACAAAACAACTTTACGCTCCAGGTAAATTCATATCCACTTTCTTTCCCATATTTGGTCTGCCCATCCCTTTTTCTTATTTTAAATTGCAAAGAATCGAGATATTATAGAACCGGTAGAACAGTTCCTAATCCAACTCCACCTTTTAAAACTCCACATCAAAAACCCGCCAGCTCCTTTACTTGAAAACTGAAACCACCACAACTGTACTTCATTCATTCTCTTTAACTAAACCGCTTCCATTAAATACCACGTTGCACACAAATCAAATCCTCTATTTCCAAAAACCCAACATACTGACACGTGCATTCATGTGTGCACCTCCTGTTGCTCACGTTTACTCTTTGAGCACCTCCCTTTACTTGCGTTCTTCAGCTTTTCCATGTACTGCCCAGAAAACAGAGTGCCATTTTTCAATTACTATTACACCGCATGCTCCCCTCTCCAATACTCTTCACCGTTCACATTCAGATCCCACCTTAAATCACGTTCAGGTACACATCTGTACCCCTTACATTCCCAGCCTCTCAAACCAAACGTGCATCCACCATGCTACTTCTTGTATTCCAAAGCATCACCTCCTTTTTAAACATGATCCAACAGCACACTTTCAATACCCATGCCATCCCGTACACTCCTCCCCTCTTTCCATGCAATTTGCCACTAACGTTCCTCTTTTCCATGCATCTCCTTCCGCCTAGCCTTCCATAAATTTGCCGTTCATCCACCTCCAACTATTCCGCTCGCTTCTCCTTTCGCTGGTGACTAAAACAGTAAAACACTTCGCTACTTCACCCATTTACATAAACGCCACAAAGTGCATCACGTCTTCCTTCGACCAATCCAAATTAGATCACGTTGTTTGATATATATATCGAACAGAAAGATCGCGAACCTGATGGAAGGGTACCAGGTTTGAGCGAAGCCTACTGTACCAGTTTTGATTTTGTTTTTTTTTCTTGGTTTTTAATATACAAAGGATGGGTTTTCATTTTTTTGAATCCAATGCTTGCGAGCTCCTGTATATTTATATTGCTAGAGCCGTGGGTGCCAAGGAAAAGGGTACAATATAGGTTGGCTCCTAATTTTTAGTAGCTTATATTTCCGATGAATAGCCTGTTGTGTATTTTCTTTTCTAACAAATAGCACTGTATTATCTTACTTTGTTGCTACGGAAAATTCAAAACGTACAGGTGTTTTAAATGGTGGAAGTAATTGTCTGGGATACTGAAGCAACTTTGGTTGACAAAGAAACCGTATGGCAGACTACGTACAGCTCTAGTATTGTATGGGTTATGAGGTGCGTGCGTTGGTCTCTTGAGTGCAGTCACTTGGGAAGATAATCTGGCACTTTGGCTCTATTTTGCTTAGACCTATGGCGATAGTCTGATTTCCTTGTCGGCAATGTGATGGGAACAGTTTTGATAATAGGTAAGAAAATGTGATGTCTTGTATAGGGTAGGCTTTTAGCATGTGAAATCATGTTCTGTTCATGCGCGACTGGTTTGAAAATGGGTTGATAGATGGTAACAAGGGTAGTTTTAGATATTATGAATTTTAGCGTACCCGCTATGAATAATTCCGTTTACATACAACTGCCATGAACGAAAATAAAAATACCATTGTGTTACGCGATGTGCCACGATCCCAAAAATATAATAATATCGGTAGGTCAACTTATATTTTGAAACCCCAAAATATTGAAACAGGGTGCAAAATACTCCAAATAAAAAGTTGCATATTTAATTAATTAAAAATTACAATAAAATTCTAAAAATTAAATTATCACTGCGTCTCAAAAGAACCTTGTCAAAATTTGAAACCGATATCAAGTTATTTCAAATAAACCGTTATAGTCGATATACGATTTTCATAGCGACTTTCTGAATATTTGATTTTGACATATCTTGCAAACTATACGACGAAATCTCAATATTTCACTTCTGTCAGAAAGATACAGTTCAACAGATTCCCATATTTCTTGTTTTGCAGAAATCCGATTTAAACTGGGTCCTGTACACTTAGTTGAAGTTCAGAACGTTAAATTACGAACTGCAACGTCGTTATGAGCTCGATTATATTGAATATATATTTTTATACGTTCAACTTCGTTTTAATTAATATTCAAATCTACTTATATTAAGAATTCAATATTTAAACTGATTTAAATATTCAATTACGAACCGGTAAAAATGCGGGACATTACATTCCTTCCCCCTTAAAATAATTTCGTCCTCGAAATTGCTAAGAAGTGGAGATGCTCTAATCCTAACTCCTCACAACCTGCTTGGTTCAAATTTCATACTCCACATCCCCATAACTCAATCCTTGCGTCGAATCTTTTATCCTTAACCAATAATTCTCTTACATCCTAGCCAACTTCATTTCAAACTCCAATTTCAATTTCAAATTTCCAATTCTTCAAATTTTTACTCAAAAATCAATTTTCGCCCCTAGGTTCGGTTCCATTCCAAATCTTAATTCACCACTCAACTACTTTGCCAAGTCAAATTCTAATTCCAGTACGATTTCCACTTATTTGGCTTCGATTCAACTCAAATTTTATTTGACTTATTTAAATTCTCTGTTTATTTACTTCATAAGTAAATTTTAATTTCAGAATTCAAATTCCTGGGGTTTTCATTTCAAATCAGTTTGAAATCATATATATTCATAACATAGCAATTCAAAACCTTTGAATCTCTGAACAACTTATTTCAAAACAGAATCTTTGGTAGTAATCCGGCACTTAGAACTCGAAAATGAACACCGATAATGGTCGACTTCATCATCGGAATTTATTTCCAGCGATCAAAGTGAGTTCAATACTATATCACTTTCAAAACTCATATTCAAATACTTTTATTTGAAATTACTTCAAAAAAAAAAAAAAAAAAAAAAAAAACTCTTTTTCGAAACTTGGATAATATTTCAAAATTTCCCCAGGATCTTAAAATTCCATATATTTAACTCAAATTTCATTTACAAACATTTTCATGTTTCAGAATTTTTATTCCAATTCTGGTTAAAATTTCAGATTTAATTCATCTGATTTTACATATTATATTTATAAAATATTTCGATTGGTTATTTATATAACCAAATCAATTATAAATCTTATTCAATCATAAGTTCACCCAACACATTCAATATATACTAGATAATTCCAATATATATGTTTTCTTTATATCAAAATATATTTCTAGTAAAATTATTTCATTTACTCTCTTTCAAAACAATACTATGTCGAAATTCTCTATCCAAGCGTTTATAAATCCCTATCGACCTCGTCAGCTAAACGCGTCGATCTGGAATTTATATACCACTCATCAGATCAATCAACACAATATAAAATGCTTTTTATATCAATTTACAAATACGCGCTCATATAGATACACTCAAACTCAATCTAGAGTATTACTAACTCCATCTCTATTGAGTCACGCCACAGAGCCAAGGTAATCACTTAACCTTTAGCTCTGATACCACTGTAACGACCCAAGGATTTTCGACACTGAAAATCGACACAAAACCCAGCGTCGACTGTTCAGACATCGAAAATACCGGACCATTAATAGAAAGAAGTTAGAGGATGAGATAGAAAAGATAGAACTAATAGAATAGGAGAAGAAGAAGAACACAGCTGAACATAATCAGAGTAAACACGAATCTCCCAGCGGAACGAATAAAATATATTGTATAACATAACTTTGAAATACAAACTGTATTGTATATACATACCATATCAGAGTACAACGTAACATTTGATGCAGCAGAAATAACTCTAAATAATCAATAGTGAAGACTTCGGCTTCAGCTCCTCCAAGTGTATCTGTAAAGGCCTGAAACACTTGACTGCCCGTACAAATTTGGGCACCCAAGAGTTTAGGGAAAACAAACAAAATAAACTCTGGGTCAGTCATGGGACTGGTGTGAGTAAACTCCAACCATTCGGTTTAACTTTGAAAATCCCTTTTGAACAAAAAGGATAATAGTAAGACCAGCCCACACATAAACACGGACGGTTTTTACCTTACTATAACCCAAAATATTTTTGATATCAAAATCCAGTGATATTATAATAATGTCTAATCAAATAAATAACCAAATAGTAGAACGCTTGCATCTCACACTCTACATACATAGTATAAAATCAAAAACCGCAGGGCGCTTATTGGAGATTGGATTCCAACTTTGACAAGGTATGGGACCACCTTCCGATAATGTATCTCTAGAGGCGAATACACCTGGGTTCAACAAGAACATCTTGTAACCCGGCCCACACATGACCGACCACTCATTTCGCTTGAGTGTATCGAATGTATATCACCAACGGTTGGACTCAAACCACCATTCCCGAATGGGCAGAATCGATAGATTTAGAAACAAAAGGAATTTCTCTAGATAGGTGATTATACACCCTAATGGGAGCGACCCACATAGCCATGCTGCCTGCCCGATTTTTGTCATTTCCCGGCTGTGAAGCTTGAGGCTACGCCTACCTTTTAGAACATCTGGCCACCATACACTTTGAATGCCACATCGTCAAACCCGTCAAATCACTAGTTGATCTTCCCAACATATTACGGGTATAAAAGCCAAGAGAAACGAATTTCTCCGCCACCAGACGTAATATCTTGAAAAGAACGTCTTAGGTGATCTTCTAAGAATACGCTGTCAGGCATTCATCCATACAAGTTGTCCTGGGTCTGGACAAACAGAAAGCACCATTCTGAACAGGACGACCCTTACATTTCACCCCGTCTTCAATTTTCTTCAGCATAATTCGCAGCGCTTATGCCTATACGGAGTGGTTTCAGATAGTATATCCAACCGGTCTCCCCGTATAGACAACGATGGTCAAAACACTTCGATAGTCGGTTGTTTAACTATCGAAGTAAAACAACATCCATTCAATGTACAACCAATATCACACAAATCACCGGCACTTTTTATTTAACATTCGTTCTTATATTTCTTTGGACAAACGTCATTACTTATTACTTTTGAATAAGTGAATTTCAAAACAAGTTGTTTTCCTTCCCTAGGAAGTGCTACTGTATATAAACATCACGCTTAAGTTTGGTTAACAGCGTTTCATTTATCGTTACAGTTCAAATTTGCTATACGCTGCTATATCCCTTTATAACTAATCTTGACATAACAGTCACGCTTAAGCCTAGTCCACAGCGTTACTTTACTGCTATAGTTCTAAGACTTGCAATATGCTACCATATTCCACTTTATAATTAATCTCAACACCTCTTCCCGTTACAAATTCTTGACATCTCTTTCTGTTAAAAATCTTAACATCTCTTTTAAACATTCCTCTTCGCTTTGTCTTCCTTAGACAAATCCCTTACACTTTTAAATCTTATTAAATCAACTATTCGTCAATTTCATTACATTAGATAAATCAACCCAATCTAACTTAATTAAACAACCAATTATTGATCAAAACAGTTTGCTTGGTGAATATTTAGCCATGCTTGACCCACTAATCAATTCTAACAAAGCTTTTCATTTTGAATAACTAACATTTATTTATCCAAATAATTTCACTTGTATCGATTACTATAGAAAAATAATTTATTTCTAAATAATCTCATTTACTATTAAATAAACAATAGTCGATTCTAACTAATCTTACTTAATATGAAATCAACCATAATCCATTTGTATATATCTCATTTACTTGTTCTTAAAACAACAAATACTTGTTATTAATCATCAAGTTCATCTCCGCCTACATACTTATTAATCTTATCAATATAAGAATCTACTTACCAAAGCATTTAGTAAGTATGGTGAAACACGTGTTTCGCACACGGTGAGAGTTGGTAAAACAATAGCGGTTAAACAAATGGTACATTTACGGTTGGTTGTTGCCACTTTCTTAATCGATATCATCTATTGATTAAATCAAAATAACGTTCGAATTTCCCTTCAACGCTAATATCAACACAAGGTTTCAAAAGTCATTTGGGTTCAAACAGTGCATCTATATAAAACACACAGTACATATAAATATTGAGGAATCCGGTTGGATTCCACCAACCGGTTTCCTGCATCCACCGATGTTAGTCAACAATTAACATTGGTTCCATCCTAGGGAATATTAAAATCGATGAAATCAGTATCCAACCGGTGATGTGTACATATGCAACGATATGTAATATTTCAACCAATTTAACCATAATTTGCCTAAACAACCATCTCACAGCATTCAACCATTATTTAAAATATAATTAAAATATTTTAAATAAAAAGAGAGTTAGTGAATTTACTCACCTTGGTGCGTTAACCGTTAAATAACGATTTGCGGTCGGTTGATTTAACCAGTGTTCAATTCTGCCATCGTTCATGCTGAAACTTCTGTCGACTCGCTCAAGAAATGAACGCTTCACGCTGCTACTTCGCTTCAGCACGTCAAAACTTCTTTTTACAAAACAACTTTACGCTCCAGGTAAATTCATATCCACTTTCTTTCCCATATTTGGTCTGCCCATCCCTTTTTCTTATTTTAAATTGCAAAGAATCGAGATATTATAGAACCGGTAGAACAGTTCCTAATCCAACTCCACCTTTTAAAACTCCACATCAAAAACCCGCCAGCTCCTTTACTTGAAAACTGAAACCACCACAACTGTACTTCATTCATTCTCTTTAACTAAACCGCTTCCATTAAATACCACGTTGCACACAAATCAAATCCTCTATTTCCAAAAACCCAACATACTGACACGTGCATTCATGTGTGCACCTCCTGTTGCTCACGTTTACTCTTTGAGCACCTCCCTTTACTTGCGTTCTTCAGCTTTTCCATGTACTGCCCAGAAAACAGAGTGCCATTTTTCAATTACTATTACACCGCATGCTCCCCTCTCCAATACTCTTCACCGTTCACATTCAGATCCCACCTTAAATCACGTTCAGGTACACATCTGTACCCCTTACATTCCCAGCCTCTCAAACCAAACGTGCATCCACCATGCTACTTCTTGTATTCCAAAGCATCACCTCCTTTTTAAACATGATCCAACAGCACACTTTCAATACCCATGCCATCCCGTACACTCCTCCCCTCTTTCCATGCAATTTGCCACTAACGTTCCTCTTTTCCATGCATCTCCTTCCGCCTAGCCTTCCATAAATTTGCCGTTCATCCACCTCCAACTATTCCGCTCGCTTCTCCTTTCGCTGGTGACTAAAACAGTAAAACACTTCGCTACTTCACCCATTTACATAAACGCCACAAAGTGCATCACGTCTTCCTTCGACCAATCCAAATTAGATCACGTTGTTTGATATATATATCGAACAGAAAGATCGCGAACCTGATGGAAGGGTACCAGGTTTGAGCGAAGCCTACTGTACCAGTTTTGATTTTGTTTTTTTTTTCTTGGTTTTTAATATACAAAGGATGGGTTTTCATTTTTTTGAATCCAATGCTTGCGAGCTCCTGTATATTTATATTGCTAGAGCCGTGGGTGCCAAGGAAAAGGGTACAATATAGGTTGGCTCCTAATTTTTAGTAGCTTATATTTCCGATGAATAGCCTGTTGTGTATTTTCTTTTCTAACAAATAGCACTGTATTATCTTACTTTGTTGCTACGGAAAATTCAAAACGTACAGGTGTTTTAAATGGTGGAAGTAATTGTCTGGGATACTGAAGCAACTTTGGTTGACAAAGAAACCGTATGGCAGACTACGTACAGCTCTAGTATTGTATGGGTTATGAGGTGCGTGCGTTGGTCTCTTGAGTGCAGTCACTTGGGAAGATAATCTGGCACTTTGGCTCTATTTTGCTTAGACCTATGGCGATAGTCTGATTTCCTTGTCGGCAATGTGATGGGAACAGTTTTGATAATAGGTAAGAAAATGTGATGTCTTGTATAGGGTAGGCTTTTAGCATGTGAAATCATGTTCTGTTCATGCGCGACTGGTTTGAAAATGGGTTGATAGATGGTAACAAGGGTAGTTTTAGATATTATGAATTTTAGCGTACCCGCTATGAATAATTCCGTTTACATACAACTGCCATGAACGAAAATAAAAATACCATTGTGTTACGCGATGTGCCACGATCCCAAAAATATAATAATATCGGTAGGTCAACTTATATTTTGAAACCCCAAAATATTGAAACAGGGTGCAAAATACTCCAAATAAAAAGTTGCATATTTAATTAATTAAAAATTACAATAAAATTCTAAAAAATTAAATTATCACTGCGTCTCAAAAGAACCTTGTCAAAATTTGAAACCGATATCAAGTTATTTCAAATAAACCGTTATAGTCGATATACGATTTTCATAGCGACTTTCTGAATATTTGATTTTGACATATCTTGCAAACTATACGACGAAATCTCAATATTTCACTTCTGTCAGAAAGATACAGTTCAACAGATTCCCATATTTCTTGTTTTGCAGAAATCCGATTTAAACTGGGTCCTGTACACTTAGTTGAAGTTCAGAACGTTAAATTACGAACTGCAACGTCGTTATGAGCTCGATTATATTGAATATATATTTTTATACGTTCAACTTCGTTTTAATTAATATTCAAATCTACTTATATTAAGAATTCAATATTTAAACTGATTTAAATATTCAATTACGAACCGGTAAAAATGCGGGACATTACAGTTGTTTTGTAGTACGGCATAGTAGGTCTCTTTCCACCGCGTAATGTAAAAAAAATCATGAGTTCACAGAAGATGATTATCTTTCTGCACGTACTGTCCACCTACGACTTCATTTTAGTTTTAGTTTTGGTTTTGTCGCTAAAGTATGCGATTTGTTCATAAAATATAGAGCAAGTCATAGTGGTAAATATGTGCAGGTTATGATATATATGCAGTTGTCTGTTTTGGCTTTATCTTCGGTTCATGTCATACTAAAAGGTTACATCTGTTATATTCATGAAAAACCAGTGGAAACCGTGACAAATCATAGTTATTTTGACATCATTACCACTTCTATTTATTTTGCACAGTTATTTTTTTTGCATTTGTGCAATAGTAATAATTATGTGTTGCATTAAATGTTTATTCTCCGTGACCCTTAACCTATTCGAAACTTCTACACAACTCATCCTAGCAAAATAAAATAACCATAGGCTATTTGAAAGGGAGTACATGACATATCACTTGCGTTCTCATTTGTTTGTCGTGTACATATTTTCAAATTTAACCGCTAATTTTGTGCAGCTGTGCAGGCAAGTCTGAACAAAATGAGTGTTGCTTCTTCTATGTAAAAGAATTCATAAAAATCTGAATAGTCTGACTAACGCGTGCAGTTAGTGCCATTCAACCCACACATAGTTGCTAGCCCGGAATTGCTACCTTCAACTATGTCATAAACAAAATAGTGGAAGTGGAAAGTTAGTTAACTTGATCGACAATCAGCGAAGATGAGGTAAATTTTATGACATGCATTTGCTTTTAAATCAAAGTTACAGGAATCCGAGACATCAACCAGCGTGGAGGTTAAGCAATGGTTTGTCTATCTTCATTATTTTACAACATTCACTACTTCAATATCAATTGTGATTGTAGAACTTTTTATTGTAACGAGTTGACTGCCACTGAGTTATTTCTATCGCTTATGACTAACTTTTTACAAACATAGCTATCGACGCACGGCATGAACATAGATTGTCCTGATTTTCTCTTTGCTGTAAGATGTAAATTGTATCAGCTAAGAATTTATGGCATATGATTGTAACATATCGTCACTTTCTCTTATTATATCTACAAGAATAACTTCCAACCTGTGATATCATAAGCACTAGATGAGATTATTATGTAAGCAAATCCATGGACAACTGCATTTTTTTTTTTTTTTTGGAAAGGCTACAACTGCATTACTTTCAATCCGCCTTCTAATTTTTAAACACTGAGCAGTTGCTGACCTTCATACAAGCTAATCTGTTTCAATACTATAACTATTTTTTTTAAACTATTATTTTCTATGATAAAATGTTTTTACTTGCAATGTACTAACTAGTTATATTTTTTTTCTTATGCATATCTATTCCATTACTTAAATTGTAAAGTAGGATGTTTGCAATGCTGATGTGGACACCTCCCATTCTCCCAATATCTCATTTCAAAATACAAAGCATTCCTCAAAACCTTTCTTTTTTTGTTTTTTTAACAAAAACAAATAGAACCATTTACTACTCTTCTTTCTTTGCTAAATTTTTATTTTTTTCCCCATGTTTACTAGCCTCCCAACTGTTCTCCCATTTCCTTTGTGTTTTACTCTTATATCCCACTTTCTTTCTACCCACAACCATCTTAACCTGTTGAACTCTGATCCCCCTCTCTGATACTCTCTTAGAAACTCCCATAATTCAACTGCATACAATGGTTGTTGCACACACAATCACCAATTTTGGGCATGTTCATGGTCACGAGTTTTAGGCACGTTGCGTATCCCCTGAATCGCAATGTTTACTGCACACACTTAAATTTTGGCATTTAACTTATCCTCTACATTGTAATGAGTTTCTGCTTTCACTATCAACTTCCGCCATTCAGATCAAAAATCAAAATCAAACTCTTCGTTGTCGTATAATTTACTGTTATCTTAACCTCAATTGATTACTTCAAGTAATTCAACTCGGGATTGTTCATTTTCTTTCTTGGTTTTTTATATTTGCATTCAGAATCAATTATCAGTTCCAAGAGGCAGATTAACCAGCGGTAATAACAGGCAAATAAATAAGTAATCTTATTACTGGTTGGATCATACTTATATGCATATCAATTAAAATGGTGTCATAAAACGTGATATATTTCACATTAATATTTAACAGTAATATTCAATTTTGCGGAAATGAATCATTCGTTTTATGTTTCATATCGTATTGAAGTATTATTTCCCTGGATTGAATCATGAAATTTTGATACATGGTATACCATAACTCTAAAGAAATAAATAGTTCCAAGTACAAAGTTGCTTCATAATCATGTACTCTTGCAAGCATATTTCAATAGCACGACAGAGGTTCGTAGGGGAAACTATCATTACAAATTGTATTCGTGAACACTATGAGTTGAATCGGTTTATCAATGTTATAATGAAGTGGTTTGCATATGTTTGTATCTTTAAAAGTATGTGAATTTTAACAAATTTAATATTGCCATTTTTCCACTTATCATCCTCACGGACAGTATGTGAATTTTTACACCTTTTCTACTGTTATTTCATCATTTATCATCTATGCTATGGTTTTCCACCTTATTTATAACTAATTAGGAATACTTTTTTAAAAATATATTGATAATAAATTGGTTGTTTTTCTGTGAGGTAGTAAGGTAGTACATATGGATGAAATTTATTAAATATATGCGACTCAGTGTTATGTGCTGTCTTCCATTTAATATAGCTTATTTTCAAAATTATATGATGTCTTCCCTAATGCATCAATTTTCAGTCAAGAAATTAAGAAAATAGCGTAATTTGGTTCCATAACTAGACAAAATGAAAGGTCAAAATATGTGACATGGGATTGTTCTCATTCAGGATTCCCTGATATGCTGACAAAGTTATGCACATGGAAATTTAAGCTTTGTTTTAATAGCATCAGTAAAAAATGATCAGAATCTAGGAAGTATATGAATATTACGATGAAGTAGACATATTTTTCGAATAAAATAAATAAATTAAGTTTTCAATCTTACATAGTTATCTCTATTGCCTATCCATTTCAAAAAATGGCCGTTGTTGCTTTTTACTCAGCTTCGTCTTATTTTAACATCCTTTCCTATATGATTATTAGGTTCATAGATTTCTCTTTTCAACTTCAATAGAAATTTTGTTCTCCGGAAAATGAATATGGAATAATGTATTTGACTCCTGCAATTTCTTTATCCCAAATTTGATATGTCTGTTTTGAGTGAAATTGAGGTAGCCCAACCTCTGAATGCTTTTCAGTTATCAGCATTAGTTTTTCCCTGCTATTACAATATTTATTTATTTCAAACACCTACACAAAACTATTTGTTTTATTATAACTCTGTAAGGATATCCCATGAGAGTGTGAGAAAGTGAATGTCTCAGTACTTCCAAATGTATGATTATTGTTATTTATTTTAGTTTAAAAACCCTATAAAAACAAAGTTTTATGATGCAAGTTCGTAGACTTACTGGTGTTACCAAAGGGAAGGGCGACTTATATCTAGAAATTCATATGGATGAGTTAAATTAAAAGAAAAAGAAAGCTATTGGTAGTATCTTGACTGTGGACGCTATGGTTTAGGTAGCCTGTTTTTTTGATATTGTGGTTACATACAAAATTTATATTTCCAACATTATCGAGGTATGTATTTGTATATTTTTCTGGATTTTGAATAAAATCATAAATAGTCTTAGTGAATATGTGTTCAAATGCTCATTAGTTTAGCAAAATATCGATATATATGAGTCGTCTGATCTAGATATTTGATGTGCATGAGTCCATTAAAATTTTCAAATGATTGTGATTTATATATGTGACGGCAAAGAATTTCGCTCGGTCCGAACCAGTCGCTAAACCGATCCAGGCCGTTCGAAACGCCCTATCGTTTGAGAACAGGACAAAACAGAACGTATACAAAAGAACATTTCATTGTATATTACAACAATGCATCAGATTACAAGAATATACAGAGTATAAATGAATATTACACAGAAATATCAGAGATTTAAATTACATTTAAATACATAGCAGCGGAAAATAATACAATACACAACTAGAAGGAGATATACGGATACAAAGCTTTCCGGATATCGTTCCAGCTGTAAACCAGGATCCTGTGAATATAAATCTGCAAAACCAAAACTACTAGCTGCCCGTGTCAAAATAAGGGCACCCAGAGTTTAGGTTAAAACAATAAACTCCAGGTCAGTCATGTGACTGGTGTGAGAACTAAAACAGTTATTAATCTTTATTTTAAATCATTAGGTAAATCGAGGGACCACGCCGTATAACACGGAACGGGTTTCCTCCCAAGAATACCAGTGCACAAAAAAACAGCGCAATGCTAAATAAAGAACAATGAAGCTGTTATAAGACCCAGGTCCCATCACACAATGCAACGCAGCCGAGGATAGGGTTTTCCCTTATAACAGCCAAAGAATGCTTGATACGGTTAAAACAAATCGTTTGATACTATTATAAGTGCATAGTGTATAAAACAACTTCAAATCATAAGTATCAATCATAGGCGGCATGAGCGTCCCATGCCACTATGTCGCCATATATAGGTTTACAAATAAAACTGCAAAGTCACGTATTTGGAAATTGGATTTCCGTCTATGAACCGAGGCAAAAGATAGTCCTCAACCGATTCGTGACTCTCTAGCCCGAGCCACAGGCAAGTACTCAGTCAAGCCTTGGAGCGACAGGGCCGGTCCACCGATGTGGATTAAAATGCCTGAACACTACGCTTCCCTACCCTATGGGGTGTAAGTCTGGTCCGTCAGCCGACCAAAAGCATCGGCCGAAACCGATATAACCGAGGCGCCTCGCAACAGCAACAACCACATAAGTCAAACTCGTCAGGGCGTGTAAAACCACTGACGCCACTTCTAACTAGAAAGAAATGCAAGTCCTCCCTGAGGTTCGTCTCCCGTTTTTGGTTCATACCGGGTGTGAAACTCGCGAAGTAAACGTTACACAAAGCTACGCCACAAAGGCCGTGCTTTGATCATCACCACAAGACTTTGCTTTTCAACAGAAGCCTCGATCAATTGCCACTTAGGCATGCCACACAGGCAATTCACTCCATGCGTTTGATATCCATCAATATATAACCCCTGAGCTCGTACGTCTCAGAGAAGGGCGTTAAGCAAGAGAATAAATTCTCCGCCGCCAAGCAGATATATATTTAATAGAAATCAATCACACAGACTAAAATCCAATGTCAGACACACAGTCCATTTACAAGTCCGTTCTGGGTCTGAACGAAACCGGAGGCACCTAGTACCCCGCATATCCATCGATCTCCAAGTACGTCTGGACGATCACCAACTGTTTCCATCTTCTTGGGTGTACAGCCCAATCAAGATCATCAGTTATCACCCAAACGACGTGAAGACTTCCGGTCTTCGACCATCGTCTTCATCTTCGACTTATCGTCGTATCAGTTATTCAGAATGGGATAAACCCGGTCTTTCCGAATAACTCGCGTATATTTTAAATAAATGTTACACAAACACAACATACGCCTCATTCCAATTCATCAGTCACTAACAGTAAATTAATCAAGAGAATAATTCCCCAAATATTAACCCCGAAGGCCGAAACCAACATCAGATCCATATCCAGAAAATCATTCTGCTTAGCTAACCGACAGTTAGTTTCTAAATTTCACATTCATAGGGAAAGGTTCCCATTAATTTTATCAAAGATAAATTTCTTGAATTTATTCTTTAATCTATTTTTGAATATCAATTCAAAACTAGTCGGGATTAACGAACCTTACCGAAGTAATCACTTGTTTTAATTTCCCAATCCCAACCTATTCATCCCATGAAGTAAAACTGGTAATACTTCATATCTAACACCACAGTGTTATCGGTAAATTCAATTACCATTTCTCGTTCAAATCTAATTAAAGATTTAACTATCGCCTGAAGCAAAACTGGTGATACTCCATTTTCGATCATTTCAGTCTAATTAAAGATTCATTAAAACTCCACTTAGTTTTAATCGTTAACTGGGTTAAAGAATCAGTGTCATTTAAAACACGGTTCACGATAAACCCAAAATCACATTCCATTAATTATCGGATTAAAGAACGAGTGTTATTAAAAACACTGTTCACGATAAACCCAAAAATCAATATCAATTCAATTCCAATTAAATATTATTTAATTGGTACACTTCATTAAATCTAAATAAAAAGATTTAATCTTTTCTCAACTGGGTTCAAGAACAGTGTTAGTGAAGACACCATTCACGACAAACCCAAATCACATTTGATATTCAATACAAGGCTCTGAATAGAAAATATATCGGCTTATATTCAATATCCAATTCTACGATTAACAAATGTCGTATTGGAAATAACGATATAAATATCTACATCTTTCAAATTTCCATAACAACATCTGTATAATCCCGAATTCCAACATCGAAATATTCCGAAGACAATTTCGATTCAAATCCACTCCAATGCAATCATTGGAAATTCTGGTTATTTTTAAAACCCTTTTCAAATTCAATTTATTTAAATAAATAGAATTATAATTCTAGTTCAAAACTAGTTCATTTCGATAAAAATCTATTTTTATCCTTTCAAATATGGAGTTTTTCGTCCCGATCCTTTCTAAATCATTTCTTATGATTTTACACAAATTATTACTATTTTTAATAATTTTATCAAGGCCCGTACAGTCGATTTCCATCAACGGCCATCGAACTGCACTTACAGCGACCTTTTTCAAATTTGATTTGGACGTAACTCCAAATCCAACCGTTAGATTTCAAATTTCTAATATTCGTTAGAAAGCTCTTTTCGATACGAACCCAACGGTTCCGGTTTTAGGAGAATCCGACGGTCGGATCTCCCGTAATGTCCGTTTGAAATAAATGGTCGAAATTCGCGAACTGCCGCGGCGCGGCGCGTTCTATTCAGGCCATTATATTATATATATAATATATATTTCGTCGATTTCTATTCAAAACGAATTATATAAATAGTTTTAAATTCGTTTCAAAAGAAATTTCAACTTCCATTTCAATTCAAATCAAAATTGAATTCTTCTTTATAAATTCGTTTTAAAATTCATTTCTATTCTATTCAAATTTCAATTCAATTTGAATTCATTTCAATTTGCTTTCAATTCAATTTATTTCGAAATCGTTATATATATATTCAATTCATTTCGAAATTGTTTTCAATTCATTTCGAAATCGTTATATATTCAATTCATTTCGAAATCGTTTTCAATTCATTTCGAAATCGTTATATATTCAATTCTACCTATTTGTCGGGCAAACAAATTTTATTTGTGCAATTGGGCGATGTGTAAAATTTATCGACCCAATCAATGTCCTTCAAATAGGTGTACATAAACAAACCGTCCGGTTCGTAAATGAATATTTATTTATTCCCATTCACATCAAAAATTATATTTTAACGATAAAACATTTTATTTCAACACATGAATTTCTATTCAGTTTATTTCTTCAATAAAATGATATTTTATTTTTCTAACATATTTTAGAAAATTTCGGCGGCATAACGGCACGATACTAGAAACGGGACAAGGCCTAGCCTTATCCCCGGTCTAGTGAAGGCCCACGCCATTCACACATCAATTAATCCATTCATTTCCCCAAACAATTCAATTTCACCAAACGATTCAATTTCACCAAACAATTCAATTTCAAATCAAATCATCTATCTAATCTATGCAACCAAACAAACAAGTCCATGGTCTGTGGACGGGTGTCGGGTGCTACTAAGCACCGTCTGCATCCTAGTATATATATAACTAGAAAAATTAAATTGAAAGGCGAGAAGTTCTCACTTATAGCTATCCTAGCTCCACGGCACTTCTAATGCAGGAAATCTTCGCCAACTCGCCTTTTGTCGCTTTCGTTGTCCGCTTTCACTACATATATAAAAATCCCATTTTTACTTCGCTATTCAATATATAAAAATCGAATTTTTATTTCAAAGTTCAATATATAAAAATCGAATTTTTATTTCAAAGTTCAATATATAAAAATCGAATTTTTATTTCAAAGTTCAATATATAAAAATCGAATTTTTATTTCAAAGTTCAATATATAAAAATCGAATTTTTATTTCAAAGTTCAATATATAAAAATCGAATTTTTATTTCTACACTATGCAGATAAAAATCACATTTTTCTACCGCTACTATATAGATAAAAATTCTATCTTTACCTTGATATTCATATAGTAAAAATCGAATCTTTATATCGCTATTTTCTATCTAAAGATTATACCCTTATATCGCTACATAAATAAAAATCTCGTTTTTATTTTATGTTGTCTACATAAAAATCACTTCCTTTCTTCTAACTAAAAATCAAATCTTTTTATCGCTAAAAATCAAATCTTTAACTCATTCAAAAATCAAACTTTTTATTCATTCAAAAATCAAACTTTTTATTCATTCAAAAATCAAACTTTTTATTCATTCAAAAATCAAACTTTTTATATCCTTTTCAAATCAGTTCAGTTTTTAATCCTTAAAAAAAAAACTGTTTTTAATCCTTTTTCAAAATCAGTTTTAAAATCTTCTTAAAAAAAACAGTTTTTAAATCCCTTAAAATCAGAATCTAAAAACATAAAAATCAGTTTTTCTTTTTTCTAATTAAAGTCGGATTAAACCATATAAATAAAATAAAGAAATAATTAAAATAAACTTACAGGGGGTTTCCACTGTTGAACTTCGAAAGGGGGGGGAGAAGCTGTCCGTTGATTGAAGAGGGGGGGGGGGGTTCCTGAGGGCGGCGCGACCTATCGGGGGGGGGGGGTGTGCGCTTCGAGGTGGCGGAGGAGGAAGAAGATGGCCGCGGGGGGGAGGGGGGGGGCTCGCACGCACGGTCTGAAGGAGGAGACGAGGGGAAGGAGGCGGCGCTGGGAGGCCGACCTCCAGTGGCGCCCTCGACGAAGGGCGGTGGTGGAAAAAGGGGGGGGGGGAGATCGACGACGTCTCCGTCGTCTTCGAGGGTCTTTTTTTTTTCTTTTTTTTTTCATTTTGATTCTGAAATAAACGAACGGGGGGTGGGGGCCTAGGTAGATAAGGAGAGAGGAGAGTGGAGGGTTTTAAATTTCAATTTATTTAATTTATTATTTTATTTTGCAAAAAGTTGACTTTCACATACGACCTCTAAACGAGGCCCACCGCCTGTCGTCCCTAGCGTTTTACCCCCATTCCGAACACAATGGGATATGTATCGTAAGCCAGTTCGGCCGTTTCGACCAGTTTCCGTCAAATTTACATTTAAATCACTATATTGAATTTTAAACGTACATTTCAAATTACCGGGGTCACATACGAACTTTAAAAATACCAGAAAAATATTTTCTAGCTTCGTATTGACGATACGGTCCTAACAAAACTAGTTTCTTCGAATTCTGAGACCGTTAGAAAAATGGCCAATTTCCAGTCGATTAAAATCAACTGAAATGGTCAAAACACGTTTTCCTTTGCCACGCTCACATATTGATTCGAAAAATTATGAAATTTGAAACCTAGCAATAACTTGACACTGCGGATCCAACAAAACTGGTTTCGTCGAAATCCGAGGTCGTTTGCAAAATGTCCATTTTTAAGGGCCTGAATTCCATAGCGACTATTCAGAATTTTCAACTGGACATATCTTTTGATTCCTGATATGAAATCTTGATTTTTCGGATTCGTTAGAAAGATATTCACTATTAGATTCCATTATTTTTGGTTTCACTAAAATCCGGATTGTTTTGCACCCGGTACATTCAATTGAAGTTTGAAATCGAATTATCGAACTACCGCGCCATTTTCAATTCTATTTATAATTATATATAAATATTTATATTCTAACGACGACGTATATAAATATATACGTCGAATTCTATTGAAAATAAATTTCTCGTTGATATTATTTAAAATAATTCATTTTAAATAGTCAAAACTCGCTAAAATTGCCAAAATAAAAATTTCAAACTGGCTCGCATTTTCGGGTTATTACAATCTCCCCCACTTAAAACTTTTCGTCCCCGTAAAGGAACAAAGTCGAAAGTGGTTTGATTAATCAACTCTACGTTCGATCTGGCTTCCATTCTCCAACTCTTTAGTTTCTGAGAATTTTCAAAATTTCAAAAATTTGGCTAACACCCTAAATTTTTGAAAAATTTCGCCATAACCTCCCCTGCACCGGGAGCATCGGGGAATTTCAAATAGCTTCCCCGGTCCTTCAGATCTCAAAAAGAAAAAGAAAAAGCCAAGCGGCTAGCCAATAGGCTTACAAAATCATCATCACCCAAACAAAACAGGAAATTATTGTAGTAAACATGTACCTATTTGTCGGGCAAACAAATTTTATTCTCTGCTCTAGCCTCCTTGCTATGACCTATTCAATGATATACATGTATATGCAAGCAAATGCGACTAATTTTCAATATAATCCAATATTCGGTTCAATTAAGCTAAATGGCTAAAAATTAGCAAACAAATAAACAAACAACACAACCATCAATCTATTAGTGAATTTAACGTTTCAAATTCATAATTTTGATATATATACCGAAAATCTTGTTTTTGATGCCAAATCACCACAATAGGCCCTATCTAATTTTGGTTCTCACACCAGTCAATAGGAGATATATAGATATCACACCTTCGAAACACGAATACCAATTCTGATGATGTTCGAACTATCATCAGAATCATCTTCGGGCGACTAGAGTGTGATTCTATATCTATCCAATATATTAAAATTTCAAATACACGTGGATCAGACGTATACGAAAAATCTTTATATACTGGATTGTCCACATCAATATAAATAGATAATCAAATACGAATAATCGATTTAAATTTTCAAAACAAAAATTGTTTTCATTTGAAAAATATACCCTTTACCCTCGTCCTAGGATACTACTGATCCCATCTCTAACGAGTCATTCCCGTTGGATATTACTAATCCAATATCTGATGAATCCTTTCGTATGGTTCTAATGTGTCTTGTTCTCTGAGCTTTGTAAACCAAAGCTCTGATACCAACTGTGACGGCAAAGAATTTCGCTCGGTCCGAACCAGTCGCTAAACCGATCCAGGCCGTTCGAAACGCCCTATCGTTTGAGAACAGGACAAAACAGAACGTATACAAAAGAACATTTCATTGTATATTACAACAATGCATCAGATTACAAGAATATACAGAGTATAAATGAATATTACACAGAAATATCAGAGATTTAAATTACATTTAAATACATAGCAGCGGAAAATAATACAATACACAACTAGAAGGAGATATACGGATACAAAGATTTCCGGATATCGTTCCAGCTGTAAACCAGGATCCTGTGAATATAAATCTGCAAAACCAAAACTACTAGCTGCCCGTGTCAAAATAAGGGCACCCAGAGTTTAGGTTAAAACAATAAACTCCAGGTCAGTCATGTGACTGGTGTGAGAACTAAAACAGTTATTAATCTTTATTTTAAATCATTAGGTAAATCGAGGGACCACGCCGTATAACACGGAACGGGTTTCCTCCCAAGAATACCAGTGCACAAAACAACAGCGCAATGCTAAATAAAGAACAATGAAGCTGTTATAAGACCCAGGTCCTTCCTTTGCCACACTCACATATTGATTCGAAAAATTATGAAATTTGAAACCTAGCAATAACTTGACACTGCGGATCCAACAAAACTGGTTTCGTTGAAATCCGAGGTCGTTTGCAAAATGTCCATTTTTAAGGGCCTGAATTCCATAGCGACTATTCAGAATTTTCAACTGGACATATCTTTTGATTCCTGATATGAAATCTTGATTTTTCGGATTCGTTAGAAAGATATTCACTATTAGATTCCATTATTTTTGGTTTCACTAAAATCCGGATTGTTTTGCACCCGGTACATTCAATTGAAGTTTGAAATCGAATTATCGAACTACCGCGCCATTTTCAATTCTATTTATAATTATATATAAATATTTATATTCTAACGACGACGTATATAAATATATACGTCGAATTCTATTGAAAATAAATTTCTCGTCGATATTATTTAAAATAATTCATTTTAAATAGTCAAAACTCGCTAAAATTGCCAAAATAAAAATTTCAAACTGGCTCGCATTTTTGGGTTATTACAATATATTGGGAAATGTTACAACAAATAACTCACTTGCTCATCAATCAAGCCTTGGGTAAGACAAATATGTGCATTTTCTTCTATATTTATCTTACACATCAAAATTAGTATTTCAGTTGACTTTATTTTTTTCTTCGATCTGGATGTGTCCAACTTCACATTCGACTATTCCACTTTCTTTTTACCATGATCTTTCAGACTCTTCCAATTTTGAAATCCCAGAAGGCACGACAACAATTTTTTTAAATTTACATTCTGGGAGATTATTGTTACAAATTTATGGTTTTTGCTATAGATAGAGCCGGTGGATTATGACCTAAAAACATTTGAAAATAAATGAAATTTATAATATAACGGTAATAGGTGCTTTCAAATTTAGAGCAGAGGTTATTTGCTAAACTCAAGAAAACTCTGAAGACTGCTCAATACACACACGTATTTCGATGGGGAAGACAAGTATGCACGTATGATTACATGCATAAGGAGTCTTATATTTCTTTCTACACTTGAATAGTGGAACATTTAATTTTTATCAAGGTGGATCGCATTCTAAAGTAAATAAATGAGAGACAACATCGACTAGGCTGCATAAGAGGTCATTTATATCGTGTAAACAAATGTGTGTTTCGACTCATTATTCTATTCTTCATGTATTGTGGGCAGTATGAACCCAAAATGATATTTGTATATATTCAGTAAAGTAGGTTTTGATTGTTATGTATTCATTTTCCCCTCTTTTTCAAATAACGTACTCTCAGTTTTTTTGTTTTCAGATCCTATGGTCAAAACGAATGGTGCGTTACATCCACGATTGTAGGCATTTTGTGGTACAGGATTCAGCTGAGTTGAAATTCCATACGAAACGCACTATATGATTTGATTTACAATGTTTTGCGTTGAATTGTCTATTGAATATCCACCGCAGTAACTTTTTTTAATTTCATCCAACTGTGTACTTTATCATGTTTCAAATCTGCATACTGTGCACTACTTGGGTTCAGGCCCGGTCTAAGGGGTAGGTAGGCGAGGCCATTGCCTAGAGCAGCGCAGCTGGAGGCGGTGGGGGGGGCCGCAAACCGGGTGTTGTATGCTTTAAAAATATTAAGTTATAATTGTATAGCCGTATAGGGGATTACTTTCTCAAAAGTCGTAAAGGTGTAGTGGTATGTCATTGGGCTGGCTCTGCTTAAAATTACATTTTGTGGTAAATTTGCTTTTGAATCCTTCTATAGATTTACGGTTACCGCACATCCTTACACAACTGCTACAACTGATGTGTGCATACATTAAGCATATACACTGTTAAATGCGGCTTGCTAATTAGCTACATTGAATATTTGGATTGTGAAATATGTCAGCTGGCGATGTAAATTGTTCAATATTCAGATGAACATCACCTCGCTCATTAGCCATGCACAAAACTAAAATAACCTTAGTTACATAAAATGTCATGATATAGCCTATGTTCACAAACTGTATAGGAAAGAAATATGCTAATATTAGTTACATAAAATTAACCAAGCCTTGGATGGATGCGGCTCTAGTTGCTTCAACCATACGTGAGCAGGGAAAGTATAAAAAATTTCTTCATTATATAGGGGTAGAATAAAAGGCTGATAGAAGTATTACTATTCCCCGGATAATGGAAAAAAAACACATGCAGTGCGAGCACAACCACGTTTACTCGCTTAGTTTCTTTTAATAGATAAAGCAGCATATAACTGTGTATGATGAATACTGTAATGTTTACAAATAAACATGATTTTAACTTAGGTTTACACACAAATGAGACCAATTCTTCTGTCCCCATTTATCCTGTCCCTCCGTGCCACTCCACTCAAATCTCTCCATTTTCACTTTTTTGCATTTAAGTCCCCCAACAATTGAAGAATTTTACTGCAAAAGGTGAAAATCAGAGGACTGTGATTGGGTGGGACATGGGAAATGGGGACTGAGCAATTGGTGCGCGCACAAATGGAACAGCTGGCATAAAATTACATATGCCATGTACATACATAGATGAATGCATATATACATGCAATGCATTACCATCGTACATTAACTAGGCATGAATCAAAATATCACTCCACACCTTCATCTTTGTCACTTTCATAACATTCACCCTTTACATAGACATACCAACACACTTGCATATTTAGGCCTATGACATTGTGCAAATTTGTATACCAACACGGCCCATGTGGGAAGCACATGGCTCATTCTAGTTGATTCAAAAAGTTACCCAGCATCCCTATCTTCTAGCCATCAACGTTTATGCAAATGCTGAATTTTGAAGAAACCCTATTTCTTGTATCAAAGCTGCTGCAAAGCCGAAGATGGAAGGGTCGAAGTATACGAAATGGAATCAATGGCGGATTTTTGGGGATGCGTTACTATCCAATGATCTGGATGTGTTTCGGGCTTTAATCCTAATCTGCTTTTGTGTGTTCTAATAATTGCTGTTCTTTATCTTAATTATAGCTTAATTTGAATATAAATATTGTTACAGTTTGTGCACTAGAGGAAATCTATTTGATGTGATTTGTAACATTGTTGAATTTTTTTGGGCAAGGCAGCCATTTTTATAGTTGTCGTAGCAATTTTATTAACAAGAAAAGCACTGGTACTCTGCACATGCATGAAGTAGCAAGTCTGGTTTGAAGTGTCCAGACACTATCAATACAGTGATAACAAAGATAACTACATAAACATGGTACCAAATTTAAACACTAGGCGAGCTATACGACTCAACCTCCGAGTCATCCTCACAAAAGGAGCCAGTATAGAGTGTCATATTGCGCTTCTAGGAGCAAAAGCGGTAGGTCAGGTCATCCACATTGATAGGAGAGAGTGATCTTTTCTTGTCCCATGAAGAATCCTCCATGATCTCAGAGTTATTTTCACCATTTACACCCTTATTCCTCATTACCAATTTCTTACCTTCCGGCTTGTAGAAGAAACGATTGTGCTCAACCACTTCGTCATCAATAAAAATAAAGAAAATCTCATTAGTATCACAATGCATTTCAGAGGGGGAATGTACCCAGGCAGTCTCAAGCTCATTCCAAGAGATATCTGGATAAGGAGGTACCTCAGGCAAAATAGTAACTAGAGGCTCATCCTCCACAAGAACTTCCTCCACTTCAATTGGAGCTACCATCCTACCAGTAGGGACCCAAACACGTTTAGGAGGCTTAGGTAGGGGAGTCTTAACTAGGAGTGGCAAATTAGCTTCATACGGATAGGAATCAGTGTAATGACCAAAAAATTTGCAAGTTGCACAAATATCTAGTGTAACACCCCACATCCGTTAGTGTCACTCACAAGGGGAATGCACTAAGTTCTGTGGAGCATTTAGGTTAAAAGATGCAGATAAATTACAAGACAGACAAAAATTAAATAGCGGAAAATAAAACTTTGCTTTATTGATAAAATAGTTTGTACAACGATTTCTTTATAATATCAGAGTATCATCTGTCTTACAAAATAAAGAAGCATAAAACAACATTTATATTCCCAATGTAGCAAGAGCCAGCCATAGCATCTGAAAAGAGAACCCAAACAAAACTTCGACAAATCTTCAAGCTGGGAAAGAGTGACAGTCCAACTTAACCTGAGCTATACTATTCCCTCCTTTACTACCGGGGGGGGGGGGGGGGGGACGGAAGAAAAGAAGACGAAAGAAAAATAGAGTTAGACATAAAGCCTGAGTAAGTTCAGTTACTTCTAGCATGTGAACATGGAAAAAAAAAACGACATGAATTAACTGAATACAAGATAACACCATGATGATAGGGTCAGCAAGATTAGACAAGATTAATACAAGATATGCTAAGATAAGATAAACTAGATATGCTCTAATACTTTCGCCGCTTCGCTATTTCCTTGTTAAACTGGTTTCTATATCTCTGCACCACCTATCTAGTGTCCCAACTAGTAACGATAACGCGATCCCAATCCCTGTAGTTTCCATTGCCTTAAGGCATACATTTATTATTTATTACCTAGACTAATCTAGGGTTTTCTATCAAGTGCTTTCTAGATTCAACTAGAGTTTACGCTATCTGCTGAACGCTTCTCGGATTTAGGGTTTATGCCACCTAGTCCAACTAGGGATTATGCTGCCTTTCGAACGATGCCCCCTAGTCTAGGACACACTACCTAGAGTGGTATATGTTCCTAGACTTCCCGATGCATGTATCGCGAATCGTTATCGCTTGTCTAGATGCACATGTCCTGTAATGTGCGACCTGAGTCCTGTGGAAGGGCAAATCAAGAAACACAGAACTCGGTCGGGAGCTTTCAAATATCTGCCGATGCAGATGCTAAGGTCTGTTTTTATTCCAGTGGCTATGGTCCCACTCGACCCCTCCCTCAACTAATGAAAGGCACACCTTGAAAAATGAGAACTATACGCAGGCCCCCTATGCCCCACTAACCTATGGCCATCCTCACCCATAACTAGATAGCAAGTATATGGTCTTTTGGAGTTCTCCGCCTTTCCGCTTCACGTATCACGACTGACTCAAGATGGATGGTAGACGACGAGTTGCTATCACATGGCCACCGTTTTCTCGCTGAATCATGCTGGTCCATCCTAGTCTTTAGGTTGCCATATATTGCAACCAAGGCATACCCCTGGTTCTTCTAACGCAGACCTTAACCTCTGTGAGCCTAGGAGGATCATCTGCAGCATTACAGAGGGATACCAAGAGTACCCTCACGTCCCCCCGAAGCCTCGGGCTTTGTAACCCAATTCGTTGGAGCCTTCTTTTTACTCAGAAGGACATTCGCTCCTTCCCGTGTTATACTAAGAATTACTACTTAGTTTTACTAACTAAGGTTTACCACTTAGTTTCCAGAACCGTTGTTTTCTTAACTAAGGTTTACTACTTAGCTCCTTTTAACTAAGGTTTACTACTTAGTTCTCTTTCCCGTCAATTTGGATTGGTTAAGTGTCATTAGTCAATTCAAGCTAACTTAACCCTCTTCATTTATCCTGTTAAACTGGTTAAGTGTTATCAGTAATTCATGTTGACTTAACCCTGCCACAAACCAAGTTATATTGGTCAAGTATTTCTTATTACTTAACCCTACCCATTCATCTTGTATTGGTTAAGTGTTCCTTTTTAACTTAACCTTGCCTGTCTATCATGTTATTAATGGTTAAGTATTATCCCTTCATGTTTTAAACCTAACCCTATTCCTTTATCACAATTTGATGGTTAAGTGCTCAAGTTTACTTAACCCTACGGTCTAGCCCAGCTAACATATCAAATTGGCTAAGTGTATTAAATTTTGCTTAACCCCAACCTCTAGTCTAGTTAACATGTTAATTTGGCTAAGTGTTCTCTTAGTTACTTAACCCCTACAAATCTTGTCTTGTTACCATGTTAAGTTGGTTAAGTGTCCCTATGGACTGAGCCCTCCCATTCTAGCTTAACTGTGTTAAGTTGGTTAAGTGTTCCTATGGACTTAACCCTCCCATTCTAGCTTAATTGTGTTAAGTGTCTGTATGAAACTAACCCCACCCATCGGTTTTGTTATCATGTTGAATTGGTTAAGTGTCTAAGTTAACTTAACCCTACCATTCTCGTTCTAGCTTTAATTAATAAATTAAAGCCGCAACCACTCACATTAGATAGATATTGTTGCGATTACTGGATGTGCCGGTTGGTTCCGGGCAGGTTTACATCGCAACTCAATCTAACCTCGGGTTATGCATATTCGTGTTTTCTAAGTTCAAAGGATTTTGATTAATTTTCAAATCAGGTTTTGAAAGTAACCATCCCGTCCGTCGGATCAGTTAGGGAAAGCCAGGGAGAGCAGGAAACTTGTATTTTCCAAACCCAAGCCTAGACACTATCCTCTCTGTCACCCTAGAACTTTCTGGTGTATTATTAAAAGAGATGTCGTTAATAAACCTTTAATTTGTTTAAATTTACATTTTCTCATTTAGGACAAATTCTATAAGTAAATTATTCCTAATTTACTTATTTCCTAATTACTCATTTAATGTAAATTGTCAACATTTATTATTATGGCCCATTTTCCCCTCTATATCATATTTATGCCTTTTTGGTATGTAAACTATACCAAATTAAGTGTCACTTACCATGATTTTGCTAAACCTGACAAGTACTCCCAATTATGGCCAATTTCAAATTTATGCCAATATACTTATCATGCCATATTAGCTAATCCTATTCTGATTTAACATTCTAATTATAGTTCATGTCAAACTAGACTTATTATTCTAGTTCACAATTCATGTAAATGCTAGATTTACAAGTCAATACTCGATTCAAATTACACATCCTATAATTCATGTCAAATTTATCCAATTTGCATTTCTATGAACATGCCATAATAAATGTTCTCAATTTATGCCAATTTCCAAGTTTATAACTACGTTTTTAGTAAATTTCATATTTTGCCCAAATCGTATTCCCACCGTTCGTATAATCGTGATTCAATCTAGATTATAGATAAATCTAGATTCGTAGAAAATATGAATGAACCAAAGATGCTATGAAAAAGATAGACATAATAACTGGCATAAAATGATAATTTACTAATTACAGACCTAACGAATTACACTGAAACTGATCTAAAACATCGAAGGCTTATAGGTCTGAGAATCTTATGACATAAAAAAGGTTGAATAACGACGTAGGTTCAAGATGATGGGTAGACCTAACTTAATAGGTAAATTCCCAAGATGTAAAACCAAAGAAAACCAAGAATAGACAGAATAGATAATCAGGTTTAGACCCAATTTCACAGTCACAAAACTTAAGCAACACTTTCCTAGTCATTAATCATAGGTGTTTAATCACAGTTGTCCTTGTTATGTCATAGGCAATAGTTTATGTTTCCTAATCAAAGGCATAGGCTTGTGTTCATAGTCAAGGAAATAATTCTCATAGTCATGAGTCACAGTCATAGACAGTGTTCATAGTCATAGGCAATGTTCATAGTCAAAGAGGCATATGGTTTTAAGGTCCATAATTTCATAGTCACAGTCTTATTGGTCCTCGAATCATAACAGTTCTTAATTAGGTCCAAAGATATAAACACTGATTCAAATAGAAAGAGTTGGCTTATTCTTTTATTCCATTAATTTCATGTCATGAATAGAGAAAATGTTCAAATCTAAAAAGTAACCGACTTACAGAGATTAGATTAGATTCATAGAAAAACAGTCGTTGAAGTCGTTTGAATCTTCACTTGAATCCTAGCTTATTTTGAATCTCCTCTTGAAAGTCTTGAGCAGCATTTCCTCGTCTTGATTTATTTTACATATTATTTTATTTATACATTTTCTCAGAGGCAGCATAAGGATAGAAAAGAATTGTGAATAGTGAAGGAGACTAGGGCTGTTTATATAGGATTAGGCGGATGAATCTAGGCAGAAAACGACACCAGGTACATCAGAATGCACCCAGGCCCAAAAGTGGGTTTCTGTACCCAGGTCGACACCCAGGTCGACTGGGCAGTCGACTTGGTCAGGGGGGGTCGACTACCCAGTCAACTCCCCAGTCGACCTGGGTCCTAGGCGGGAATTTTCTCGCCCAGCCCGCTTCTGGGTTTGAATTCGAATTTCGAATTCGAATTTCAAGCTGTTTTCTGTTCTGAAAATTCATGAAACTTCGGAGGGTCATATCTCCTTCATACAGACTCCGATTCTCGCAAACTCGGACTCGTTTTCATGCAGAATTCCGAGATGAACGCAATGGCCTAACCCGTTTCCCTTGATTTTGATTTTAAAATTTAATTCTTCCTTGATTTGTGAATCCTAGTGTTACAGAATTACGGGGTGTTACATTCTCCCCCATTTAAAAGGATTTTGTCCCCGAAATCTTCAAGTTAGGAAGAATGTGTCCTACCATCCAATCACCCATCTACTCAACCATTCAATCACATGCATTCATTGTCCTTAAAAGATTTCTAATGCTTTCATGTTCATATGCATAGTGTGTGTATATGTCTTTATCTAATGCAAAATCAGGCGGTCTACTGATTCAGTCGACCTCCTTAATGTGAATCATGTCAGTGCCATGCGTCCAATCATGTATGCAAGCACCCCTAATTATGTAAATACTACATGTGTGCATAGCCATTCATTCATATGCAACATCCATATGATAACATATCGATTTCAACTTACAAATAAATACATATCTGTAAATGCAATATGAAAGCGTCCGAACTGATCTAGTGCCTAATACGTATGTATATGCATTCACGAGCAACCATTAGCAACCACTCGCAACCATCAACCATAACATGTTTCAAATACATGTTTACATCCAAAAGAATTTCTACCTAAGGATCGGAGATACGACCTAGAGGATATACTTTGGAATGAGAGAAACAATTATGCGTAAAGCTCCTAAAAAAGAAATCAAGGATGCACCCTTAAGGAAAAGGGTATGATGCTAGTATCTAGCCTTCTTGAGCTTTACTCCACTGTATCTTAACTAATTTAACTTCACGATTGTGAAGTTTCTGACCTCTATTTCCAAAATAAACAGATGTCAATTACGGTACCAAGTGTATGTACTAAGATGATTAGAGGTCTCCCTCTTATCCACCATGCCATAACTATAAGGGTCGAAAGGTCACTACGTGCTTTTTGGAGTGCCTGTCACAACTATTCATCTCTTACGCAAACCATCCTAGTCGAACTCGACATTCCTCAAGTACAAGCCCCAAAGGCCTAAACCAATAGCAGACAAGCACCCAAGGAATATCTCCTCCGAATTTAGACGATCTACGTGAGATGATATAAGCAAACTCGATAGCTATTCTCAAATCCCTACTAACCAAAAATAAAGTGGTCGGACCACCAATTGGATTTGAGACTCTAGTGGGATCTTTCTACTATATAGGTACTATGGTGCAGAGACTCAACTACGGAAGTGGATATGAACAAATGCGAAGCGCTAAAACCAAAGGAAAGAGTACGAACAGCAAAACTAGACTCTTCCAACAGAACTTTACTACCTTTCTCCTAGGTACGCTTGGTGGCGAAAGTAGGTACTTGCCCTACTGGAAATCTTGTCCTTTGCCCTTAATTACACCTTAGTAAAGATACCTCCTCTTGTCTTAGGTTTTATAATTCCTTCCTTCTTTGTGAGCTAAATCTACATCCATGACACTACAACAAAAACACCATATTACAACTTTAATTTTACAACGGTGGTAAAAGCACCGTTGTAATAAATGTTTTTTTACAACTTTTTCCTAGAAAAGTTGTAATAAACTTATTTTTAACAACTGTGTTATTTTGACAGTTGTAATAAAAGCCTATCACAACTTTTATTTTTTTACTGTTGTAATATATGACTATATTTTAATATAATTAACAACTAATAATTAATATTTAATACATTTATATTGATTATTTATAATTAATAACTAATAATTACTATTAATAATCAATTAGGAAGTAATAATATTAAATATTTCAATTAAATAGTAAATAATCAATAATTAATTTTTAATAATTAATATTAATAATTAGTATAATAAATAATAAAATTATTATTATTATTATTAAATAATTAATTCTTAACAACTAATAATTAAGAATTAGTCGTTAATATTAATAGTTAAGTAGTAATAACTATTATCTACTAATTAATTTCTGATAATTAATAATTAAATTAGAAATTTGGCTCAGCAGATCTTTTTTCTATTTGTTGTAACAGAGACTTAATAAATATTAATAACAACTAATATTTAACAATTAGTAATATTAAGAATAATTAATAATTAATATTCAATGATAAATTTACAAATTAATACTAATTATTATTAATTAGTATTAGAAAATTATTACTTAATAATGAAGAAATAGCGGTTATTTTTTGATAATTATTGTTAAAAATTTAATAGTAAGTAATCAGGTTTAATATATGTTATTTTTAACGACTATTCTTTTTTCATTAGTTTTAATTGATGTCTATTACGACTCTTCTCATTCACTACAGCGCACACTATTTTGTTAACTTTTGCAAATTTTGCATTTTTTATCTTGTAATAAATATGACCGAAGTAGTTGTAGTCCATGTCTACATAAATACCAAATCACTAATTTATGGTTATTACTGTTGTTTTATAAAATTTAACAATTTAATTTAGTTATGTATTTGAATTTACATTATAATTTAGACTGTATATTAGTGGTAGACGCCTTGCGTTCAACTTTAAAAACTCCGCTTTAAATTTTTTAACATTGTATCATGAACTAAATCTGTTTAACAACTTATTTGCTATTTCAAGGATGTATCATCCTCATCTTTATTTTTTCCTAATTACGGTTTGTAATCTATTCAGGTTGAAATTTAGGCGGCAACAGCAAAAAAAATGGCTCCAAAATTGTTCGTACCCTAAATTTAGGCGCAACAGCAAAAAGCCGCCCCCAATTCACTTCTAAATCAAAATCGAACCCAAAATCGCAATCATTAACATCACTCGCTTATCTGCTCTTCGCTTTCCACTCGTCCCTATCAACTCTCTGCTCTCCACTCTCAACTCTCCGCTCTCGTCTCTCGTCTCTCAGCTTTTTGAGTGTGCTTCTGGTTTATTTGGATCGGCCTGCTCGACCAGTTTGGGTTGGGTGGTTTTGGCTGTTTTTGGGTGGTAGTGGCAGGGTGGCCATGTTTTTCTAGGTGCTCCGGTTGTTTTTGGGTGCTAGGGTGGCCATGTTTTTCTAGAGTGAGCGAGCGCAAGAAGAAAAGGTGTGGAGAGCACGGGACCTCCAATACGTCATGACCTCCGAAAATGATTTTTTCCCCAAATTCGAAAGTTTATGGTTCCTCCGATAAACCGTAACTCCCATCACAGACTTCGTCAACGTCGCTGCACCACTCTGAAACCTGGAGCCACCAACGACTGTCTGCAGCTTAGTCTACTGCCTCGGGTTCATTCGACATCGCACCGATTACCGCAAGCATGACCACCGCGAACCCTTGCTCGCTTTCCCGCCGTCATTACAGGTGAGTTTTAAACTCACGATTACCCCGTTTTCAAGTATTTTGGCTTCATTAAATCTGAATTAAAATATTTATATTTGGGGTTAAATTGGTTGGATGTTGTATCTTCTTGTTGAGCACAGTTGTTGATTGTCTTGTGGATTTATCCTAATTGGTTTATGTTATTGTTGCCACACCTGTACCTGTTGCCATGCTATTTCCTGTAAGGCCAACATAGACCCATAAGTATTCGAAAATCTATAGGCACTTAATTTTTGTTGGCAGAACTGTGGATATAGATATATAGGATGCAACATGCTTGGTTTGGGGTGGTCGCCATATACTAATATCAACAGTAAAATTATGGAAAACTATGTAAAACTCTGGTTGTCTTGTCTGGAAGTTCGACACATGTATTGTTGGATGATGCTGATCAACCTAGAATACATAATCCAGAATG
Source organism: Allium sativum (assembly GCA_030737875.1). Taxonomy (NCBI): domain Eukaryota; kingdom Viridiplantae; phylum Streptophyta; class Magnoliopsida; order Asparagales; family Amaryllidaceae; genus Allium; species Allium sativum. Next base: position 559,092,175 of record CM060910.1, read on the forward strand.
GAGTACACATGATGACACCGTAAACCCGGTTCACATCTTTGTATTTGCTATTTCCGCAAACCTGAAGTCTGGATCATATGATACTTATTGAACACATAAGACATTTCGGCTAAAACATAAGTATTTCTGAAGCGATAAACATGTATTTGATATTAGACCAGCCGAATGGAAACCAAATATATATATGTATGCTATTTGATGTGTCTTATTGCAAGCTATCAGTATAGATATTTCATTTATTTTGGTCATGCTTGTTACATAGGTTAGCTTTCACCTAATTACTTGAATACTGTTGCAGAACTCGTGCTCACCTAAATAATAGTTCTTGTGTATTACTGGGTGTGTTGCTATCTAACCACATCAAAATACTTCGAGAAAGGGTTGAAATTAAATCTTTTGAAAGCAAAATATGATATCTTTCATTTCAGTGACAACTAAAATTGCTGACTGGTTTTTTTAAAAAACTGAGTTTATTTGTTTTTTACTTTAGTATTTGATTTATATGAATGAAAACACCCTTCAAGTAGATGAGCTCACAGTAAAGTGGCTGAGAACACGTTATAGGGACGAGTTTGCTTTTATCCTTAGGAAAATATGAGAAATAATTTGTTATTATACATTGTTCCTTTCTGCTATTTGCTGTACTGTTTACTATGAGGTATGTATTTCACCCTTGTAAATCAACCCAACCTTTGCATGACCTTTCTCCTGTTCACTGCTGGTTGAACTGCGGGTAGGTGTCCTATGATACAAATTTTCTTGGTAATTAGCACTCTTGTATCAGAGCTAGAACCCAATATGATACAAATCACCAAACTACCTTTGTTCAATTCATTTGGACGTACCTTTGAAATTTGGAACAAAGGTATCATAGGCTATCAATAAAGCTTAGAATATGAGCTGGCCAGTGAGGTAATTTTGATATTCCCTGTCATAGTTGTAACCATCTGATATCCGTTTGCTCAATTTAATTGGTATATCACTAAAACAAATTGCCAAATTTAGTGATAGTATATATAAACCCATCTAGCTCTGATATAATTGAGATATACCAAACTCAAGGTATATGTATCAGGGCTTACAAACCAAATTATATTTTAGAAATTGGTAATAAGATGGATTTGGAGCAATTGGTAATAAGATGGATTTAGTCAATTAAAATTTTCCATAATTTAGTTCTGTTTCATTTTTTTTTGTCCAGTAGTTTGTTATGTGCGTTTGTCTTTGTGCTAAATGTACTTCGCCTAGACTGTTGTGTTTTCAGTTTCCCAATTGCTGATTTCATGTACATTTTTTTGTGGGTACCCTGTTCAAGTTTGTTTTTCAACTGATCTGTACATACCATGCAGGTGCTTGGTTGAAAGTTAGATCACATGTCATATTGCGGCAAAATATGAAACTTGGTAATGTTTACTTTATTGTTCAATCTATTTTTGACCAGATTTTTGATAAAATTCGTTTTAAATTCCAACAAAAATGTTAATCGCCAATCATGGTGATGTTATGCTTTAGTTTCTAATTATAAAGTGTGCATCATCGATAATGTTGTTTGCAAAACATGTTCATTTAATATAACAAGCATAATAAGATATGTAATATGTAATGTTTGTTTTAAGATGATGTGTTATGTTTTTGTTCATTTTAAATATCATGTTTACAAATCATTATAGTTTCCTTCTCCTTCATACTTTCGTCACAATAACAATATATATGAGCTTGCACCTCTAATGATTTTTTTTCCTACAGTCCCACCGTGGACCGCAAGGTTGGAAAGTTTGGATTGATGTGGCGGTGGATCCTGATGCTTTCTTGTGGAAGCCGAATTCCGAAATGACTACCATTGGAGAAGCTTTTGGATCAACTGTGGCTTGGAATAAAAATTACGTTGCCTTCAGTTAGAGTGCTTTCGTAGGGTATGCTTATGTATCTTTTGTGGACAAAGCTTCTATCTTTCTTGTGTGTTAGATCGATGTATGTATTTTGAAACGGTTATGTTTTTTGTGACGGGTTTAGTTGGTGATGTACTATTGTATGTCGATCGAATATTATGTTGATTAATATATATATGAATGATTCCGTATAGTTATATTTGTTGCATTGAAATATGAATCATATTAGTATTAATATATATGAATTCTTTATATTAGTAAGGTGTATATAAGTTACAACAGCGAAAAAAAGTTGTAATAAATCATTTTACAACTGTGTGAAAGAGTTGTAATAAAATTTATTACAACGGTGAGTAAAAGTTGTTAAATACCCTATTTCACAACGGTGTTGCAACGGTGCAGAAATGTTGTAAAAGATATAAGTATATTACAACTTCTTAATACATGACGGTGGCTCCACCGTTGTAAAAACCTTTTACAACATTTTTCCACCGTTGTAATATGGTATATTTCACAATGGTGTTGCAACGGTGCAGAAACGTTGTAAAAGATATAAGTATATTACAACTTCTTAATACACGACGGTGGCTCCACCGTTGTAAAAACCTTTTACAACGTTTTTGCACCGTTGTAATATGGTATATTTGTTGTAGTGTGAATTCCTCATCCACTTCCGTGTGTAGTCATGTTGACAAATCTCTCGAAAGTTGCTTCCATCGTACAGAAAACCCTATAAGCTTGAAAGAAAACTGGTCGTAGGTGAAACAACTACGGTTATGGATGGAAGCCAGGCACGACTTCGCCCATCGATGAGGTTACCTCCCAGAAAGCCAGGAGCCCCAGAGACTCAAGAAAGAAGGAGACAAGAATTCAAACAAGATAGTGCGTATGGCTTTGGGGAATATGCCTTTTAAACAAATCTTTTCTCTTGAAAGTGCTTCTTTTAAAACCATTTTGAAAATAATTTTTCAAATCTTTTATCTGATCTGGTAACCTTCAGCTCTGATACAACGTGTAACACCCCACATCCGTTAGTGTCACTCACAAAGGGAATGCACTAAGTTTTGTGGAGCATTTAGGGTAAAAGATGCAGATAAATTACAAAACAGACAAAAATTAAACAGCGGAAAATAAAACTTTGCTTTATTGATAAAATAGTTTGTACAACGATTTCTTTATAATATAAGAGTATCATCTATCTTACAAAATAAAGAAGCATAAAATAACATTTATATTCCCCGATGTAGCAAGAGCCAGCCATAGCATCTGAAAAGAGAACCCAAGTAAAACTTCGACAAATCTTTAAGCTGGGAAAGAGTGACAGTCCAACTTAACCTGAGCTATACTATTCCCTCCTTTACTACCTGGGGGGGGGGGGACAGAAGAAAAGAAGACGAAAGAAAAACAGAGTCAGACATAAAGCCTGAGTAAGTTCAGTTACTTCTAGCATGTGAACATGGAAAAACAAAACGACATGAATTAACTGAATACAAGATAACACCAAGATGATAGGGTCAGCAAGATTAGACAAGATTAATACAAGATATGCTAAGATAAGATATTCTGAATATGCTCTAATACTTTCGCCGCTTCGCTATTTCCTGTTAAACTGGTTTCTATATCTCTGCACCACCTATCTAGTGTCCCAACTAGTAACGATAACGCGATCCCAATCCCTGTAGTTTCCATTGCCTTCAGGCATACATTTATTATTTATTACCTAGATCTAATCTAGGGTTTTCTATCAAGTGCTTTCTAGATTCAACTAGAGTTTACGCTATCTGCCGGATGCTTCTCGGATTCAGGGTTTATGCCACCTAGTCCAACTAGGGATTATGCTACCTGTCGAACGATGCCCCCTAGTACAGGACACACTGCCTAGAGTGGCATATGTTCCTAGACTTCCCCACGCATGTATCGCGAATCGTTATCGCTTGTCTAGACGCACATGTCCTGTAATGTGCGACCCGAGTCCTGTGGCAGGGCAAATCAAGAAACACAGAACTCGGTTGGGAGCTTTCAGATATCTGCCGATGCAGATGCTAAGGTCTGTTTTTATTCCAGTGGCTATGGTCCCACTCGACCCCTCCCTCAACTAATGAAAGGCACACCTTGAAAAACGAGAACTATACGCAGGCCCCCTATGCCCTACTAACCTATGGCCATCCTCACCCATAACTAGACAGCAAGTATATGGTCTTTTGGAGTTCTTTGCCTTTCCGCTTCACGTATCACGACTGACTCAAGATAGATGGTAGATGATGAGTTGCTATCACAGGGCTACCGTTTTCTCACCGAATCACGCTGGTCCATCCTAGTCTTTAGGTTGCCATATATTGCAACCACGGCATACCCCTGGTTCTTCTTACGCAGACCTTAACCTCTGTGAGCCCAGGAGAATCATCTGAAGCCTCACAGAGGGATACCAAGAGAACCCTCACGTCCCCCCGAAGCCTCGGGCTTTGTAACCCAATTCGTTGGAGCCTTATTTTTACTCAGACGGACATTCGCTCCTTCCCGTGTTATACTAAGAATTACTACTTAGTTTTACTAACTAAGGTTTACCACTTAGTTTCCAGAACCGTTGTTTTCTTAACTAAGGTTTACTACTTAGCTCCTTTTAACTAAGGTTTACTACTTAGTTCTCTTTCCTGTCAATTTGGATTGGTTAAGTGTCATTACTCAATTCCAGCTAACTTAACCCTCTTCATTTATCCTGTTAACTGGTTAAGTGTTATCAGTAATTCATGTTGACTTAACCCTGCCACAAACCAAGTTATATTGGTTAAGTATTTCTTATTACTTAAGCCTACCCATTCATCCTGTATTGGTTAAGTGTTCCTTTTTAACTTAACCTTGCCCGTCTATCATGTTATTAATGGTTAAGTATTATCCCTTCATGTTTTAAACCTAACCCTATTCCTTTATCACAATCTGATGGTTAAGTGCTCAAGTTTACTTAACCCTACGGTCTAGCCCAGCTAACATATCAAATTGGCTAAGTGTATTAAATTTTACTTAAACCCAACCTCTAGTCTAGTTAACATGTTAATTTGGTTAAGTGTTCTCTTAGTTACTTAACACCTACAAATCTTGTCTTGTTACCATGTTAAATTGGTTAAGTGTCCCTATGGACTTAGCCCTCCCATTCTAGCTTAACTGTGTTAAGTTGGTTAAGTGTTCCTATGGACTTAACCCTCCCATTCTAGCTTAACTGTGTTAAGTGTCTGTATGAACCTAACCCCACCCATCGGTTTTGTTATCATGTTGAATTGGTTAAGTGTCTTAGTTAACTTAACCCTACCATTCTCTTTCTAGCTTTAATTAATAAATTAAAGCCACAACCACTCACATTAGACAGATATTGTTGCGATTACTGGATGTGCCGGTTGGTTCCGGGCAGGTTTACATCGCAACTCAGTCTAACCTCGGGTTAGGCATATTCGTGTTTTCTAAGTTCAAAGGGGTTTGATTAATTTTCAAATCAGGTTTTGAAAGTAACCATCCCGTCCGTCGGATCAGTTAAGGATAGCCAGGGAGAGCAGGAAACTTGTATTTTCCAAATCCAAGCCTAGACACTATCCTCTCTGTCACCCTAGAACTTTCTGGTGTATTATTAAAAGAGATGTCGTTAATAAACCTTTAATTTGTCTAAATTTACATTTTCTCATTTAGGAAAATTCTATAAGTAAATTATTCCTAATTTACTTATTTCCTAATTACTCTTTTAATGTAAATTGTCAACATTTATTATTATGGCCCATTTTCCCCTCTATATCATATTTATGCCTTTTTGGTATGTAAACTGTACCAAATTAAGTGTCACTAACCATGATTTTGCAAAACCTGACAAGTACTCCCAATTATGGCCAATTTCAAATTTATGCCAATATACCTATCATGCCAAATTAGCTATTCCAATTCTGATTTAACATTCTAATTACAGTTCATGTCAAACAAGACTTATTATTCTAATTCACAATTCATGTAAATGCAAGATTTACAAGTCAACACTCGATTCAAATTACACATCCTATAATTCATGTCAAATTTATCCAATTTGCATTTCTATGAACATGCCATAATACATGTTCCCAATTTATGCCAATTTCCAAGTTTATAACTACGTTTTTATTAAATTTCATATTTTGCCCAAATCGTATTCCCACCGTTCGTATAATCGTGATTCAATCTAGATTATAGATAAATCTAGATTCGTAGAAAATAGGGAATGAACCAAAGATGCTATGAAAAAGATAGACATAATAACTAGCATAAAATGATAATTTACTAATTACAGACCTAACGTATTACACTGAAATTGATCTAAAACATCGAAGGCCTATAGGTCTGAAAATCTTATGACATAAAAAGGGTTGAATAAAGACGTAGGTTCAAGAACATGGGTAGACCTAACTTAATAGGTAAATTCTCAAGATCTAAAACCAAAGAAAACCAAGAATAGACAGAATAGATAATCAGGTTTAGACCCAATTTCACAGTCACAAAACTTAAGCAACACTTTCCTAGTCATGAATCATAGGTATTTAATCACAGTTGTCCTTGTTATGTCATAGGCAATAGTTTATGTTTCCTAATCAAAGGCATAGGCTTGTTTTCATAGTCAAGGAAATAATTCTCATAGTCATGAGTCACAGTCATAGGCAGTGTTCATAGTCATAGGCAATGTTCATAGTCAAAGAGGCATATGGTTTTAAGGTCCATAGTTTCATAGTCACAGTCTTATTGGTCCTCGAATCATAACAGTTCTTAATTAGGTCCAAAGATATAAGCACTGATTCGAATACAAAGGTTTGGCATATTCTTTTATTCCTTTAATTTCATGTCACGAATAGAGAAAACGTTCAAATCTAAAAAGTAACCGACTTACAGAGATTAGATTAGATTCGTAGAAAAACAGTCGTTTGAATCTTCACTTGAATCCTAGCTTGTTTTGAATCTCCTCTTGAAAGTCTTGAGCAGCATTTCCTCGTCTTGATTTATTTTACATATTATTTTATTTATACAGTTTCTCAGAGGCAGCATAAGGATAGAAAAGAATTGTGAATAGTGAAGGAGGCTAGGGCTGTTTATATAGGATTAGGCGGACGAATCTAGGCAGAAAACGAGACCAGGTACATCAGAATGCACCCTGGCCCAAAAGTGGGTTTCTGTACCCAGGTCGACACCCAGGTCGACTGGGCAGTTGACCTGGTCAGGGGGGGTTGACTACCCAGTCGACTCCCCAGTTGACCTGGGTCCTGGGCGGGAATTTTCCCGCCCAGCCCGCTTCTGGGTTTGAATTCGAATTTCGAATTCAAATTTCGAGCTGTTTTATGTTCTGAAAATTCCTGAAACTTCGGAGGGTCATATCTCCTTCATACGGACTCCGATTCTCGCAAACTCGGACTCGTTTTCATGCAGAATTCCGAGACGAACGCAATGGTGTAACCCGTTTCCCTTGATTTTGAATTTAAAATTTAATTCTGCCTTGATTTGTGAATCCTAGTGTTGCAGAATTACGGGGTGTTACATCTAGTTTCCATCTATATTTAACATCCACATAATGCACACGGCTGTCTAAATAAACTTTGATCTGAGTAGGCAATGGTTTATCAAGAGTACACTCAATCAGGGCCCTAGCATATACTAAGTTTCTTCTGGCGACAGTAATAGCATCAAAGCATTTAAGTTTACATATATGACAAGCGAGCCAATTAAGGCCAAGAAGTGATTGTAGCACTGAGGGAATGTGGGTGAACTGCATCCATACAGGAATAGAAAGGATCTGTTTACGTACTCTATCTATGAAAGCAATCACAATAAAAGGTCTGCCTTCAATGATAGAAGGCACAACTTTCACTACACGCATCCTCTCGACAGCAGAGGAGAACTTAAGTAGTAGAGGCCATGGACATATGTCATTTTCATGGAGGCACGAATTTGCCATGAGTTTCGACAAGGTTGTGCACATATTGACAGAAGGAGGTTTAGAATCCAAGAAAAATCCTACAACATGTTCGTTCTATAAATTTGCTGCTTTAACATGAATTTCCTGAGGTGGGACAGAACCAAACTCCACATGTAGTATCTCAAAATCCACTGGCATGTATTCCCCCGCAACATGAGGAAGAGAATCAAATAAAGTCGTCCATTTCTTAGGAGCGTATGGGGTTAAGTTCATCGTGTCTACATCACGAACAGGAGCAACAAAAAATGTGGCTAGTTAGCTAGAGATGTTATTTGCGAGGATTTTGGGGAGTATAGATGAGCATATAAGTGGGTAGCTGGAATATTAATCTGGTTGATATAGGAGTTATGTCGAACAGGTGGAAGGCTCTGGAAAACTAGACATGTTTCAGTGCTGGGGGAGCAACGACCATTCAAACCTGCACTATCTAGTAGCGCATGATCAACACAATCAACATTAGTACCCAATGCAACATTTGCAAAGTCCAAAGAATGTTTCAAAGAAGGAGACACATCGGAAGCTCTCGTACCCAATACAGTTCCCAAGTTCACAAATAGTGGTGACTTACCAAGGTTAATAGGTGCGGAAGGACCTGCTACATTAATATCTGAAATTAACTTGTTCAAAGGGTGACTCTCAAGCAAGGTGAATACAGATCCCACTGGAGGAGAAGCAACGTCTTCAAGCTCGACATCGAATTCAGAGAGCGAATGCACATAATTTCCTTAGCTTCCAGATTTGGAAGTTATTGAAGAGGAGGGACTCGGATTAGATTTTCTTTTCTTGACCATAAGATGGGAGGTAGAAGTGTGGCAAGACAGAAGGGGATTAAGGAGAGGAGGCGCAAGAAATTAGGGGATGAAGGACTTTTACAAACTACAAAAGTTTGACTTCTGCGTGTGTTCTTGAAATACTGAATAGCCAATGATTGAAAACACCCTTACTATTATCTTATCCTCAAGAATATAACGTGTATGTGAAGATTTAAGGAAGTATATTACTTATTGAATCAAGAGATATGAAATATATCCAATGATTCAACAAGTAACTAGAATATATGAAAGCTTTTTATAATACAAGAGTCTAGGGATGAAGATCAGAAAATAGAATAGATTTTCAAAGAATAAGTGATTTAGAAGTGAAGATTGTGATGTTTATATAATACTAGAAGAGCAACAACCTTCCACAAATAATTATTATGAATAGATATGGCCATTTCTATTCATAAATGAATAGAAGTCTATTCATGAAAGGAGATGACTCTTCATATAAATGGCTGTTGTTTTGATTCAGTCAACTGATCTGCATTTCACCAGTCAACTGGTTGAAAATACAGAAAATCGTTTATATTTAAAAATATATAGAAACTAGCCGTTACTGGCCAGAAATACACTAACCAGTCGATTTGTGCATTTCGAACCAGTCGACTGGTTTAGGTATCTGTCCAGTCTGGCTGTTTCTAGCTAGTATCATATATATATATATATATATATATATATATATATATATATATATATATATATATATCTGTGTGTGTGTGTGTGTGTATGTATATATGTATATATATATTGTGCTTTGTGTATTCGTGTTATACTATGAGGGTAGATTTTAACATATATCTAACACGACTCAATAGTTATATATATGACACTTAGCTCTTCAATATGATCTCCATTCTTTTGTTGTCATGAATCGAAAATCTCGTGAATCAACGTTCTCCCCCTTTTTTGCTTAATGACTACCCTTTGCATATTTGTTGAGATGATGAATTGTTCCACCTAAATGTATGCTTGTATATATTCATATCCCCCTGTCTAAAAAGCTTATCTGCAACATTTTGTTAGTGTATAACAAACTTTCGGTTTCATTTAACCAAATGTTAAAAGTTATATATCTGAATATAATGACGCATATTTCTCCCCTTTTTTCATCAATTAAAGAGAATAAATGCAATGAGAAAAACAATAGAGAATTGATATTCATAGATCTTTATATGAGACAATCTCTAGTTCTCTTCTGAGTTTAATGAACGTATTCTCTAATATGGGTTTATTAAAAATATCAGCAATTTGATTTCCCGAGTTTACAAACTCTAAATTAATAATCTATGCCTTCTTCTTGATTATAATCTTGTGCAACAAGTCTAGCTTTTTTTCTAGTAATATTACCTAGTTCGTCTGCTTTATTTTTGTAAAGCCATTTTGTACCAATGACAGTTTGATCACTTGGTCTTGGAACTAATTCCCAGACTTCATTGCATTCAAAGTAATTTAATTCTTCTTGCATAGAAATTATCCATTTTTCATCTGTTGATGCTTCTTTTGGGTTTATGGGTTCAATATTCTATAAGAAAGCAACATTACTTACTAAATTTAGTCGGCTTCTTGTACTTGCATTTGAAGTTATTTCTCTAATAATATTTTGAGTCGGATGATCTCGTAATATTCTTGGTACAGATCTAACTTCATTAATATGAATATTTTGGTTGTTATTAATGAAATTATCTTGATTTTATGTAACATTGTTTACTATATTATTATGAACAATGTTTCCATCTTCTCTATATATTATAATATCATCGTCTTAAGAAGAAATACTTTTCACAATGTCTGAAATAATAGAATTTTAAATAAAATTTTCATGAAATGAAACAAAAAGTGATTCTTCTATTTTACTGGTTCTTTTATTGTAAATACGATAAGCTTTGCCATGCTAAGAATATCCTAAAAAAATTCCTTCATCGGATTTTGAATCAAATTTTCCTAGCTGATCTTTTATATTTAAAATAAAGCATTTTAAACCAAAAACCTTAAAATACGAAATATTTGGTTTTCTTCCTGTGAAAAGTTCCATTTGGAGTATTTTTCTTAAGAGGTCGAATGGAGACACGATTCAAAACACTGCTTCAGCCCAAAATTGTTTTGATAGTGTACTTCCATTTAATAACGTTTTGGCACATTCCTGTAAAGTTTGATTTTTACGTTCTATCACTCCATTTTGTTGTGGAGTTCTAGGAAAAGAGCAATTAAGAAAGATGCCTTTCTTTTGAAAAAATAAATCGAAATTCTCATTTTCAAATTCCCCTCCATGATCACTCCATATACTTCTAATTTTTAAATCAGTTAGATTTTGAATTTGTTTGACAAAAGTTTCAAAAAGGTCAAAGGTATCACTTTTATTTTTCAGAAACATAGTCCAAGTATATCTTGAAAAATCATCAACAGCTACAAATGCATATCTACTATGGTTTATTGACTGAACTTGAGTTGGTCCGAATATATCCATATATATATTAATTCAAGTGGTTGTAGTGTTGATATAACCTTTTTAGATTTAAAAGAGGATCTAGTTAACTTCCCAAGTTGGCAAGCATCACACAAATTTTCAGCTTTGAATTTTATTTTGGGTAAACCTCTTACAAGTTCATTTTTAGAAATCTTGTTTAAGTTTTAAAATTAATACAACAAAATCGTTTATGCCATAACCGTGGATTATTATCTTTGGCTAATAGACACATACTTGGACTATTATTACCTGCCATATTCAAAATATAAATGTTTTTATCTCTGTTTCCCTCAAAAATAAGAATTTGATTAGAATCTAATATGCTACATATTTTCGGAAAAAGATATTTAAAACCTTTATCACATAATTGACTGATACTTAACAGATTATGTTTCAGGTTTTTAACCAATAGTACATCAGAAATAAGAGGTGAATTAGATATACCGTAATTGCTCATATTGCCTTTGCCGATGATATATCCGTTGGAATTATCTCCAAATACGACAGTTCCTCCTTTTGAATAGATAATATTGGTTAACATCTCTTTATCTCTTGTCATGTGTTTTGAGCAACCATTATCGAGTATCCATTTTCCTCTGTTTTTGTTAAGTGGGACGTACAAAAAAATAATTCAAAATTTATTGTTACCCACTTCCTCCGTTGGGGTCCTAAGTGTTAGACCTTAGGAAACCAAGCCCAAGAGGGTTCAAAGTCCCTTTGGAAAATATAATTAATATTGTTACGAATAGTATCTAAAAAATCTTTTATATACTTGTTTCTAATTAGCACACTGTTTGTTTTTTGTACCCAAATACAAACAATTATAGATGAATTTTTCTTTGAAACATGATCTAGCAAATTCAATACTCTTTTTAGTACTAACAGGTTTTCTAGAACTTTTCTTAGTATTGATTTTTTGAATAAATCCTAATCCTTTTTTACTATGAGAAGGCTGAGAATTTTCTAAAATTCTAGACAGGTTTTCTCTTCCTTTATTAAAATTATTCACATTCTTAGAAATATCGTCTAATCTTAATTTAAGACTAGAATTATCTATTTCAATAATTTTAACTTTTTAATTTAAATCATGATTTTATAAAGCAAGCAAATTATTCTTTTCTTTCTGAGTCTCAATTTCCTAGCTTAATAAAAAAAACTGAGAATTTGCATTGGATAGAGATTCTTGTAATTTTATGATTTCTTCCTCTAAAATCTCTTTTTCATCTTTTAATAAATCTCTTTCAAATTATGCCTTCGTTCTATCTTCATTTGTTTGTTTATATTTTCTTTTAAAATTATTCCTAGATTCTAGAATTTTCGTATTAATTTCAATTAATTCTTTGTAAGTAAAATCACTAACCTCATTGTCTTTTGCCATGAAGCATACATTTGCTTGTTCATTTTCACTATCACTGTCACTCTCAGAAGATGATGATTCCAAATTATCCCAAGTGACTGAGTGTTTGAGAACAAATTAGACAATTGTAAACAACTGTAAAATTCGTTCGTCTTTCCTAAACAACAAGGATTGTTGTAGAGGGTGTCGAACTCTGGGACCAAATTATTTTATTAATAAATCCAATCAAGTTATCCCTAACTTTTGATTGGTGAAAAACAAAGTAAATAGCAGAAATTAAATAAAAGAGAGTTTTAACAATAAGTGAAAGCAATTAGGGGATAATGACATAGATCGGATTCATAATCATCAATAGCCAAAATATTAACTAGATCTAATACATGTTTCTGTCACAAACATGAATCAACGATAATAGGTTTTTAGAAACAAATATGTAAATAACGACAAGCATAGCCTAAGCAGGAGCTCAGCTCTACAACCATAGACTATCAGGACAGATTCACTAATTAATTTCTAAAACCCTAAAATTAGATCTAGATTTGATAAACATTAGATCGAACACGAATATATCCTGTGAAGGAGCATAGCTCTTAAACGACACAAAATATGAAGGTTCAGATCTAACCCTTAATTCAGATCCAGATCTACATGTATACAGTCCTCATCTTTTGGCTATGTGATTCATATTGAATCATACTATCAGCGTCATCACCCCCTAATCAAAGGGGATTAGCTAGACATAGCTAAAGAAGAAGAGAAAAAGAAAATAAATAACATGAACATAAATAAAATAAACAAAAAGTAAAAAGAAAGGGAGAGAATGATTTTATTCCAAGAAGAGAATTACAGAATAAAACCTAATGTGTTTTACAATGAATGAGATAAAGTGTATTTATAGCTGATATGACAAAGACTAACTAGCTAATTACACAATGTGGGACTAAAGAATTAGCCCAAATAACACATAAGCTAGTGTGAACGGGGTTGTAGAGTAAGAGGCCTTGTAAGTGAGCCAGTGTGAACGCGTGCAGTGCATGAATGAGAAGCCTTGCAAAGGAGCTAATGTGAACGCTACATGAGTGAAATGGTCTGCAATTGAGCCAATGTGAACACAATATGAGTCTTTAGTGAGCCAAATCTACCCAACTGAACTCTATTTGCAACCGTTCTTCAAGCTTTAAACTCTTCAAGCTTTAGTAATTTTAACTTCACTCTTTTTCAGCAAATTCTTCATGCTTTATTCATCAAATGCTCTAAACCATGATTCTTGTCAACAATCTGAAAACATAGCTATAAATACACAATATCAATTATTTTAAAAGATAAAATAGGATAAATATGAGGATAAAATATACACATTTACGTGTATATCAAATACCCCCACACTTATCTTTTTATTCGTCCTCGAATAAACTAAACTAAGATATGTCACACTTTCGTAGGAAACACGATTGCATTTAGCGTATGCAACAAGCCGTTAAACCTATGGGTGTCCCCAGTAGGACGAGTGTTGTCTCGTGAGGGTTTTCAGCGGATACTACCCACAAAATCCAGAGCGTCTTAAGTACGCGAATTAATCAAATGATATATTTAAGGTCTTTCACATTCCAAGGATTTCACCTAACTTCAATAGTAACGGTTTAGCCCCAAATTGTCCATCCCATAATTAGTGCAAAAATGAACAAAAATTTTCAAGCTGAATCGTAATTCCTTGATAACACTGTAATTGTCTTGAAGGTTAAGAGCGTGGTGTCAACCAAAGTTCTACACATCGACAATGTGCACCCAATCATTTCTTTTTTCTCTTTTTTTTTCCTTTTTTTTTCTTTCTTTTTTAATAATTTTGCACCAATGTAACTGTAATGTATTGGATATGAGTTATGCATAGATGAAGGAAAATTTTTGTAAGTTCTAAAAATATTCTAGATAGGAGGGCATGTGTATTAGTTGAATTTCAAGCTACAAAAGATAAAGTAATACTAAGGCACATATGGACATTTTGTTTCCTTTCATCTCCTCAACTACAATCCTTGCTTCTAAGTACGGTATGATGGATGTGGATGGAATGGAAATGGATGCTTCATAGTCAGGAATGATGAAGACTATTTTATTCAGAGAGACTCTCTCTTTATTTCATTTTTTTCTTCTTCTTTTTTTTTCTTCTTTTTTTTTCTTTTCTTTTGCATGATGAATGATGAATGGAGATGGAATGATGACGTACATGATTTCATTTGATTCCTCCTCTACTACCAACACTTCATGAAAGGAAAGTTTTGTGCCCTAGTTACTCTACTTCTATAACCTTAATTCAACACACAAGTCTGGATTGATGTTATACAAAAAGCTGAAAGGAATGATAAGCAAAGTTTTGTAAGATAGATAACCCATATAAAATAAGATGTGGTATATGGTTATCATACCTTAAAACAAGTACGGAGTGGGTGGTGTAATATTGGTATAAAAAGTGACGTTTCTGAACCTTTGAAAATAAACCAGTACAAGGTTCTTAAGTATACCAATATAAGAAAAACTTGTCGAAACATGGATGTAATTCGACTAAAACTTGGGTTTGAATAATGTGGGGTATCGAAGAAGAATGCTACAATGAGTCATTTATCCTTAATTGGGCCAAGTGGATTTTAGAACTTACGATTTTGAAAATTTGTGTGGAAAAGAAAATATTATGCATGAAAATTAACTCAGAAAATCCAACATATGTAGGTGCAAACTCATTGTTTATTTGTTTTTCTTCTTCTTCTTCTTCTTTTTTTTTTGATCATTTTTACTTGCACATTCTAACATGTATAACAAGGGTTGACACGCTTACTCCAGAACACGACTAACGTCTGCACAGTCTCAAACTAGCATCTTAAAAAGACACATTACAATTCAATGAATAAATAATGTTCATTCCCATCACCCAACAATTCAACTTATCAAACAAGAACCAAGGTGTTATTTATGAATTTTAAGTTAATCCTTGTTCAATGAATGACCTACTTCATAAAATTTGATTGCTGATGTAATGTAAATTCCCCCCCCCCCCCACACTTGAGTGTGACTGTGTCCTCACAGTCTTAATTAGACATATCTTAGTGAAAGGGAAATAAAATAAGAGGGTCAGCACGGCTTACCGGGTACACGTGCAGAAAATACGCAGTCATCGAATAGATGAACTGGTCCACAATGGACCAATGGATCAGCCTCATCAAGATTATGAGACACAGCTGAAGCACATAAAACCAAATCATAAAGGATTTTATATTACGTGTCTGATTTGGAAAAACAAATCTTGTTTTTTCAGAAGTTTGAGTTGCTAATTTTAAAATTTTGAGCTTACAATTGATCCTAAAATCAGATTGAATTTCTGTAGCAGCTAAAGAGAGGTCATCGAGCTGGGGTTCAGTAAAAGTTTCAAAAACAAAATTTGATTTGTTCAGATGATGTATAAATTGAGAGACGTGTGCATCACTCTCAACCCCACACTTGTTTTGAGAAATATTGTTCAGTTTTGTTTTGTTATTTGAAATGTTGTGGACTAAAGGTTCGTTCACAAATCCAAAGTCAAAACCGAACAAATGAATTTTCAGTAAATTTCGAAATCGTGTTTTCTCAAAAACAGTGTCATTCCAGAAAGAGTTCATATACTGCATAAATTTATCATTGAAAAACAAGTGATCATAGTGAGGTTCAGTTGAAACGATCAAGTCGCAAGGAGTTTCAACAGTTTCAGAAAAATCGTTATTGTGCTTGAGATCACATTCAGCAGTTTCGTTGTTTTCAACCACAAGAATTTCAAAGTTTTCAATTTTTTCATTTTCAGTTTCAGACCCAACAACATTATCGTCAATCAGTTCAAGAAGTTTTCTCTCATCAAAGTCGTCCTCACCTAAACAGTTGTTAACAACCTCATCATTTTTGTCATGTTGGCAATCTAAAGTTGCTAAATTTTCAAAATTTTCAGAATTTGAGAGAGGAAGATCAAATTGAAGATTGACGTCTTTGTTTTTAAGAGAATTTAAATTCAAATCAATCGCAGAGCTTTCAACAACTTCATTGAGATTTTCATCGATTTCAAAAGTTGTCAGTTGAAAATCATTAATTCTGGGCAAAGGTGGATTATCGTTCGATTCATCACACATTTGGATTTTATTTTGTTTCTCACGAAACTTCAAGTAGTCGTTAATTTCATTCGTTTGCTCAATAAAATCAAATTTATAGTTATTTACACGAGAGTTTTCAGTTTGAAATTGTTGAGAACAAAAGTTTTCAGTAGCATCATAATTGAAATTATTCCCATTGCCAAAATCATTTGAAAAGTAATTTACATTTCCATTTCGAATTTGAAATTCATTTTGGAGTTCAAAATTGAATTGACAAGGGTTATAATCAGAATCATTTGAATTTGGAGGTGAAATCGAATTTTGATTATTTTGAAAGCTTTCACTTGAATTGTTGCACATGTATAAATTACACAATTCATTTATTTCTTCATTTTGTTGTATGCTCATTTCAAGTAAAAATTCAACATGTGAAACGACCCGCAAATCCGTGCTATCTGAGTTGACTAAAAACACCACACTTCCAACCCAAATAACACCGAAATACGAACCATTAATAGAAAGAAGTTAGAAGATGAGAAATAGGAAGAAAGAAATATTAGAATAGAAGAAAACGAAGATCACAAGCTCACAGCGGAACGAATAAAATATATTATATAACATAACTTTTGAAATACAAATCAGTAACTTTATATACATACCATTATCAGAGCACAACAGTCATTTCTGGAACAGTTATAAACACCTGTTTCCAGATACAAACAAGGTCCACAGCGGAATATATGATAGCCTATAGCTAACCGGTGAAGCCTCCTGCTTCCAGCTCCTTCAAATGAATCTGTGAAATCCCGACTACTTGACTGCCCGTACAAATTTGGGCACCCAAGAGTTTAGGGAAAACAAAACAAAATAAACTCTGGGTCAGTCATGGGACTGGTGTGAGTAAACTCCAACCACTTGTTTAACTTTAAAAACCCTTTTCGGAAGAAAAGATAATAGTAAGACCAGCCCACACATAAACATGGACGGGTTTTACCTTACTATAACCCAAAACACTTTGATACGAAAATCCAGTGATATTATAATAATGTCTACATCAAGTAAATAATCAAATAGCAGAACGCTTGCATCTCACGCTCCACATATATATATTATAAAATCAAAAACCGCACGGCGCTTATTGGAGATTGGATTTCCCACATGACAAGGTATGGAACCACCTTCCGCTAGTGTATCTCTAGAGAGGAATACACTGGGTTCAACAAGAACATCTTGTAACCCGGCCCACACATGACCGACCACTCATTTCGCTTGAGTGTATCGAATGTATATCACCAACGGTTGGGATCAGCAACCGCCTCCCGACTGGGACAGCATCGAATAGAATAAGAAATTAAATGAACCTCTAGATAGGTGATTATACATCCTAATGGGTGCGACCCACATTGCCGTGCTGCCTGCCCGATTTTTGTCCTTTCCCGGTTGTTGAGGCCTGAGGCTACGAATACTTACCATTCATTGATAGCACAATCACTTTGAATGCCACATTGTCAGATCCGTTAATCACTAGTTGAGTTTGCACAAATATTCTGGATGTTATGCTAAGGGATAAATCCGTTGCAACCATATATATTCATACAGACCAACCCATTAGATCATTGGAAATACTTTGTCAGACATTCGTCCATTTACGTTCGTTCTGGGATTGAACGAAACCGAAGGCACCATTTCTATTAATAGAAAAAGCCCTTGCACTTCACTCCGTCTTCAATATATTCAGCATACTTGGTTCGCAACGCTTATGCCAATACGGAGTGGTTCTTCGGATAATAATCCAACCGGTCTCTCCATGTTGACAACGATGGTCAAAACTTCGATAGTCTGTGATTTAACTATCGAATAAAAACAAGGGTTCAATCAACATATCAAACAAATCACTGGGCTCTTTAATTAATATTTCATTAATTAAATCTCTTCTCCATTTCCTTATCAATATTTGTTAACCAAATATTTTCAATAATCATCTCGGCCTCTTATGCCATTTGGAAAACGTTTCCAAATATCAACTTCTTTTATTTTCTATATATTAGAAAATGTCTCTATTTGCAATTGGAAACAATTCCAATCACTCCCGACTGTTTTAATTATACTCAGAAATATTTACTTGTTATATTTCCAAAATTCCATCACTTGGGTTTAAAACGAATGTTGTGTAAAACATCGTTACAACAACCCAAAATATTCTATTTAACTAACTATTATCCAACACTTCTCTTCGAGATTTGGATCTTGCTATTTCTCCATTTAAAATGAAATCAATCAAGTTGGGGTAAAATTACCTCTCAGACCTTGACTGAAAACATCCTCAACTTCAAAACGGCAAAACCACTAACCTCGAATAAACACCCTATACAACCCAATTGTTCGTTTTTAAAACATGTATAAAGTTCGCTTTCTATTTATAATTTATAGATTTTCCTTTTTGTTTACAATATTCGATTTTTATATTCACTTACCTATCGAATTCTATACGTCGATACAATGATTTCTAACTATCGAAATATCTTAAAATATTCTAACTCTCTAAATTTCCGGAAAATTTCGCCATAACCTCCCCTGTATCGGGAGCATCGGGAAATTTCAAATAGCTTCCCGGTATCTTCCTCAATCAAAAGAAAAAGGAAAAAGCCAAGCGGCTTGCCGATACGGCGCATAAAATCTCATATATGAATTAAACATGTACCTTTTTGTCGAGCACATAAATTTAAATCTCCATATACTTCATATCAAACCTGATTACACATGTTCACCTGTTTCAATTCAATTCAATACCATCTAATCGTTTGAATTCAGTTTCGCCCATTTATTCTTTAATTAGTCATTTTGCCTATTTCACTTCTTTGTTGAACATAACATGTTCAAACAAAATATTTAACTCGTTCATAACCAAATTGAATTTCAATTTCAATTCTAGTTCTCTTTTCTATTTCGAATATAAATTTTCAAATCGAATTCACTTATTTAAGGCCCAATATCAATTCAACATCTCATTTACTAATTACTATTCAAATTAGTTAATTCTATTCAATAATCAAAAATCTGATTTCTGTTTCAAAAATCAATTCATTACTCCACCTGAGTTCACATATATTTTATAACTCAAATCTGAGATTTTCTAAATAGAAATTCGGATTTTATTTGTTTAAAATCCTTTTATAAAATGAAATAAACCGTTATGGTTTTTAAATAGTTCCGGCGCTGTTTTTCTGAAAATTTGATTTTGACATAACTCAAAATCTATACGACGAAATTCATATTTTTCTCTTTCATTAGAAAACTATTATCAAACCGGTCCTGACGTTTCTTGTTTCAAAGAGATCCGACTCCAATTGAGTCCTGTATACTCGATTGAAGTTCGAATTGTTATTTTACGAACTGCAGCGCTGCGGCGAGTTCGTTTTAATTATATTTATATATATAAACCTTTAAACTTCTTTAAAATGAATTCAACTTCGTTTTAACTCTATTTGAATTCCTTGATTCAAATTCCAATCTCACTTTTATTTGAATTCTATATTCAAATTCCAATTCCTTTTCTATTTGATATTCAAATTCAATACTTGAATTTCTATTTGAATTCCCTATATTCAAATTCTATGTTTGAATTCATTTGAATTCTCTTATTCAAACTCTATATTTAAATTCCATTTGAACTTCTATATTCCAATTTCTATATTTGAATTCTATTGGAATTCAAATATTCAAACTCCTTTTTAAATTCTATATTCAAAATTCCATAGTTTAAAACCCATTTGAATTTCATATTCAAATCCCATAGATCAAATCCTATTTGAATTCAATTTGAATCTCTTATATTCAAATTTCATTTTCCATTTCCATTTGAATCATATTTTCAAATCTCTATAGTTAACTTCATTGAATTCTATTTTCAAGTCTCTATAGTTAACTCCATTTGAATTTTTCTTTATTCAATTTCTTTAAACAAGTCTCGACTTCATTCCCTTTTTGAAATCGATATCTCTATTTTCCTTTTGAAGGTAGATTTCCCATTCCAATTTCACACTTGTATTTCTATTTCTGAATTATCAAATGATAATTCTTTTCACTTCATTTATAACTTCGTTATAAAAGAACTATTTATAAACTTCGTTTATAAAGGAACTACTTGTTTTATTTTTCAAAAACAAGTTTACATTTTTATTCCATTAAAAATTCGAATTCTATTTAAAAATAGAATTTTCCCTTTTAAATCTCAAATATCCTTCCACGATATTTTAAATAAATTAACACTTAGCCCAGTGATATTTAAACAATCAAATCACCCAATTTTCAATCATTTTATTTTTAACACATCATATATGAATATATGAAATCAGCAAACAACGAACAGATAACATATTTTTTTTGAGGAATCCAGTTGGATCCCTCCAACCTGTTTTCCTGCATCCACAGATGTTAGCACATAAATAATACCCATTCTGCTTCGTGGCAGAATATCGCGGTATAGAAGGTCATCCACTAATCATAGCGTGGGGCGTATAGGGTAATCATCCGCTATGAAACTGCGGGCATCCGCTAATGAGACTGCGGGAATCCAACCAATCAATCAACCCAATATATATATATAATAGCCTAAATAACTAATATATATAAAGCAAGCAGAAAAAATCTAAACAAGCAACAACAATTATTTTTACGAAGTAAAAATAATTATAAATAAAAGGTGAGTGAGATTTACTCACCGGAGTTTATAATCGTCGAATATCCGGTCAAATGCTATATCGCCTTGGCTATGAATCTACTCGAATCAATTTATATTGCACCTATGATTATTTAACTTAACGATTAAACGATTTATTAACTTAACTAACTACTTAAAATAAATAATTTATTCTATGTAATTTAAATTTCTCGTAAAAACATATACCTTATTTTTCTTCAAAGATCAATCTTTGATGAACTCATACACAAATGATTTACTTTGATTTATCCTTGCCTTAATGATCTTTAAGTCTTTCTTCTCCATGTAAAACCATCACCTAAAACAGTGTCTTCCCTAGTAAATCGCCAACTGCAATGAACCCAAAACTGCATTAGTCACCTTGGCAATCCATCGAACAACTTGTAGGCACCCCATCATCGCTGCGACACCCTATTCTTCCAAGATCCATCGCCTAAAAACTGAATTCAGTTCCTTCGAACTCCAGTATCAGCGGCCATACCATTGTCTTCTCCTTTACCCTATTTTGACAAACTCTGATCACCACACAATCCTTGAGAAACCCGCTCCTCCATCAACGAAGTGCCATGCCAAAAGTTCTGAAACTCCTCGACTTGAATTGGAGCACCTCGTCGCCTCCACATGACAGTCGCGACAGCTCATACCTTCAGAAATGCATTCGCCGACTTCCTCCTACTCACCAGAGTCGAAACCCCTTCAGTCCATCGCACCTCTTCAGATTCTCTATTCAAATCTCAACCTCACCCGAATCACTCGCGCCGACCCTCCCTGTTGAGCGCGGTCTTCAAACATAGTGAACCCCCCTTTGTTACGATTCGCGGTTTCCCAGATGTTGAGCTACCCAGATGATGTTGAGCTCTAGAGTATGTCGTGGCTTCAAATTGCGTTGAACAGGAATCGCGATTTGCTTTTCAATGGATTTCGATTTCTTTGACTGGGAGGAAAATGAAAGAAGGAAATGTTTTCCGTTGGTTCAGAATGAATGAAATGTGAAGGCTTGGAGTAGGTTTTATAGTTGCGAAGGGGAACAGATAGTGCAGCTCGAGGAAGAAAGTAATCCGACCATTTAAATTTCTGGTTTACTTTATCGTAAAGGAAGAGGGCAAATATTTCAGCTCAAGGAAGAGGAGTAGTTCTGCGATGTAACGATATAGGTCGGCTGAAAAACACTGATTTGAATTTATTTAATTAGATAACTAAAATATCTCGCGGTACCCTTATTCGAAAATCAGAACCGCTATTTTAACGCAACCATTGTTATTTCAACAGTTTAACACATTCTGAACTAACCGAATATATTTTATATTTAATTTAAATGTATATAGAATAATCATTTTAAATAGATATAAAATAATTTAAATTTATAAACAAATAAATTTCTCGATAATATATCATTACCATTATCGATTACATTCACATAGAATTTATATTTATTATCTGAACTGTTTTGATTCAATTCTAACTTCGAATTCAATATATCTCGTATTACGTTAATTAGATCTATAACTCAATATGAAAATCGATTTATATTATCAGCTCTATATTTAAAATAATATTAAATATTCAAAATAAATCGATCAGAAATCTGGGTCGTTACATTCTTTCCCCCTTAAAATAAATTTCGTCCTCGAAATTGCTAAGGTAGGAAAAATGGTACAAATCCATTTCTTTTCAAAAATTCACTTATGTTGAAACTCAACTCCTCATATTTCAACAAATTAATTCCAACCAAAACTTTTGGTCTTCACACATTTGATTCGAATGATCTACGATCAATCCATTTATATCCAATCTATATTCCATTAAACCTATTTTAAATTGATTCTAGTTAATTGATTCACTTCAATCCATTTAACTAGCTTAAGTTAAATTTCAATTCCAGAATTCAAATCCCAGGGTTTTCATTTCAATTCCTTTTGAAATCACTTAAACATGTATATATTTTTATAATCTTTTCAAATTCAAAATATTTGAATTTTTCAATTAAACTTGTTTTCTTTCAAACAAATTCCCATCAAAAATTTTCCAAGGTGGCAATCCATCACTTAGAAACTCAAAAATGAACACTAATGATGTCGCGACCATCATCAGAATTATTTTCCAGCTACTGAATGACTTCAGGGCTTATTTACTTTCAAAATCCATTTAAAAATGATTTTTATTCAAAAATCCTTTCAAACCAAGCTATATTATTTAATACACTTTGGGAAAAATATTTTTTTCCAAACTCCCAGGATTTTAAATTCTGAATTCTGGTTTTAATTCAATTTTAGTTCTTCTCCTTTGTATATCTAATTCCTATACAAATTTTATTTGTTTATAAATAACCATTCTAAGTTTATAATCTCATTTGATTATAAAATCAACATCCAACACATCCATATAATAATAATTCTAGAAAATTATTCTTTCTATATCAAAAATAGAAATTTTGGGCAAAATTATTTCATCTACCCATTTTAAAACTATATCGTGTTCAATCTTCTGTTCAAGTATTTAGAAATTCCTATCGACTTTGTGGCGTCCCACTATCCGACCAGAATTCATAAACCACTCAACAGACTAGCCAACACAATATAAAATAACTTTTATATCAGTTTACAAATACGCTCTCTCGTATATATACGCTCAACACATTCTAGGGTACTACTGACCCTACCTCTAATGAGCACATGCCACACAAGCCTAGGTATTCGCTCAACCTAAGCTCTGATACCAACTGAAACGACCCGCAAATCCGTGCTATCTGAGTTGACTAAAAACACCACACTTCCAACCCAAATAACACCGAAATATGAACCATTAATAGAAAGAAGTTAGAAGATGAGAAATAGGAAGAAAGAAATATTAGAATAGAAGAAAACGAAGATCACAAGCTCACAGCGGAACGAATAAAATATATTATATAACATAAATTTTGAAATACAAATCAGTAACTTTATATACATACCATTATCAGAGCACAACAGTCATTTCTGGAACAGTTATAAACACCTGTTTCCAGATACAAACAAGGTCCACAGCGGAATATATGATAGCCTATAGCTAACCGGTGAAGCCTCCTGCTTCCAGCTCCTTCAAATGAATCTGTGAAATCCCGACTACTTGACTGCCCGTACAAATTTGGGCACCCAAGAGTTTAGGGAAAACAAAACAAAATAAACTCTGGGTCAGTCATGGGACTGGTGTGAGTAAACTCCAACCACTTGTTTAACTTTCAAAACCCTTTTCGGAAGAAAAGATAATAGTAAGACCAGCCCACACATAAACATGGACGGGTTTTACCTTACTATAACCCAAAACACTTTGATACGAAAATCCAGTGATATTATAATAATGTCTACATCAAGTAAATAATCAAATAGCAGAACGCTTGCATCTCACGCTCCACATATATATATATTATAAAATCAAAAACCGCATGGTGCTTATTGGAGATTGGATTTCCCACATGACAAGGTATGGAACCACCTTCCGCTAGTGTATCTCTAGAGAGGAATACACTGGGTTCAACAAGAACATCTTGTAACCCGGCCCACACATGACCGACCACTCATTTCGCTTGAGTGTATCGAATGTATATCACCAACGGTTGGGATCAGCAACCGCCTCCCGACTGGGACAGCATCGAATAGAATAAGAAATTAAATGAACCTCTAGATAGGTGATTATACATCCTAATGGGTGCGACCCACATAGCCATGCTGCCTGCCAGATTTTTGTCCTTTCCCGGTTGTTGAGGCCTGAGGCTACGAATACTTACCATTCATTGATAGCACAATCACTTTGAATGCCACATTGTCAGATCCGTTAATCACTAGTTGAGTTTGCACAAATATTCTGGATGTTATGCTAAGGGATAAATCCGTTGCAACCATATATATTCATACAGACCAACCCATTAGATCATTGGAAATACTTTGTCAGACATTCGTCCATTTACGTTCGTTCTGGGATTGAACGAAACCGAAGGCACCATTTCTATTAATAGAAAAAGCCCTTGCACTTCACTCCGTCTTCAATATATTCAGCATACTTGGTTCGCAACGCTTATGCCAATACGGAGTGGTTCTTCGGATAATAATCCAACCGGTCTCTCCATGTTGACAACGATGGTCAAAACTTCGATAGTCTGTGATTTAACTATCGAATAAAAACAAGGGTTCAATCAACATATCAAACAAATCACTGGGCTCTTTAATTAATATTTCATTAATTAAATCTCTTCTCCATTTCCTTATCAATATTTGTTAACCAAATATTTTCAATAATCATCTCGGCCTCTTATGCCATTTGGAAAACGTTTCCAAATATCAACTTCTTTTATTTTCTATATATTAGAAAATGTCTCTATTTGCAATTGGAAACAATTCCAATCACTCCCGACTGTTTTAATTATACTCAGAAATATTTACTTGTTATATTTCCAAAATTCCATCACTTGGGTTTAAAACGAATGTTGTGCAAAACATCGTTACAACAACCCAAAATATTCTATTTAACTAACTATTATCCAACACTTATCTTCGAGATTTGGATCTTGCTATTTCTCCATTTAAAATGAAATCAATCAAGTTGGGGTAAAATTACCTCTCAGACCTTGACTGAAAACATCCTCAACTTCAAAACGGCAAAACCACTAACCTCGAATAAACACCCTATACAACCCAATTGTTCGTTTTTAAAACATGTATAAAGTTCGCTTTCTATTTCTAATTTATAGATTTTCCTTTTTGTTTACAATATTCGATTTTTATATTCACTTACCTATCGAATTCTATACGTCGATACAATGATTTCTAACTATCGAAATATCTTAAAATATTCTAACTCCCTAAATTTCCGGAAAATTTCGCCATAACCTCCCCTGTATCGGGAGCATCGGGAAATTTCAAATAGCTTCCCGGTATCTTCCTCAATCAAAAGAATAAGGAAAAAGCCAAGCGGCTTGCCGATACGGCGCATAAAATCTCATATATGAATTAAACATGTACCTTTTTGTCGAGCACATAAATTTAAATCTCCATATACTTCATATCAAACCTGCTTACACATGTTCACCTGTTTCAATTCAATTCAATACCATCTAATCGTTTGAATTCAGTTTCGCCCATTTATTCTTTAATTAGTCATTTTGCCTATTTCACTTCTTTGTTGAACATAACATGTTCAAACAAAATATTTAACTCGTTCATTACCAAATTGAATTTCAATTTCAATTCTAGTTCTCTTTTCTATTTCGAATATAAATTTTCAAATCGAATTCACTTATTTAAGGCCCAATATCAATTCAACATCTCATTTACTAATTACTATTCGAATTAGTTAATTCTATTCAATAATCAAAAATCTGATTTCTGTTTCAAAAATCAATTCATTACTCCACCTGAGTTCACATATATTTTATAACTCAAATCTGAGATTTTCTAAATAGAAATTCGGATTTTATTTGTTTAAAATCCTTTTATAAAATGAAATAAACCGTTATGGTTTTTAAATAGTTCCGGCGCTGTTTTTCTGAAAATTTGAATTTGACATAACTCAAAATCTATACGACGAAATTCATATTTTTCTCTTTCATTAGAAAACTATTATCAAACCGGTCCTGACGTTTCTTGTTTCAAAGAGATCCGACTCCAATTGAGTCCTGTATACTCGATTTAAGTTCGAATTGCTATTTTACGAACTGCAGCGCTGCGGCGAGTTCGTTTTAATTATATTTATATATATAAACCTTTAAACTTCTTTAAAATGAATTCAACTTCATTTTAACTCTATTTGAATTCCTTGATTCAAATTCCAATCTCACTTTTATTTGAATTCTCTATTCAAATTCCAATTCCTTTTCTATTTGATATTCAAATTCAATACTTGAATTTCTATTTGAATTCCCTATATTCAAATTCTATGTTTGAATTTATTTGAATTCTCGTATTCAAACTCTATATTTAAATTCCATTTGAACTTCTATATTCCAATTTCTATATTTGAATTCTATTGGAATTCAAATATTCAAACTCCTTTTTAAATTCTATATTCAAAATTCCATAGTTTAAAACCCATTTGAATTTCATATTCAAATCCCATAGATCAAATCCTATTTGAATTCAATTTGAATCTCTTATATTCAAATTTCATTTTTCATTTCCATTTGAATCATATTTTCAAATCTCTATAGTTAACTTCATTGAATTATATTTTCAAGTCTCTATAGTTAACTCCATTTGAATTTTTCTTTATTCAATTTCTTTAAACAAGTCTCGACTTCATTCCCTTTTTGAAATCGATATCTCTATTTTCCTTTTGAAGGTAGATTTCCCATTCCAATTTCACACTTGTATTTCTATTTCTGAATTATCAAATGATAATTCTTTTCACTTCATTTATAACTTCGTTATAAAAGAACTATTTATAAACTTCGTTTATAAAGGAACTACTTGTTTTATTTTTCAAAAACAAGTTTACATTTTTATTCCATTAAAAATTCGAATTCTATTTAAAAATAGAATTTTCCCTTTTAAATCTCAAATATCCTTCCATGATATTTTAAATAAATTAACACTTAGCCCAGTGATATTTAAACAATCAAATCACCCAATTTTCAATCATTTTATTTTTAACACATCATATATGAATATATGAAATCAGCAAACAACAAACAGATAACATATTTTTTTTGAGGAATCCAGTTGGATCCCTCCAACCTGTTTTCCTGCATCCACAGATGTTAGCACATAAATAATACCCATTCTGCTTCGTGGCAGAATATCGCGATATAGAAGGTCATCCACTAATCATAGCGTGGGGCGTATAGGGTAATCATACGCTATGAAACTGCGGGCATCCGCTAATGAGACTGCGGGAATCCAACCAATCAATCAACCCAATATATATATATATATATATATATATATATAATAGCCTAAATAACTAATATATATAAAGCAAGCAGAAAAAATCTAAACAAGCAACAACAATTATTTTTACGAAGTAAAAATAATTATAAATAAAAGGTGAGTGAGATTTACTCACCGGAGTTTATAATCGTCGAATATCCGGTCAAATGCTATATCGCCTTGGCTATGAATCTACTCGAGTCAATTTATATTGCACCTATGATTATTTAACTTAACGATTAAATGATTTATTAACTTAACTAACTACTTAAAATATATAATTTATTCTATGTAATTTAAATTTCTCGTAAAAACATATACCTTATTTTTCTTCAAAGATCAATCTTTGATGAACTCATACACAAATGATTTACTTTGATTTATCCTTGCCTTAATGATCTTTAAGTCTTTCTTCTCCATGTAAAACCATCACCTAAAACAGTGTCTTCCCTAGTAAATCGCCAACTGCAATGAACCCAAAACTGCATTAGTCACCTTGGCAATCCATCGAACAACTTGTAGGCACCCCATCATCGCTGCGACACCCTATTCTTCCAAGATCCATCGCCTAAAAACTGAATTCAGTTCCTTCGAACTCCAGTATCAGCGGCCATACCATTGTCTTCTCCTTTACCCTATTTTGACAAACTCTGATCACCACACAATCCCTGAGAAACCCGCTCCTCCATCAACGAAGTGCCACGCCAAAAGTTCTGAAACTCCTCGACTTGAATTGGAGCACCTCGTCGCCTCCACATGACAGTCGCGACAGCTCATACCTTCAGAAATGCATTCGCCGACTTCCTCCTACTCACCAGAGTCGAAACCCCTTCAGTCCATCGCACCTCTTCCGATTCTCTATTCCAATCTCAACCTCACCCGAATCACTCGCGCCGACCCTCCCTGTTGAGCGCGGTCTTCAAACATAGTGAACCCCCCTTTGTTACGATTCGCGGTTTCCCAGATGTTGAGCTACCCAGATGATGTTGAGCTCTAGAGTATGTCGTGGCTTCAAATTGCGTTGAACAGGAATCGCGATTTGCTTTTCAATGGATTTCGATTTCTTTGACTGGGAGGAAAATGAAAGAAGGAAATGTTTTCCGCTGGTTCAGAATGAATGAAATGTGAAGGCTTGGAGTAGGTTTTATAGTTGCGAAGGGGAACAGATAGTGCAGCTCGAGGAAGAAAGTAATCCGACCATTTAAATTTCTGGTTTACTTTATCGTAAAGGAAGAGGGCAAATATTTCAGCTCAAGGAAGAGGAGTAGGTCTGCGATGTAACGATATAGGTCGGCTGAAAAACACTGATTTGAATTTATTTAATTAGATAACTAAAATATCTCGCGGTACCCTTATTCGAAAATCAGAACCGCTATTTTAACGCAACCATTGTTATTTCAACAGTTTAACACATTCTGAACTAACCGAATATATTTTATATTTAATTTAAATGTATATAGAATAATCATTTTAAATAGATATAAAATAATTTAAATTTATAAACAAATAAATTTCTCGATAATATACCATTACCATTATCGATTACATTCACATAGAATTTATATTTATTATCTGAACTGTTTTGATTCAATTCTAACTTCGAATTCAATATATCTCGTATTACGGTAATTAGATCTATAACTCAAAATGAAAATCGATTTATATTATCAGCTCTGTATTTAAAATAATATTAAATATTCAAAATAAATCGATCAGAAATCTGGGTCGTTACAACATGTGTTTCAAGAATAGAGGGTTGATCATCATTTCGAAAATTTGATGATGTACAATCGGGATTATCCTGAAAATTTTGAAAAGTTGGTGGTGTACAGTCCAAATTACTTGTACAATAGTTGTTATTAAAATATCCATATGAATTTGGTGTAAAAGTATATGGATTATATTGATTTTCACAACTATCGTAAAATCCGTAGGAATAAGGGAATTGAGACATTTTCAAGAAAGCTCTTTTAAAAAATATGTTAAAATTAACAATTTCGGATTATATGAATACAAGTCTAGGCCAGGTCCGGGCAGGGGTTATCAGTGTGCCACGAATCACCGTAGAAACACAACTGAAGGTTTAAGAACCTGTTTGAGTTCGAGACTCTACCGTTCCTTAGACACCTCAGAGAGTATCAATCCTAATTGTTAACTTAACGAATATTTTGTCCTATGAGCTTTTGGGGAATCCTCGGTTCGATTTCAAAAATAACCTTTTCAATTAATTCCACGTTCGTTTTAAAATTTTAAACCACACATCAACAGGCAAAATATTCAGTCATAGAATGAACAGTCTCAGAACCGTCACAGAACAGGAAATTGCAGATTTTTTTTTTTACATGCAAGCCAATCTCCTGTAGAGATTTTTACAAGCGATTTGTATAAACTTTTCTTTGCAGCAGCAATCCCTGTAGAGTTAGAAAATACTCACCTAGATCGGCGGTCCGTCCGGTGCAATTGAGTCGCGCTAGCGCGTTCACACCCCACTTGGTGTGCAACCGCTCGGACACTGAATAGTCCGCTGCTTTTTGTTGTTGTCGCTTCCTATTATTTGCTTGACTGCGCTGCGGCACGGGTTCGGGCTAGGAGCCTGAATTATTTTTTTTAAGGCCTTTTTATAATTTCCACCGTACCTGCTTTCGAAATTTTCTTCAAACCTTTTCTTTTTTTTTAATGAAAATAAAATGAGTGAAAAATAAAATGAAAACAAAACAAAACTACAAAACCCTAATTAAACAAAAGAAAAACGATTGGTTTTTTTTTTTTTTGGTTTGGTAAGACAATAAAAAAAAATGAGACAAAATCTAGATTGCAATAACAAATAAAAGCAAAAGCAAAGTAAAACAAGAAAACTAACTAGGCTAAAATCAAAGGCTAAACAGAATTAAAAATAAAAGAAAATGACACCACTCCACTAAGTGAATAATTACACATTCAAGCGTTCAGAACGTCAACCCAAGTTTGGTGCCACACACCTATATTACTTCATCTATACAAAATTGAGACCAGGAAACTAGATTACACCCTCCCCCCCTTTTAAATCTCAATCATCTGAGAAAACAAATCGCAAGCCCTCTTTGCTCTGAAAGCAAATTTCGTGTACCAATAAAATCGAATCAATCCACTTTTTTTTTTTTGAATTCGATTTAGGGTATTTGGTTTATGTTAAGAGTTTTCGAATCCGAGCAAAAGGGTTTAGACTGGTTCGCGATGTGGATTTGTGGGTTTGGGGCTTGTTGAAATCGTGGTGAGCAGGGAGGATCGGCAAAATTCGTGATGAACGGATTGGCTGAGGTGAGGTTGGTGTTGTGGTGCTGAGTTCGTTGTCTGATGGGTTCGGAATTGGATGGGAATATGGTTTTGGGTAAGGGTATGAAATTGGGGTGATGTTGGTGGAATTTGAGAGGGCTGTTTGAGGTGATAGCTGGTGATTGGTGAAGGTGGTAGTTGGCTGAAGGCTTGGTTACGGGGCGTGATATGTATGGTCAGTTCTTGGAGTTTGAAAAGGGGGTTGGACGTGAATGGAAGTGTATTTGTCGAGGCTGTTTTAGGAGATAGGATGGAAGTTGCTTGTGGTGCTTTGTAGGCAGAATACTGTATTGTCAAGAGGGTAAGACTGAAACTGGTTTGTGGTTTATGGCTTTGGTGAGGAGCGTGGTGGGTGTTGTTGGAGTTTGAAGTGTACGATGATGGTTTGTTGTGGGGTGATGCAGTAGTTTTGAGTACTGTATGGGATGTGGTTATGTGGTGAAATGTTGAGGCAAGGTAGCAGGTGGTTGTAAGAAGAATGATGGTCAAGATTGGTTTGCAGTGATTTTCGGTAGAGGAATTTGTGATTTTCTGATGCTTTGTGGAGGGTGTAACTATTGAGGATGATTGGGTTTTGCGAGATGATCGGATGGTGATGACTGTGGTTAGGTGATGGCAGATGGGAGAAAATGGTTGTAAAGGATTTGAGGTGGTAGCTGACTGTACTAGAAGGGTTCAGCGTGAACTATATAGCAATAAAAAAAAAATTGGAAAGATTTTTTTTTATTATTATTTGTTTATAAGAATTGTAAATAAATTGAAGAGAAAAATATTTTGTAGAAAGAAAAGAATAAATGAAAGAAAGGGAAAGAAAGTGTATTGGAATAAATGAACAGAGAAGGAAACAAAAGATATGTTGCAAGAAAGGACAGACAAAATACAAAACAAACAAAAAAAAATTAGAAAAGGAACTTTTTTTTTTACTATTTTGAAAAGAAATCGTAAAAGGAATGGAATAATAGCAAGAAAGAAAATTGGGAAGGGGTTAAAAGTGGAAAGAAATCAAAGCAAAAGACGAAAGTTTTTTTTTTAATGGAAAAATAAGAAAATACAAGGATTTTTTTTTTGTTTCTAAAGAAAAAAAATATAACTCGAAGGATTTAAAAATAAAAATTATTTTGGTCCCCGGAAACGGCGCCAAAATTTGTTTGAGAACAAATTAGACAATTGTAAACAACTGTAAAATTCGTTCGTCTTTCCTAAACAACAAGGATTGTTGTAGAGGGTGTCGAACTCTGGGACCAAATTATTTTATTAATAAATCCAATCAAGTTATCCCTAAAAACAAAGAAAATAGCAGAAATTAAATAAAAAAGAGTTTTAACAATAAGTGAAAGCAATTAGGGGATAATGACATAGATCAGATTCATAATCATCAATAGCCAAAAGATTAACCAGATCTAATACATGTTTCTGTCACAAACATGAATCAACGATAATAGGTTTTTAGAAACAAATATGAAATAACGACAAGCATAGCCTATGCAGGAGCTCAGCTCTACAACCATAGACTATCAGGACAGATTCACTAATTAATTTCTATAACCCTAAAATTAGATCTAGATCTGATAAACATTAGATCGAACACGAATATATCCTGTGAAGGAGCATAGCTCTTAAACGACACAAAATATGAAGGTTCAGATCTAACCCTTAATTCAGATCCAGATCTACATGTATACAGTCCTCATCTTTTGGCTATGTGATTCACATTGAATCATACTATCAGCGTCATCACCCCCTAATCAAAGGGGATTAGCTAGACATAGCTAGAGAAGAAGAGAAAAAGAAAATAAATAACATGAACATAAATAAAATAAACAAAAAGTAAAAAGAAAGGGAGAGAATGATTTTATTCCAAGAAGAGAATTACAGAATAAACCTAATGTGTTTTACAATGAATGAGATAAAGTGTATTTATAGCTGATATGACAAAGACTAACTAGCTAATTACACAATGTGGGACTAAAGAATTAGCCCAAATAACACATAAGCTAGTGTGAACGGGGTTGTAGAGTAAGAGGCCTTGTAAGTGAGCCAGTGTGAACGCGTGCAGTGCATGAATGAGAAGCCTTGCAAAGGAGCTAATGTGAACGCTACATGAGTGAAATGGTCTGCAATTGAGCCAATGTGAACACAATATGAGTCTTTAGTGAGCCAAATCTACCCAACTGAACTCTATTTGCAACCGTTCTTCAAGCTTTAAACTCTTCAAGCTTTAGTAATTTTAACTTCACTCTTTTTCAGCAAATTCTTCATGCTTTATTCATCAAATGCTCTAAACCATGATTCTTGTCAACAATCTGAAAACATAGCTATAAATACACAATATCAATTATTTTAAAAGATAAAATAGGATAAATATGCGGATAAAATATACACATTTACGTGTATATCACTGAGAAAGCTCGACTTTTTGATTTCTCCTTTTTGTTGCGATTCTTCTTTAGTTCTGGAAAATTCTGTTAGAAATGTCCGGTTTTGTGGCAGTTGAAACATTTCACCCAGGCTAGATCAGGTTCTTGTAGAATTCCTTTTTTCATTCTTGTTTTGATTTGTCTTATATTTTAGGAACTTTCTGAAATTTTTGGCTATGAAGGCAATCTTCTTCACCCGAATTCAACTCATCCTTTTCAGCATGAAAAGCTAAAATTTTCTTATCTTGAGCATGAGTCTTTTTCATCTGCTAATTTACTTCATATGACATATGTTGATCTTGAAATTTGATTCAACACCAAAGGTACATGAAATGCACTTCAGCAATCTGGTAAGGGGGAATAGAGTGAGGCCGCAATCAAAGATATACCAAAAACATAATAGTAAGAACACAAAGTTTTTATAGTGGTTAGATCCAATATGGATTTACGTCCACTTTCATAAGAGATTCCATTATCAATATGTTGGTTACATGATACACTTCACTCTTACAACAAATGTTTCACTCTCTCCCTTATTGCTTTTACTCGAATTCATCAAGGATCCTCACTCGACTTTGGAGAATAAGTATTTAGAATTGCTTGGGATAGTTGCTGAGAAATTTCAGCAGCACTTCGTGATCTCCAAAAGCCTCCCCCCTAAATGAAGGAATGTGGGGGGTATTTATAGGTGGAGTTTGGACCAGGTGGAAGTTATGTAAATACTATGCTTTTGTTTTACGTCATAGGCGGGCTAAAGTGGATGTTACATGATCCAAAGTAATGTGGGACATGCTAAACAAAGCGGAGCGGTCTAGCTCTCCATCTGAAGGTAGTGCGAGCTGAAGGACGCGGAGCAGGCTAGGTTGTGATACTACAGGCTTGGACGGAGAAACCCAAGCAATATCAGAACGGGCTAAATCAGAATGAAGCAGTTTAGGCTTTGATGTAACAGGCTAAAATCTTTTGCGAGCTAGCGATCCAAGAAGCCCGCAAGCTAGCCTCTTAGCGGATCAAGATGCCCCGACGACTTAAGATGTTCAAACAAGTCCAAGCTTCGTGAACACCACATATTATTTGAACGATCTAAGATGCCAGAACGACCTAGGACACTTACGTGAGTTTACAAGCACATCGAGCTAGAGAGGACACGACGACCCTAAGAGCATAAAGACCTAAAATCATAAATTAACCAAAACATGCTCATTGTTTTCTGGAGCATATTTTATGGGTTAACATTTGCCCCTCGAAGTTCGTATTTATTAAAAATAATACGGGCTTCGAATTAGGCTAAATTAGCATGCGATTTAAGATCTTAAATCATTTGGGCCTTCAGACCGCGTGAGCCCTTAGAGTATTTTATTCCTAGGCCGCCCAGGTGCTTAGGTCGTGGTAAGGTTTTAAGTCGTCACGGATTCTGGTCGCTCATTAATATTTCGAGTCGGATGATCTCGTAATATTCTTGGTAGGGATCTAACTTCATTAATATGAATATTTTGGTTGTTATTAATGACATTATCTTGATTTTATGTAACATTGTTTTCTATATTATTATGAACAATGTTTTCATCTTCTCTATATATTATAATATCATCATCTTAAGAAGAATTACTTTCCACAATGTCTGAAATAATAGAATTTTGAATAAAATTTTCATGAAATGAAACAAGAAGTGATTCTTCTATTTTACTGATTCTTTTATTGTAAATACGATAAGCTTTGCTTTTCTCAGAATATCCTAAAAATATTCCTTCATCGGATTTTGAATCAAATTTTGCTAGCTGATCTTTTGTATTTAAAATAAAGCATTTCAAACCAAAAACCTTAAAATATGAAATATTTGGTTTTCTTCCAGTGAAAAGTTCATATGGAGTATTTTTCTTAAGAGCTCGAATGGAGACACGATTCAAAACATAACAAGTGGTTGCTTTTGCTTCTGCTTCTGCTTCTGCCCAAAATTGTTTTGATAGTGTACTTCCATTTAATAATGTTTTGGCACATTCCTGTAAAGTTTGATTTTTACGTTCAACCGCTCCATTTTGTTGTGGAGTTCTAGGAAAAGAGAAATTATGAAAGATACCTTTCTTTTGACAAAATAAATCGACATTCTCATTTTCAAATTCTCCTCCATGATCACTCCATATATTTTTAATTTTTAAATCAGTTAGATTTTGAATTTGTTTGACAAAATTTCAAAAAGTTCAAAGGTATCACTTTTATTTTTGGGGATGCAATACTATCCAATGATCTGGATGTGTCCGGGCTTTAATCCTGATCTACTTTTTAGGCTTTTTAATAATTGCTGTTCTTTATCTTAATTACAGTTTAATTTTGAATATAAATATTGTTAGAGTTTGTGCACTAGAGGCAATCTATTTGATGTGATTTGTAACACTATTGATTCTTTTTGGAAAGGCAACCGGTTTTATAGTGACTGTACCACTTTTATTATGAGAAAAACACTGGTACTCTACACATGCACAGAGTAACAAGTCTGGTTTGAAGTGTCCAGACACTATCATACAGCAAAATAACAAAGATAACTACATAGACATGGTATCAAAGTTAAACACTAGGCGAGCTACCTGACTCAACTTTTGAGTCATCCTCATAAAAGGAGCTAGTATAGGGTGTCATATTGCGCTTCTAGGACCAGAAGAGGAAGGTTAAGTCATCTACGCTGACAGGAGCGAGTAATCTGTTCGTGTCTCATGAAGAATCCTCCACGATCTCAGAGTTATTTTCAACAATTGCACCCTCATTCCACATTTCCAATTTCTTACCTTCCGGTTTGTAGAAGAAACGACCGCGCTCAACCACTTCGCCATCAACAAAAATGAAGAAAATGTAATTAACATCCTAATGCATTTCAGAGGGAGAATGTGCCCAGGAAGTCTCAAGCTCATTCCAAGGGATATCTGGATCAGGAGGTACATCAGGCAAAATAGTAACTGGAGGCTCATCCTCCACATGAACTTTCTTTACCTCAATAGGAGCTATCATCCTACTTGTAGGGACCCAAACACGTTTAGGAGGCTTAGGTAGGGGAGTCTTAACTGGGAGTGGAAAATTAGCTTCATGCGGATAGGAATCAGTGTAATGACCAAAAGATTTGCATGTTGCGTAAATATCTGGTTTCCATCTATATTTGACATCCACATAATGCACATGGATGTCTAAATTAACTTTGATCTGAGTAGGGACAGAACCAGACTCCGCACGTAGTATCTCAAAATACACCGGCATGTATTCTCCCACAACACGAGGAAGAGAATCAAATAAAGTTGTCCATTACTTAGGAGCATATGGGGTTATGTTTATCGTTGCTACACACGGACAGGAGCAACAAAAAATGAAGCTGGATAGATAGAGAGGTTATTTGTCGGGGAGTTTAGGGAGTATAGGTGAGCATGTAAGTGGGTAGCTGAAATATTAATCTGGTTGATATAGGAGTTCTGTCGAACATATGGTGGGCTCTGGAAAACTTGACACGTTTCAGTGCTGGGAGAGCAACGACCATTCAATCCTGCATTATCTAGTAGCGCATGATCAACACAATCAGCATTAGTACTGTAACAACCCGTATTTTCAATAACCTGTTATAACATAAATCGAGGCAGAATTTAATTCTAAAATCTGAATCAAGGGAAACGGGCTATGCCATTGCGTTCGTCTCGGAAAAATACGCGAAATAGAGTCCGAGTTTTCGAAAATCGGAGTCCGTATGACCCAGTTAAGGCCCATTGAAGTTTTCAGAAATTTCCATGTTAAAAACAGATTTAAATTTTAAATTAAAAACAAGGATTAGGGCTAACTGGCGTCAGGCGGGAAAACTCCCGCCAGGACCCCCATGTCGACAGGCATGTCGACAGGGGTCTTAGGGTGTCGACTGCCCTGTCGACAGCCCTGTCGACACGGGGTGGCCAGGCAGTTTTGCCTGGCGCACCATTTTGATTTGGGCTTGGTCTTGTGGCTTGTTTCTAGAGAATTCCTAAATCTGACGGGCCTAAACTAACCTAGGGTTAGTCCTAGGGCTAAAAACACTCTAATCTTCTATAAATAAGCCCCTAATCCTACCCTAAAACCTCATTATTCATTCTAGCAACCAAACTATGTCAAATTGAATTCTCAAATAGCCTCCACCTAAAAACCCTAGCCTCCACCCTCTTCAAAAATCATTTCTATGAAGGTTTTGATGTTCATACAAGCATTTCTAAGTTGTATGAATGATCATTAGCTTGCATACATCATCAAGTTGCAAGCTTTAATTGCTAAAGCTAGAGTTTTGGGATTTTTGTTAATTGGAGCTTTGTTTTGGGTTTTTATATGCTTGCATAAAGGGCTTTTCAATCTTTATTAGTGGATTTGTGTCTTCATAATATTTGTAAGCCCTCTTACCTTCATTTTAGAAACTCTAAAGTTAATATGTGATGAAAGTTGGGATTTATGCATGTTTAATAAGTTATGCATGCTTATGCGAGTTCACTATGCTATGTTATGCATGTTTAATAAGTTATGCATGCTTATGCGAGTTCACTATGCTATGTTATGCAAGTTTAACAAGTTATTCATGTTTATGCAAGTTCACTATGCCATGATTTGCAAGTTTAACAAGTTATGCATGTTTATGCAAGTTCACTAAGTCATGATTTGCAAGTTTAACAAGTTATGCATGTTTATGCAAGTTCACTATGCTAAGTTATGCAAGTCCAACATGTTATGCATGCTTATTATGATATGTAAAATTTATCATGTATGTTGTGCCAAGTTCCCTCTTTCTACCCTTTATGCGTTATGACGAATATGTAAGCGATAGAATGACGTTGGGGGGTTTTTGGGTAAAACTTAAAATACATGAAAATATAAGATTGGGAATTTACCTATTAAGTTAGGTCTACCCCTTGGGAATTTACCTATTAAGTTAGGTCTACCCAAGTATTTGTTAAACTTGTAATTATGGTTTGAAAATAAAGTGGACATGACACTTAGAAAACATGTGTGGCCAACTCGAGGTTGGGTTGAGTTTGTAGCGTAAACCTACCCGGAACCGACCGGCTTAACTAGTTGCTACAAACAATAGGACCCAATGTGAGAAGTTGGTCATGTGTACCTTGGACCCGAGGTTAGACCAAGTTGTGGTGTAAAGCTACCCGGACCCGCCCGGCTTAACTAGTAACCGCAACAAAGTCTAATGTGAGAGGTTAAGGTACAGTTAAATTAATGCCTCATGATTAGGGTAAAGTCATGGCCCACTAATACTTAACCAATTTTGGGGATACGAGGGATTAAATGGGGTTAAGTGGTGAACTGTTGGTTACACTTAACTAATTTAATCCATGATTAGTGAGGGGTTAAACCACACTTAACCCTCTTAGAAAACCCTAGCAACGTGGTCTGTTCCAGCAGTAATCCCGGTTTGGTATCATTCACAACCCTAGAGGCTAGGCTAGGGTGGGGCACGATTACTGGACTGATGTAAGCGACCAAAGCGACGGCTGAGTGGTACAACGGTGCGGGTCCAGGCGGGCTACGGACGTGCACGTAGTTCGGTGTTGGACAAACTCGAGGCACGGGTACCAGTAGGTTTAGACTGTGCATTATTGCTTAGGTGTCTGGGGTTGACACCCGAGGGCTTGATACACCCAAAGGTGGACCCAGCACAGTCTGACTACAACCATATGTGGGCCGTATGGACACCAACACTTGACGTGTTAGGTTTATAGGGAGCCGATCGACTAGACCGTTGGGCTGGACCTTGTATTAAGGTCACCTCATGCTATTGGGCTAAAGTTTGGGTTGAGGGATCAATACCTGTTATGTTAGTTCGCTAGTACACTGTGGTGCAATGCTTAATCTTCTCTATGTGATGACACCTTTATCTATTGCCAGTATATTCATCTCAGTTTCCATCATTATGTTAGCTTTATTAGTTTGTAGACTGATCGTAGTAGGGCTTACCAGTCTTTTTGACTGACCTGTTTTCTTTCGCTTCTTTTCTTCCGTTTCCCCCCCCCCCCCAGGTTCTCAGGGAGGGAACAGTGGTGCTTAGCTTGGATCGCTTGCTTGTTCGCTGGATAGCTCATGTATGTCTGGACATTGAGCTCGCTATGGTTTATCACTTTTATTTTTGGGGATAGCACTATGTATTTCAGTATTTCTGTTTATGTTGTACTAGACATATTTATTTTGGCAGATGACTTTATGATGTACTAGACTTGTTTTGAGATGGTTTGAGATATTCCGCTGTTTCAAACAAGTATAAAGTATTTTCCAAAGAAAAGTCTAGTATTTTAAAAGGCTATTCCCCAAAAAGCCATTAGCGTTATCCTTCGTTCCCTTGACCTAATCTTATCTTATCCTTCGTTTCAGTATGGCTGAGGATCTTGCCATCCCGGATGGAGTAAATGTACCACTCTGGTATAGGAGACTTCTAGAAGCTAGGGCGGCAGCCGGCCCCGCAAACCCTACTCCCACTCCTCCTCCTGTAGTTGAGAATCCTCTCCCTATTGTCCCTCCTCCGGTGGTCCCTCCAGCGGTTAATATTCCTCCTCCCGTTGCTAATGTTCCTCCCCCTCCTGTTGCTGAGGCTCCTCTTCCTCCTCCTCCCCCTCAGCATCCTCAGGTTGAGTTCACGAAGGTTTGTAAAGACTTCAAGGCGATGGGAGGCAAGAATTTCCTAGGCACGGAATCTTTTGTTGAAGCTAGGAATTGGCTGAAAGACACTGAGGACCTGTTTGCTATCTTTGGGATTGATGACGAGAGGAAGATCTTATTGACAGTATGGCTTTTGAAGGATGAAGCGGCCTATTGGTGGGAGGTCACCAATGGGACGAGGCCCGTTGAGACTTGGGCCGATTTGAGGGCTAGATTTGTGACCAAGTTTCTATCTTCTGCTGAGGCGAATTTACAGATGGAGAAGTTTATTGCATTAAAGCAGGGAGATATGTCTGTTAAGGAGTATGTGAACAAGTTTAATCAGCTGGCCCGTTTTGGTTTGGATATGGTGAACACTCCTGAGAAAAAGGCTCTTCGATTTGCTAGAGGGTTGAATGAGCCACTGCAGGGCTTGGCGATGTCACATATTCTGCATGGGGCTACTTTTGAGAGTTTGGTCAATATGGCTCTACTTCAGGGAGATGGAAAGAAAGAGGTCAAGACGAGTGATACTCAAGCAAAGAAGACTGATTCTCAAGGCAAAGGCAATCAAGGTGGTCAAAGCAGTCAGGGGAATCAGAGCAAGAACAAGAAGGGGAACAACAACAAAGGCAAGGGAAAGTGCAATTACTGTGGTGCGCCTGGGCACTTTGCTAAGGATTGTAGGAAGAAGAAAAGGAAGCTTAGTGGTGGATGTTTTTCCTGCGGTGAGACTGGACACTTCAGCAAGGAATGCCCAAAGAAGAAAGGACAGGCTGGACCTTCAGGAGGGCAAGTTCATGCTCTCAATACCGCTCCAGTTCCCGACCGAGGTAGTGTTTCTGTTGAGAACCTTGTTTATGTTTCTGATCTTCCAGTTCGTACCTTGTTTGATTCTGGTGCATCACATAGCTTTATTTCATCTGATCTTGTTGATAGCTTGCACCTTAGTACTAGCTTAGTGGATGATCCCGTTTGTGTTTCGAATCTCATTGGGGGTTCTGCTCATCTATCTATGATATGTGAGGATCTGAGGATCTCTATACTCAGTGTAGAGTTCTTGTGTAGTGCATATGTTCTTGGTTTCAGGGGATACGGATTGATACTGGGCATGGATTGGCTGTCCCGATATGGAGCCATTCTTGATTGTGAGCATAGGGTTGTGAGGCTTGTGACTCGCCTTGGCAACACCTTAGAGATTTCATGCAATCCGAAGGATCCCGTCATGTTGTGCTATCTTGAATCTCTCGACTCGTCAGAGGAAGCCCTTCAGTCTGTAAGGGTGGTCCGAGATTATCCAGATGTTTTTGAAGAAGTTAAGGGGTTGCCCCCAAAACGAGAGATTGATTTTCGCATTTATCTGGTGGATAATGCTAAGCCTGTTTCTTTGCCCGTTCGGCACATGGCTCCGCGTGAGAGACGGGAGCTCAGCAAGCAAGTAAAGGAGTTACTTGAGAAGAACTTCATCAGACGAAGTATATCCGAATGGGGAGCGCCTGTGGTGTTTGCTACTAAGGAAGATGGTTCTCTTCGACTCTGTGTGGATTATAGAGAATTGAATAAGCTGACTAAGAAGAACAGACACCCGTTACCGAGGATCGATGATTTCTTTGACCAGCTTGTTGGTGCTTCTGTTTTCTCTCAGCTTGATCTTGCTACTGGATTTCATCAGCTCAAAGTGGCTGAAGATAGTATAGACAAGACTGCATTCAGAACCCCAGATGGATTTTTGAATGGCTTGTTATGCCGTTCGGTTTGACGAATGCACCCGCGTATTTCGTGGACTTGATGAGTAGGGTGTTTCGGGAGTTCTTGAACAAGTTTGTCGTGGTCTTTGTGGATGATATTCTGGTCTTCTCCAAAGATTAAGAAGAGCACGCGAGGCATCTTGTAGAGGTGATGGATACGCTTAGAGCGCATCAGTTAAAGGCCAAGTTCTCCAAGTGTCACTTTTGGAGAAGGGAAGTTAGATTCCTTGGGCATATCGTATCCAAGCAAGGCTTAGCGGTGGATCCCGCTAAGGTGGTTGCAGTTCAGGATTGGAAGACTCCAAGGAATGCAACCGAGGTGAGAAGTTTTCTAGGTCTTGCGGGTTTTTACCGGAAGTTCATCAAGGACTTCACGAAGATATCCGCTCCTCTTACTAAGTTGACGAAGAAGAACTTAGTTTTTGCTTGGGATATGGATTGTGAGCTTGCTTTTCAGAGACTCAAGAGAGCCCTTACCTCAGCACCAGTTCTAGCTTTACCCGATGGTGGTAAGATATTTACCGTGTACACTGATGCTTGTGGCACGGGATTGGGCGCCGTTCTGATGCAAGAGGGCAGAGTTATATGTTTTGGTGGGAGGCAACTTAAGGTGCATGAGAAGAATTATCCCACTCATGATCTCGAGCTGGCAGCAATAGTATATGCACTCAAGGCTTGGCGTCATTATCTTCTGGGAGAGAGATTTGAGCTGTATACTGATCATAAGTCTTTGAAGTATCTCTTTTCGCAGAAGGATCTGAACTTGAGGCAGCAGAGATGGATGGAATTCTTGGCGTCCTATGATTTTGATATAGCCTATACCCCTGGCAAGGGGAATGTTGTGGCGGATGCGTTGAGTAGAAAAAGGTTGACACTAAGTCCTCTATTTGTGGAGATGAAGAATTTAGAGTTCTTAGCAACCTTTGATTTCTCTTGGGCGGTCGAGTCAATGACCGGTTCTTTAGCATCTCTTGAGCTCAGGCCTACCCTTCTGGATCAAGTTGGGGCTTCGCAGAAGGAAGACCCTCAGACAATTGAGATCATGGATAAGATGATTCGAGGGGAGACATCTAGTCACCTTGCTCGATATTCTATAGATGATAAGGGTTGGCTGAGGAGAGACGGAAGGCTTTGTGTTCCGATGGTAGAAGATTTGGTGAGGAAAGTTCTTGATGAAGCACATCGCTCCAAGTTGACTATACATCCAGGCGGTGATAAGATGTATAATGATATGAAGCGCATTTTCTTCTGGCCTGGAATGAAGAAAGATGTGGCAGAGTTTGTCTCCAGATGTGTTGTTTGTCAGAGAGTAAAAGCCTAGTCGAAGAAGCCCGGTGGACTATTGCATCCTCTAGAGGTCCCGCTATGGAAGTGGGAGAGTATTTCTATGGACTTTATTGATGGGCTTCCAAGGTCAAGGAAGGGGAATACGAGTA
Organism: Allium sativum; assembly: GCA_030737875.1. Lineage (NCBI taxonomy): Eukaryota > Viridiplantae > Streptophyta > Magnoliopsida > Asparagales > Amaryllidaceae > Allium > Allium sativum. The sequence goes on from CM060910.1 coordinate 559,135,939, forward strand.
TATGGGTCATTGTAGATAGGCTTACGAAGAGTGCTCATTTCATTCCGGTGAAGAGCAAAAGGACCGCATCTGGACTAACATCAGTATATCTTCGTGAGATAGTACGACTACATGGAGTCCCTTCCAGCATAGTCAGTGACCGAGACCCCATCTTTACTAGTCAGTTCTGGAATAGTTTGCAGGAAGCTATGGGCACGAGGTTGAACCTGAGTACGGCCTATCACCCACAAACGGACGGTCAGACAGAAAGGGTGAATAGGGTACTTGAGGACTTGTTGAGGCTTTGCATTCTGGACTTTGGTGGTACTTGGGAAGACCACCTCCCTCTTGTTGAGTTTGCATATAATAACAGTTATCAGGCAAGCATAGGGATGGCACCATTTGAAGCTTTATATGGGAGGCTGTGCAAGTCACCTACATGTTGGTGGGAGACTACAGATAAGCTTATACTTGGACCTGACATGATTAGGGATACATCCGAGAAGGTCGAGTTGATTAGAAGACGGATGAAAGCGGCCCAGGACCGACAGAAATCCCATGCTGATAAGCGAAGATCCGAGTTGGAGTTTGATGTTGGGGACATGGTTTTCGTAAAGGTTTCTCCTTTGCGGAATGTGGTCCGATTTGGAGCTGTTGGGAAATTAGCACCGAGATTTGTTGGACCCTTCCCTATCATAGAGAGGATTGGGAAGATGGCTTATAAAGTGCAATTGCCCGAGAAGTTGTCCGGAGTGCATAATGTCTTTCATGTCTCGCATCTCCGAAAGTGCCTACATGAGTCCGCTGAGGTGGTTGAACCTAGCATTCTTGAAGACGTGGAAGTAGAGAAAGAGGCAACTTTGAGGAGAGCTCCGATTCGTATCTTGGGGACGGAGACCAAGAAGCTAAGGAATCGAGAGGTCAAGTTGGTGAAGGTTCAATGGGGTGAAGCCGAAGAAGACGCTACTTGGGAAACCGAGGAGAAGATGCGTGGGCTTTATCCATTCCTTTTTGAGGGTACACTCTCAATCTCTTTCCTTTGTTTAGCATGTCTTTCTCTTTGCTATCCATGTTTATCTAGTTATCATGCTAATCTTGTCATGAGAACCTTAGGTAGAAACCCTTTGGATGAAACATGTGTTTGAAACATGTTATGCTTGATGGTTGCAAGTGGTTGCAAGTGTTTGCAAGTGGTTACTCGTGGATGCATGATACACATTAGGCACTAGATCGGCTCACACACTCCTCATATTGCATGTGCATGAGTGTTTATGCATATTCTTGAATGAAATTTGTATGCAATCACATGGATGTTGCATATGGATGTATGATTGAGCACGCATGTAGATATTATACATTATGTTGGATACATTTCACTAACATATTTTGCATTGATCTTTGCATTAGATAAGTACATACACACACACTTTTGCATATGTTCATACAGCATTTAGAACCTTTTAAGGACAATGATTGCTCGTGGATGATGCTTTGAGTAGATGGATGATTGGATGGTAGGATACGTTCTTCCTAACTTGAAGATTTCGGGGACGAAATCCTTTAAGGAGGGGAGAATGTAACAACCCGTATTTTCAATAACCTGTTATAACATTAATCGAGGCAGAATTTAATTCTAAAATCTGAATCAAGGGAAACGGGCTATGTCATTGCGTTCGTCTCGGAAAAATACACGAAATAGAGTCCGAGTTTTCGAAAATCGGAGTCCGTATGACCCAGTTAAGGCCCATTGAAGTTTTCAGAAATTTCCATGTTAAAAACAGATTTAAATTTTAAATTAAAAACAAGGATTAGGGCTAACTGGCGTCAGGCGGGAAAACTCCCGCCAGGACCCCCATGTCGACAGGGGTCTTAGGGTGTCGACTGCCCTGTCGACAGCCCTGTCGACACGGCGTGGCCAGGCAGTTTTGCCTGGCGCACCATTTTGATTTGGGCGTGGTCTTGTGGCTTGGTTCTAGAGAATTCCTAAATCTGACGGGCCTAAACTAACCTAGGGTTAATCCTAGGGCTAAAAACACTCTAATCTTCTATAAATAAGCCCCTAATCCTACCCTAAAACCTCATTATTCATTCTAGCAACCAAACTATGTCAAATTGAATTCTCAAATGGCCTCCACCTAAAAACCCTAGCCTCCACCCTCTTCAAAAATCATTTCTATGAAGGTTTTGATGTTCATACAAGCATTTCTAAGTTGTATGAATGATCATTAGCTTGCATACATCATCAAGTTGCAAGCTTTAATTGCTAAAGCTAGAGTTTTGGGATTTTTGTTAATTGGAGCTTTGTTTTGGGTTTTTATATGCTTGCATAAAGGGCTTTTCAATCTTTATTAGTTGATTTGTGTCTTCATAATATTTGTAAGCCCTCTTACCTTCATTTTAGAAACTCTAAAGTTAATATGTGATGAAAGTTGGGATTTATGCATGTTTAATAAGTTATGCATGCTTATGCGAGTTCACTATGCTATGTTATGCATGTTTAATAAGTTATGCATGCTTATGCGAGTTCACTATGCTATGTTATGCAAGTTTAACAAGTTATGCATGTTTATGCAAGTTCACTATGCCATGATTTGCAAGTTTAACAAGTTATGCATGTTTATGCAAGTTCACTAAGTCATGATTTGCAAGTTTAACAAGTTATGCATGTTTATGCAAGTTCACTATGCTAAGTTATGCAAGTCCAACATGTTATGCATGCTTATTATGATATGTAAGATTTATCATGTATGTTGTGCCAAGTTCCCTCTTTCTACCATTTATGCGTTATGACGAATATGTAAGCGATAGAATGACGTTGGGGGGTTTTTGGGTAAAACTTAAAATACATGAAAATATAAGATTGGGAATTTACCTATTAAGTTAGGTCTACCCCTTGGGAATTTACCTATTAAGTTAGTTCTACCCAAGTATTTGTTAAACTTGTAATTATGGTTTGAAAATAAAGTGGACATGACACTTAGAAAACATGTGTGGCCAACTCGAGGTTGGGTTGAGTTTGTAGCGTAAACCTACCCGGAACCGACCGGCTTAACTAGTTGCTACAAACAATAGGACCCAATGTGAGAAGTTGGTCATGTGTACCTTGGACCCGAGGTTAGACCAAGTTGTGGTGTAAAGCTACCCGGACCCGCCCGGCTTAACTAGTAACCGCAACAAAGTCTAATGTGAGAGGTTAAGGTACAATTAAATTAATGCCTCATGATTAGGGTTAAGTCATGGCCCACTAATACTTAACAAATTTTGGGGATACGAGGGATTAAATGGGGTTAAGTGGTGAACTGTTGGTTACACTTAACTAATTTAATCCATGATTAGTGAGGGGTTAAACCACACTTAACCCTCTTAGAAAACCCTAGCAACGTGGTCTGTTCCAGCAGTAATCCCAGTTTGGTATCATTCACAACCCTAGAGGCTAGGCTAGGGCGGGGCACGATTACTGGACTGATGTAAGCGACCAAAGCGACGGCTGAGTGGTACAGCGGTGCGGGTCCAGGCGGGCTACGGACGTGCACGTAGTTCGGTGTTGGACAAACTCGAGGCACGGGTACCAGTAGGTTTAGACTGTGCATTATTGCTTAGGTGTCTGGGGTTGACACCCGAGGGCTTGATACACCCAAAGGTGGACCCAGCACAGTCTGACTACAACCATATGTGGGCCGTATGGACACCAACACTTGACGTGTTAGGTTTATAGGGAGCCGATCGACTAGACCGTTGGGCTGGACCTTGTATTAAGGTCACCTCATGCTATTGGGCTAAAGTTTGGGCTGAGGGATCAATACCTCTTATGTTAGTTTGCTAGTACACTGTGGTGCAACGCTTAATCTTCTCTATGTGATGACACCTTTATCTATTGCCAGTATATTCATCTCAGTTTCCATCATTATGTTAGCTTTATTAGTTTATAGACTGATCGTAGTAGGGCTTACCAGTCTTTTTGACTGACCTGTTTTCTTTCGCTTCTTTTCTTCCGTTTCCCCCCCCCCCCAGGTTCTCAGGGAGGGAACAGTGGTGCTTAGCTTGGATCGCTTGCTTGTTCGCTGGATAGCTCATGTATGTCTGGACATTGAGCTCGCTATGGTTTATCACTTTTATTTTTGGGGATAGCACTATGTATTTCAGTATTTCTGTTTATGTTGTACTAGACATATTTATTTTGGCAGATGACTTTATGATGTACTAGACTTGTTTTGAGATGGTTTGAGATATTCCGCTGTTTTATTCTCATTTACTCTGTTTTACATATATATTTATGTTCCTGTTCTGCCTTGATATATCATTATGCATGCTTACCCAGTTCTAACGCCCCCCAGAAGCTAGTGCCCCCGAAAGAGTGACCCTAGCGGAGGTGGGGTGTTACAAGTACCCAATGCAGCATTTACAAAGTCCAAAGACTGTTTCAAAGATGGAGACACAATGGAAGCTCTCGTGCCCAATACAGTACCCAAGTTCACAAATAGTGGCGACTTACCAAGGTTAATAGGCACGGAAGGACCTGCTACATTAATATCTGAAATTAACTTGTTCAAAGGATGACTCTCATGCAAGGTGAATATAGATCCCATTGGGGGAGAAGCAGTGTCTTCAAGCTCGGCATCGGATTCAGAGAACGATTGCACAAAATTTTCTCAGCTTCCAGATCTGGTAGTTATTGAAGAGGGGAGACTCAGTTTAGATTTTCTTTTCTTGACCCTAAGATGAGAGGTAGAAGTGTGGCGAGACTGAAGGGGATTAAGGAGAGGATGCACAGGAAATTAGCGTCTGGAAAGCCGGTAGGAATGAGATGTCCCGCCGTTTCTTTTCCATAAACCGTAATATTCTTTTTATAACATTGTTGATGTTATACTTTATTTTGAATAAAAGATTCTGTTATGTTATATTTACTGCGTAATATATGAAAAAACGTGTATGACTTAAGGATACGATTTGTATATGAAATAAAGTGGAATTGATTATCATATACTTACTTGTATAGTACAATAGTTATGAAATATAAACTAACCAATATAGATATATCACAAATAAGTAAAAGCAGTAAGTAAAGTGACACCAAGATTTTATACTGATTTGGACTTCCCGTCCTATGTCCAGTCTCAGGCTCCTTTTGGAATTCACTATCAACACCCTTTTTTCACCCGGAGTAATAGGTTCAGAATGGTCCGAGCCCCAACAAAGATTAATCTGAGCCCCAACAAGGATTTTCCTATCTGAGCACCAACACATGACTTTTACAAATTACAAGAGTTTGATTTCTGTAACGACCCAACTTTCTGACCGGTTTTCGCTAGTATTTAAACCAACTTAATCCTTTTACAAAGATGGATTGTTATGGGTACTTACATATTTGCAGAAAAATAGCAAAAATTTTCATTTCATTACCATAGTACAACATCAGAGTTACAAGGAATACATCAGAGTACATCAATTTTACAATGGAAGAAATACTAACTCAATGGGAGAATGCGAATGCTCCAAGAACATAATAGCTCCAGCTAAAACCAAAATCCTGCTCCAACCAAATCCAAGGCTAACTCTACAAACCAAACTACTAGCTGCCCGTGAAAAATTATGGGCACTTAGAGTTTAGGTGAGGGAACAATAAATTCCAAGTCATTCGTGGGACTGGTATGAGAACTCAAAACAGTAGTTACTTTAGGACTCATTTTAAAGTTGGGTTATTCAACGGACCACGCCGCTAACGTGGAACGGGTTTACTCCGTATGAATTCCCAGGCATAGAAATTCACTACGACTTTTTAAAAATGAAACTACCACAAGGTCTTGCGGCACACATACAATGCAATCGCACACGTGGGCGAGGTTTTTCCTTATGGTAGTAAAAAATGCCTGATATGTGAAAATCCTCTTTTACTACTAATTGTGCATAGTGTAAAAACAATTTCACAAATAAATGTATCAATCATAGCCAGCATAATGCCCCATCCCATTATACTGACGTAATCCTGCTGGTAGCAAGCTATACAACTAAAATCGTACAGGCTCGTAGTGGAAATTGGATTTCCAACAAATGACCATGCAAAGGGACTTCCTTACCGAACCAATGGGTACGCCTCTAGAGGGAAGCCCCGAGAACCAAATCGGGCTTTCTGCCAACACGAGGCCGAGTTACCCCTTAACTGGGTAACTTAGAGCACGCCTAAGTATATCACCTCCTGGTCGTTACCAACCTTTAAACCCGAGACCTCGCAACATCAACATCCATATAAATAGAAGTTATCCACATAGGTTAATACCTGGGCTCCATACTATAGTACACCTTTTATCTAGAAGGAAATGACTACCCTTAACCTCGCTGCATCTTTCCTGTTTTAGCCATTTACCGGGTTGTGAGGCTTGCTGAGGTCATGATACATAAAGCAACGCTTAAACAAGCCTTGCTTTGATCATCCATAGCTCATCGCATATCTTAACTATGCCAAATTATCCATTAACAACGCATCACTGAATTCCAATATATAACCTCTAAGCTCGTATGTCTTAGAGAAGGGTGTTAAGCAAGAGAGTAATTCTCCGCCACCAAATAGATATATATATTGATAAAACAGTGCTACGTAGTTAATTACAATGTCAGACACACAATCCATAATTGTCCGTTCTGGGTCTGAACGAAACATCAATCCGAAAATTTCCAAATATATTCAAATCTTATGCCACTTATAACCTCGTATCGGGTGGCCTACCCAACCGAGACATCAGCAATCAATCCAAACAATTCAAAGAATCCCGGTCCTCATTTGTCGCTTCGGCAAATCTTGAACTGCTTCATAACGTCGTATTATTACTAGGAATGGTTTACGAACATATATTCGATCCCGGTTTTTCCAAATAATAAGCGTACTTTAAAAATCAGTAGCTATGGACTATACAAGTTTCTCAATTCAAATCTCCTTCCCAAATTGTTATCAATTCATTTCAATTTAAGGTTGGATTCATTCAATTCCCGTAAATCCTGTTATCACCTTAACTTTTCTTAAAATTGAATATTCATTCCCAACCTTACATATCAAACCAAAATCCATTTACTCGTCGTTATCCCTTTCCTTAGGTATCCAAATTTAATTTGGATTTAAATCCCCATTGATAAATATAAGTTTAAAACAGAATTTAATTGGCTTATATATGACATCGATTCACCAACACGAGAAAATACCATCAGAATATGGATATGAATATGGTATGCTATTTCTGATAGTATTTGTCCGAACCTGGTATGAAGACCCGTAAATCCGTACCAATTTGAGTTGACTAATATCCCATACATTCAACTCAAAGTACACGGAAATACAAATCTTTAACGGAAAGAAGTTAGAGGATGAGATATGAGAGATAGAACTTATGGAATAGAAGAATAAGAAGAACATCAGAATCAGAGTGAACACGAATCTCACAGCGGAACAAATAACAAATATTACATAACTTTTAAATACAAACCTGAATTTGTATACATAACATATCAGAGTATAACTCATATACATTACAGCGGAAATAATCTCTACATAACTAACGGTGGAGCTTCCTGCTTCGAGCTCCTCCAAGTGAATCTGCAAAATCCTGAAACATTTGACCGCCCATACAAATTTGGGCACCCAAGAGTTTAGGGAAAAGAAAAAAAAATAAACTCTGGGTCAGCCATGGGACTGGTGTGAGTAAACTCCAATCATATTATTTAACTTTGAAAATCCTTTTGAAACAAAAGGGTAATAGTAAGACCAGCCCATACATAAACACGGACAGTTTTTACCTTGCTATAACCAGACCATTTTTGATATCAAAATCCAGTCATATTATAAATATGTCTAATCAAATAAATAATCAAATAGCAGAACGCTTGCATCTCATGCACCACATACATAGTATAAAATCAAAAAAAAAAAACCGTAGGGTGCTTATTGGAGATTGGATTCCAACTATGACAAGGTATGGGACCACCTCCCGATCAGTGTAATCTAGAGGGGATACACTGGGAGCCAACAAGAACATCTTGCAACCCAGCCCACACATGACCGACCAATCATTTCTCTTGAGTGTATCGAATATATTTCCACCTGTGGTTGGGCCCACATAACCGTTATCCGAAGATACAGAAATGAAAGGAGAACAAATACGAATTTTTTCTAGATGGTGACAATACACCCTAATGGAATTGACCCATATACCTATGCTGCCTGCCCGATTTTTTTCATTTCCTGGTTGTGAGGCTTGAGGCCATGTCTATCTTTCAGGACATATGATCACCATTCATTTTGAATGCCACATCATCAAACCCGTCAATTCACTAATTGATTTCCAAAAATATCACGGGTATAAAATGCTAAGAGGAACGAATTCCTCCGCCACCAGACGTAATACCTTTAAAAGATCAACCATACGTGATTTGTTAGGTATACTCCGTCAGACACTCATCCATACAAGTTGTCCTGGGACTGGACAAACAGAAAACACCATTCTGGAACAGGACGATCCTTGCATTTCACTCCGTCTTCAATTGTCTTCAGCAATACCTAATTCGCAGCGCTTACGCCTATACGAAGTGGGTTTCAGATAATATATCCAACCGGTCTCCCCGTATTGACAACGATGGTCAAAACACTTCGATAGTCGGTTATTTAACTATTGAAGTAAAAACAAACATTCATTCAGACGTACAACTAAACATCACACAACCACGACACTTTTTATTTAACATTCGGTTTTATTATTCGAATTCCCATATCTTGTAGATATTTCTCAAACCCTGTTTTAGCCTTTTCACACTTCTTGGAAAACATTTCCAGTTATTATAAACTCTTATTCTCCCATGTTCTAGAAACTATAAGTTATTAACATTCGAAAACATTTCCATTCTTTTTACATTCTTTATTTTCTACACTTGGATAATATACCCTATTTACAATGGAAAAATATTTCCAATTTCATTATAAATGTTTTAATCTGCCCAACGTTCACTTTCAAAATATTATTCACTTTAAATGTGAATATCATACCTATTATAGAAATCTGAAACACCTTTATCAAGTAACTCTTGATTCGAGTGATAAATACCTTTATCTAGTTTACCGAAATCTCTTCATAATTTTATATTCCCATTCCTCTTTATAAACTTTGTTTCTAAGTCGACTTCTTGTCAATATCAAGTTTATAACCAAATATTTATTACATATCCTTATTCTAATCTATTTGTTTAAACTAAAATTTAACTATCCTATATAATTAAAAATAATTTGCTCTAATACATTCGACAACGTCGGATTATAGTTCCAATTCCTAATAGTTTCATATATAAAAATCACACTTAAGCTTGGTCAAAAATGTTAATTTATCGTTACAGTTCAAAACTCGCAATGCACTGCGATATCCCCTTTATAACTAATCTCGACATAAAAGTCACGCTTAAGCTTAATCAACAACGTTATTTTTTCGTTATAGTTCAAAGACTTACTATACGCTGCAATATCCCTTTTATAACTAATCTTGACATCTCTTTTCGTTACAAACTGATACCATTCCTCGATAATAGTGGAGCCGTTCAAGTTGGGGTATTTTATTTACCTCTCAGACCTTGATCGACAACATTCTTATCTTAGAATAGATATAATTCCGTAACTCTAACCCCTTATTATTTATAATCTTAATCAAACTATATTTCTTGTTTCCTTTTTCAATATAGTCTTATAGCGCATATACTTACTTTGAAATTTCTGTTGTTTATGGCTATTTTTATTAAATATTAACCCTTCACTTCAATCTCGTTATACAACTCCATTTATAAATCATTTCCCAAAAATCTTTAACACTCTTTGTCTTCTGTTAATTCTCTTTCATTCGAATTATTTAAATCAAGTAAAACATCTCATCACCAACTTAATACCATCTTAAATGAATTCGATTTAAGAAACAATTGCTTTAATAAAATGATTTAAATAGTAATTAACTTCATCATTACTGAAATAAACAGTTTACTTCATACAGATTGGTTGCTTAAATAAATAATAACTATTTGTACTCAGTTCCATAATCATTTAGACTTCATTAATTGAAAAGTAATTAATAAGAAATCTTATTAATTTTGATCAATTTCTCGCTAAGTCATTAGCATTAGATTACTTGAAAATTAATTTATCGAATAATTTATTTTCAAATCAACTTCAAACCATCAATTAATTCGTTAACTGATTTCAATTACTTCTTACCATTATATTAATATAATCCATCTAATTATTTCTAAATTGTTTGTTTAAAAATAATTATCCAAAATATTAACTCGCAGGATAATTATAGCTTTATAAACTTTATTTAAAAGTCAAACAATCATTTATATTTTCTTTATAAACAAACTATAAAATGTCCATAATAGAACTTCTATTATAATTTTAAAAATCGTTTAAATTATAAAAATATATTTTTTATAATTTTAACCTCATTGATTTTGCTTGACGGCCAATTAATTTCTTAATAAAAAAATGGGCTTATGGTCGACTGTTGCCACTTTCTTAATCGATATCGTTTATCAAAATAACGTTGAATTTCCATTCAACATCAATATTAATACAGGGTTTCAATGTCATTTAGGTTCAAACAGTGCATATAAAACAAACAGTACATATAAATATCGAGGAATCCGGTTGGATTCCTCCAAACGATTTCCTGCGTCCACAGATGTTAGTCAACACAAATCACATAAATTCCATAATATGGAATATTTTAATCGATAAATTTGGTATCTAGCTAATGATGTATATATGCAATGATATATCTATAATTCAACCAATTTAATTGTAATTTACCTAAATGACCATTACATAGCATTCAACCATTATTATAATATAATTATAATATTTTAAAATAGATCAGAGTTAGTGAATTTACTCACCTTGGCGCATTAACCGTTAAATAACAATTTGCGTCAGTTGATCCGGTCAGGTGTTTCAACCAAAATTTTAACGTCATCCAGCAATGTAGTATTTTCCAGCGTGATTTCAACGAATTCAATTTTGTGCAATTCCAAATACTCCAGTCCACATCAGCATCTCCTTAAAGCGTTTTTCTTCCATTCATATTTTCATCTGTCGAACGTGACATCATCCCCTCCACAGCTTCCATAATACCTGATAACCCCAAATCAAAAGCTGCGCCACCTCCGGCGGACGTTGACTGGCCACTAACCCTTATCTTTTTTCCTCCACGCCTTGTACACACTGCAATTTCCAGTTCTTACTTTCTGTACATCATCTCTTGTCCAGATCGTTTCTTTTTCTTCTGTCTTTCTTTATACTACTGTTGCGTGGCCTCCATTTGATACAAACTTCCCCATTGGATCATTGCCCATCGCAGATTACCCCATGAACACATTCCCCTCCTGTATGGTTCACGCAACACTACAGTACACGCACTCCCCCCTTTAAATCTCTCATGTTTCACATCTCCATTTCTTTTCTTCACCAACGAAAACGGTTGCAGGATCATCCTCCAGTCTGTATACGAATCATGATGCCAACTCCTACCATATCACACCGCCATGACCTCCTTTTACAAACCGTTTAACCTCCGCCATTTCTCCACAACTTGACCCTGAACCAGACCTCTTTCTAGTGCCACTCTTGCCCTCCGCTTCATCCGGAAACCCAGGCAAACCGACCCTTCCTCTCAACATTCTGTACCCATGGAAAAACAAAGCTCCAATATACACGAGATCTGTTTACTTCAGTAACTCCCGATAGAAAAACACTCTTAACCCTTCAAAGGAAACACCGCAAACTCTACTCCACTTTCCCGAAATCTGACAAACTCGAAAACCCACCATCGTCGGTTTACTCATGTTGTTCGAAAAAACCCGCAAACAAATGACACCTAATATCCCCATCTAAAAAATGCCACCTTTATTCCCAACGCTACCACCCTTTGTTTCTCACTGTTAAATCCTTACGCACGAATTCTTCCTTCTACTTGCCAGATACCACCTCGTCAACTCCTAGCTTCAACTGAGCTTAGCCCTAGATTTTAGTGTTCATAGAAGACGAACAGTGGAAGCTTGTATACACAAGCTCAAAGCTGCCGAACTCAGCGAGGATGTTACGGGTTATTATATTTTTTCTTTACTTATTTTTCTCTTCCATAAATGGGAACCTTGCGTCTTCTTCCTGAAAAATGATGTAGAGGAGTATTTATAAAACCATGTAGCTTGGTGGCCACGCACATAGAGTTTGTAGGGTAGCTGGGGTTTTTTCAAGGTAAGGTATGGCGATGATTTAACATAGCATGTACGCTTATGTGGTGATCTTGCAAATGATGGACCAAGATTATGTTTAGATTTTCTAGCGGGTACCTAAGATTTGTTCAGATGGAACGACATGTAAAAGATAGGGTTGGATTTTGTTTAAGATTCTTTTATATATTTATATTATATATATATAATGTCAGAATCAACTTTATCAAAATAGTAGCCGCTATATTTTGGCTTCAAAAGGGTAACCTGTCCCTCTCCTGAGGGATACGTGATAAGATTTGCTAAGGATCCTTCTCCGATTAGATAAGATTTTATCCCTTTTTCCTATGTTCAAAAGAAACGTGAGCCAATCAGAGCCGGCTAAGGGGCCAATAGAACAAAACTTCTTTCTATTTAAATGTTTTTCATAGTATATAATTATCAATTTATAGATTGTAGATTTAGAGCCCATCTCCAGATAAGATTATACGTATACTTTTAGCTTATAGGCAGCTGTGTTTCATGTATATGCAGTGGTACGAATGAAAGAGGACGGATATGTTTTAGAGTCTATGTTTTTCTTAGCAGGAAAGGATTGAGTATTTATATATATCTATGAATTTCTTCTTGATGAAGGAATAACTTCAGGGTGTACATCTCTTGAACCTTTAGGCTTGCATTGTTGGATTTGACTTGCCATAACTTCTGCAGTTGATAGAGTGTTTGCGTGCTCCTTTCACTTTGGTTTTCATGTTGTTCGTGACGTTGGACAAAGTGGAAATAAAATATTTTCCAAAAGAAAAATGTAACAAATCTCATGTCATGCATTTGTTGTTTGCAGTGGATATATATTTTATGTTTCAAAGTTTACGTGTGCCATGTTCCATAAGAATTACGTTCATGTCCGAGGCGGTACGGACAGAAATAAGAATACGGTCATGTCCAGCGAGGTGTCACGATCCCAAAAATATAATAATATCGGTAGGTTGATTCATATTGTGGAACCCAAAATATTGATATAGGGTGCAAAATATTCCAAATAAAAAGTTGCGTATTTAATTAATTAAAAACTGTAAAATTTTAAAAATTAAATTATCACAACATCTCAAAAGAATCTTGTCTAAATTCGAATCCAGTATCTAATTATATCAAATAAACCGTTACAGTCGATAAACGATTCTATAGCAACTATTTGAAAATTTGATTTGGATTTAATTTGCAATCTATAACGAGAAATCTTGATGTTTTACTTTTGTTAGAAAGATACTATTCAACCGATTCCAAAGTTTCTTGTTTCGAAGAAATCCGACTAATAACGGGTCTTGTACACTCAGTTGAAGTTCAGAACGTTAAATTACGAACTGCCGCGACACTACGGGCTAGTTTATAATTATATTATAATTTTATACGTTCAACTTCGTTTTAATTAATATATATATCCACTTATATTACGAATTCAATATTTAAACTAATTTAAATATTCAAATACAAACCGATATGCGGGACGTTACATTCCTTCCCTCTTAAAAGAATTTCTTCCCCGAAATTACTAAGGTAGGGAAATGCTACAATCATATTATAACCAGATTAAAAATCTTTTATTTGATTTCTTAAATTCAGTTTTTAACAGAACTAATTAATTCTAATTAAAAATTAATTCCTTCTTATTAACAAATATTTTCAGAAATTCTGAAAATTTCCTAACAGCTTAAGTTTTCGGAGAATTTTGCCAGCATCTCCTCTGCACAGCTCAATCGGTACTACGACAACTCGCCACTCCAGGCCTTCTCCGAATCCAAAAGAAAACAAAAAGCCAAGCGGCTTTCCAAAAATAGTTCATAAATCTCATGCTCGAATATAAGGTAAACTTGTACCTTTTTGTTGGCATTTTAACTCTATCTTTGCCATTTGCTATTACTTTAACATATATCCAAGCATTCTTGGTTGAACTCCCATCAATCCATTCTCAAACGAATCTTTTGCTTTACTAAACCAAATTTCTATTTCAACTCCAACTCCATTTACTGATTTAATTCTCAAATCAGTTATCTTCGTGTCCAAATTCAAAATTCGATTCTTATTCTCCAAGAATCAATTCATCTTAATAACTCGAATCTCCAATATTTCTTTTTTACAATTTCCATTCTGGATCGTTCCAAATTCTGACCAATTTTGTTTATCTTAGTTTAAGTTCCACCTTTACCATTTTAACTCCATAATTTAAATCTCTATTTCAGAATTCAAATTCCTAGGATTTATTTCAAATCAGTTTGAAATCATATATTATTCAAAACATTTGAATTTCTGACAACATGTTTCTTTACAATAATTCAAAAACAAACCCTTTGGTAGTAATCCGTCACTTAGACCCTCGAAAATTATACTGATGATGCGGCCGTCATCATCAGAATTTTTTCCCAGTGATCAAAGTGAGTTCAATACTTTATCATCTTCAAAACTTGTTTCAAACATTTCTATTTTGAAATTTACTTCAAATATCCCTTCCAAATGCCTGAAATACATTTCCAAATCTCTCTCAGGATTTTAATTTTTCCATATATTCAATCAAAACATTATTTCCAACTCTTTTCCAAGTTTCTAGAGTTTTATTTCAATTCTACTTTTAAATTCAGATTCAGTTCATCTGATTTCATATATCATGTTTAACGAGTTTCGATGGGTTATTTACATAGCCAACTCAATTATGATCTTATTTGATTATAATAATGATCACACATTTAATATATTATAATAATATTAAGATATATTCTTCTTTTTATATCAAAATATAATTTCAGGTAAAATTATTTCATTTACCCTCTTTTCAAAACATACCATGTCGAGTTACACTGATCAAGAGTTTAGAAACACCTATCGACACAGTTTGCATCACTGTATCGACCAGAATTTATAAATCACTCGACAGACAAATCAATACAATATAAAACTTTTTTATATGAATCTACAAATACGTTCACTCGTATATATACACTCAAACTCAGTCTAGGGTATTACTAACCCTATCTCTATTGAGTTACGCCACAAAGCCAAGGTAATTACTTAACCTTCAACTCTGATACCAACTGTAAAGGCCCGTAAATCCATACCAATTTGAGCTGACTAATATCCCACACATTCAACTCAAAGTGCAAGAAAATTCAGATCTTTAGTAGAAAGAAGTTAGAGGATGAGATATGAGAGATAAAACTTATAGAATAGAAGAATAAGAAGAACATCAGAATCAGAGTGAACACGAATCCCACAGCGGAACGAATAACATATATTACATAACTTTTAAATACAAAGCTAAGTTTGTATACATACCATATCAGAGTATAACTTATATACATTACAGCGGAAATAATCTCTACATAACTAACGGTGGAGCCTCCTGCTTCGACTCCTCCAAGTGAATCTGCAAAATCCTGAAACACTTGACTGCCTGTACAAATTTGGACACCTAAGAGTTCAGGGAAAACAAAAAAAATAAACTCTGGGTCAGTCATGGGACTGGTGTGAGTAAACTCCAATCATATTATTTAACTTTGAAAATCCTTTTGAAACAAAAGGGTAATAGTAAGACCAGCCCACACATAAACATGGACAGTTTTTACCCTACTATAACCAAACCATTTTTTGATATCAAAATCCAATCATATTATAAATATGTCTAATCAAATAAATAATCAAATAGCAGAACGCTTGCATCTCACGCTCCACATACATAGTATAAAATAAAAAAAAACCGCAGGGCACTTATTGGAGATTGGACTCCAACTATGACAAGGTATGGGACCACCTCCCAATCAGTGTACTCTAGAGGGGATACACTGGGAGCAACAAGAACATCTTGCAACCCGGCCCACACATGACCGACCACTCATTTCTCTTAAGTGTATCGAATATATTGCCATCTATGGTTGGGCCCACATAACCATTATCCAAAGATATAGAAACGAAAGAAGAACAAATACGATTTTTCTCTAGATGGTGATAAGACACCCTAATGGGAATGACCCACATAGCCATGCTGCCTGCCCGATTTTTGTCATTTCCTGGTTGTGAGGCTTGAGGCTATGTCTATCTTTCAGAACATCTGATCACCATTCACTTTGAATGCCACATCGTCAAACCCGTTAATTCACTAATTGATTTCCAAAAATATCACGAGTATAAATATCTAAGTGGAATGAATTCCTCCGCCACCAGACATAATACCTTTAAAAGATCAACCATACGTGATTTGTTAGGTATACTCTGTCAAACACTCGTCCATACAAGTTGTCCTGGGATCGGACAAACAGAAAACACCATTCTGGAACAGGACGTCCCTTGCATTTCACTCCGTCTTCAATTGTCTTCAGTAATATCTAATTCGCAGCGCTTATGCCAATACAGAGTGGGTTTCGAATAATATATCCAACCGGTCTCCCCGTATTGACAACGATGGTCAAAACACTTCGATAGTTTGTTATTTAACTATCGAAGTAAAAACAAACATTCATTCAGACGTACAACTAAACATCACACAACCACGACACTTTTTATTTAACATTCGGTTTTATTATTCGAACTCCCATATCTTGCTAGCTATTTCTCAAACCCTTTTTTAGCCTTTTCACACTTCTTGGAAAACATTTCCAGTTATTATAAACTCTTATTCTCCCATGTTCTAGAAACTATATGTTATTAACATTCAAAAACATTTCCATTCTTTTTTACATTCTTTATTTTCTACACTTGGATAATATACCCTATCTACATTGGAAAAATATTTCCAATTTCATTATAAATATTTTAATCTTCCCAACGTTCACTTTCAAAATATTATTCACTTTAAATGTGAATATCATACCTATTATAAAAATCTGAAACTCCTTTATCAAGTAACTCTTGATTTGTGTGATAAATACCTTTATCTAGTTTACCGAAATCTCTTCATAATTTTATATTCCCATTCCACTTTATAAACTTTGTTTCTAAGTCGACTTCTTGTCAATATCAAGTTTATAACCAAATATTGATTACATATCCTTATTCTAATCTATTGGTTCAAACTAAAATTTAACTATCTTATATAATTAAAAATAATCTGCTTTAATATATTCGACAACGTCGGATTATAGTTGTAATAACCCGAAAATCTAAGCCAATTTAAAATTTTTATTTTGGCAATTTCGATGAATTTTGAATATTTAATATGAATTATTTTAAATAATAACGACGAAAAATTTATTTTGAATAGTATTCGAACGTATATATTTATTTGAATCGCCGTTAGAATATAAATAATTATTTATAATTATAAAAGGAATTGAAAATGGCGCGGTAGTTCGATAATTCGATTTCAAATTTCAAATGATGTACGGTATTTAAAATAAACCGGATTTTAGTGAAACCAAAAATGTTAGAATCTATTTGTGAATATCTTTCCAACGAATCCGAAAAATTGAAATTTCATAGCGGGGATAAAAAGTTATGCCCAGTTGAAAATTCAGAATAGTCGCTATGGAATTTTGGCCCTTAAAAATGGGAATTTTGCAAACGACCTCGGTTTTCGACGAAACCACTTTTGTTGGATCCATGATGTCAAGATTGCTATGTTTCAAAATTCGTAATTTTTCGAATCAATATGTGAGCGTGGCGAAGGAAAACGCGTTTGACCAGTTTAAGTTGATTTTAATCGACTGGAAAATGGCCATTTTTCAAACGGTCTCAGAATTCAATGAAACTAGTTTTGTTAGTACCGTATCGTCAACACGAAGTTGGAATTTTTTTTTTTTGGAATTTTTAAAGTCCGTATGTGGTCCTGGTAAATTGAAAAGCACGTTTAAAATAGTATATATAGATTTAAATTTTGATTTGAGAGAAAACAGATCGTAACGATCGAATTGGCCTATGTAACATATCCCATTGTGTTCAAAATCGGGGTAAAATGCTAAGGACGACAGTCAGTGGGTCTCGTTTCGAGTTTGAACAAAAAAGTAACTTTTAGGGGAATTAAAAATTGATTAAATTATACAATATAACCACCCCCTTTTTTTTCTCTCTCTCTCCTCACTCAGATCCAACGTAGAAAAAAAACCCAATCCTCCCTCCCCCCATTGACCTGTCGCTCTTCCATCCTCCACCTACAGCCACCGCAAATCGCGGCCGCCCCCTCCCCAAGACCTCTGATCGCCTGCTCCTCCGTTCTCCCCTTTCGCTCCACCTCCTCATCCAATCAATCGACGATTTCCCCAAACCCCTTTCTCCGTTAAAACCCTCCACCGCCAGTCAGAAGGGACCGCCGCCGCCGTTCTGGAAAGCCTCCCCCGCGCCATGACTGCTCCGGCGATGCCATCCTCCCCCCACTCCCAATGGAAACAGTGAGTTTTTCGTATAATTAGCTTAATTAAGTTAGTAATTAAACACTTATTTTAAACTCAGATTTTAAATAGGAATAAAAGCGTTTTAAAATCAAATTTTTATATGAAAGAAAGTTGTTTTAAACTCAGATTTTAAATAGGAATAAAAGAGTTTTAAAATCAAATTTTTATATGAAAGAAAGTTGTTTTAAACTCATATTTTAAATAGAAATAAAATTGTTTCAAAATCAAATTTTTATAGAAAAAGAAATATGATTTCCTAGTTTCTAATAATAAAAATATACGATTTTTATATTCTATAGTTAGTAAAAATTTGATCTTTATATATGTAGAGAAATAAAAATATGATTTTTATTATATATATGTTGAAATAAAAATGTGATTTTTATAGCGATGAAATAAAAATTCGATCTTTATATTAGTAGTAGATATAAAAATATAATTTTTATATATGAAGGAGCGTTACAAAAATATAATCTTTATTATATGACCACCGTTATAAAAATAGAATTTTTATCAATATAGTAGCGGTGTAAAAAAATAGATTTTTTATCTATACAGTAGCTGTATAAAAATGTGATTTTTATCCATATAGCATAGTTATAAAAATGTGATTTTTATATACATAGCAACAATATAAAAATGTGATTTTTATATATTTAGTGGCTACGGACAATTAAATCGACAAAAGGCGAGCTCGATGAAGAACTTCTCACCTTTAATTTAATTTTCTAGTTAAAATGTATACTAGGATGCAAACGGTGTTTAGTAGCACCCGACACCCGTCGTCCATAGACCATGGACGGCTTGTTTGTTTGTTTGATTTTGATGTGTAGTTGATTGTGTGATGTGGAATGGAATAAAATATTTATATAGTTAAAAATATTTTATAGTTAAAAATAGAATTTTTAACATGTATATAAAAGGAAATAAATATAAACGAATTGGACGATTTTTATGTACACACATTTGGCTGATATTGATTGGGACGATAAATTTTACACATCGCCCAACTGCACAAATAAAATCTGTGTTTGATTGTTTGAAACCCCACACGGGTATTGGGATAATATATGACATACACTAATCCCAATAATTAGCTGTATGTCGATCGATTGATTGACAGACTATTATAAGCTTTGAATATTTATATTTGATGCTTATACATTGTAGAACGCACTATGGATGATGGTTGATTGTTTATCCTCATTGTTGTATATATGAATTGGATGAAATCCGTATAATCAACATTATATGGTAATTGACTGTGTCTGATTCCAGTTCAGAATTATCGAATATTTTAAAATAATATTCAGTGAATATTGAAATGTGAAGCCGTGTTAAGTAGTTAAACGCCATTTTAACACGAACGGCAATTTTGTCGATTTTATTCATTTTACAATGAATATCGAAAGTTATTTCAAAATCTGATATTTTGAAATGAATTGAAATTTGAATTAAATTGAATAGAATTGAAATTCGAATTAAATAGAATAGATTTGAAATTCGAATTAAATTGAATTGATTTGAAATTCGAATTAAATAGAATAGATTTGAAATTTAAATTAAATTGAATAGATTTGAAATTCGAATTAAATTGAATAGATTTGAAATTCGAATTAAACTGAATAGATTTGAAATTCAAATTAAATTGAAATGAATCGAAATTCGAATTAAATTGAAATTGAAATCGATTTGAAATGAAATTAAAATGAATTTATATTGAAAAATTCAATCTTGATTTGAATTTGAAAAGGAAGTTGAAATCGTTTTGAAAATGAATTTAAAACGATTTATATAATACGTTTTAAAAGGAAATCGACAAAGTATATATATTATATATATTATATATATATAATATAATGGCTGGAATAGAACGCGCCGCGCTGCGGCAGTTCGTGAATTTCGACCATTGACTTCGAATGGATATCTCGGGAGATCCGACCGTCGGATTCTCCTAAAACCGGAACCGTTGGGTTCGTATCGAAAAGAGCTTTCTATGAATATTAGAGATTTGAAATCTAATGGTTGGATTTGGAATTATGTCCAAATCGAATTTGGAAAAGGTCGCTATAAGTGCAGTTCGATGGCCGTTGATGGAAATTGACTGTACGGGCCTTGATAAAATTATTAAAAATATCAATAATTTGTGTAAAATCATAAGAAATGATTTGGGAAGAATTGGGATGAAAAATTCCATATTTGAAAAGATAAAAATAGATTTTTATCAAAATGAACTAGTTTTGAACTAGAATAATAATTTGTTTGTTTTTAAAATAAATAAATTGGATTTGAAATGGTTTTGAAAATAACCAGGATTTCCAATAATTGAATTGGAATGGATTTGAATCGAAATCATCTTCGGAATATTTCGATGTTGGATTTCGTGATTATACAAATGTTGTTATAGAAATTTGAAATATATATATATATATTCCAATACGATATTTGTTGGTCGTAGAATTTGATATTGAATATAAGCCGATATGTTTTCTATTCAGAGCCTCGTATTTAATATCAAATGTGATTTGGGTTTGTCGTGAATGGTGTCTTCATTAACACTGTTCTTAAGCCCAGTTGAGAAAAAGATTAAGTCTTTTTGTTTAGATTTAATGAAGTGTACTAATTAAATGATATTTAATTGTAATTGAATTGGTATTGATTTTTGGGTTTATCGTGAACGGTGTTTTAAATAACACTTGTTCTTTAACCCGATAATTAATGGAATGTGATTTTGGGTTGTTGTGAACGGTATCTTCAATAATACTGTTCTTAGACCCAACTGAGTTAAGAAAATCAGAAACTAACTGGAGATTAGTTGAGTTGAATGGTTTCTTGGGTATTGATCTGATGTTGGTTTCGGCCTTCGGGGGTAATACTTAGGGAATTGCTCACTTGCTATTTTACAGTTAAAGGCTGATAGAATGGAATGTGATTTTGGGTTTATCGTGAACCATGTTTTAAATGACATTGGTTCTTTAACCCAGTTAAATATTAAAACTAAATGAAGTTTTAATGGTCTTTAATTAGATTGAAAAGATTGAGAATGGAGTATCACCAGTTTTTCTCTAGGCGATAGTTAAATCTTTAATTAGATTTGAACGTGAAATGGTAATTGAATTTACCGATAACACCGTGGCATTAGATATGAAGTATTACCAGTTTTACTTCATGGGATGAATAGGTTGTGTTAAGACCCGTGACTTCCCTGGTAAGGAAAGAGCGGATACTTCGAGAACAACACACAAAAGAATGCAGACAGAAGAACATTTCATTGTTAATTAAAACAATTCATTATATTACAAGAATATACAGAGTATGAATGAATAAAATACATTCGATAAATATCAGAGATTACAATATATTACATGGCAGCGGAAAATGATACAATACACAACTAGAAGTAATACACAGATACAGAGCTTTCCGAGTATCGTTCCAGCTGTAAATCAGGATCCTGTGAATATAAATCTGCAAAACCCAAAAACTACTGGCTGCCCGTGTCAAAATAAGGGCACCTAGAGTTTAGGTGAAAACAATAAACTCCAGGTCAGTCATGTGACTCGTGTGAGAACTAAAACAGTTATTAATCTTTATTTTAAAGTTAGGTAAATCAAGGGACCACGCCGTATAACACGGAACGGGTTTCCTCCCAAGAATACCGGTGCATAAAACAACAACGCAATGTTAAATAAAGAAATATGAAGCTATTATAAGACCCAGGTCCCATCACACAATGCAACACAAGCCGGAGGATAGGGTTTTACCTTATAATAGCCAAATAATGCTTGATACGCTATATCATCTTTTGATACTATTATAAGTGTATAGTGTCAAAACAATTTCAATCATAAATATTAATCATAGACGGCATAGGTACCATATATCATGTCTCCATACTAGGCTCTACAATCAAAACCGCAAAGTCACGTATTTGGAAATTGGATTTCTGTCTTTGAACCGAGGCCAGGGATCGTCCTCTACCAATTCGAGACAATCTAGCCTACCATGTCTAAGGCAAGCGCCCAGACAAGCCTTGGAGCGTCAGGGTCGGTCCACTCGATGTGGATTAAACTTAAACCCTGGACAATACGTTTCCCCGCCCTATGGGGCGCAAATGAGCCAACGAATGACTCCATTGGCTTCACATAGTCACTGATATATCTGAGGCGCCTCGCAATAGCAATAACCACATAAGTCAAACTCGTCAAGGCGTGTAAAACAACTGACGCCACTTCTAGCTAGAAAGAAACGCATGTCCTCCCTGATGTCCTCTCCCGTTTCTGGTTCACAACCGGGGTGTAAGGCTCGCGAATTAACGCTACAAAAAGCTGTGCCACACAGGCTGTGCTTTGATCATCAACCACAATATTCTGCTTTTTAATAGAAGCCTTGATCATTTGCATTTTAGCATGCCACACAGGCAAACCACTCTATGCAACCGATATCAGTCACACGGAATGAAATCCAATGTCAGACACACAGTCCATCTACAAGTCCGTTCTGGGTCTGAACGAAACCGGAGGCACCTAGTACCCCGCATATCCATCGATCTCCATGTACGTATGGATGATCACCAACTGATTCTCTCCTCCTGGGTGTACGGCCCAATCAAGATCATCAGTAATTATCCAAATGACGTGAAGACCTCTGGTCTTCGACCACCATCTTCATCCTCGACACCACGTCGAATCAGTTATTCTAAATGGGATAAACACGGTCTTTCTGAATAACTTGCGTATATAATAAACAAGTGTTACATAAACACAACATACGCATCATTCCAATTCAGAATATTCTTTTATTCAAATATTCTTACACTTTGGGAAATGTTCCCATTAATTTTATCAAAGATAAATTCTTTTAAATTTATTCTTTAATCTTCTTTTGAATATCAATTCAAACTAGTTGGGATTAGCGAACCACACCGAAGTAATCATTTATTTTATTTCCTAATCCCAAACTATTCATCCCATGAAGTAAAACTGGTCATACTTCATATCTTACACCATAGTGTTATCGGTAAATTCAATTACCATTTCACGTTCAAATCTAATTAAAGATTTAACTATCGCCTGGAGAAAAATTGGTGATACCCCATTCTCGACCATTTCAATCTAATTAAAGATTCATTAAAACCCCACGTAGTTTTAATCTTCAGAAATCAATATCCTGCCTTTAACTGGGTTAAAGAACCAATGTCATTTAAAACACGGCTCGGAATAAACCCAAAATCACATTCCATTAGTTATCGGGTTAAATAACAAGTGTTATTTAAAACACCATTCACGATAAACCCAAAAATCAATTCAAATTCAATTCCAATTAAATACCATTTAATTGGTACACTTCATTAAATCTAAATAAAAAGATTTAATCTTTTTTCTCAACCGGGTTTAAGAATAGTGTTAATGAAGACACCATTCACGACAAACCCAAATCACATTTGATATTAAATACAAGGCTCTGAATAGAAAATATAACGGCTTATATTCAATATCAAATTCTACGACCAACAAATATCGTATTGGAAATAACGATATAAATATATCTTTCAAATTTCCATAACCATATCTGTATCATCACGAAATCCAACATCGAAATATTCCAAAGACAATTTCGATTCATATCCATTCCAATTCGATTATTGGAAATTCTGGTTACTTTTAAAACCCTTTTTAAATTCAATTCATTTATTTAAAAATAAATAGAATTATAATTCTAGTTCAAAACTAGTTCATTTCGATAAAAATCTATTTTTATCTTTTCAAATATGGAGTTTTTCATCCCAATTCTTCCCAAATCATTTCTTATGATTTTACACAAATTATTTCTATTTTTAATAATTTTATCAGGGCCCGTACAGTCGGTCTCCACCAATGGCCATCGAACTGCACTTACAACGACCTTTTCCAAATTTGATTTGGATATAATTCCAAATCCTACCATTAGATTTCAAATCTCTAATATTCGTTAGAAAGCTCTTTTCGATACGAACCCAAGGTTCCTGTTTTAGGAGAATCCGACGGTCGGATCTCCCGTAATATCCGTTCGAAGTCAATGGTCGAAATTCGCGAACTACCGCAGCGCGGCGCGTTCTATTCAGGCCATTATATTGTATATATATAATATATATAATATATACTTCGTCGATTTCCTTTCAAAACGTATTTTATAAATCGTTTTAAATTCGTTTTCAAAACGATTTCAACTTCATATTCAATTTCTAATAAAAATTGAATATTTCCTTATAAATTCATTTCAAATTGATTTCAAGTCAAATTGATTTTTAATTCAATTCCAATTCGTTTTCAATTCAATTCAATTCGAATTCAATTCTATTCAATTCATTTCTATTCAATTTCAATTCGAATTCAATTCTATTCAATTTCAATTCGAATTCATTTTCAATTCGAATTCATTTTCAAATTGATTTCAATTCAATTTCAATTCGATTCGAATTCATTTTATTTTCAACTCAATTCGAACTCTAATTCGTTTCAATTCAATTTAATTCGAATTTCATTTCAAAATATTCGATTTTGAAATCACTTTTCAATATTCATTATAAAAACGAATATAATCGATATATATATCGTTCGCGTCAAAATAGCGCATATCTAATCAACACGGCCTTATATATTTCTATTTCAAATATTCTATTCAAATATTTTGTTTCAAATATTTCTTCTCAAATATTTCTCTTCAAATATTCTATTTCAAAACTGGAATGAGGCCCAATCATTTAGCATAGATTTTATTTTTATGGATTTCCATACAACGCATGTACATATCAACAATGACAAATAATCAACCATCAACCAAAATGCATTCTACACTGTATAAGCGTCAAATACAAATATTTAACGCTCATAACAGTCTGTCAATCAATCGATCGACATACAACTAATTTTTGGGATTAGTGTATGTCATATATCATCCCAATACCCATGTGGGGTTTTAAACAATCAAACACAGATTTTATTTGTGCAGTTGGGCGATGTGTAAAATTTATCGTCCCAATCAATATCAGTCAAATGTGTGTATATAAACAAATCGTTCGATTTATTTATTTCATTTTAAATACATGTTAAAAATTCTATTTTCAACTATAAAATATTTTTAACTATATAAATATTTTATTTCATTTCACATCACACAATCAACTACACATCAAAATCAAACAAACAAACAAGTCGTCCATGGTCTGTGGACGACGGGTGTCGGGTGCTAGTAAACACCGTCTGCATCCTAGTATATATTTTAACTAGAAAATTAAATTAAAAGTGAGAAGTTCTCACCGACTAGCTCATCCAATACCACAACTCTTCATATGTAGAAAATCTTCGCCATTCTCGCCCTTTTGTCGCTTTCGTTGCCCGTTTTCACTACATATATAAAAGTTACATTTTTATATTATTGCTATGTACATAAAAATCTCATTTTTATAACTACGCTATATGGATAAAAATCACTATTCTTATCCCGCAACTAATAGATAAAAATTATATTTTTACATCTAACTTCATAATAAAAATCCCATTTTTATTTCGAAGCAATTCAACTAAAAATCACCTTTTTTTATTTCAACGCTATTCGAATAAAAATCACATTTTTATTCGGCTCTTTTATATATAAAATTTCTATTTTCCTTCGCTATATGAAGGTATAAAAATCGAATCTTTTCTCTTGTAAAAATCTATTCTTTTTCTAAATAAAAATCAAATCTTTATTTATGTAAAAATATAATATTTCCTTACACAAAAATCTAATCTTTCTATAATTAAAAATCTCCCCTTTCTAATGTTAAAAATTCAGTAAATAAATTCACAGTCAAAACAAAATAAAACCGAAAATAAATAAACTGTTAAGAGAAAATAAAAACTGAAAATAGCTAAATCGTTATACCTTTCTGTCTCCCTTCATTATTCTCTCCAGGCCCTCATGATAATTCGAACCCAACATCCTGAAAGGAGCAGCCTCGCCTTCAGCCGGAGTCACTATTCAGATCAGAGTTCGCCATCGGCGTGCTCAGGGGGGTTTGCGGCTTCAGTGGGGTTTCGCCGTTGGTGGCCTCGCGCATTGGTCTCGCGGGTGGTAGTTGAACGCGATACGAGGGGGAGGGGCGGTCGATTGAAGAAGGGGAGGAAGAAGGAGGGACCGCGGAGGAACGGGAGGGGGCGCGATAGGGTTACGTAGGCCAGGGGTTCATCGGAGGCAGGCGAAGGTTAATGGGGGGCGATTGACAAAGGCGGCGGCTAGGGTTGGGTGGAGGAGCGAAATCGGGTTTGCTTTTGGGGGAATCGCGTTTATTGAGAATAACTGAAAAGGGGGGTTGTTAATGTATATATATTTTATTTTATTTATAATTATTTTTTTCCCAAAAGTAACCTTTTTGTTTGAATACCAAACGAGACCCAACGACTGTCGTCCATAGCTAATTACCCCCATTCCGAACACAATGGGATATGTATCGTAAGCTGGTTCGACTGTTTCGATCATTTTTTGCCAAAATCAAAATATAAATCTATATATTGAATTTGAACGCCCATTTCAATTTGCTGGGGTCACATATGGACTCTAAAAACTCCCGAAAAATATTTTCTAGCTTCTAATTGACGATATGGTCCTAACAAAACTAATTTCATCAAATTCTGAGACCGTTTGAAAAATGGCCATTTTCCAGTCGATTAAAATCAACTGAAACTGGTCATTTTCCTTTGCCATGCTCACATGTTGATTCAAAAAATTACGAATTTTGAAACCTAGCAATAACTTGACATCACGGATCCAACAAAAATGGTTTCGTCGAAAATCGAGGTCGTTTGCAAAATTTCCATTTTTAAGGGCCAGAATTCCATAGCGATTATTCTGAATTTTCAACTGGACATATCTTTTGATTCCCGCTATGAAATTTCAATTCTTCGGATTCGTTGGAAAAATATTCTCAATTAGATTCTAATATTTTTGGTTTCCCTAAAATCCGGTTTATTTTGAATCCTGTACATTCATTTGAACTTTGAAATCGAATTTTCGAACTACCGCGCCATTTTCAATTCCTTTTATATTTAAAATAAATATTTATATTCTAATGACGATTCAAATAAATATATACGTTCGAATTCTATTCAAAATAAATTTCTCGTCGATATTATTTAAAATATTTCATTTTAAATATTCAAAATTCACTTAAATTGCCAAAATAAAAAATTTAAATTGGCTCGGATTTCCGGGTTATTACAATCTCCCCCACTTAAAACTTTTCATCCCCGAAAAGGAACGAAGCCGAAAGTTGTTTAAAAAATCAACTCAACTTTCACTATTATCATTCTGGCTTAAGTTCTTCAACTTTTCAGTTTCTAAGAACTTTTCAAATTTTTCAAAAAATTTGGCTAAGACCCTAAATTTTCGAAAAATTTCGCCATAACCTCCCCTGCATCGGGGACTTTGGGATATTTCATATAGCCTCCCATGGCCTTCTTCAATCCAAAAGAAAAAGAAAAAGCCCAGCGGCTAGCCAATCAGCTCCTAAAATCATCATCACCCAGACAAAACAGTAAATTATAGTAAACATGTACCTATTTGTCGGGCAAACAATTTTATTCTTCTGCTCTAGCCTCCTTGCTGTGCCTGTTCAATGTAAGCACGTGTATATGCAGGCAAATGCTACTAATTTTCAATATTATTTTCTATTTGTTTCAAATTGGATATATGGTTCAAATTTATGAATCAAACAATAATCAAACAACACAATCAGCAATCAATTAGTTGATTAGCTTTTCAAATTCATGACTTTGATACATAGTCTAAAAATCAGATTTTTGATGTCAAATCACAACAATAAGCCCTATCTAATTTTGGTTCTCACACCAGTCTAATAGAAATATATAGATATCCCACTTTCGACACTCGAAAATAAACTATTGATGCCATACGTCATCAGTAGAATCATGCCCGGGCGACTAGAGTGTGATTCTATATCTATCCAGTATATTAAAACTTCGAATACACGTTTGCAAGGTGTATATGCAAAATATTTATATACTGGATCGTCCAAATTCAATACAAATAATATTCAAATACGTATAAAATGATTTAAATTTCAAAACAAAATTTGTTTTCATTTTCAAAAATATACTCTTTACACTTGTTCTAGGATACCACTGATCCCATCTCTAACGAGTCATTCCCATTGGATATTACTAATCCAATTTCTGATGAATTCTTTCGTATGGTTCTAATGTGTCTTGTTCTCTGAGCTTTGTTAACCAAAGCTCTGATACCAACTGTTAAGACCCGTGACTTCCCCGGTAAGGAAAGAGCGGATATTTCGAGAACAACACACAAAAGAACGCAGACAGAAGAACATTTCATTGTTAATTATAATAATTCATCAGATTACAAGAATATACAGAGTATGAATAAATAAAATACATTCGATAAATATCAGAGATTACAATATATTACATAGCAGCGGAAAATGATACAATATACAACTAGACGTAATACACGGATACAGAGCTTTCCAAGTATCGTTCCACCTGTAAATCAGGATCCTGTGAATATAAATCTGCAAAACCCAAAAACTACTGGCTGCCCGTGTCAAAATAAGGGAACCCAGAGTTTAGGTGAAAACAATAAACTCCAGGTCAGTCATGTGACTGGTGTGAGAACTAAAATAGTTACTAATCTTTATTTTAATGTTAGGTAAATCAAGGGACCACGCCGTATAACACGGAACGTGTTTCCTCCCAAGAATACTAGTGCATAAAACAACAATGCAATGCTAAATAAAGAAAAATGAAGCTATTATAAGACCCAGGTCCCATCACACGATGCAACACAAGCTGGAGGGTAGGGTTTTACCTTATAATAGCAAAATAATGCTTGATACGCTAAATCATCTTTTGATACTATTATAAGTGTATAGTGTCAAAACAATTTCAATCATAAATATTAATCATAGATGGCATGGGTACCATATATCATGTCGCCATACTAGGCTCTACAATCAAAACCGCAAAGTCACGTATTTTGAAATTGGATTTCCGTCTGTGAACCGAGGCCAGGGATCGTCCTCTACCGATTCGAGACAATCTAGCCTACCATGTCTCAGGCAAGCGCATAGACAAGCCTTGGAGCATCAGGGCCGGTCCACTCGATGTGGATTAAACTTAAACCCTGGACAATATGTTTCCCCGCCCTTTAGGACGCAAATGAGCCAACGAATGACTCCATCAGCTTCACATAGTCACCGTTATATTCGAGGCGCCTCGCAACAGCAACAACCACATAAGTCAAACTCGTCAGGGCGTGTAAAACCACTAACGCCACTTCTAGCTAGAAAGAAACGCATGTCCTCCCTGATGTCCTCTCCCGTTTCTGGTTCACAACCGGGGTGTGAGGCTCGCGAATTAACGCTACACAAAGCTGTGCCACACAAGTTGTGCTTTGATCGTCAACCACAAGACTCTGCTTTTCAATAGAAGCCTTGATCATTTGCACCTTAGCATGCCACACAGGTAAACCACTCTATGCAACCGATTTCAATCACACAGAATGAAATCCAATGTCAGACACACAGTCCATCTACAAGTCCGTTCTGGGTCTAAACGAAACCGGAGGCACCTAGTACCTCGCATATCCATCGATCTCCAAGTACGTCTGGACGATCACCAACTGATTCCCTCCTCTTGGGTGTACGACCCAATCAAGATCATCAGTAATTATCCAAACGACGTGAAGACCTCTGGTCTTCGATGTAATGACCCGTATTGGCAGAGGTATTATAATTAATTTATTTAATTATTGAAATGGTGGTTTGGAGAATTTAACGGTCGTAGAATTAAATAATGATGAATATTTAATTAAAATAATAATTTAAATAATATATTTAATTCTGAAATAATCAGAATTGGCTGAAATGGCGATATGTGTGAATTGGTCAATTCAAAAGATGTAATTCATTTTAGAATTGAATTTGAATAACGAATATATTATTTGAACGACAGTTTGAACGTATAATTATATTATAATTATAATCGAGCTTGAAATGGTGCTGCAGTTCGTAATTTGGTGATTTGAACTTCAACTGAATGTACATGATTCGTTTTAAGCCGGATTTCTGTGAAACAAGAAACGTGTGGAGCTGGTGGAGTATACCTTTCTAGTGGAAGAGAAAAATCGGGATTTCGTCTTGTTGATTTTGATTTACGTCCAAATCAAATTTTAGAAAAGTCGCTGTGCAATTCCTTTATAATTTATAAAGGAATTATTTATATTTTTAACAGGGTTTTCATTTTAAATCGAATATCGGGTTGACCCAGATTTAAAATATCAAGTTAGAAATTCATATAGGAATATTCTAGAGTTGTATGGTATTCCACTGCGAATATATATGATAATATTAATTCATTAATATTTTATTTAATTATATTTAAATATATTTATATATTTAAATGGGTCATTTAGAGCTGTAAAAATAAGCCACTTTTGCAAACCAAGTCGGAATTTGACGAAACTAATTTTGTTGGATCCGCAATGTCAAATAGTTGTTAGATTTCCAGTTTCGTGATTTCTAGAGTCACTATGTGGCCGTACGGATTTTCAGAGTGAAAATAGTCAGTAAATTGACCTTTAAAATATATGCTGTGTGAGCATATGGAGTCGGAATTCAACGAAACCAGTTTCTTTAGGACCACAATGTCGGACTGTAGCTACATGTCCAGTTTCGTGATTTTTAGGCATCGTACGTGATCGTACGGGTTTTTAGAAGACATATACGAATTTAAAACGATATAAATAAAATATCTAAAAATGTAATAACCCGGAAAATCCGAGCCAGTTTAAAATTTTTATTTTGGCAATTTTAGCGAATTTTTGAATATTTAATATAGATTATTTTAAATAATATGGAAGAAAATTTATTTTGAATATAATTCGACATATATATTATATACGTCGTCGTTAGAATATAAATATTTATATATAATTATAAATAGAATTGAAAATGGCGCGGTAGTTCGATAATTCGATTTCAAACTTCAATTGAATGTACCGGGTGCAAAACAATCCGGATTTTAGTGAAACCAAAAACATTAGGATCTAATTGATAATATCTTTCCAACGAATCTGAAAAATCAAAATTTCATAGCGGGAATCAAAAGATATGTCCAGTTGAAAATTCTGAATAGTCGCTATGGAATTCAGGCCCTTAAAAATGGGAATTTTGCAAACGACCTCGGATTTCGACGAAACCACTTTTGTTGGGTCCGTGATGTCAAATTATTGCTAGGTTTCAAATTTCATAATTTTTCGAATCAATATGTGAGCGTGGCAAAGGAAAACTCGTTTGACCAGTTTCAGTTGGTTTTAATCAACTGGAAATTGGCCATTTTTCTAACGGTCTCGGAATTTGACGAAACTAGTTTTTTTAGGACCGTATCGTCAATACGAAGCTAGAAAATATTTTTTTGGAATTTTTCGAGTTAGTATGTGACCCCGGTAGATTGAAATGCGCGTTCAAATTTAATATATAGATTTAAATGTAAATTCAACGGAAACTGATCGAGACGTCCGAATCAACCTACGATACATGTCCCATTGTGTTCGGAATGGGGGTAAAACACTATGGACGACAGGCGGTGGGCCTCGTTTTGAGATCGAAAATAAAAGTTGCTTTTCGGCGAAAAATAAAATAATAATATATAAATATATATATATATATATTTCCCCCATAACTCAGTCAAACTGGCCCCTCCCCCCCCCCCCCCCCCGTTCATTTCTTTCCCGAAACGAATTTGAAAAAAAAAAGGAAAAACGAAGCGGACAGAATCGATCCGCCCTCCCCGACGATCACGCCACCGTCCTCCACCCAATCGCCGCCCCTTCCACTTCTTCTCCTCCTTTCCCCCTTCGACTGGCGCCTGGCGCGAAGACCCCCCCCCCAGTAGCGAGACGACCGCCGACGTCCCCCCCCCCCCCCCCCCTTCTCCTTCGACCGAAGACACCATCTCCCCTCCCTTCGCCTGCGACCTCGAGCCCCCCTACCCTGCTGCGCCCTAGCTGATATAAAAATATGATTTTTATTTTAAAGACATCAACAAATAAAAATGTGATTTTTATATATGTAGTGGCTACGGGCAACGAAGATGACGAAGATGCGATAGCGATGAAGTTTTCTATCAATGAAGTGCCGTGGAGCTAGGATAGCTATCGGTGAGAACTTCTCACTCTAAATTTCTTTTTCTAGTTATGTATATATAGTAGGATGCAGACGGTGCTTAGTAGCACCCGACACCCGTCATCCACAGACCATGGATGGCTTGTTTGTTAAATTGTTTGGTTGTGTAGTTGGTTAGATTATTTGGTTTGAATTGAATTGTTTGGTGAAATGAAATTCATTTGATTGATTTGTGAATGGCGTGGGCCTTCACTAGACCGGGGATAAGGCTAGGCCTCGTCCCGTTTCTAGTATCGTGCCGTTATGCCGCCGAAATTTTCTAAAATAAGTTAGAAAATAAAAATATCATTTTATTTAAAGAATGAACCGAATAAAAATTCATATGTTAAAATAAAAATGTTTCATCGTTAAAAATATAATTTTTAACGTGAATATGAATATAGTGAATGTGAACAAATAAATATTCATTTACAAACCGGACGGTTTGTTTATGTACACCGATTTGACTGACATTGATTGGGACGATAAATTTTACACATCGCCCAACTGCTCAAATAAAATCTGTGTTTGATTGTTTGAAACCCCACATGGGTGTTGGGATGAAATTTGAAGTTCACTCATCCTGATTGATTGAATATGTCGATCGATGGATCGACAGGCTGTTATAAGCGTTAGATATCTATATTTGATGCCTATACAGTGTAGTGCACTTTGGATGATGATTGATTATTTATCGTTGCTATTATATACATTTGTTGTATGAAAATCCATATAATTAATTTTATATGGTGATTGATTGGGTCTCATTCCAATTTAGAGAATAAAGAATATAATAAAATTTACATCTTTATCAATATAATATAAAGGTTCATGTGTTGACTGTACTCATCCGTTGAGATTAGTCATGTGTTGAACGAAATATTTTTATAATAAAATTTACATCTTTATCAATATAATATAAAGGTTCATGTGTTGACTGTACTCATCCGTTGAGATTAGTCATGTGTTGAACGAAATATTTTAATAATAAAATTTACATCTTTATCAATATAATATAAAGGTTCATGTGTTGACTGTACTCATCCGTTGAGATTAGTCATGTGTTGAACGAAATATTTTTATAATAAAATTTACATCTTTATCAATATAATATAAAGGTTCATGTGTTGATTGTACTCATCCGTTGAGATTAGTCATGTGTTGAACGAAATATTTTTATAATAAAATTTACATCTTTATCAATATAATATAAAGGTTCATGTGTTGACTGTACTCATCCGTTGAGATTAGTCATGTGTTGAACGAAATATTTTTATAATAAAATTTACATCTTTATCAATATAATATAAAGGTTCATGTGTTGACTGTACTCATCCGTTGAGATTAGTCATGTGTTGAATGAAATATTTTGATAATAACAAATATTTTGATAACAGGAAATATTTGAAATAGGATATTTGAAATAGAATATTTGAAATAGAAATATGTGAAGCCGTGTTGATTAGATTGACGCCATTTTGACGTGAACGGTATTTATATCGATTTTATTGATTTCGAAATGAATTGAATAGAAAACGATTTCGAAATGAATTGAATATAGAACGATTTCGAAATGAATTGAGTAGAAAACGATTTCGAAATGAATTGAATATAAAACGATTTCGAAATGAATTGAATATAAAACGATTTCGAAATGAACTGAATAGAAAACGATTTCGAAATGAACTGAATAGAAAACGATTTCGAAATGAACTGAATAGAAAACGATTTCGAAATGAATTGAATATAAAACGATTTCGAAATGAATTGAATATAAAACGATTTCGAAATGAATTGAATAGAAAACGATTTCGAAATGAATTGAATATAAAACGATTTCGAAATGAATTGAATATAAAACGATTTCGAAATGAATTGAATAGAAAACGATTTCGAAATGAATTGAATAGAAAACGATTTCGAAATGAATTGAATATAAAACGATTTCGAAATGAATTGAATATAAAACGATTTCGAAATGAATTGAATAGAAAACGATTTCGAAATGAATTGAATATAAAACGAT
This sequence comes from Allium sativum, assembly GCA_030737875.1. NCBI lineage: Eukaryota > Viridiplantae > Streptophyta > Magnoliopsida > Asparagales > Amaryllidaceae > Allium > Allium sativum. The sequence goes on from CM060910.1 coordinate 559,170,776, forward strand.
TTCGAAATGAATTGAATATAAAACGATTTCGAAATGAATTGAATATAAAACGATTTCGAAATGAATTGAATATAAAACGATTTCGAAATGAATTGAATAGAAAACGATTTCGAAATGAATTGAATATAAAACGATTTCGAAATGAATTGAATATAAAACGATTTCGAAATGAATTGAATAGAAAACGATTTCGAAATGAATTGAATAGAAAACGATTTCGAAATGAATTGAATAGAAAAAGATTTCGAAATGAATTGAATATAAAACGATTTCGAAATGAATTGAATAGAAAACGATTTCGAAATGAATTGAATATAAAACGATTTCGAAATGAATTGAATAGAAAACGATTTCGAAATGAATTGAATAGAAAACGATTTCGAAATGAATTGAATATAAAACGATTTCGAAATGAATTGAATATAAAACGATTTCGAAATGAATTGAATATAAAGCGATTTCGAAATGAATTGAATATAAAGCGATTTCGAAATGAATTGAATATAAAACGATTTCGAAATGAATTGAATATAAAACGATTTCGAAATGAATTGAATATAAAACGAATTTGATTTGATTTGAATATATAACGAATTTGATTCAAATAGAAAACCAATTTGAATTGAATCGAATAGAAAACCAATTTGAATTGAATCGAATAGAAAACGACTTTGAATTGAATCGAACTGAAAACGAATTCAAATTGAATTGAAAGTTAATTTAAATGAATTCAAATTGAATTGAAATTTTAATTGAATAGAAATGAATTTTAAAACGAATTCATAAAGAAGAATTCAATTTTGCTTTGGATTGAAATGGAAGTTGAAATTGCTTTTGAAACGAATTTAAAACTATTTATATAATTCGTTTTAAAAAGGAATCGACGAAATATATATTATATATATAATATAATGGCCTGAATAGAACGCGCCGCGGCAGTTCGTGAATTTCGACCATTTATTTCAAACGAACATTACGGGAGATCCGACCGTCGGATTCTCCTAAAACCGGAACCGTTGGGTTCGTATCGAAAAGAGCTTTCTAACGAATATTAGAAATTCAAAATCTAACGGTTGGATTTGGAGATACGTCCAAATCAAATTCGAAAAAGGTCGCTGTAAGTGCAGTTCGATGGCCGTTGATGGAAATCGAGTGTACGGGCCTTAATAAAATTATTAAAAATATTAATAATTTGTGTAAAATCATAAGAAATGATTTGAGAAAATTTGGGATGAAAAACTCCATATTTGAAAAGATAAAAATGAATTTTTATCAAAATGAACTAGTTTGAACTAAATTTAAAACCCGATTTGTTTTTAAATAAATAAATTAGATTTAAAAAGGGGTTTTAAATAATCGGAATTTCTAATATATTTGATTGAATTTGAAATGGGTTTATCGTGAACGGTGTTTTAAATAACACTAGTTCTTTAACCCGATAACAAATAGAATGTGATTTGGGTTTGTCGTGAACTGTGTTTTAAATAACACCTAGTTCTTTAACCCAGTAAAAGGAGTTCTAACGAATCTGCAATTAGATTGAAATGTGAATCTATAATCTAAATTATCAAATTTAGAAATGAGCGAGAATGGAGTATCGCCAGTTTTGCTTCAAAGCGACAGTTAAATCTTTAATTAGATTTGAACGTGAAATGGTAATTAATTTTACCGATAACACCACGGTGTTAGGTATGGAGTATTACCAGTTTTGCTTCATGGGATGAATAGGTTGGGATTGGGAAATAAAATAAATAATTACTTCGGTGTGGTTCGCTAATCTCGACTAGTTGGAAAAACCATAATTTGGCTTCAAATGACATCCAAAGGAAGATTACAGGATAAATTTTAAAGAATTTATCTTGGATAAAATTAATGGGAACCTTTCCCTAAGAATGTGGAATTTAGAAACTAGCTGTAGGTTGGCTAAGAAGAATGGTTTCCTGGGTATTGATCTGATGTTGGTTTCGGCCTTCGGGGTTAATGTTTGGGAAATTGTTCTCTTGCTAATTTGCGGTTAGTAACTAATGAATTGGAACGAGGCGTATGTTGTGTTTGTGTAACATTTGTTTTCAATATACGCGGGTTGTTCGGAAAGACCGGGTTTACACCCATTCTGAATAACCGATTCGACGATATGTCGAAGATGAAGACGGAGGTCGAAGACCGGAAGTCTTCACATCGTTTGGATAATCACTGACGATCCTGATTGGGCTGTACACCCGAGAGGATGGAAATAGTTGGTGGTTGTCCAGACGTACTTGGAGATGGATGGATATGTGAGGAAAGTGCCTCCGGTTTCGTTCAGACCCAGAACGAACTTGTAAATGGATTGTGTGTCTGACACTGGATTTTATTCTGTGTTGATTGATTTCTATTAAATATACATCTGTTTGGCGGCGGATAATTTGTTCTTTTGCTTAACGCCCTTCTCTGAGACGTACGAGCTCAGAGGTTGTGTATCGATGGACATCAGTCGCATGGCATGAATTGCCTGTGTGGCACGCTAAGATGCAATGATCAAGGCTTCTGTTGAAAAGCAAAGTCTTGTGGTTGATGATCAAAGCACGGCCTTTGTGGCGTAGCTTTGTGTATAACGTGAATTCGCGAGCCTCACACCTCAGTATGAGTTAAAAACGGGATACGGACTGCAGGGAGTGCACGACGTTTCTTTCTAGCTTTGGTGGTGTCAGTGACTTACCAGCCCTGACATATATATACTTTTCACCTTTGTGGTTGTTGGAATGCGAGGCGCCTCGATTATAGGTCTGTAAGGACCGGGAAACGTGTGTTCAGGAATTGCCAATCCTCTAACGTAAGTGAGGACCGGCCCTGAAGATCCAGGGGTTGCCCAGAGTGCGTAACCCTAGGACATTTGCTAGAGTGTCTCGAACGCGGAGAGGAGCTTGTCCCTTGCCTCGACTCATGACGGAATCCAATTTCCAATACGTGTAATTCGTCTTTAATTGTAGAACTAGTATGGCGACATAGTAGATGGTAGCTATGCCGCCTATGATTGATATTTATGATTGAAATGTTTTGACACTATACACTTATTATAGTATCAAATGATTTGTTTTAAACGTATCAAGCATGCTTTGGCTGTTATAAGGGAAAACCCTATCCCCCGGCTTGCGTTGCATTGTGTGATAGGACCTGGGTCTTATAACAGCTTCATTTTTCTTTATTTAGCATTGCGCTGTTGTTTTATGCACTGGTATTCTTAGGAGGAAACCCGTTCCGTGTTATACGGCGTGGACCCTTGATTTACCTAACTTTACAACCAATATTAATAACTGTTTTAGTTCTCACACCGGTCACATGACTGACCTGGAGTTTATTGTTTTAACCTAAACTCTGGGTGCCCTTATTTTCCGCACGGGCAGCTAGTAGTTTTGGTTTTGCAGATTTATATTCACAGGATCCTGGTTTACAGTTGGAATGATATCCGGAAAGCTCTGTATCCGTATATCACCTTCAGTTGTGCTTTGTATTATTTTCCGCTGCTATGTAATTTATTGTAATATCTGATATTTATCGAATGTAATTTATTCATTATACTCTGTATATTCTTGTATCTGATGGAATTGTTGTAATAACAATGAAATGTTCTCCCGTCTGCGTTCTGATTTGTCCTGTTCTCAACGATCAGGGGTTTCGAACGGTCTAGATCGGTTTAACGACTGATTCGGATCGAGCGAAATTCCAGGCCGTGTAACGACCCGGGAAAAAGCGACCTTGGTTATCCGATATATAACACCTATCGAACAATCAAAAGTCGAAATTACCGGATAGTCCAAGAAAGAAATTAGAGGGTGAGGATAGATAAGATAGAAAATTAGAACAGAAGAAGAAGAAGAACACAACAACATCAGAGTAACACGAATCTCACAGCGGAACGAATAAAATATAATAGACAACATATCTTGAAATCAAAGTAGTATATGTATATCATACCATTATCAGAGTACAACACTTTCATCATAGCGGAATAATCAATAGCTAGAAAAATCTTGAAGCCTCCTACTCCAAGCTCTTCAAGCATACCTGTAAATCCTGACTACTTGACTGCCCATACAAATTTGGGCACCCAAGAGTTTAGGGAAAACAAAACAAAATAAACTCTGGGTCAGTCATGGGACTGGTGTGAGTAAACTCAAATCATTTGGTTTAACTTTCAAAATCCTTTTGAAAGAAAAGATAATCGTAAGACCAATCCACACATAAACACGGACGGTTTTTACCTTACGATAACCAAAAACACTTTGGAAATCATATATTATCTGATAATATAATAATGTCTAATCACAAGTAATTAAAATCTAGTAGAACGCTTGCATCTCACGCTCTACATATATAGCATATAATCAAAAACCGCGGGCGCTTATTGGAGATTGGATTCCAACTTGACAAGGTATGGGACCACCTTCCGAACGTGTATCTCTAGAGGCGAATACACTGGGTTCAACAAGAACATCTTGCAACCCGGCCCTCACATGACCGACCACTCATTTCGCTTGAGTGTATCGAATGTATATCACCGACGGTTGGGATCAGCAACCGCCTCCCGAAATGGGACAACATCGATAGATTTAAGAACAAAGGAATTTCTCTAGATAGGTGATCATACATCCTAATGGGTGCGACCCACATAGTCATGCTGCCTGCCCGATTTTTGTCATTTCCCGGTTGATGAGGCTTGAGGTCATAACGTATCTTTTGATAGATCACACCTCCATTACTTTGAATGCCACATCGTCATACCCGCCAAATCACAAATTGATTTCACCTAAAATACCACGGGTATACAGCTAAGAGAAACGAATTCCTCCGCCACCAAACGTAAGTACGTTTGAAGAGATCAACTTACGCGATCCTTTGAATATACTCTGTCAGACATTCGTCCATTCACGTTTGTCCTGGGACTGGACAAACCGAAGGCACTATTCTGTAAATAGGATAGCCCTTGCATAACTCCCTCTTCAATATATTCAGCATACTTGATTCGCAACGCTTATGCCAATACGGAGTGGTTCTCTGGATAATAATCCAACCGGTCTCTCCATATTAACAACGTAAAATGGTCAAAAACTTTGATAGTCGGTGATTTAACTATCAAATGAAAACATGTCTGTGTGCAAACAACGATATTATTTCCAGATGGAAATTCTATCGATCAATCATCATTCATCATCAAATTATCATAAATTTACCCTTTTCCTTATTCTTGTTTTCCTATATTTCTTATTTACTATATTTAGAAAATATACGTTATTAACAATGGAAAATAATTCCATTTCTCATTTTCTATATTCAGAAAACATTTCTGATTTTTCATTTGAAAGACATTTCCAAATCTCCTTCATTGGGTTTAAACTGGTGTTTGAATAAACATCGCTATGCCAACACCAACCATTTCGCTCATTAGCTAAATTCACTTAACCCCTTTCACTCTCGAATCTTATCCACTTCTTAGTTAAAAACGAAGTCAATCAAGTTGGGGTATAATTACCTCTCAGACCTTAACTGAACAACATTTCTAACTTCGAAATAGACAAAGTTCAAACTTCACTCTTTAAGAAACTTCCTTGCGAACTCTCGGATTCTATTTATGAATCCACTTCCTTTACTGAATCATTTGATTATAACTATAAATGTTATAATTCCATGCTTTCAAAATATGTTAACTTAAATATATTCCCATATCTTAATTTGGATAAATAAACAACCAACTACTTTATTAACAGATAATTAAAACTTGATTTGAAATGGAAAGTAAACATTACTTCCCTTGATTCGATATAATCGAATTTCCATGTATGATTCACCCTCGAATAATCACTATCCGATAATTCTCTTTCGAATAAACTATATTCGATTCCCCTGTTCGAATAATTAATATTCGATAATCCTTTTCTTCGAATAACTAATATTCGAAAATCTCACTTCGAATAAACCATATTCGATAATTCTCTCCTTCGAATAACTATATTCGATTTAACACGCTTCGAACGAACTATATTCGATTACTCTTCTCGAATAAACTATATTCGATAACTCTACTTCGAATAGGTGATATTCGATTAATTCCTTTTTTGACTAACCCTACTTAATTTACTAATACTCGACTAACTCGACTTAATTAACTTCTATTGATTAATTACTATTTGATTTAACACCATTTGCTTGATTCTAGATCGCAACGATCACAATGGTTACGCCTGATTTTCCCAGGAAACATCCGACCGCCGTAGGCTATCTGCAGCCCTGCGAATTACGCTAGCAGTCGTGCTAAATGGAAATTCATCCTTAAATAACTTTGTCTATTTTTAACTCTATCTCGAATAATTAGATTCGATCAATTCTAATTGAATAACTAATATTCAATTAACCCTTATTCGATTACTATATTTGAATAACTCTGGTTCGATTTGACTCAAAACGATTAACTCTAACTGATTAACTCTAACTGGTTAATTCTAACTGAATAACTCTAACTGGATAACTCTAACTGAATAACTCTAACTGGTTAACTCTAACTAAGTAACTCTAACTGTTTAACTTTACGGTTTAACTCTGACAGTTTAACTTCAACGGTTTAACTCTAACAGTTTAACTCCAACTGTTTAACTCTAACAGTTTAACTCCAACTGTTTAACTCTAACAGTTTAACTCCAACTGTCTAACTCTAATAGTTTAACTCCAACGGTTTAACTCGAGTTGATTAACTCTTTTGAATTAATCCCTTTGACTTTTCTCTTTTGAATAATTCCTTTGGAATAATTCATTTGAATTACCTCCCTTGAATAGATTCTTTTTCTATTCGTTTACTCAACAAATAACTATTCTCTTTTCGCTTCTATTTATTTAACAAATAAATATTCCCTTTAACTTTTCTATTTATTCAACAAATAAATATTTCTTTTAACTTTTCTATTTATTTAACAAATAAGTGCTTCTTTCAACTTTTCTTTATTCCCTACATGAATATTCCCTTTTCAATTCCATTTGTAAATACTTTTACGAATGTTTCCCTTTTTATTTCTATTTGTAATCGTTTCACAAATATTTCCCTTCTATTTGATTTCACCAATATTTTCCCTTCTATTTGATTTCACCAATATTTGTTTTTTAACAAATGCTTTGATTCTATAATCATTTTCTCTCATGAAATTCTCTTCCTTTTATATATAAAATCTATTGATTTTATATAAATAATTTATTTTCAAAATAAACTTTGAAAATACCTTTTCACTTTCTAGTATCACTTATGGTATAAAAATACCAAATCAAAAGGTTCAATCATCATCCAAACACACAGGTTCAACAACAGATGATATAACACATCATATATCAGAATATATGAAAAACGGTAAATAAATGTTGAGGAATCCAGTTGGATTCCTCCGACCTGTTTCCCTGCATCCACAGATGTTACACAATATAATTCACATCAATTTCATTTCAATATGAGGTATTCTGATAAACAAAATCAACATCGGTTAACGATATATATAACTATATCGGTATTTTCAACCAGCTGACTAGCAGTTCAACCAAACAATCAACACTCAGCAATTCAACCAATATTTATCAGTTCTAAAAATACTTTATAAAAATATAAAGTGTTCAGAGTTAGTGAGATTTACTCACCTTGGACGGTTTATCGTTGAATAACGATAATTGGTCATTGATTTGGTTCAGACGTTAAATTTCACCATAAATCCAAACGAGCTCCAATCCACTTGCGGTCAGTTCCCTTGCGTAGTGCTCGTCCATACGATCCCAATGGATCCTGTTTCGTTAAATTTCGTTAATGTATGCAAAAGTTATGCTATTTACAATATCTACCTAATTTAAATGAATATTAAATTAATTTAATTAATTAAATTATTTTTATCTTAATTAATTTCTAATTGCATTATTAGCCAAATTACCTTCTCTGCCCTTCTAAAAAATCCTACTTTCCCATCTCTAGCCATATCCAATTTTTTTTAAAATTGAAAAACCATTTTAATATTAATTTAATTTAATTTTCAAATAAAATATTTAAAAATATTCATTTAATTATAACTTAAAATTTTTAACCCGAATCAAAAATCTGCTTTCACTCATTTTAAAGTATTTTTCGATAAGAATCCAACGGTCCTTGTTTCGTGGAAATTCGACTTGTTTTGAAAAAGTTATAAGCTTTTAAAGTTTAAAGTTAAAAATTACGAAAATGCCCCTGGTTTGTTTTAAATTCAAATTAAATTTAAAATTTAAAATTTAAATTAATTATCCCATTCGTCGGATCAGTTAGGGATAGCCAGGGAGAGTAGGAAACTATATTTTCCAAACTCAAGCCTTAGACACTATCCTCTCTGTCACCCTTAGAATGTTCTGATGTTTATTTTTACAAATTCTATTTTAATTATAATATATATATATATATATTACACAAATAAATAAATAAATATTATTTAAAAACTTACCCCGCGAAGCCCAAGCCTCTGCCTAAGAGTCCCTAGCTCCCCGTCTTGCCCTCCTTTCTCCCTTTTCCCTATTTCCTAATATTTTATTATTATTTCTGCCATTGCCAAAGCTTGAAAGAGGAGGAGGAGGAGTGAGTTTAAAATGAAAGGGGGGGGGGGGCTATTTATAGCCGAAGGAGTCACATGGATTGCTGAGGTGGCGCGAATCCAACGGTCGAAAATGGATGGCTAGGATTAATCCTTAAATTAATTAAATTATAAATAAATTTAATAATTTATGAATAGTAAAGTGTGTTTTCTCAACCCTATTCGGACGTTAATTTAACTTACTTATTGATACCTTATCCAAAATCTTTTTCAACCATGTTGTTCAAATTTTCTTGCTCTTCAATAATATATAAAAATATTTAAATTTTGAATTCGTTTGAACTTTCAAATAATTTAAATTCAAATTCAAAATAGTGTTTTGTGTTAGTTTCAACACCTTTCGGTCTCATGTTGGAGTATCAAACGATAACGGTTTTCAAAAATTCTTCCACCATCTGGTCCGGTTTTTAACGTACTTCAATCCTATGTATTCAAATCAAAAATCGGAGTTCGTTTAGATTTTCAAATAATTTATTTAAATTTTGTTTCCTTAATAACTTTCTATACCCGTTACAGGATTTTCCCAGATTTCATATATAGCTAATATCCTATGTTTAGAATTTTCCTGGATAGGTCTCAGGTTCCAGTTTTGCCGTTAGCATTAGCAAATTCCAATTATCGTCAAAATTTAGTTCAGATTTTGGCCTTTTATTTTTTCTTTTCCACATACGGATGCCATTTTTGACGTAACTTGGTTGGTTACCTAATTTCATCATTTCAGATTTAATGAAACCGATTTCATCGAAATCCGAGTTCGTTAGCTACTACATCCTTTGTAAACGTACTATTTTAAATTAAAAATTTATCCTTTTATACTGCCAGTTCACATTATATTGCAGATCCACTAAATTTCTACCATTTCGGAATAAAATAAAATATTCAAAATTATTGAAATTAAACCATTTAAACTTCCAAAACAATAAAAAAACATTTTTAAATAATAACTAAATGGTCAAAAAAATCTGGGCCGTTACATTCTTTCCCTCTTAAAATAATTTCGTCCTCGAAATTGCTAAGGTAGAAAAATGAACTTTATAACTAGGTTAAAATTATTTATTTACTCCGGTTTCACTAAACCAATTAATTCTAATTAATTTATTTCTATAAACGAAAATTTCAAAAATTCTGAAAATTTTCTAACATTCGAAATTTCTGAAAAATTTCGCCAGCATCTCCTTTGTACTGGTCAATAGCTCAAACTCCAACTCGCCTCTCTAGGCCTTCTTCAACCCAAAAGAAAATCAAACAGCCAAGTGGCTTGCCAAACAGGCTCATAAATCTCATCCAACTCATATGAATATGTACGTGTACCTTTTTGTCGGCATTCAATTCTGCTATCAATTTAGCATATACCACTATCATCCCAATCAAACTCCCAATCACTTTTATCTTCAGCACGACCATCCGCTTATAACCAAGCCAAATTTCAATCAAACTGCAATTCCAATCTCAATTCAAATTTCTTGCTCGACCATCCATTTCTATCCCAGATAATCTCTAATTCAGTCCAATTCTACTTGATACCATTCTATTTCAATTCAACTCAATTTCCACTGAACTACCTTCAATTCAATTTCAAATTTATTTTCACAAATTTCTATTTAATTTGTGTTTATTTCAAACAATCTTACCTGGGAGTTTCAAATAGCTTTGCCTTTTCCAAAAATCAAATATCCCTTTGGAATATCAAACAACTTGGTTTCTCAAAACAATTCAAAAACAAAATCTTTGGTAGTAATCTGTCACTTACAAACTCGAAAATGAACACCGATAATGTCCGGATCAACATCGGAATTTATTTTCCAGCTATCGAAGTGAGTTCAATACTATAGCACTTTAAAAACCCATTTTTAAACATTTTCATTTTGAAATTCATTTCAAAATATCCCTTTTCAATGCTTGTAACAAATTTAAAATCTCCCAGGATTTTAAAATTCACATATATTCAATTTAATTCCATATACAACGCTTATTCAAATTTTAGCAATTTTAATTCCAATTCTGAACTTAAATTCAAATTTAATTCATCTGATTTCATATATTTCACTTATATGAATTTTGATTTGTTATTTACATAACCATTTCACATTTTATAATCTTATTCGATTATAATCACAACCAACACATTCAATATACTATAATAATTTCAAATATCTGTACTTTGCTTATATCAAAATATAATTTGGGTAAAATTATTTCATTCACCCTTTTTCAAAACATACTGTGTCGGTTCATCGTATTCAAGCGTTTAGAAACCCCTATCGATACAGTGGATCAAACTGATCGACCAGAATTCATAAACAACTCAACCAATAAATCTCCACAATATAAAATCATTTTATATCAAATAACAAATACGTTCACTCGTATATATACACTCAAACTCAGTCTAGGGTATTACTAACCCCATCTCTACTGAATCACGCCACAGAGCCAAGGTAATACTTAACCTTCAGCTCTGATACCACTGTAACGACCCGGGAAAAAGCGACCTTGGTTATCCGATATATAACACCTATCGAACAATCAAAAGTCGAAATTACCGGATAGTCCAAGAAAGAAATTAGAGGGTGAGGATAGATAAGATAGAAAATTAGAACAGAAGAAGAAGAAGAACACAACAACATCAGAGTAACACGAATCTCACAGCGGAACGAATAAAATATAATAGACAACATATCTTGAAATCAAAGTAGTATATGTATATCATACCATTATCAGAGTACAACACTTTCATCATAGCGGAATAATCAATAGCTAGAAAAATCTTGAAGCCTCCTACTCCAAGCTCTTCAAGCATACCTGTAAATCCTGACTACTTGACTGCCCATACAAATTTGGGCACCCAAGAGTTTAGGGAAAACAAAACAAAATAAACTCTGGGTCAGTCATGGGACTGGTGTGAGTAAACTCAAATCATTTGGTTTAACTTTCAAAATCCTTTTGAAAGAAAAGATAATCGTAAGACCAATCCACACATAAACACGGACGGTTTTTACCTTACGATAACCAAAAACACTTTGGAAATCATATATTATCTGATATTATTATAATGTCTAATCACAAGTAATTAAAATCTAGTAGAACGCTTGCATCTCACGCTCTACATATATAGCATATAATCAAAAACCGCGGGCGCTTATTGGAGATTGGATTCCAACTTGACAAGGTATGGGACCACCTTCCGAACGTGTATCTCTAGAGGCGAATACACTGGGTTCAACAAGAACATCTTGCAACCCGGCCCTCACATGACCGACCACTCATTTCGCTTGAGTGTATCGAATGTATATCACCGACGGTTGGGATCAGCAACCGCCTCCCGAAATGGGACAACATCGATAGATTTAAGAACAAAGGAATTTCTCTAGATAGGTGATCATACATCCTAATGGGTGCGACCCACATAGTCATGCTGCCTGCCCGATTTTTGTCATTTCCCGGTTGATGAGGCTTGAGGTCATAACGTATCTTTTGATAGATCACACCTCCATTACTTTGAATGCCACATCGTCATACCCGCCAAATCACAAATTGATTTCACCTAAAATACCACGGGTATACAGCTAAGAGAAACGAATTCCTCCGCCACCAAACGTAAGTACGTTTGAAGAGATCAACTTACGCGATCCTTTGAATATACTCTGTCAGACATTCGTCCATTCACGTTTGTCCTGGGACTGGACAAACCGAAGGCACTATTCTGTAAATAGGATAGCCCTTGCATAACTCCCTCTTCAATATATTCAGCATACTTGATTCGCAACGCTTATGCCAATACGGAGTGGTTCTCTGGATAATAATCCAACCGGTCTCTCCATATTAACAACGTAAAATGGTCAAAAACTTTGATAGTCGGTGATTTAACTATCAAATGAAAACATGTCTGTGTGCAAACAACGATATTATTTCCAGATGGAAATTCTATCGATCAATCATCATTCATCATCAAATTATCATAAATTTACCCTTTTCCTTATTCTTGTTTTCCTATATTTCTTATTTACTATATTTAGAAAATATACGTTATTAACAATGGAAAATAATTCCATTTCTCATTTTCTATATTCAGAAAACATTTCTGATTTTTCATTTGAAAGACATTTCCAAATCTCCTTCATTGGGTTTAAACTGGTGTTTGAATAAACATCGCTATGCCAACACCAACCATTTCGCTCATTAGCTAAATTCACTTAACCCCTTTCACTCTCGAATCTTATCCACTTCTTAGTTAAAAACGAAGTCAATCAAGTTGGGGTATAATTACCTCTCAGACCTTAACTGAACAACATTTCTAACTTCGAAATAGACAAAGTTCAAACTTCACTCTTTAAGAAACTTCCTTGCGAACTCTCGGATTCTATTTATGAATCCACTTCCTTTACTGAATCATTTGATTATAACTATAAATGTTATAATTCCATGCTTTCAAAATATGTTAACTTAAATATATTCCCATATCTTAATTTGGATAAATAAACAACCAACTACTTTATTAACAGATAATTAAAACTTGATTTGAAATGGAAAGTAAACATTACTTCCCTTGATTCGATATAATCGAATTTCCATGTATGATTCACTCTCGAATAATCACTATCCGATAATTCTCTTTCGAATAAACTATATTCGATTCCCCTGTTCGAATAACTAATATTCGATAATCCTTTTCTTCGAATAACTAATATTCGAAAATCTCACTTCGAATAAACCATATTCGATAATTCTCTCCTTCGAATAACTATATTCGATTTAACACGCTTCGAACGAACTATATTCGATTACTCTTCTCGAATAAACTATATTCGATAACTCTACTTCGAATAGGTGATATTCGATTAATTCCCTTTTTGACTAACCCTACTTAATTTACTAATACTCGACTAACTCGACTTAATTAACTTCTATTGATTAATTACTATTTGATTTAACACCATTTGCTTGATTCTAGATCGCAACGATCACAATGGTTACGCCTGATTTTCCCAGGAAACATCCGACCGCCGTAGGCTATCTGCAGCCCTGCGAATTACGCTAGCAGTCGTGCTAAATGGAAATTCATCCTTAAATAACTTTGTCTATTTTTAACTCTATCTCGAATAATTAGATTCGATCAATTCTAATTGAATAACTAATATTCAATTAACCCTTATTCGATTACTATATTTGAATAACTCTGGTTCGATTTGACTCAAAACGATTAACTCTAACTGATTAACTCTAACTGGTTAATTCTAACTGAATAACTCTAACTGGATAACTCTAACTGAATAACTCTAACTGGTTAACTCTAACTAAGTAACTCTAACTGTTTAACTTTACGGTTTAACTCTGACAGTTTAACTTCAACGGTTTAACTCTAACAGTTTAACTCCAACTGTTTAACTCTAACAGTTTAACTCCAACTGTTTAACTCTAACAGTTTAACTCCAACTGTTTAACTCTAAGAGTTTAACTCCAACGGTTTAACTCGAGTTGATTAACTCTTTTGAATTAATCCCTTTGACTTTTCTCTTTTGAATAATTCCTTTGGAATAATTCATTTGAATTACCTCCCTTGAATAGATTCTTTTTCTATTCGTTTACTCAACAAATAACTATTCTCTTTTCGCTTCTATTTATTTAACAAATAAATATTCCCTTTAACTTTTCTATTTATTCAACAAATAAATATTTCTTTTAACTTTTCTATTTATTTAACAAATAAGTGCTTCTTTCAACTTTTCTTTATTCCCTACATGAATATTCCCTTTTCAATTCCATTTGTAAATACTTTTACGAATGTTTCCCTTTTTATTTCTATTTGTAATCGTTTCACAAATATTTCCCTTCTATTTGATTTCACCAATATTTTCCCTTCTATTTGATTTCACCAATATTTGTTTTTTAACAAATGCTTTGATTCTATAATCATTTTCTCTCATGAAATTCTCTTCCTTTTATATATAAAATCTATTGATTTTATATAAATAATTTATTTTCAAAATAAACTTTGAAAATACCTTTTCACTTTCTAGTATCACTTATGGTATAAAAATACCAAATCAAAAGGTTCAATCATCATCCAAACACACAGGTTCAACAACAGATGATATAACACATCATATATCAGAATATATGAAAAACGGTAAATAAATGTTGAGGAATCCAGTTGGATTCCTCCGACCTGTTTCCCTGCATCCACAGATGTTACACAATATAATTCACATCAATTTCATTTCAATATGAGGTATTCTGATAAACAAAATCAACATCGGTTAACGATATATATAACTATATCGGTATTTTCAACCAGCTGACTAGCAGTTCAACCAAACAATCAACACTCAGCAATTCAACCAATATTTATCAGTTCTAAAAATACTTTATAAAAATATAAAGTGTTCAGAGTTAGTGAGATTTACTCACCTTGGACGGTTTATCGTTGAATAACGATAATTGGTCATTGATTTGGTTCAGACGTTAAATTTCACCATAAATCCAAACGAGCTCCAATCCACTTGCGGTCAGTTCCCTTGCGTAGTGCTCGTCCATACGATCCCAACGGATCCTGTTTCGTTAAATTTCGTTAATGTATGCAAAAGTTATGCTATTTACAATATCTACCTAATTTAAATGAATATTAAATTAATTTAATTAATTAAATTATTTTTATCTTAATTAATTTCTAATTGCATTATTAGCCAAATTACCTTCCCTGCCCTTCTAAAAAATCCTACTTTCCCATCTCTAGCCATATCCAATTTTTTTTAAAATTGAAAAACCATTTTAATATTAATTTAATTTAATTTTCAAATAAAATATTTAAAAATATTCATTTAATTATAACTTAAAAATTTTAACCCGGATCAAAAATCTGCTTCCACTCATTTTAAAGTATTTTTCGATAAGAATCCAACGGTCCTTGTTTCGTGGAAATTCGACTTGTTTTGAAAAAGTTATAAGCTTTTAAAGTTTAAAGTTAAAAATTACGAAAATGCCCCTGGTTTGTTTTAAATTCAAATTAAATTTAAAATTTAAAATTTAAATTAATTATCCCATTCGTCGGATCAGTTAGGGATAGCCAGGGAGAGTAGGAAACTATATTTTCCAAACTCAAGCCTTAGACACTATCCTCTCTGTCACCCTTAGAATGTTCTGATGTTTATTTTTACAAATTCTATTTTAATTATAATATATATATATATATATTACACAAATAAATAAATAAATATTATTTAAAAACTTACCCCGCGAAGCCCAAGCCTCTGCCTAAGAGTCCCTAGCTCCCCGTCTTGCCCTCCTTTCTCCCTTTTCCCTATTTCCTAATATTTTATTATTATTTCTGCCATTGCCAAAGCTTGAAAGAGGAGGAGGAGGAGTGAGTTTAAAATGAAAGGGGGGGGGGGCTATTTATAGCCGAAGGAGTCACATGGATTGCTGAGGTGGCGCGAATCCAACGGTCGAAAATGGATGGCTAGGATTAATCCTTAAATTAATTAAATTATAAATAAATTTAATAATTTATGAATAGTAAAGTGTGTTTTCTCAACCCTATTCGGACGTTAATTTAACTTACTTATTGATACCTTATCCAAAATCTTTTTCAACCATGTTGTTCAAATTTTCTTGCTCTTCAATAATATATAAAAATATTTAAATTTTGAATTCGTTTGAACTTTCAAATAATTTAAATTCAAATTCAAAATAGTGTTTTGTGTTAGTTTCAACACCTTTCGGTCTCATGTTGGAGTATCAAACGATAACGGTTTTCAAAAATTCTTCCACCATCTGGTCCGGTTTTTAACGTACTTCAATCCTATGTATTCAAATCAAAAATCGGAGTTCGTTTAGATTTTCAAATAATTTATTTAAATTTTGTTTCCTTAATAACTTTCTATACCCGTTACAGGATTTTCCCAGATTTCATATATAGCTAATATCCTATGTTTAGAATTTTCCTGGATAGGTCTCAGGTTCCAGTTTTGCCGTTAGCATTAGCAAATTCCAATTATCGTCAAAATTTAGTTCAGATTTTGGCCTTTTATTTTTTCTTTTCCACATACGGATGCCATTTTTGACGTAACTTGGTTGGTTACCTAATTTCATCATTTCAGATTTAATGAAACTGATTTCATCGAAATCCGAGTTCGTTAGCTACTACATCCTTTGTAAACGTACTATTTTAAATTAAAAATTTATCCTTTTATACTGCCAGTTCACATTATATTGCAGATCCACTAAATTTCTACCATTTCGGAATAAAATAAAATATTCAAAATTATTGAAATTAAACCATTTAAACTTCCAAAACAATAAAAAAACATTTTTAAATAATAACTAAATGGTCAAAAAAATCTGGGCCGTTACAGGCCGTCACATTTGGTATCAGAGCTTTGGTTTACAGAGCTCGAGAACAAGACACATTAGAACCATACGAAAGAATTCATCAGATATTGGATTAGTAATATCCAATTAGAATGACTCATTAGAGATAGGATCAGTAGTGTCCTAGAACGAGTGTGAAGAGTATATTTTTCAAATGAAAACAATTTTGTTTTGAAAATTTAAATCAATTCTAGGTATTTGATTATTTATTTATTTTGAATATGGACAATCTAGTATATAAAGATTTCGCGTATACGCGTCATGAACGTATATTCGAAGTTTTAATATATTGGATAGATACAGAATCATACTCTAGTGGCCCGAAGATGATTCTGATGATTGACTAGTCGTCATTAGTATTCATGTTCGAGTAACGAAGGTGTGATATCGATATATTTCCATCAGACTGGTGTGAGAACCAAAACTTATATATAGTTAGAACACATTGTTGTGAATTGGCATCAAAAACATGATTTTCTGTATATATATATATATATATATATATATCAAATTTATGAATTTGAAACTCTAATTCACTAATTGATTGATGTTTGTGTTGTTTGTTTATTTGTTTGATAATTTTTAACCATTATGCCTAAAATAACCAAACATTGAAATGTATTGAAAATTGGTTGCATTTGCTTGCATACATATACTTACATTGAACAGGTCATAGCAAGGAGGCTAGAGCCGAAGAATAAAATTTGTTTGCCCGACAAATAGGTACATGTTTAATACATAATTTACTGTTTTGTTTGGGTGATGATGATTTTATGAGCCTACTGGCTAGCCGCTTGGCTTTTTCTTTTTCTTTTTGAGAT
This sequence comes from Allium sativum, assembly GCA_030737875.1. Taxonomy (NCBI): domain Eukaryota; kingdom Viridiplantae; phylum Streptophyta; class Magnoliopsida; order Asparagales; family Amaryllidaceae; genus Allium; species Allium sativum. The sequence continues at coordinate 559,188,582 of CM060910.1, forward strand.
TAGAAGGACCGGGGAAGCTATTTGAAATTCCCCGATGCTCCCGGTGCAGGGGAGGTTATGGCGAAATTTTTCGAAAATTTAGGGTGTTAGCCAAATTTTTGAAAATTTGAAAATTCTCAGAAACTGAAAAGTTGGAGAATGGAAGCCAAATCGAGCGTAGAGCTGATTAATCAAACCACTTTCGACTTTGTTCCTATTCGGGGATGAAAAGTTTTAAGTGGGGGAGATTGTAATAACCCGGAAAATCCGAGCTAGTTTAAAATTTTTATTTTGGCAATTTTAGCGAATTTTTGAATATTTAAAATAGATTATTTTAAATAATATGGAAGAAAATTTATTTTGAATATAATTCGACATATATATTATATACGTCGTCGTTAGAATATAAATATTTATATATAATTATAAATAGAATTGAAAATGGCGCGGTAGTTCGATAATTCAATTTCAAACTTCAATTGAATGTACCGGGTGCAAAACAATCCGGATTTTAGTGAAACCAAAAACATTAGGATCTAATTGATAATATCTTTCCAATGAATCTGAAAAATCAAAATTTCATAGCGGGAATCAAAAGATATGTCCAGTTGAAAATTCTGAATAGTAGCTATGGAATTCAGGCTCTTAAAAATGGGAATTTTGCAAACGACCTCGGATTTCGACGAAACCACTTTTGTTGGGTCCGTGATGTCAAATTATTGCTAGGTTTCAAATTTCATAATTTTTCGAATCAATATGTGAGCGTGGCAAAGGAAAACGCGTTTGACCAGTTTCAGTTGGTTTTAATCAACTGGAAATTGGCCATTTTTCTAACGGTCTCGGAATTCGACGAAACTAGTTTTGTTAGGACCGTATCGTCAATACGAAGCTAGAAAATATTTTTCTGGAATTTTTCGAGTTAGTATGTGACCCCGGTAGATTGAAATGCGCGTTCAAATTTAATATATAGATTTAAATGTAAATTCAACGGAAACTGATCGAGACGTCCGAATCAACCTACGATACATGTCCCATTGTGTTCGGAATGGGGGTAAAACACTATGGACGACAGGCGGTGGGCCTCGTTTTGAGATCGAAAATAAAAGTTGCTTTTCGGCGAAAAATAAAATAATAATAATAAAAAAAAATATCTCCCCCATAACTCAGTCAAACTGCCCCCCCCCCCCCCCGTTCATTTCTTTCCCGAAACGAATTTGAAAAAAAAAAGGGAAAACGAAGCGGACGGAATCGATCCGCCCTCCCCGACGATCACGCCACCGTCCTCCACCCAATCGCCGCCCCTTCCACTTCTTCTCCTCCTTTCCCCCTTCGACTGGCGCCTGGCGCGAAGACCCCCCCCCCCCCCAGCAGCGAGACGACCGCCGACGTCCCCCCTCCCCTTCTCCTTCGACCGAAGACACCATCTCCCCTCCCTTCGCCTGCGACCTCGAGCCCCCCTACCCTGCTGCGCCCTAGCTGAAACCCCTTTGTAAGTTTTTACCTTTATTTCTTTTTATTTATGATAAGCAAAAACTGAATTTTTATGGATAACAAGAACCGATTTTTATTAATTTAAAAGCATTGATTTTTAGTTTATAAAAGAATAAATGTTTATTTAGGAAAAATAGTTATTTTTAAACTAGAAAGATGCGATTTTTATTAACTAGGTAAGATTAGATTTTTAAATCAAAATGATTTGATTTTGAAAAGTAAAGATTTGATTTTGAATTGTGGGAGTTAAAAATATAATTTTTATATTTTTAAAGAAATAAAAATATGGTTTTTATATTTTTAAATTATTAAAAATATAATCTTTACTATATAGAAGATGTAAAAATATGATTTTTGGTTAGGAAGAGAGTTAAAAATATAATTTTTACATGATAGGAATATTAAAAATATCATCTTTATATGTGTAGAAAAATAAAAATGAGATTTTTATAAAGATGAAATCTTTAAATTTGAAAAGGCGAAGTCTATGTTTTTATAAAGGCGAAATCTTTATTTTAGAAAAGGCGAAATCTTTATATGGAAAATAGCGTGATAAAAATATAATTTTTATCTATATAACATAGTAGTAAAAATTCGATTTTTATATATTGAATAACGGAATAAAAATTCGATTTTTAAATGTAGGAAGCGATTATAAAAATATGATTTTTATTTTAAAGACATCAACAAATAAAAATGTGATTTTTATATATGTAGTGGCTACGGGCAACGAAGATGACGAAGATGCGATAGCGATGAAGTTTTCTATCAATGAAGTGCCGTGGAGCTAGGATAGCTATAGGTGAGAACTTCTCACTCTAAATTTCTTTTTCTAGTTATATATATGTATACTAGGATGCAGACGGTGCTTAGTAGCACCCGACACCCGTCATCCACAGACCATGGATGGCTTGTTTGTTAAATTGTTTGGTTGTGTAGTTGGTTAGATTATTTGGTTTGAATTGAATTGTTTGGTGAAATGAAATTGATTTGATTGATTTGTGAATGGCGTGGGCCTTCACTATACCGGGGATAAGGCTAGGCCTCGTCCCGTTTCTAGTATCGTGCCGTTATGCCGCCGAAATTTTCTAAAATAAGTTAGAAAATAAAAATATCATTTTATTTAAAGAATGAACCGAATAAAAATTCATATGTTAAAATAAAAATGTTTTATCGTTAAAAATATAATTTTTAACGTGAATATGAATATAGTGAATGTGAATAAATAAATATTCATTTATAAACCGGACGGTTTGTTTATGTACACCGATTTGACTGACATTGATTGGGACGATAAATTTTACACATCGCCCAACTGCACAAATAAAATCTGTGTTTGATTGTTTGAAACCCCACACGGGTGTTGGGATGAAATTTGAAGTTCACTCATCCTGATTGATTGAATATGTCGATCGATGGATCGACAGGCTGTTATAAGCGTTAGATATCTATATTTGATGCCTATACAGTGTAGTGCACTTTGGATGATGATTGATTATTTATCGTTGCTATTATATACATTTGTTGTATGAAAATCCATATAATTAATTTTATATGGTGATTGATTGGGCCTCATTCCAATTTAGAGAATAAAGAATATAATAAAATTTACATCTTTATCAATATAATATAAAGGTTCATGTGTTGACTATACTCATCCGTTGAGATTAGTCATGTGTTGAACGAAATATTTTTATAATAAAATTTACATCTTTATCAATATAATATAAAGGTTCATGTGTTGACTGTACTCATCCGTTGAGATTAGTCATGTGTTGAACGAAATATTTTAATAATAAAATTTACATCTTTATCAATATAATATAAAGGTTCATGTGTTGACTGTACTCATCCGTTGAGATTAGTCATGTGTTGAACGAAATATTTTTATAATAAAATTTACATCTTTATCAATATAATATAAAGGTTCATGTGTTGACTGTACTCATCCGTTGAGATTAGTCATGTGTTGAACGAAATATTTTTATAATAAAATTTACATCTTTATCAATATAATATAAAGGTTCATGTGTTGACTGTACTCATCCGTTGAGATTAGTCATGTGTTGAACGAAATATTTTTATAATAAAATTTACATCTTTATCAATATAATATAAAGGTTCATGTGTTGACTGTACTCATTCGTTGAGATTAGTCATGTGTTGAACGAAATATTTTGATAATAACAAATATTTTGATAACAGGAAATATTTGAAATAGGATATTTGAAATAGAATATTTGAAATAGAAATATGTGAAGCCGTGTTGATTAGATTGACGCCATTTTGACGTGAACGGTATTTATATCGATTTTATTGATTTCGAAATGAATTGAATAGAAAACGATTTCGAAATGAATTGAATATAAAACGATTTCGAAATGAATTGAATTGAAAAAGATTTCGAAATGAATTGAATAGAAAACGATTTCGAAATGAATTGAATAGAAAACGATTTCGAAATGAATTGAATAGAAAACGATTTCGAAATGAATTGAATAGAAAACGATTTCGAAATGAATTGAATATAAAACGATTTCGAAATGAATTGAATATAAAACGATTTCGAAATGAATTGAATAGAAAACGATTTCGAAATGAATTGAATAGAAAACGATTTCGAAATGAATTGAATATAAAACGATTTCCAAATGAATTTAATATAAAACGATTTCGAAATGAATTTAATATAAAACGATTTCGAAATGAATTGAATAGAAAACGATTTCGAAATGAATTGAATAGAAAACGATTTCGAAATGAATTGAATAGAAAACGATTTCGAAATGAATTGAATATAAAACGATTTCGAAATGAATTGAATATAAAACGATTTCGAAATGAATTGAATAGAAAACGATTTCGAAATGAATTGAATATAAAACGATTTCGAAATGAATTGAATATAAAACGATTTCGAAATGAATTGAATAGAAAACGATTTCGAAATGAATTGAATATAAAACGATTTCGAAATGAATTGAATATAAAACGATTTCGAAATGAATTGAATAGAAAACGATTTCGAAATGAATTGAATATAAAACGATTTCGAAATGAATTGAATATAAAACGATTTCGAAATGAATTGAATAGAAAACGATTTCGAAATGAATTGAATAGAAAACGATTTCGAAATGAATTGAATAGAAAACGATTTCGAAATGAATTGAATAGAAAACGATTTCGAAATGAATTGAATAGAAAACGATTTCGAAATGAATTGAATATAAAACGATTTCGAAATGAATTGAATATAAAACGATTTCGAAATGAATTGAATAGAAAACGATTTCGAAATGAATTGAATAAAAAACGATTTCGAAATGAATTGAATAAAAAACGATTTCGAAAAGAATTGAATATAAAGCGATTTCGAAATGAATTGAATATAAAGCGATTTCGAAATGAATTGAATATAAAACGATTTCGAAATGAATTGAATAGAAAACAAATTTGATTTGATTTGAATATATAACGAATTTGATTCGAATAGAAAACCAATTTGAATTGAATCGAATAGAAAACCAATTTGAATTGAATCGAATAGAAAACCAATTTGAATTGAATCGAATAGAAAACCAATTTGAATTGAATCGAATAGAAAACGACTTTGAATTGAATCGAACTGAAAACGAATTCAAATTGAATTGAAAGCTAATTTAAATGAATTCAAATTGAATTGAAATTTTAATTGAATAGAAATGAATTTTAAAACGAATTCATAAAGAAGAATTCAATTTTGCTTTGGATTGAAATGGAAGTTGAAATTGCTTTTGAAACGAATTTAAAACTATTTATATAATTCGTTTTAAAAAGGAATCGACGAAATATATATTATATATATAATATAATGGCCTGAATAGAAAGCGCCGCGCCGCGGCAGTTTGTGAATTTCGACCATTTATTTCAAACGAACATTACGGGAGATCCGACCGTCGGATTCTCCTAAAACCGGAACCGTTGGGTTCGTATCGAAAAGAGCTTTCTAACGAATATTAGAAATTCAAAATCTAACGGTTGGATTTGGAGATACGTCCAAATCAAATTCGAAAAAGGTCGCTGTAAGTGCAGTTCGATGGCCGTTGATGGAAATCGAGTGTACGGGCCTTAATAAAATTATTAAAAATATCAATAATTTGTGTAAAATCATAAGAAATGATTTGAGAAAATTTGGGATGAAAAACTCCATATTTGAAAAGATAAAAATGAATTTTTATCAAAATGAACTAGTTTGAACTAAATTTAAAACCCGATTTGTTTTTAAATAAATAAATTAGATTTAAAAAGGGGTTTTAAATTATCGGAATTTCTAATGTATTTGATTGAATTTGAAATGGGTTTATCGTGAACGGTGTTTTAAATAACACTAGTTCTTTAACCCGATAACAAATAGAATGTGATTTGGGTTTGTCGTGAACTATGTTTTAAATAACACCTAGTTCTTTAACCCAGTAAAAGGAGTTCTAACGAATCTGCAATTAGATTGAAATGTGAATCTATAATCTAAATTATCAAATTTAGAAATGAGCGAGAATGGAGTATCGCCAGTTTTGCTCCAAAGCGATAGTTAAATCTTTAATTAGATTTGAACGTGAAATGGTAATTAATTTTACCGATAACACCACGGTGTTAGGTATGGAGTATTACCAGTTTTGCTTCATGGGATGAATAGGTTGGGATTGGGAAATAAAATAAATAATTACTTCGGTGTGGTTCGCTAATCTTGACTAGTTGGAAAAACCATAATTTGGCTTTAAATGACATCCAAAGGAAGATTACAGGATAAATTTTAAAGAATTTATCTTGGATAAAATTAATGGGAACCTTTCCCTAAGAATGTGGAATTTAGAAACTAGATGTAGGTTGGCTAAAAAGAATGGTTTCCTGGGTATTGATCTGATGTTGGTTTCGGCCTTTGGGGTTAATGTTTGGGAAATTGTTCTCTTGCTAATTTGCGGTTAGTAACTAATGAATTGGAACGAGGCGTATGTTGTGTTTGTGTAACATTTGTTTTCAATATACGCGGGTTGTTCGGAAAGACCGGGTTTACACCCATTCTGAATAACCGATTCGACGATATGTCGAAGATGAAGACGGAGGTCGAAGACCGGAAGTCTTCACATCGTTTGGATAATCACTGACGATCCTGATTGGGCTGTACACCCGAGAGGATGGAAATAGTTGGTGGTCGTCCAGACGTACTTGGAGATGGATGGATATGCGAGGAAAGTGCCTCCGGTTTCGTTCAGACCCAGAACGAACTTGTAAATGGATTGTGTGTCTGACACTGGATTTTATTCTGTGTTGATTGATTTCTATTAAATATACGTCTGTTTGGCGGCTGAGAATTTATTCTTTTGCTTAACGCCCTTCTCTGAGACGTACGAGCTCAGAGGTTGTATATCGATGGACATCAGTCACATGGCATGAATTGCCTGTGTGGCACGCTAAGATGCAATGATCAAGGCTTCTGTTGAAAAGCAAAGTCTTGTGGTTGATGATCAAAGCACGACCTTTGTGGCGTAGCTTTGTGTATAACGTGAATTCGCAAGCCTCACACCTCGGTATGAGTTAAAAACGGGATACGGACTGCAGGGAGTGCACGACATTTCTTTCTAGCCTTGGTGGTGTCAGTGACTTACCAGCCCTGACATATATATACTTTTCACCTTTGTGGTTGTTGGAATGTGAGGCGCCTCGATTATAGGTCTGTAAAGACCGGGAAACGTGTGTTCAGGAATTGCCAATCCTTTAATGTAAGTGAGGACCGGCCCTGAAGATCCAGGGGTTGCCCAGAGTGCGTAACCCTGGGACATTTGCTAGAGTGTCTCGAACGCGGAGAGGAGCTTGCCCCTTGCCTCGACTCATGACAGAATCCAATTTCCAATACGTGTAATTCGTCTTTAATTATAGAACTAGTATGGCGACATAGTAGATGGTAGCTATGCCGCCTATGATTGATATTTATGATTGAAATGTTTTGACACTATACACTTATTATAGTATCAAATGATTTGTTTTAAACGTATCAAGCATGCTTTGGCTGTTATAAGGGAAAACCCTATCCCCCGGCTTGCGTTGCATTGTGTGATAGGACCTGGGTCTTATAACAGCTTCATTTTTCTTTATTTAGCATTGCGCTGTTGTTTTATGCACTGGTATTCTTGGGAGGAAACCCGTTCCGTGTTATACGGCGTGGTCCCTTGATTTACCTAACTTTACAACCAATATTAATAACTGTTTTAGTTCTCACACCAGTCACATGACTGACCTGGAGTTTATTGTTTTAACCTAAACTCTGGGTGCCCCTATTTTCCGCACGGGCAGCTAGTAGTTTTGGTTTTGCAGATTTATATTCATAGGATCCTGGTTTACAGCTGGAATGATATCCGGAAAGCTCTGTATCCGTATATCACCTTCAGTTGTGCTTTGTATTATTTTCCGCTGCTATGTAATTTATTGTAATATCTGATATTTATCGAATGTAATTTATTCATTATACTCTGTATATTCTTGTATCTGATGGAATTGTTGTAATAACAATGAAATGTTCTCCCGTCTGCGTTCTGATTTGTCCTGTTCTCAACGATCAGGGGTTTCGAACGGTCTAGATCGGTTTAACGACTGATTCGGATCGAGCGAAATTCCAGGCCGTCACAAAAAATATCTAGAAAAATATCTAGATATTTGTTTACACTATAAATACCCCCTTAACCTTCTAAACCTAATTCGATTTCAACAGAAGTCAACAAAACAAAAACGCGCTATTGTTTTCTCATCTCCAGTAAACAATTCGATGCTTAGAAATCCAAATAAAATCAAGGAAAAATCTATAAATCAAAAGGGTAATATATTTGAGTTTGTATCAGTATAAGCTTCAGCTCTATACTCGTTGCATCTAGTTCGACGCAAGTTTTTTTTAGTACTCATGGAGTAACAGTGAACTAGGGTTCACAATAGTGAGGGATTGGGACATTGATTCGAGAAAAGTGGTTCATCTTTGGATTGAGCATGGAGAGGGGTTTCAGTTATGGGTATTTTTGGCAAGTTCGGTGCAGTTTGTGTCGCAAGTCCTGGGAGGACTGAAGTCGCGGTTGACAAAGTCTAATGTCGAGTTAATTGAAATTGGGCTGGGAAGAAAGAGTTTTCGAAGAGGGTTTTCATGCTGATCTCGGTTTGGTGTTGAAGTGGAAGAATGGAGGTGTGGTTGGAGGCGAAGGTGATCGAATGGTGGAGTGATTTCCTGGAGCGTGCGGTCTTCACTTGTGGAAGAAGAAGTAACAGTGGGCTGGTGAAGGTTTGCTAATGGGCCAGGGTATTAGATGGTGTAAGGCCCGAGTTTGATTTATTTAGTTTTATTTTAAATTAAAAAGATGTATTAACTTGTAAAATGTATATCTATCCCATACGATATCAGATTGAGGAACCGTAAGTTGCGTTGGGATCGTATGGACGAGATCTTCACAATGAAGTTGACTGGAACTGGATTTGAGCTCGTTTGAATTTACGGCAAAATAAATTGTTTGATTCAAATCAAACAAACAGTTTATCGTTCTTTAACGATGAACTGCAAATGTGAGTAAATCTCACTAATTCTGAACAGTTTATAATTTCATGTTGTATTTTTAGAACTGTTAGATATTGGCTGATTGACTGTATGTTGACTGTTTGATTGAACTGCTAGACAGTTAGTTGAATTTCTATATTGATTCTGTTTAACAGAATATATCAGATGGAACTGAAAGTGATGTTGTCTATATTGTTTAACATCTGTGATGCAGGGAAACAGGTTGGAGGAATCCAACTGGATTCCTCAACATTTATTTTATTGTTTTTCATATATTGTGATATATGATGTGATATATAATCTGTTGTCGATTATATGTGTTTGGACGATAATGATCATCGTGATTTGATATGTTGAATACCATAACATACCGAAATGTTGATAATGGAATATTTTCAAAGTGATATTTGAAAATAAAATATTTATAAATGGAATATTTATAAATAAGAAATATTTATAAATTGGAATATTTATAAATAGGAGATGTTTAGAAAATGAATAAACGTTATAAAATGGAAACTGTTATAAGAAGGAAATCATTTGTAATGTGAAGAACCGTTACTAAAAGTAAATCTTTATAAATGAATAGTTTAATCGAGTTAAAAGGAGTTAATCGATGTTAGTTTAATTGAGTTATAAGGAGTTAATCGATGTTAGTTTAATCGAAAGGAGTTAATCGATGTTAGTTTAATCGATTAGAGCTAAAGCAAAAGAGTTAATTGAATATAGTTTATTCGAATAGAATAAAGGAGTTAATCGAATATATAGTTTATTCAAATAGTATAAAAGGAGTTAATCGAATATAGTTTATTCGAATAAAGTAAAAGGAGTTAATCGAATATAGTTTATTCGAATAAAGTAAAAGGAGTTAATCGAATATATAGTTTATTCGAATAGAATAAAGGAGTTAATCGAATATATAGTTTATTCGAATAGAATAAAGGAGTTAATCGAATATATAGTTTATTCAAATAGTATAAAAGGAGTTAATCGAATATAGTTTATTCGAATAAAGTAAAAGGAGTTAATCGAATATAGTTTATTCGAATAAAGTAAAAGGAGTTAATCGAATATATAGTTTATTCGAATAGAATAAAGGAGTTAATCGAATATATAGTTTATTCGAATAGAATAAAGGAGTTAATCGAATATATAGTTTATTCAAATAGAGTTAGAGGAGTTATCGAATATAGTTTATTCGACAGGAGTTAAGTGAATAGAGTTAAATCCAAAGGAGTTAATCGAATAGAATTAAGTAAAAAGAGTTAATCGAATATAGTTACACGAAAGAAAGGTTAAGTAAAGAAGTTAGTTAAAGAAATATACAGTGAACTTTGCCTATTTCAAAGTTAGAAATGTTGTTCAGTTAAGGTCTGAGAGGTAGTTCTACCCCAACTTGATTGACTTCATTTTTAACTAAGGAATGGTTAAGGTTCGATAGTAAAGGATGGTTAAGTGAATTTAGTAATTAAAGGAAATGGTTTGAGTTGGCATCGCGATGGTTTGTTTAAACATATGTCTAAGTCCAATGAAGAAGCTTTGGAAATGTTTTCCAAATAAGAAACCAGAAATGTTTTCTAATAAAGAAAACAAGAAATGGAAATGTTTTCCATTGTTAATAACGTACATTTTCCAAATTTAGAAAATAAGAAATATTGAATATAGGGAAATAGGAGATAAGTAAATTAATGAAATAAAGAGATAAATGTTGAATGATGTTTGATCGACATAAATTTCCATTTGGAAATAATATCGTTGTTTGCACACCTGTTTTTCTTCGATAGTTAAATCACAGACTATCGAAGTTTTGACCATTTTAACGTTGTTAATATGGTGAGACCGGTTGGATTATTATCCAAAGAACCACTCTGTATTGGCATAAACATTGCGAATCATATATGCCAAAGGAAATTGAAGACGGGGTTATGCAAGGGCTATCCTGTTTACAGAATAGTGCCTTCGGTTCATCCTATTCCTGGATGACTTGAATGGACGGATGTCTGACAGAGCATTTCCAGATGATCACGTATATTGATTTCTCCAGCCGTACCAAGAGTGGAAGCGGAGAAGGAAACTTCTTTTAGCTAACACATAATGTATGGTTGAGGACGTCAATCGATGATTTGATGGATTTGACGATGTGGCATTAAAAGTGAATCTGGTGTAATGATAAAGCGTAGCTTCTAGCCTCACATCCGGTAAATGACAGAAATCGGGCAGGTAGCATGGCTAAGTCGGTCGCACCGAAGTAGGGTGTATAATCACCTGATCTAGAGTTTCATTTACTTCTAAAATCTATGGTTGATGTTGTCCCATTCAGGAAACGGTTGCTGATCACAACCGTTGGTGATATACATTCGATACGCTCAAGCGAAATGAGTGGTCGGTCATGTGTGGCCGGATTGCAAGATGTTCTTGTTGAACCCAGTGTATTCCTTTCTAGAGGTACACTAGCGAAAGGTGGTTCCATACCTTGTCATAGTTGGAAACCCATAACCCAATACATTCTTGCGGTTTTGATTGTATACTATATATGTAGAACGTGAGATGAAAGCATTTCTGCTAGATAATTATTATATTGTGGTTAATAGACATTATTATAATATCAAAAGGTTTTTGATATAAAGATAATTTGGATTCTCATAAGGGAAAAATCCGTTCCGTTATTCGGCGTGGTCTCATGAGATATCGTTTAACTGTTTTAAAGTGTTTTACTCATACCAGTCCAATGACTGACCCGGAGTTTATTTTGTTGTATTCCCTAAACTCTTGGGTGCCTAAATTTGTACGGGCAGTCAAGTAGTCGTGATTTTACAGATACGCTTGAAGAGCTTGGAGCAGGAGGCCTAAGGATCATATAGCTATAGTTATTTCCGCTGTGTTTTAAGTGTTGTACTTTGATAATGATATGTATATTCAAGTACAGATTTGTATTTCAAAGTTATGTTATGAAATATATTTATTCGTTCCGTTGTGAGATTCGTGTTACTCTGATATTGTGTTCTTCTTCTTCTTCTATTCTAAGTTTCTATCTTATCTATCCTCACCCTCTAATTTCTTTCATTAATGACTGGTATTTTTGGATGTTTGGTTAGTCATCATTGAGTTTATGGCGATAACCAAAGTCGTCAAAATCCCGGGTCATTACAGTTGGTATCAGAGCTTAAGTTAAGTGAATTACCTTGGCTCTGTGGCGTGACTCAGTAGAGATGGGGTTAGCAATACCCTAGATTGAGTTGAGTGTATATATACGAGTGAACGTATTTGTTATTGATATAAAAATTGTTTTATATTGTGGAGATTCATTGGTTGAGTAGTTTGTGAATTCTGGTCGATCAGTTTGATCCACTGTATCGGTAGGAGTTTATAAACACTCGAATACGATGGGTCAACACTTTATGTTTTGAAAAGAGGGTAAATTAAAATAAATTTACCCAAGGTATATCTTGATATAGAGAAGACATATATATCATGATTATAATATATTGGATATATTGGTTGTTATTATAATCGAGTAAGATTATAAATTAAATGGTTATGTAAATAACCAATCAGAATTCATATAAGTGAAATACGTGAAATCAGATGAGTTGAATATGAAATTTAAACCAGAAATTGAATTAAAATTCTGGAAAATTGGATAAGTGTTTGTAAATGAATTTGGATTAAAAATAAGGAAAATTTAAGATCTTGGGAGATTTTAAATTGTTTTACAAGCAGTGTGAATTATATTTTGAAATGAATTTCAAAGTGGAAATGTTTAGAAATGGTTTTATAGTATTGAACTCACTTCCATCGCTGGAAAATAGATGCTGATGATGACAGCTGCATCATCAGTATTCATTTTCGAGTTGTAAGTGACAAACTACTACCAGAGATACTGTTTTGAATTTGTTTTGGGAAAGACAAGTTGTGTTGAATTTTAAAATGGGATTTATAATAAAGAATGAATAAAGAAAGTTTGAAATAGAGTTTGAATATAGAAATTCAAAGGGAGTTTGAATATATGAAATTCAATGGAATTGAAATAGAGTTCGAATATAGAAATTCAAAGGGAGTTTGAATATATGAAATTCAATGGAATTGAAATAGAGTTTTAATATAGAAATTCAAAGGGAGTTTGAATATATGAAATTCAATGGAATTGAAATAGAGTTTGAATATAGAAATTCAAATAGAGTTTGAATATAGAAATTCAAATGGAGTTCAAATATGGAATTTGAATATAGGAATTCAAATGGAATATGAATATAGAATTCAAATGGAATTTAAACTATAGAATTTGAATAATAGAAGTGATATAAAATTTGAATAGAAATTGAATAAAATTAACTAAGTCGAAGAGGAATTAGTTAATCGAGTTTTGAATTTGAAGTTGAACTTTGAAAGGTGAATTAGGTTTGTAAATGGATATTCGAAATCGAATATAGAACTTAAATTTGAAATTTGGATTCAAATTAGTTAATAAGCAAGTTAAAATATATTTGAACATGTCAAGTTCAAATATAAAAGTGAAATAGACTAAAGAGTTAATTAACAAATTAATTAACGAATTAAGTTAAAACGATCAGGTATAGTTAAAATAGATTGGGCAGGTATAAATATACATGAGATAGGTATGGATAAGGTATGAAGGTATATAAATAGAATGCTCGATGAAAAGGTATGTATTTAATTCATATATGAGATTTTATGCACCGTATCGGCTAGCCGCTTGGCTTTTTCTTTTTCTTTTGGATTGGTGAGGGCCACGGGAGGCTATTTGAAATATCCCGATGCTCCTGATACAAAGGAGGTTATGGCGAATTTTTCCAGGAATTTAAGGAGTTAGAATATTTTTAAGATAATTTGATAGTTAGAAATCAACGTATCTATACATACACATATATATATATATATATATAAGTCGATAAGGAAACGAACTTAGAAATAGAATAGTAAAATCAAAAAGGAAGACTAAGAATAAAATCTAGTAAGAATAGAAAGAGGAAGCGTATACGTGTTTAAAAGTGAATAAGTAGTTGTATGGTGTTGATTATTCGAGTAAGTAGTCATATCTGTTTTGACGTTATAAATGTTATTCAGTCAAGGTCTGAGAGGTAGTTATATCCCAACTTGATTGATTTCATTATTAACAAATAAATTGTAAGATTTCAGGCTCAAAGATCAATGTTGAATAAGAGTTAATTGAATATAGTATTTGGGTAGTCGTAACGATGTTTTACACAACATCCGTTTTAACCCAAATAAGTGTAAGCTTGGAAATATAATAAAGAATATTTCCTAAGTATAGAAATAAATGAGATCGGGAAAGAGATAAGTAATTGGAATATTTTCCAATTATAAATAACATATATTTTCTAAAGTTTAGAAAATAAAGGAAGGCGATATTCGGAAATGTTTTCCAAATAACATGAAAGGGCAATATGGTTATTGAAAATATTTGGTTAACAAATATTGATAAAGAAATAGAGAAGTGATTTAACTAATGGAATATTAATTAAGGCCTTAGTGACATGTTCAAAAGGAAAATTTGATTTTTGAATGGAGTAAACTATTTAAAAAATTCCCAAGGAAAGACTGTTTGAATAAAAAACAAATTTAACAGAAATTTGTGAAAGCAAAATTGGATTAAAGTAAAGCCAGTAAAGTGGTAACTGAGATTGAATTAGAATGATATCAAGACAAATTGGATTGTGAGATTCAAATTTGAAGTGTAATGTGATAATCAATTTAAGAGTTGGGAATCGAGAAGAAACTCAAGTTAAAATGATATTTGGCTTGGTAAAAAGGCGAATGGTTGTGTTGGAGATGAATTTATTTCAGAATTTGAGTGGGATAACATTGGTATATGCTGGGTTGATAGCATATGGAAGTGATAGAGTTGATATGCCTGTCAAAAAGGTACAAGTTTATATTTCATATGGTATGAGATTTTGATGAGCCGAATTGGCAAGCCGCTTGGCTGTTTGATTTTCTTTTGGGTTGGAGATGGCCAAGAGAGGCGAGTTGGAGCTTTACTGATAAGGCTATACAAAGAAGGTTATGGCGAAATTTTCCAGAAATTTAAAGTGTTAGAAAATTTTCATAATTTTTGAAAATTTATGTGGATAAGAATTAATTAATATTCAATTGAAATTAAATTGGTTCAGTTGAAACTGAAGTTAAGAAGTGAACAAATATGTTCTAACCAGTCGATAGGGTCGTCCTCTACCTTTTAGCAATTTCGAGGACGAAATTATTTTATGTGGGAAAGATTGTAATGACCCGCATTGGCAGAGGTATTATAATTAATTTATTTAATTATTGAAATGGTGGTTTGGAGAATTTAATGGTCGTAGAATTAAATAATGATGAATATTTAATTAAAATAATAATTTAAATAATATATTTAATTCTGAAATAATCAGAATTGGCTGAAATGGCGATATGTTTGAATTGGTCAATTCAAAAGATGTAATTCAGTTTAGAATTGAATTTGAACAACGAATATATTATTTGAATGACAGTTTGAACGTATAATTATATTATAATTATAATCGAGCTTGAAATGGCGCTGCAGTTCGTAATTTGGAGATTTGAACTTCAACTGAATGTACAGGATTTGTTTTAAGCCGGATTTCTGTGAAACAAGAAACGTGTGGAGCTGGTGGAGTATATCTTTCTAGTGGAAGAGAAAAATCGGGATTTCGTCATGTAGATTTTGATTTACGTCCAAATCAAATTTTAGAAAAGTCGCTGTGGAATTCCTTTATAATTTATAAAGGAATTATTTATATTTTTAAAAGGGATTTCATTTTAAATCGAATATCGGGTTGACCCAGATTTAAAATATCAAGTTAGAAATTCATATAGGAATATTCTAGAGTTGTGTGGTATTCCACTGCAAATATATACGATAATATTAATTCATTAATATTTTATTTAATTATATTTAAATATATTTATATATTTAAATGGGTCATTCAGAGCTGTAAAAATAAGCCACTTTTGCAAACGAAGTTGGAATTCGACGAAACTAATTTTGTTGGATCCGCAATGTCAAATAGTTGTTAGATTTCCAGTTTCGTGATTTCTAGAGTCACTGTGTGGCCGTACGGATTTTCAGCGTGAAAACAGTTAGTAAATTGACCTTTAAAATATACGCTGTGTGAGCATATTGAGTCGGAATTCGACGAAACCAGTTTCTTTTGGACCGCAATGTCGGATTGTAGCTACATGTCCAGTTTCGTGATTTTTAGGCATCGTACGTGATCGTACGGGTTTTTAGAAGACATATACGAATATAAAATGATATAAATAAAATATCTAAAAATATCTAGGAAAATATCTAGATATTTGTTTACACTATAAAAACCCCCTTAACCTTCTAAACCTAATTCGATTTCAACAGAAGTCAACAAAACAAAAACGCGCCGTTGTTTTCTCATCTCCAGTAAACAATTCGATCCTCAGAAATCCAAATAAAATCAAGGAAAATTCTATAAATCAAAAGGGTAATATATTTTAGTTTGTATCAGTATAAGCTTCAGCTCTATACTCGTTGCATCTAGTTCGAAGCAAGTTTTTTTTAGTACTCATGGAGTAACAGTGAACTAGGGTTCACGATAGTGAGGGATTGGGACATTGATTCGAGAAAAGGGGTTCATCTTTGGATTGAGCATGGAGAGGGTTTTCAGTTGTGGGTATTTTTGGCAAGTTCGGTCCAGTTTGTGTCGCAAGTCCCTGGGAGGACTGAAGTCGCGGTTGACAAAGTCTGATGTCGAGTTAATTGAAAGTGGGCTGGGAAGAAAGAGTTTTCGAAGAGGGTTTTCATGCTGATCTCGGTTTGGTGTTGAAGTGGAAGAATGGAGGTGTGGTTGGAGGTCAAGGTGATCGAATGGTGGAGTGATTTCCTGGAGCATGCGGTCTTCACTTGTGGAAGAAGAAGTAACGGTGGGCTGGTGAAGGTTTGGTAATGGGCCAGGGTGTTAGATGGGGTAAGGCCCGGGTTTGATTTATTTAGTTTTATTTTAAATTAAAAAGATGTATTAACTTGTAAAATGTATATCTATCCCATACGATTTCAGATTGAGGAACCGTAAGTTGCGTTGGGATCGTATGGACGAGATCTTCATAATGATGCTGACTGGAACTGGATTTGAGCTCGTTTGAATTTACGGCAAAATAAATTGTTTGATTCAAATCAAACAAACAGTTTATCGTTCTTTAACGATGAACTACAAACGTGAATAAATCTCACTAATTCTGAACAGTTTATAATTTCATGTTGTGTTTTTAGAACTGTTAGATATTGGCTGATTGACTGTATGTTGACTGTTTGATTGAACTGCTAGACAGTTAGTTGAATTTCTATATTGATTCTGTTTAACAGAATATATCAGATGGAACTGAAAGTGATGTTATCTATATTGTTTAACATCTATGATGCATGGAAACAGGTTGGAGGAATCCAACTAGAATCCTCAACAGTTATTTTATTGTTTTTCATATATTGTGATATATGATGTGATATATAATCTGTTGTCGATTATATGTGTTTGGACGATACTGATCATCGTGATTTGATATGTTGAATACCATAACATACCGAAATGTTGATAAGGGAATATTTTCAAAGTGATATTTGAAAATAAAATATTTATAAATGGAATATTTATAAATAAGAAATATTTATAAATTGGAATATTTATAAATAGGAGATATTTAGAAAATGAATAAACGTTATAAAATGGAAACTGTTATAAGAAGGAAATCATTTGTAAAGTGAAGAACCATTACTAAAAGTAAATCTTTATAAATGAATAGTTTAATCGAGTTAAAGGGAGTTAATCGATGTTAGTTTAATCGAGTTAAAAGGAATTAATCAATGTTAGTTTAATCGAAAGGAGTTAATCAATGTTAGTTTAATCAGTTAGAGCTAAAGCAAAAGAGTTAATCGAATATAATTTATTCGAATAAAATAAAGGAGTTAATCGAATATATAGTTTATTCAAATAGTATAAAAGGAGTTAATCGAATACAGTTTATTCGAATAAAGTAAAAGGAGTTAATCGAATATAGTTTATTCGAATAAAGTAAAAGGAGTTAATCGAATATATAGTTTATTCGAATAGAATAAAGGAGTTAATCGAATATATAGTTTATTCGAATAGAATAAAGGAGTTAATCGAATATATAGTTTATTCGAATAGAATAAAGGAGTTAATCGAATATATAGTTTATTCAAATAGTATAAAAGGAGTTAATCGAATATAGTTTATTCGAATAAAGTAAAACGAGTTAATCGAATATAGTTTATTCGAATAAAGTAAAAGGAGTTAATCAAATATATAGTTTATTTGAATAGAATAAAGGAGTTAATCGAATATATAGTTTATTCGAATAGAATAAAGGAGTTAATCGAATATATAGTTTATTCAAATAGAGTTAGAGGAGTTATCGAATATAGTTTATTCGACAGGAGTTAAGTGAATAGAGTTAAATCCAAAGGAGTTAATCGAATAGAATTAAGTAAAAAGAGTTAATCGAATATAGTTACACGAAAGAAAGGTTAAGTAAAGAAGTTAGTTAAAGAAATATAAAGTGAACTTTGCCTATTTCAAAGTTAGAAATGTTGTTCAGTTAAGGTCTGAGAGGTAGTTCTACCCCAACTTGATTGACTTCATTTTTAACTAAGAAATGGTTAAGGTTCGATAGTAAAGGATGGTTAAGTGAATTTAGTAATTAAAGGAAATGGTTTGAGTTGGCATCGCGATGGTTTGTTTAAACATCTGTCTAAGTCCAACGAAGAAGCTTTGGAAATGTTTTCCAAATAAGAAACCAAAATTTTTTCTAATAAAGAAAACAAGAAATGGAAATGTTTTCCATTGTTAATAACATATATTTTCCAAATTTAGAAAATAAAAAATATTGAATATAGGGAAATAGGAGATAAGTAAATTAATGAAATAAAGAGATAAATGTTGAATGATGTTTGATCGACATAAATTTCCATTTGGAAATAATATCGTTGTTTGCACACCTGTTTTTCTTCGATAGTTAAATCACAGACTATCAAAGTTTTGACCATTTTAGCGTTGTTAATATGGAGAGATCGGTTGGATTATTATCCAAAGAACCACTATGTATTGGCATAAGCGTTGCTAATCATATATGCCAAAGGAAATTGAAGACGGGGTTATGCAAGGGCTATCCTGTTTACAGAATAGTGCCTTCGGTTCATCCTGTTCCTGAATGACTTGAATGGACGGATGTCTGACAGAGCATTTCCAAACGATCACGTATATTGATTTCTCCAACCGTACCAAGAGTGGAAGCGGAGAAGAAAACTTCTTTTAGCTAACACATAATGTATGGTTGAGGACGTCAATCGGTGATTTGATGGATTAGACGATGTGGCATTACAAGTGAATCTGTTGTGATGATAAAGCGCATCTTCTAGCCTCACATCCGGTAAATGACAGAAATCAGGCAGGCAACATGGCTAATTTGATCGCACCGAAGTAGGGTGTATAATCACCTGATCTAGAGTTTCATTTACTTCTAAAATCTATTGTTGATGGTGTCCCATTCAGGAAACGGTTGCTGATCCCAACCGTTGGTGATATACATTCGATACGCTCAAGCGAAATGAGTGGTCGGTCATGTGTGGCAGGGTTGCAAGATGTTCTTGTTGAACCCAGTGTATTCCTTTCTAGAGGTACACTAGCGAAAGGTGGTTCCATACCTTGTCATAGTTGGAAACCCATTACCCAATACGTGCTTGCGGTTTTGATTGTATACTATATATGTAGAACGTGAGATGAAAGCGTTTCTGCTAGATGATTATTATATTGTGGTTAATAGACATTATTATAATATCAAAATGTTTTTGATATAAAGATAATTTGGATTCTCATAAGGGAAAAACCCGTTCCGTTATACGGCGTGGTCTTATGAGATATCGTTTAACTGTTTTAAACTGTTTTACTCATACCAGTCCCATGACTGACCCGGAGTTTATTTTGTTGTTTTCCCTAAACTCTTGGGTGCCTAAATTTTTATGGGCAGTCAAGTAGTTGGGATTTTACAGATACATTTGAAGAGCTTGGAGTAGGAGGCTTCAGGATCAAATAGCTATAATTATTTCCGCTATGTTTTAAGTGCTGTACTTTGATAATGATATGTATATTCAAGTACAGATTTATATTTCAAAGTTATGTTATGAAATATATTTATTCGTTCCGCTGTGAGATTCGTGTTACTCTGATATTGTGTTCTTCTTCTTCTATTCTAAGTTTCTATCTTATCTATCCTCACCCTCTAATTTCTTTCATTAATGACTGGTATTTTTGGATGTTTGGTTAGTCATCATTGAGTTTATGGCGATAACCAAAGTCGTCAAAATCCCGGGTCATTACATTCGACCACCGTCTTCATCCTCGACACCACGTCGAATCAGTTATTCAGAATGGGATAAACCCGGTCTTTCTAAATAACTCGCGTATATAATAAACAAGTGTTACACAAACACAACATACGCCTCATTCCAATTCAGAATATTCTTTTATTCAAATATTCTTACACTTTGGGAAAGGTTCCCATTAATTTTATCAAAGATAAATTCTTTTAAATTTATTCTTTAATCTTCTTTTGAATATCAATTCAAACTAGTCGGGATTAGCGAACCATACCGAAGTAATCATTTATTTTATTTCCCAATCCCAACTTATTCATCCCATGAAGTAAAACTGGTCATACTTCATATCTAACACCACGGTGTTATCGGTAAATTCAATTACCATTTCACGTTCAAATCTAATTAAAGATTTAACTATCGTCTGGAGCAAAACTGGTGATACTCCATTCTCGACCATTTCAATCTAACTAAAGATTCATTAAAACCCCACGTAGTTTTAATCTTCACAGAAATCAATATCCTGCCTTTAACTGGGTTAAAGAACTAATGTCATTTAAAACACGGCTCACGATAAACCCAAAATCACATTCCATTAATTATCGTGTTAAAGAACCAGTGTTATTTAAAACACCGTTCACGATAAACCCAAAAATCAATTCAAATTCAATTCCAATTAAATACCATTTAATTTGTACACTTCATTAAATCTAAATAAAAAGATTTAATCTTTTTCTCAACTGGGTTTAAGAACAGTGTTAATGAAGACACCATTCACGACAAACCCAAATCACATTTGATATTAAATACAAGGCTCTGAATAGAAAATATATCGACTTATATTTAATATCAAATTCTACGACCAACAAATATCGTATTTGAAATAACGATATAAATATATCTTTCAAATTTCCATAACTATATCTGTATCATCACGAAATCCAACATCGGAATATTCCAAAGACAATTTCAATTCAAATCCATTCCAATTCAATTATTGGAAATTCTGGTTACTTTTAAAACCCTTTTTAAATTCAATTCATTTATTTAAAAATAAATAGAATTATAATTCTAGTTCAAAACTTGTTCATTTCGATAAAAATCTATTTTTATCTTTTCAAATATAGAGTTTTTCATCCCAATTCATCCCAAATCATTTCTTATGATTTTACACAAATTATTGCTATTTTTAATAATTTTATCAAGGCCCGTACAGTCGATTTCTACCAATGGCCATCGAACTGCACTTACAATGACCTTTTCGAAATTTGATTTAGACATAATTCCAAATCCAACCGTTAGATTTCAAATCTCTATTATCCGTTAGAAAGCTCTTTTCGATAAGAACCCAATGGTTCTAATTTTAGGAGAATCTGACGGTCGGATCTCTCGTAATATCCATTCGAAGTCAATGGTCGAAATTCGCGAACAACCGCAGCGCGGTGCGTTCTATTCAGGCCATTATATTGTATATATAATATATACTTCGTCGATTTCCTTTCAAAACGTATTTTATAAATCGTTTTCAATTCGTTTTCAAAACGATTTCAACTTCATATTCAATTTCTAATAAAAATTGAATATTTCCTTTTAAATTCGTTTTAAATTCATTTCAAATTGATTTCAAGTCAAATCGATTTTTAATTCAATTCCAGTTCGTTTTCAATTCAATTCAATTCAATTCAATTCGAATTCAATTCTATTCAATTTCAATTCGAATTCAATTCTATTCAATTTCAATTCGAATTCAATTCTATTCAATTTCAATTCGAATTCATTTTCAATTCGAATTCATTTTCAAATTGATTTCAATTCAATTTCAATTCGATTCGAATTCATTTTACTTTCAATTCAATTCGAATTCTAATTCGTTTCAATTCAATTTAATTTAAATTTCTTTCAAAATATTCGATTTTGAAATCACTTTTCAATATTCATTATAAAAACGAATATAATCGATATAAATATCGTTTGCGTCAAAATAGCGCATATCTAATCAACACGACTTTATATATTTCTATTTCAAATATTCTATTCAAATATTTCGTTTCGAATATTTCTTCTCAAATATTTTATTCAAATATTTCTCTTCAAATATTCTATTTCAAAACTGGAATGAGGCCCAATCAATTACCATAGATTTCCATACAACGCATGTACATATCAACAATGACAAATAATCAACCATCATCTAAAGTGCATTCCACATTGTATAAGCATCAAATATAAATATTTAACGCTCATAACAGTCTGTCAATCAATCGATCGACATACAACTAATTATTGGGATTAGTGTATGTCATATATCATCCCAATACCCGTGTGGGGTTTTAAACAATCAAACACAGATTTTATTTGTGCAGTTGGGCGACGTGTAAAATTTATCGTCCCAATCAATATCAGTCAAATGTGTGCATATAAACAAATCGTTCGATTTGTTTATATTAATTTATTTCATTTTAAATACAAGTTAAAAATTCTATTTTCAACTATAAAATATTTCTAGCTATATAAATATTTTATTTCATTTCACATCACACAATCAACTTCACATCAAAATCAAACAAACAAGCCGTCCATGGTCTGTGGACGACGGGTGTCGGGTGCTAGTAAACACCGTCTGCATCCTAGTATATATTTTGACTAGAAAATTAAATTAAAAGTGAGAAGTTCTCACCGACTAGCTCATCCAATACCACAACTCTTCATATGTAGAAAATCTTCGCTGTTCTCGCCCTTTTGTCGCTTTCGTTGCCCATTTTTACTACATATATAAAAGTAACATTTTTATATTGTTGCTATGTATATAAAAAACTCATTTTTATAACTACGCTATATGGATAAAAATCACTATTCTTATCCCGCTACTAATAGATAAAAGTTCTATTTTTACATCTAACTTCATAATAAAAATCCCATTTTTATTTCGAAGCCATTCAACTAAAAATCACCTTTTCTTATTTCAACGCTGTTTGAATAAAAATCACATTTTTATTCGGCTCTTTTATATATAAAAATTCTATTTTCTTTCGCTATATAAAGGTATAAAAATCGAATCTTTTCTCTTGTAAAAATCTATTCTTTTTCTAAATAAAAATCAAATCTTTATATATGTAAAAATATAATATTTCCTTACACAAAAATCTAATCTTTCTATAATTAAAAATCTCTCCTTTCTAATGTTAAAAATAATTCACAGTCAAAACAAAATAAAACCGAAAATAAATAAACTGTTAAGATAAAATAAAAACTGAAAATAGCTAAACCGTTATACCTTTCTGTCTCCCTTCGTTAATCTCTCCAGGCCCTCACGATAATTCGAACCCAATATCCTGAAAGGAGCAACCCCGCCTTCAGCCAGAGTCACCATTCAGATTTGAGTTCGCCATCGGGGTGCTCAGGGGGGTTTGCGGCTTCAAGGGGGCGGGGGTTTCGCTGTTGGTGGCCTCGCGCATTGGTCTCGCGGGTGGGAGTTGAGCGCGATACGAGGGGGGCGGTCGATTGATGAAGGGGAGGAAGAAGGAGGGACTGCGGAGGAAGGGGAGGGGTGCGACAGGGTTACGTGGGCCAGGGGTTCATCGGAGGCAGGCGAAGGTTAAGGGGGGCGACTAACAGAGGCGGTGGCTAGGGTTGGGTGGAGGGGCGAAATCGGGTTTGATTTTGGGGGAATCGGGTTTGTTGAGAATAACTGAAAAGGGGGGCTATTAATGTATATATATTTTATTTTATTTATAATTATTGTTTTCCCAAAAGTAACCTTTTTGTTTGAACACCAAACAACTTAAAACTTTTCGTCCCTGAAAAGAAACAAAGCCGAAAGTTGTTTTACAAACCAACTCAACTTCCCCTATTTTGATTACGGCTTTAGTTCTTCAACTTTTCAGTTTCTAAGAACTTTTCAAAATTTTCAAAAATTTGGCTAACACCCTAAATTTTCGAAAAATTTCGCCATAACCTCCTCTGCACCGGGAACACGGGAAAATCCCGAAATTGCCATACAGGCACTCTGATCTCAAAAAGAAAAAGAAAAAGCCAATCGGCTCATAAAATCCTCATCACCCAAACAAAACAGTAAATTATAGTAAACATGTACCTATTTGTCGGGCAAACAAATTTTATTCTTCTGCTCTAGCCTCTTTGCTATGACCTGTTCAGTAGATATACATGTATATGCATGCAAATTTCAAGAAATTTTAAATATAGTTCAATATTTGATCCAATTAAGCTAAATGGTTCAAAATTATCAAACACATAAACAAACAACACAACCATCAATCAATTAGTCGATTAACGTTTCAAATTCATAATTTTGATACATATATACAGAAAATCATGTTTTTGATGCCAATTCACAACAAATAATCCTATATAAGTTTTGGTTCTCACACCAGTCTAATGGAAATATATAGATATCACACCTTCGAAACACGAACATAAATATTGATGATGTGGCCACATCATCAGATTTATCCTCGGGTGTCTAGAATGTGACTCTATATCTATCCAGTATATTAAAACTTCGACTATACATTCATGACGCGTATACACGAAATCTTTATATACTCGATTGTCCAAATTCAAAATAAATAAATATTCAAATACGCATAAAATGGTTTAAATTTTAAAACAAAATTGTTTTCATTTGAAATATATACTATTCACTTGTTCTAGGATACTACTGATCCTATCTCTAACGAGTAATTCTAATTGGATATTACTAATCCAATATCTGATGAATTCTTTCGTATTTCTCTAATGTGTCTTGTTCTCGAGCTCTATAAACCAAAGCTCTGATACCAAACTGAGACGACCCGAACTTCCCCGTGAAGGAAAGCACGGATAGAATTGAGGACAAGACAAAATAGAACGCAAACGGAAGAACATTTCATTGTTATTACAACAATTCCATCAGAATACAAGAATATATAGAGTATAAATGAATAAATTACATTCGACAAATATAAATGATTTAAATTACATTTAAATACATCGCAGCGGAAAATAATACAAAAGCACAACTAGAAGTAATGCACGGATACAGAGCTTTCCGAGCATCGTTCCAGCTGTAAATCAGGATCATGTGAATATAAATCTGCAAAACCAAAACTACTAGCTGCCCACATGGAAAATAGGGGTACCCAGAGTTTAGGTTAAAACAATAAACTCCAGGTCAGTCATGTGACTGGTGTGAGAACTAAAACAGTTATTAATCTTTATTTTAAAGTTCGGTATATCAAGGGACCACGCCGTAAAACACGGAACGGGTCTCCTCCCAAGAATACCAGTGCATAAAACAAACAGTGCAATGCTAAATAAAGAAAAATGAAGCTTTTATAAGACCCAGGTCCCATCACACAATGCAACGCAAGCCGAAGGATAGGGTTTTTACCTTATAACAGCCAAAGCATGCTTGATACGTTTAAAACACATTATTTGATACTAAAATAAATGTATAGTGTCAACACAATTTCAATCATAAATATCAATCATAGGCGGCATGAATGACCCATACCACTATGTCGCCATACTAGGTTCTATAAATAAAACCGCACTATCACGTATTTGAAATTGGATTTCCGTCACGAGTCGAGGCAAGGGGCAAGCTCCTCTCCGATTCGAGACACTCTAGCAAATGTCTCAGGACCCCACTATGATCCTTGGAATCGGCTGGGCCGGTCCTCTCTTACTTTTGAGGATTGTCAATTCCTGAACACACGTTTCCCGGTCCTTACAGACCTATATCCGAGGCGCCTCGCATTCCAACAACCACATAGGTGAAAAGTATATAAATGTCAGGGCTGGTAGGTCACTGACACCACCCTATCTAGAAGGAAACGTCGTGCTCTCCCAGCGGTCCGTCTCCCGTTTTTGACTCATACCGAGGTGTGAGGCTCGCGAATTCACGTTATACATAAAGCTACGCCACACAGGCCGTGCTTTGATCATCAACCATAAGACTTTGCTTTTCAACAGAAGCCTTGATCAATTGCCACTTACGCGTGCCACACTGGCAATTCACTCCATGCGACTGATGTCCATCGATATACAACCTCTGAGCTCGTATGTCTCAGAGAAGGGCGTTAAGCAAGAGAATAAATTCTCTGCCGCCAAACAGATGTATATTTAATATAGATCAATCAACATAGAATAAAATCCAATGACAGACACACAATCCATTTACAAGTTCGTTCTGGGTCTGAACGAAGCCGGAGGCACTTTCCTCGCATATCCATCCATCTCCAAGTACGTATGGACGATCACCAACTGTTTCCCTCATCTTGGGTGTACAGCCCAATCGAGATCATCAGTAATCACCCAAACGATGTGAAGACTTCCGGTCTTCAACCGCCGTCTTCATCTTCGACACCTCGTCGAATCAGTTATTCAGAATGGGTATAAACCCGGCCTTTCTGAATAACCCACTTATATAATAAACAAATGTTACACAAGCACAACAAACGCCTCATTCTGATACAGAATATTCTTTTATTTACAAAATCACATTCTTAGGGGAAAGGTTCCCATTAATTTTATCTAAGATAAATTCTTCTAAATTTATTCTTTAATCTTCCTTCGGATATCATTTCAAACTAGTCGGGATTAGCGAACCACACCGAAGTAATTATTTATTTTATTTCCCAATCCCAACCTATTCATCCCCTGGAGCAAAACTGGTAATACTCCATATCTAACACCACAGTATTATCGGTAAAATTAATTACCATTTCACGTTCAAATCTAATTAAAGATTTAACTATCGCTTTGGAGCAAAAATGGTGGTACTCCATTCTCAATCACCTTTCAGATTTGATAATTTAAATTATCAATTCACATTTCAATCTAATTAGAGATTCATTAAAACTCCACTTAGTTTTAATCTTCTTAAAAATCAATATCCTGACTTTAAATGGGTTAAAGAACCAATGTCATCTAAAACACGATTCACGGTAAACCCAAAATCACACATTATTGTTAATCGGGTTAAAGAACAGGTGTTGTTCAAAACACCGCTCACGATAAACCCAAAAACCAATTCAAATTCGATTTCAATTGAATATTATTTAATTTATACACTTCATTAAATTTAAACAGAAAGATTTAATATTTTTCTCTATTTGGCTTAAGAACAGTGTTAATGTAGACACCATTCACGACAAACCCAAATCACATTTGATATTATATACAAGGCTATGAATAGAAAATATACCGGCTTATATTCAATATCAAATCCTGAAACCAACAAATATCGTATTGGAAATAACGATATAAAATATATCTTTCAAATTCCCATAACAATATCTGTATAGTCACGAAATCCAATATCGAAATATTCCGAAGATAATTTCGATTCAAATCCAGTCCAATTCACGTATTTGGAATATTGATTATTTTTAAAATCACTTTCAAATTAAAATTATTTATTTCAAAAATAAATTGATTTTAATTCTAGTTCAAAACTAGTTCATTTCGACAAAAATATATTTTTATCCTTTCCTTTCAAATGTGGAATTTTTCATCCTAGTTCTTTCCAATTCACATATTATGATTTTACACAAATTATTGATATTTTTAATAATTTTATCAAGGCCCGTACAGTCGATTTCCATCAACTGCCATCGAACTGCACTTACAGCGACCTTTTCCAAATTTGATTTGGACATAATTCCAAATCCAATTGTTAGATTTCAAATTTCTAATATTCATTGGAAATCTCTTTTCGATACGAACCCAACGGTTCTGGTTTTAGGAGAATCCGACGGTCGGATCTCTCGCAACGTCAATTCGTAGTCAATGGTCGAAATTCACGAACTGCCGCGGCGCGACGCATTTTATTCAGGCCATTATATATATAATATATATATATATATTTCGTCGATTTCCTTTTAAAACGTATTTTATTGAGACGACCTGAATTCCCGTTCAGACGGAAACAGGGTTATCTTTGGAATATAACACAGAAACAGATAATAGCAGAACAGAATTAAATAAATACACCAGAAATGAACAATAAAATATACTGGATAAAAGTAATCATCAGAGTTACACAGTATACAGGATCTTACTTAGTACAAATACAGTTCAGCTATACATAAATGTCTACAGCGGAAATAAACAAAATATGTACAATAGGAGCTGAACAGCATAAAAAGAAATAAATGATAGAATCCATCTTCAGCTCCAGCTATCCAGAAAGAACCAGCTAAACCTGAATACCAGGCTGCCCGTGTAGAAAAAGGGGCACCCGAGTTTGAGAGTGAAACAAACTACGAGTCAGTCATGGGACTGGTATGAGAAATCTACTCAACACATATATAATTTGGCTAATCACAGGACCACGCCACTTTCGTGGAACGGGTTTACTCCATTGGATCACCAGTGCTTTAAAACAGATCTTTCTTTTAAACATCGCTATGCTTTTTATAAAAATGCAGCCATTATAAGACTCAGTTCCCATCACACAATGCAACGCAAACCGGAGGATAGGGTTTTACCTTATAATGGCCAAAATATGCTTGATACGGATAAAACAAAGGCATTTGATATTATTGCTAGTGTCTATATGTTTTGAAAACAATTTCAAATCATAACTATCAATCATAGACGGCATGGGTACCATATATCATGTCGCCATATATATATACAATCAAAACCGCACGATGTCGTATTTGGAAATTGGATTTCCGTCATGAACCAAGGCAAAAGATAGTCCTTACCGAATTCGAGACTGCCTAGCCCGAGCCTCAGGAACAGCCGCAACTGCCCCTTGGAGCGACAGGGCCGGTCCACCGATGTGGATTATTATACCTGAACAATACGTTTCCCCGCCCTTTGGGGCGTAAACGAGCCAACGAATGACTCCATCGGACCCGGATCGTCCGATCAAACCGAGGCGCCTCGCAACAGCAACAACCACATAGGTGAAAAGTATATAAATGTCAGGGCTGGTAGGTCACTGACACCACCCTAGCTAGGAAGAAACGCATGCCCTCCCTGAGGTCCTTCTCCCGTTTTAGGTTCATACCGGGGTGTGAGGCTCGCGAATTCACGTTATACACAAAGCTACGCCACACAGGCGGTGCTTTGATCATCACCACAAGACTTTGCTTTTCAACAGAAGCCCTGATCACTGCATCTTAGCATGCCACACAGGCAATTCACGCCATGCGATTGATGTCCATCGATATACAACCTCTGAGCTCGTACGTCTCAGAGAAGGGCGTTAAGCAAAAGAATAAATTCTCCGCCGCCAAACAGATGTATATTTAACAGAGATCAATCAACACAGAATAAAATCCAATGTCGGACACACAGTCCATTTACAAGTCCGTTCTGGGTCTGAACGAAACCGGAGGCACTAAATACCTCGCAAAACCCATCGATCACCACGTACGTCTGGACGATCACCACTCATTATCCATATTTCGGGATGCCTCCCAATCAGGACCTCGGTTACCATCCAAACGAGGTGAAGATCTCCGGTCTTCGACCACCGTCTTCATCTTCGACTTTCAATCGTCGGTCAATTATTTGAAATGAGAATTAACTCGGCCTTCTCAAATAATTCACGTATATTTAGAATTTCAAATCAATTTATTTCAATGGTTAAATTATTCGACAACACCAATTTTGTTCTTTAATGTAATTTTCACACCAAATACATTCAACCATCAAAAGCCACACAAATCGAGCAAATTCAGTTTATTCCCCTTCCATATCGTTTATAATATTTTATAACGATTTATCGCTATTTTTATTTATTTTAAAATCGCCAATTTATTCAAAACGACGCTTCGGGCCATAACGCGGCCGTGGCGCTGTTTTTCTTCAGATTTGATTTACACATATCTGAAAATCTAACCGTTGGATCTTCACAAAATTTACATCATTAGAAAGGTCTTTTCAAAACGAATCCAACGGTTCCAGTTTCGGGAAAATCCGACGGTCGGATCTCCCGGTACAATCGTTTGAAGTTTCGATTTCAAACTACGAACTGCAGCGTCGTTATTCGATTAAATATATAATTATATTTATATATATATAAATATAATCGCTTCTGGCGCTGTTTTTCTTCAGATTTAAATTAAACATTCCAGACAATCCAACCGTTGGATTTTTACAAGGTTGGTGCCGTTGGAAAGATTATTCCAAGGCGAACCCGACGGTTGAGGTTTCGGGAAAATCCAATGGTCGGATTTCCCGCACTAGTCGTTTGAAATCACGGTTTCAAAATACGAACTGTACGGCCTCGTTTCGTTTTAATTTTATTTATATTTATATATTTATATAAATATAGTTCATTCAATGATTTCCATATCGTTTTCACTTCAAATATTTTTCTAACACCTTAAATTTTTTGGAAAATTTCGCCATAACCTCCCCTGCACCGGGAGCATCGGGAAATCGCAAATAGCGTTCCCGGTCCTTCTAATCTCAAAAAGGAAAAGAAAAAGCCAAGCGGCTAGCCAACAGGCTCATAAAATCATCACCCAAACAAAGCAGTAAATGTGTACCTATTTGTCGGGCACAAAATTTTATTCCTCTTCTCTAGCCCCTTTGCTATAACCTGTTCAATGAATATGTATGTACACATATACACAGTTCATATCATTTATCATTTTCTATTCGACTTCATATTTGATTTCTATTTGGTTAAAAAAAACACCATTCATTCTAATGTTACATAAATAGGTGCAAATCATTTCATTAGCTAATTAATGAATATTTCAACTCATATATGTTTATTTTGAACAAGTGGCTATTTTTAACACTTCACATTTCAACGATTTATGCATACAATAAAAATGTGATTTTTATTGTAAAAACAACTCATTTCAAAACACTATTTTTCTATATAGTTCCTATAGGTGATAAAAATAAGATTTTTATCCTAAAACAATTTCTTTTAAAACGAGATTATTTTACACAGTTCATATAGTCGATAAAAGGTGATTTTTATTATCAAACAATTTATTTCAAAATATGAATACCATTCAACACATGAATTTTTAATCAATAAATAAATATAGTTTAAGCATATGAAAATAATTCAAACACACGAATATTATTCAAAATTTCGGCAGCATAACGGCAGGGTAGTTAAACCGGGACCGTCCCTAGTACGGCTCCTCGCTCTACCTTAAAACCTCGCGGTTTTTGACAATGGGGATCATGCATCTAGTTCGCACGCAGGCGGCATGTATATATTTATTTCATTTCCACAAACTAATCCTATGTGGTTTCAACCAAATATTTCACAACCACAAATGGGTATTTTTCAACCACAATCAACCAATATCAATCACAAACAATCCCAAACAATCATTCGCTATCAACCAATTTTCACAACAATTTCAACCAATAAATATCGTCCATGGTTTGTGGACGAGGGGCGTATATATATATATATATATATATATATAGCAATTTATATATAGCTATTCACTTTCATTTCACACATATATAATATTTTTAAATCAGAAATCTCACCAATAGCTATCCAACTTCACGACACTTCACTTTAGAGAAATCTTCGCCAATCTCGCCTTTTTGTCGCTTTCGCCCGTATTCTCTACATATGTAAAAATCGAATTTTTACGATGCTATTCAATATATAAAAATCGAATTTTGACGTCGCTATTCAATATATAAAAATCGAATTTTGACGTCGCTATTCAATATATAAAAATCGAATTTTGACTTCTCTATTCAATATATAAAAATCGAATTTTGACTTCGCTATTCAATATATAAAAATCGAATTTTGACTTCGCTATTCAATATATAAAAAAATATGATTTTTCTTTTTAAAGTTCAAATCTTTTTCCATTCTAAAGCTCAAACCTTTTTCTCTTTGAAGTTAAAAACTTTTTCTTTTTTAAAGTTTAAACCTTTTCTATTTATAGTTTAAACCTTTTTCTAAAAATCAGTTTTTATATGCTTTTGAAAATCAGTTTTTATATGCTTTTGAAAATCAGTTTTAACTTCTTTAAAATCAGTTTTTTTTTCTTTTAAACAAATCAGATTTAAAATCTTTTAAAAAATCAGATTAAAATTCTTAAAAAAAATCAGTTTAAAAATCCTTTTATAAAAACAATTTTAATACTTTTTAAAATCAGTTTTTATGCTTTTTAAAATCAGTTTAAAATTCTTATTAAAATCAGTTTTTATCCTCTTTAAAATTCAGTTTTAATCATCTTTTAAAATCATTTTTTATCCTATTTAATATTCAGTTTTAATCATCTTTTTACATAAAATAAAAATAAAATAATAAAATAAAAAGAAATACTTACAGAGAGGGGGGGGGGTTTCCGCAGTTCGTCGGAGGTGGCTTCGAGGGGGCGGCGCTCGGGGTTTCGAACGGGGGAGGCGATGGCTTCGGGGGGGGGGGTCGGATTGAAGGAGGAGGAGGGAGCGAGTGCAAGGAAGAGGGGGAGGGGGAGAAGATCGGAGGCGCGGTGGAGGTTCTGACCGACGGTGAAGGCGGCGGCTGCTGCTGCTGCTATCTTCTTCCCTTTTTTTTTCTTTTCTGTTTATTGAAATAAAAGTGAACGGGGGGGGGGGGGAGGGGCAGGAAGAAAGGTAAAGGAGGGAAAATAGATTTTTTTTATTTTATTTAATTATTTAATTTTGCAAAAAGTTGACTTTTACATACGACCTCGAAACGAGGCCCACCACCTGTCGTCCATAGCGTTTTACCCCCATTCCGAACACAATGGGATATGTATCGCAGGCTGATTTGATTGTTACAATCAGCTTCCTTTTGAATTTTCATTTAAATCACTATATTGAATTTTAAACGCACATTTCAAATTACCGGGGTCCCATACTAACTAGAAAAATTCCAGAAAAATATTTTCTAGCTTCGTATTGCCGATACGGTCCTAACAAAACTAGTTTCGTCGAATTCTGAGACCGTTTGAAAAATGGCCAATTTCCAGTCGATTAAAATCAACTGAAACTGGTCAAACGCGTTTTCTTTTGCCACGCTCACATATTGATTCGAAAAATTATGAAATTTGAAACCTAACAATAACTTGACCCTGTGGATCCAACAAAAGTGGTTTCGTCGAAATCCGAGGTCATTTGCAAAATGTCCATTTTTAAGGGCCTGAATTCCATAGCGACTATTCAGAATTTTCAACTGGACATATCTTTTGATTCCCGCTATCAAATTTCGATTGGTCGGATTCGTTAGAAAGACATCATCAATTAGATCCTAATGTTTTTGGTTTCACTAAAATCCGGATTGTTTTGCACCCGGTATATTCAATTGAAGTTTGAAATCGAATTATCGAACTACCGCGCTATTTTCAATTCTATATATAATAATAATTAATTATATTCGTTTTCAAATGTCGATTCAAACTTAGTTTTCATTGCCATTATTTAAAATATTTATTTTAAATATTTAAAATCCATTATTTTAGCCAATTTAAAAAATTTTAAATTGGTTCAGATTTTCTGGGTCGTTACAATCTCCCCCACTTAAAACTTTTCGTCCCCGAAAAGGAACAAAGTCGAAAGTGGTTTGATAAATCTACAATCGCACAACACAACAACCAATCCTATTGTTTTTAATCTTCCAAAAATATACTAATTAATCTCTATACTCTTTTCAAAATCATTCAGCCTATATAATTAAAAGTGCACATCTATGAAAAGAAAATAACAATAGAGTAGAGAATTAAATGGTAATGCAAAGTAGGGTAAATGTACCTTGCACCGGAGTCAATCAGAGATATCTACTCGGCATCTGGGATAAGCTTTCTGAATGCTCTCCTCAGTTTCCCAAGTACAATCTCGCGGATCTCCACTCCATTGCACTTTGACTAAGTGAACCTTCTTGTTCCTCAGCTCTTTGGTTTCTTTGCTGATAATCTTTAGCGGCTCTCGCCTCACAGCTAATTCTGGAGTAATTTCAATATCCTGCTGAGCTGCTTCTTCCACGATCAAGTCTGGATCATGAACGTGCTTTCGAAGTTGAGATATATGAAATACATCATGCACTCCAGGCAACCAGTCAGGCAGTTTGACCCTATAAGCGAGAGTTCCGATCCGTTCCAGAATAGGAAACGGACCAATGAATTTGGGTGCCAACTTTCCAGTTTTACCGAACCGGATAACTCCTCTCATCGGCGATACTTTCAAATATACATAGTCGCCAACTTCAAAGGATATATCTCTTCTTCTTCTATCGGCATAGCTCTTTTGTTGGCTTTGAGCGGCGAGTAATCGCTTCTTAATAAAATCGACTTTGTCGGCCGCTTCTCGAATCATATCGGGGCCCAACACAAGTCTATTTCCAGGCTCGACCCAACAAGCAGGAGATCGACACGGTCTACCATACAATGCTTCGAATGGCGACATCGTCAGACTCGCCTGGTAGCTGTTGTTATAAGAGAATTCAGCCAAATGCAGATGGTCTTCCCATGATCCACCGAAATCTAGAACACAAGCCCGCAATAAATCTTCTAAAATGTGATTTACCCTCTCAGTCTGACCGTCTATCTGAGGATGATAAGCGGTGCTCAAGTTTAACATCGTTCCGAGCTCGACTTGAAATGCTTCCCAGAATTTGCTAGTGAATATTGTATCTCTATCACTTACTATACTGAGCGGCACTCCATGCAGTCTAACTATTTCCCTGAAGTAAATCTGCGCCAGACTCTGAGCGGTTCTATTTGATTTGACAGGTATAAAATGGGCGGTCTTCGTGAAACGATCTACGATCACCCAAATACTGCCATTTCCTTTCCTGGTTCTGGGCAAACCATCGATGAAATCCATAGAAATATGTTCCCACTTCCAACCAGGAACTTCTAGTGGTTGTAACAATCCAGCCAATTTCTGTTGGTCACTTTTGACTAGCTGGCAAGTAGGGCATCGGCTGACATATAAAGAAATGTCCCTTTTCATCGACTTCCACCAGAAAGTGCGTTTGATGTCATTATACATTTTGCTTACTCCCGGATGGATACTGAGTTTCGGCTTGTGGCATTCATCCAGTACTTCCTTTCGAAGTTCAGGAATGTTAGGAACGCATATTCGACCTTTGAGCCTTAGAATCCCCTCATTATCAACTTGAAAACTCGAGGGTTCGCCTTGTTGAATTATCCCTCTGATCTTCTGAATGAAGTGATCATCCTCCTGAAGAGCAGATATCTTATCTAGCAATGAAGTCGTGATAATAAAACTGGCGATCATTACATTCTTTCTTCTTAACGCATCAGCTACGACATTGGCTTTTCCTGGAGTATATATAATTTCAAAGTCATATGCTGCAAGAAACTCCAGCCAACGTTGTTGTCTCAGATTCAGGTCTTTTTGGGTGAACAGATACTTTAACGACTGGTGATCTGTAAACAGTTCAAATCTTTCGCCCAGAAGATAGTGTCTCCAGATTTTCAAAGCGAACACAATAGCTAATAACTCAAGATCATGAGTTACATAGTTTTTCTCGTGCGGCTTCAGTTGACGGCTAGCATAAGCAATCACTTGACCTCTTTGCATTAACACTGCGCCAAGGCCTTCTCTAGAAGCATCAGTCCATACTTTTAAATCTTGGTTGCCATCGATGATGGTTAACACTGGAGCTGTTGTTAATCTTAACTTTAGCTCTTCAAAAGCCTCCTCACTTTCTGAAGTCCACTTGAACTTAGAATGCTTCTTTGTAAGCTTTGTTAAATGACCAGATATCTTCGAAAAGTTTTTAACGAACTTCCGGTAATAGCTAGCCAATCCGAGAAAACTGCGGACTTCAGTGGGAGTACTGGGCTGTTTCCAATTCTGAATAGCTGTGATTTTGCTTGGATCCACAGCAATTCCTTCTTTCGATACAACGTGGCCCAGAAATTTCACTTCATCTTGCCAAAAGATACATTTGGAAAACTTTGCTTTCAATACATTTCTCCTGAGGATTTCTAACACTTGTTCCAAATGTTTTTCATGCTCGGCCTTTGATTTAGAGAAGATTAGAATATCATCAATAAAAACCAGAACAAATTTATTCAATACTCCCCTAAATACTCGGTTCATTAGATCGACGAAGTAAGCTGGAGCGTTACATAAGCCGAACGACATTACTAACCACTCGTAGAATAAGTCGGGGCCTCTGAACGCTGTCATTGGAACACACTCTTCGGCAATTCGAAGTTGATGGAAGCCTGTAGCTAGGTCCATTCGTGAAAATACATGTGCTCCATTTAATCGATCCAACAAATCATCAATTCGCGGCAATGGATATTTGTTCTTTATGGTCTGCTTGTTTAGATCACGATAATCCACACATAGACGTAGAGTACCGTCAGATTTTGGGACAAATACCACTGCTGCACCCCAATCAGAGAAACTAGGCCTGATCAGACCTTTCCATACTAGCTGTCGTGTTTGATTGTCTAATTCCTCCTTCTCTTTCAAGGACATTCTTCGAATAGCGTGAACTACCGGCCTTGCATTCGGAATCAAAGCAATCTTGAAATCTATTTCTCTCTGCGGAGGTAAGCGAACAACTTCCTCGAACACATCCGCATAGTTCTTGATGACATGAATGTCTTTGATGAGGTCTGGAATATCCTCAGTAACTTCAGGGATATTTTCAATTTGGGCTGGAGAAACATTTAAAGCTGCCCAGAAGTCTTTTCTATTAGATGTTGGGCCTTCACAAGGTATGGTTATATAATTTCCCAATTGTGCTTTTGCCTTTACAACTCTCTCGGCGCATCTAACCTCTGCTTCATATTTGGTTAGCCAATCCAATCCCAGAATAAGATCGAATTCATTAAAATTCATGACGATAGACATAATAGGGAATTTATAGCAAGAAAAGGAGACAGGTACTGCACAAATCCAGCTGAGATTGATAGAACCCCCGACCGGATTCTGGACAGTCATTGGTTCCTTGAGCTTCCTCAAATTCAAAGCTAGCTTCTTAGCTGCATCTTTCGAAATGAAGCTTCGTGACGCGCCTGTGTCAAACAGTATTTTGACTGGAATGTTTTTGACAGTTAGCGTGCCTTCTAAAACATCAGATCTTCCCTGATTATCTGAGGGATCAGAAGTTTCTGCTACTTCATTCACTTGAACTATTTCAGTCTTTTTCAGCTGCCAGCAATCTTGCTTTACGTGACCAGCCTGATGGCAGAGATTGCATATTCTATTTCCTTTAACCTTGCCCTTTGATTTAGATCCCTCCTTCTTTTGCAATTTCAAGGACTTACATTTCCTGGACAAATGACCTTTTTGATTGCAGTTTGAGCACATAGCGGTCATTGGTGATTCTTTCTCAGGTCTGGCCCTTTTCCGACTTACTTTGGGCTTCTTACTGACCTCAGACACCGTACTGCCCTCAGGACGATCAGTTTCTGACTCTGTTTTGTCACTAGAATAGACTTCTTCTTCGTCGCGCAACATTCCTTTCTTGTCTAGATCTTCGTATTGATAAGCCATATAAATCATTTCTGAGAAAGGAAGCTTCACATGCCCCAATACTTTATTCCGGTATTTCCTTTGAAGCCCGTGAATAAATCTCAGATTTTTCCTCTTTGGGTCTTGAATTAGATGAGGAGCAAAGTGAGAAAGTTCATTGAATTTCTTATGATATTCGGGAATTGTCATATCTCCTTGTATCAGATAAGAAAATTCATCGCATAGCCGTTCGTTCACTTCGGGAGGAGTAAATCTTTCTAAGAAAATTACTTTGAATCTGTCCCAGGTGATATCACCTTCTGGATTATCCTTAACAACAGAATCCCACCATAACAAAGCTTCATCTTTGAGAGCCCAGGAGGCCAGTAATCTTTTCTGGTCATCTCTAAGCTTTAATGCTTCGAAGATTTTCTTAGCCGAACGAATCCAAGCTTGTGTCTTCATAATTGCTTCTTCACCCGAAAAGGGTTTTCCACCCAGATTTCTATATTTCATATATAGAGCTTCTATATCCGGGTCAGTATTACTTCTTCTGGTTCTGGCACTCATTTTCTAGTTCTTCTGCAAATAGCAGATCAAGTGTCAGGTCACAGAAAAGAAAATTTTCAAACATAGAAACATATACTTCAAGTGTAAATGTGTCTATCGAGGTGTAATTTCATTCTGCTTTACTCATACTAGGATACTACTGATCCTATCTGTATAGAGTTACCCGTCCTAGAACACTACTGGTTCTATTTCTGACGAGTTCGTTCAAATGTTATATTCCAGAACTAAGCTTAACCAATGCTCTGATACCACGATGAGACGACCCGAATTCCCGTTCAGACGGAAACAGGGTTATCTTTGGAATATAACACAGAAACAGATAATAGCAGAACAGAATTAAATAAATACACCAGAAATGAACAATAAAATATACTGGATAAAAGTAATCATCAGAGTTACACAGTATACAGGATCTTACTTAGTACAAATACAGTTCAGCTATACATAAATGTCTACAGCGGAAATAAACAAAATATGTACAATAGGAGCTGAACAGCATAAAAAGAAATAAATGATAGAATCCATCTTCAGCTCCAGCTATCCAGAAAGAACCAGCTAAACCTGAATACCAGGCTGCCCGTGTAGAAAAAGGGGCACCCGAGTTTGAGAGTGAAACAAACTACGAGTCAGTCATGGGACTGGTATGAGAAATCTACTCAACACATATATAATTTGGCTAATCACAGGACCACGCCACTTTCGTGGAACGGGTTTACTCCATTGGATCACCAGTGCTTTAAAACAGATCTTTCTTTTAAACATCGCTATGCTTTTTATAAAAATGCAGCCATTATAAGACTCAGTTCCCATCACAC
Organism: Allium sativum; assembly: GCA_030737875.1. Classification (NCBI taxonomy): domain Eukaryota; kingdom Viridiplantae; phylum Streptophyta; class Magnoliopsida; order Asparagales; family Amaryllidaceae; genus Allium; species Allium sativum. Next base: position 559,227,808 of record CM060910.1, read on the forward strand.
AATGCAACGCAAACCGGAGGATAGGGTTTTACCTTATAATGGCCAAAATATGCTTGATACGGATAAAACAAAGGCATTTGATATTATTGCTAGTGTCTATATGTTTTGAAAACAATTTCAAATCATAACTATCAATCATAGACGGCATGGGTACCATATATCATGTCGCCATATATATACAATCAAAACCGCACGATGTCGTATTTGGAAATTGGATTTCCGTCATGAACCAAGGCAAAAGATAGTCCTTACCGAATTCGAGACTGCCTAGCCCGAGCCTCAGGAACAGCCGCAACTGCCCCTTGGAGCGACAGGGCCGGTCCACCGATGTGGATTATTATACCTGAACAATACGTTTCCCCGCCCTTTGGGGCGTAAACGAGCCAACGAATGACTCCATCGGACCCGGATCGTCCGATCAAACCGAGGCGCCTCGCAACAGCAACAACCACATAGGTGAAAAGTATATAAATGTCAGGGCTGGTAGGTCACTGACACCACCCTAGCTAGGAAGAAACGCATGCCCTCCCTGAGGTCCTTCTCCCGTTTTAGGTTCATACCGGGGTGTGAGGCTCGCGAATTCACGTTATACACAAAGCTACGCCACACAGGCGGTGCTTTGATCATCACCACAAGACTTTGCTTTTCAACAGAAGCCCTGATCACTGCATCTTAGCATGCCACACAGGCAATTCACGCCATGCGATTGATGTCCATCGATATACAACCTCTGAGCTCGTACGTCTCAGAGAAGGGCGTTAAGCAAAAGAATAAATTCTCCGCCGCCAAACAGATGTATATTTAACAGAGATCAATCAACACAGAATAAAATCCAATGTCGGACACACAGTCCATTTACAAGTCCGTTCTGGGTCTGAACGAAACCGGAGGCACTAAATACCTCGCAAAACCCATCGATCACCACGTACGTCTGGACGATCACCACTCATTATCCATATTTCGGGATGCCTCCCAATCAGGACCTCGGTTACCATCCAAACGAGGTGAAGATCTCCGGTCTTCGACCACCGTCTTCATCTTCGACTTTCAATCGTCGGTCAATTATTTGAAATGAGAATTAACTCGGCCTTCTCAAATAATTCACGTATATTTAGAATTTCAAATCAATTTATTTCAATGGTTAAATTATTCGACAACACCAATTTTGTTCTTTAATGTAATTTTCACACCAAATACATTCAACCATCAAAAGCCACACAAATCGAGCAAATTCAGTTTATTCCCCTTCCATATCGTTTATAATATTTTATAACGATTTATCGCTATTTTTATTTATTTTAAAATCGCCAATTTATTCAAAACGACGCTTCGGGCCATAACGCGGCCGTGGCGCTGTTTTTCTTCAGATTTGATTTACACATATCTGAAAATCTAACCGTTGGATCTTCACAAAATTTACATCATTAGAAAGGTCTTTTCAAAACGAATCCAACGGTTCCAGTTTCGGGAAAATCCGACGGTCGGATCTCCCGGTACAATCGTTTGAAGTTTCGATTTCAAACTACGAACTACAGCGTCGTTATTCGATTAAATATATAATTATATTTATATATATATAAATATAATCGCTTCTGGCGCTGTTTTTCTTCAGATTTAAATTAAACATTCCAGACAATCCAACCGTTGGATTTTTACAAGGTTGGTGCCGTTGGAAAGATTATTCCAAGGCGAACCCGACGGTTGAGGTTTCGGGAAAATCCAATGGTCGGATTTCCCGCACTAGTCGTTTGAAATCACGGTTTCAAAATACGAACTGCACGGCCTCGTTTCGTTTTAATTTTATTTATATTTATATATTTATATAAATATAGTTCATTCAATGATTTCCATATCGTTTTCACTTCAAATATTTTTCTAACACCTTAAATTTTTTGGAAAATTTCGCCATAACCTCCCCTGCACCGGGAGCATCGGGAAATCGCAAATAGCGTTCCCGGTCCTTCTAATCTCAAAAAGGAAAAGAAAAAGCCAAGCGGCTAGCCAACAGGCTCATAAAATCATCACCCAAACAAAGCAGTAAATGTGTACCTATTTGTCGGGCACAAAATTTTATTCCTCTTCTCTAGCCCCTTTGCTATAACCTGTTCAATGAATATGTATGTACACATATACACAGTTCATATCATTTATCATTTTCTATTCGACTTCATATTTGATTTCTATTTGGTTAAAAAAAACACCATTCATTCTAATGTTACATAAATAGGTGCAAATCATTTCATTAGCTAATTAATGAATATTTCAACTCATATATGTTTATTTTGAACAAGTGGCTATTTTTAACACTTCACATTTCAACGATTTATGCATACAATAAAAATGTGATTTTTATTGTAAAAACAACTCATTTCAAAACACTATTTTTCTATATAGTTCCTATAGGTGATAAAAATAAGATTTTTATCCTAAAACAATTTCTTTTAAAACGAGATTATTTTACACAGTTCATATAGTCGATAAAAGGTGATTTTTATTATCAAACAATTTATTTCAAAATATGAATACCATTCAACACATGAATTTCTAATCAATGAATAAATATAGTTTAAGCATATGAAAATAATTCAAACACACGAATATTATTCAAAATTTCGGCAGCATAACGGCAGGGTAGTTAAACCGGGACCGTCCCTAGTAGGACTCCTCGCTCTACCTTAAAACCTCGCGGTTTTTGACAATGGGGATCATGCATCTAGTTCGCACGCAGGCGATATGTACATATTTATTTCATTTCCACAAACTAATCCTATGTCGTTTCAACCAAATATTTCACAACCACAAATGGGTATTTTTCAACCACAATCAACCAATATCAATCACAAACAATCCCAAACAATCATTCGCTATCAACCAATTTTCACAACAATTTCAACCAATAAATATCGTCCATGGTTTGTGGACGAGGGGCGTATATATATATATATTTATACATAGCAATTTATATATAGCTATTCACTTTCATTTCACACATATATAATATTTTTAAATCAGAAATCTCACCAATAGCTATCCAACTTCACGACACTTCACTTTAGAGAAATCTTCGCCAATCTCGCCTTTTTGTCGCTTTCGCCCGTATTCTCTACATATGTAAAAATCGAATTTTTACGATGCTATTCAATATATAAAAATCGAATTTTGACGTCGCTATTTAATATATAAAAATCGAATTTTGACGTCGCTATTCAATATATAAAAATCGAATTTTGACTTCGCTATTCAATATATAAAAATCGAATTTTGACTTCGCTATTCAATATATAAAAATCGAATTTTGACTTCACTATTCAATATATAAAAAAATCTGATTTTTCTTTTTAAAGTTCAAATCTTTTTCCATTCTAAAGCTCAAACCTTTTTCTCTTTGAAGTTAAAACCTTTTTCTTTTTTAAAGTTTAAACCTTTTCTATTTAAAGTTTAAACCTTTTTTCTAAAAATCAGTTTTTATATGCTTTTGAAAATCAGTTTTAACTTCTTTAAAATCAGTTTTTTTTTTCTTTTAAACAAATCAGATTTAAAATCTTTTAAAAAATCAGATTAAAATTCTTTAAAAAAAATCAGTTTAAAAATCCTTTTATAAAAACAGTTTTAATACTTTTTAAAATCAGTTTTTATGCTTTTTAAAATCAGTTTAAAATTCTTATTAAAATCAGTTTTTATCCTCTTTAAAATTCAGTTTTAATCATCTTTTAAAATCAGTTTTTATCCTATTTAATATTCAGTTTTAATCATCTTTTTACATAAAATAAAAATAAAATAATAAAATAAAAAGAAATACTTACAGAGAGGGGGGGGGGTTTCCGCAGTTCGTCGGAGGTGGCTTCGAGGGGGCGGCGCTCGGGGTTTCGAACGGGGGAGGCGATGGCTTCGGGGGGGGGGGGTCGGATTGAAGGAGGAGGAGGGAGCGAGTGCAAGGAAGAGGGGGGGAAGAAGATCGGAGGCGCGGTGGAGGTTCTGACCGACGGTGAAGGCGGCGGCTGCTGCTGCTGCTGCTTTCTTCTTCCTTTTTTTTTCTTCTGTTTATTGAAATAAAAGTGAACGGGGGGGGGGGGGGGGTGGCAGGAAGAAAGGTAAAGGAGGGAAAATAGATTTTTTTTTTATTTAATTATTTAATTTTGCAAAAAGTTGACTTTTACATACGACCTCGAAACGAGGCCCACCGCCTGTCGTCCATAGCGTTTTACCCCCATTCCGAACACAATGGGATATGTATCGCAGGCTGATTTGATCGTTACAATCAGTTTCCTTTTGAATTTTCATTTAAATCACTATATTGAATTTTAAACGCACATTTCAAATTACCGGGGTCCCATACTAACTAGAAAAATTCCAGAAAAATATTTTCTAGCTTCGTATTGCCGATACGGTCCTAACAAAACTAGTTTCGTCGAATTATGAGACCGTTTGAAAAATGGCCAATTTCCAGTCGATTAAAATCAATTGAAACTGGTCAAACGCGTTTTCTTTTGCCACGCTCACATATTGATTCGAAAAATTATGAAATTTGAAACCTAACAATAACTTGACCCTGCGGATCCAACAAAAGTGGTTTCGTCGAAATCCGAGGTCATTTGCAAAATGTCCATTTTTAAGGGCCTGAATTCCATAGCGACTATTCAGAATTTTCAACTGGACATATCTTTTGATTCCCGCTATCAAAATTCGATTGGTCGGATTCGTTAGAAAGACATCATCAATTAGATCCTAATGTTTTTGGTTTCACTAAAATCCGGATTGTTTTGCACCCGGTATATTCAATTGAAGTTTGAAATCGAATTATCGAACTACCGCGCTATTTTCAATTCTATATATAATTATAATTAATTATATTCGTTTTCAAATGTCGATTCAAACTTAGTTTTCATTGCCATTATTTAAAATATTTATTTTAAATATTTAAAATCCATTATTTTAGCCAATTTAAAAAATTTTAAATTGGTTCAGATTTTCTGGGTCGTTACATTTATAAATTGTTTTGACTTCGTTTTCAAAACCATTTCAACACTATTTCAATTTCAAATCAAAATTGAATATTTCATATCATTACTATATAAATGATAATATTTTCAAAACGTTATATTTTGAAATCACTACCTTTTCTATATTCACTATAAAAACGAATATAATCGATATAAATATCGTTCACGTCAAAATAGCGCAACTCTAATCAACACGGCTTTATATATACATTTCAATAAATTCGTTATTCTATTCAACACATGAATCTATATTTCTTTCAACACTTGACTACTCTCAACGAATGAGTACTGTCAACACACAACTATTTTTGTTATGTAAAATATTTTATAAAATTTTGGTATCTATCGTTTGATTTTCAATCAGACTCCACCGTGAAGTAGTTCTAATTTTAAATATGATAAAGATGTAAATTTTATTATTAAAATATTTCTTTCAACACATGATAATTTTCAACACATGATTATTTATTCTATTCAACACATGAATATATATTTCATTCTATTCTTTATTTTCCCAATTGGAATGAGGCCCAATCAATTACCATATAATGTTAATTATATGGTTTCCATACAACACATGTATATAATCACAACAATAGATAATCATCACCATCAAAAGTGCACCACACTGTATAAGCATCAAATATAGATATCTAACGCTTATAACAGCCTGTCAATCAATCGATCGACATACAACTAATCAATCGGGATGAGTGGACTTCAAATATCATCCCAACACCCGTGCGAGGTTTCAAATCAACAAACACATATTTTATTCACACACACACACGTTAAAAACAATATTTTTAACGATAAAATATTTTTAACTATATAAATATTTTATTTCACATCACACAATCAATTTTCATCACAACAAACAATCAAACATACAAGCCATCCATGGTCTGTGGATGACGGGTGTCGGGTGCTACTAAACACCGTCTGCATCATAGTATATATTTTAACTAGAAAAGAGAATTTAAAGTGAGAAGTTCTCACCAAAGCTATCCCAACTCCACGACACTTCCAATGTAGGGAATCATCACCGTTCTCTCCTTTTGTCACTTTCGTTGCCCGTAGCCACTACATATATAAAAATCACATTTTTATATTCTTGCTATGTATATAAAAATCCTATTTTTATAATCACTTCATATATTTAAAAATCGAATTTTTACATCGCTACTATATAGATAAAAATTCTATTTTTTACATCGATGTTCATATAATAAAGATTATATTTTTATATTCTCTATTTTATAGAAATTTTATTTTCATTACACTACTTATATAAAAATAGTATTTTTTATATCTTCTGCTATATAAAGGTCATATTTTTACATACTTAAAAGTCACAACCTTTTTCCTTTAAAAATCAAACCTTTTCTATCGTAAAGATATAATCATTCTCATCATAAAAATATTATCTTTGTCATAAAATAAAATCAACTCTTTCTATGACCTAAAAATCATTTTTTTTATTTAAGTAAAAACCGAAAAGAAAACTAAAATTAAAATTAAAAAGGGATAAAACTCACCTTTTTTTTCATCGTTGAAATCGGATTTTAGAAGGAGGGCGGGGGGTTGCGTCTTCTGCGGAAAAGGGGGAGGAGAGAGGCGGATGCGGCATCGAGGGGGGGGGGGTTGCGCGACAGGGGGTCTCGCGGTGGGTGGTGGTGGGCGGCGCAAATCAGGAGGTAGCGGCGGTTAAAGGGGCGTCGGGTTTTGGCAGAGGGGGGGTCGCATCAGTCGATGAGAAGAGGAGGGGAAGGAGAAGAAGCGGAGGAGGGAGGTCAGGGGGGCGCTGCGCCTCCTGACGACGGCGGCGATCGATCGGGGGGGGGGGGGGAGGCGTGAATCGCGTCCCACCCTTTCTCCTTTTTTTTTATTTTCTTTTGATTTGAAAAAGTGAACGGGGGGGGGGGTGGGGGAGGGGGTTGAGAGGAGATAAGGGGAGAGAGGGAAGAGAGTTTTATTTTTTTAATTTTTTTAATTTATTTAATTATTTAATTTCAAAAAGGTTGACTTTTTATTTGAACTCTAATCGAGGCCCACCGCCTGTCGTCCATAGCTAATTACCCCCATTCCGAACACAATGGGATATGTATCGTAGGCTGATTCGATCGTTACAATCAGTTTTCGAAAAATTTACATTTAAATCACTATATTGAATTTTAAACGTACATTTCATATTACCGGGGTCACATACTAACTCGAACAATTCCGGAAAAATATTTTCTAGCTTCGTATTGACGATACGGTCCTATCAAAACTAGTTTCGTCGAATTCTGAGACCGTTGGAAAAATGGCCATTTTCCAGTCGATTAAAATCAACTAAAACTGGTCAAACACGTTTTCCTTTGCCACGCTCACATATTGATTCTAAAAATTATGAAATTTGAAACCTAGCAATAATTTGAAATCACGGATCCAACAAAAGTGGTTTCGTCGAAATCCGAGGTCGTTTGTAAAATTTCCATTTTTCAGGGCCTGAATTCCATAGCGACTATTCAGAATTTTCAACCGGACATATCTTTTGATTCCCGCTATGAAATCTTGATTTTTCGGTTTCGTTGGAAAGATATTCCCAAATAGATCCTATTATTTTTGGTTTCACTAAAATCCGGTTTATTTTGCACCCAGTACATTCAATTGAATTTTGAAATCGAATTATCGAATTACCGCGCCATTTCAATTCCTTTTATAATTATATATAATTATTTATATTCTAACGACGACGTATATAATACATACGTTCGAATTCTATTCAAAATAAATTTCCCGTCGATATTATTTAAAATAAACCCATTTTAAATGTTCAAAATTCTCAAAAATTGCCAAAATAAAAATTTTAAACTGGCTCACATTTCCGGGTTGTTACAAAACGAGACCCAACGACTGTCGTCCATAGCTAATTACCCCCATTTCGGACATAATGGGATATGTATCGTAAGCTGGTTTGACTGTTTCGATCAGTTTTCACCAAAATCAAAATATAAATCTATATATTGAATTTGAATGCACATTTCAATTTGCCGGGGTCACATACGGACTCTAAAAATTCCCGAAAAATATTTTCTAGCTTCGTATTGACGATATGGTCCTAACAAAACTAATTTCATCAAATTCTGAGACCGTTTGAAAAATGGCTATTTTCCAGTCGATTAAAATCAACTAAAACTGGTCAAACGCGTTTTCCTTTGCCACGCTCACATATTGATTCAAAAAATTACGAATTTTGAAACCTAGCAATAACTTGACATCACAGATCCAACAAAAGTGGTTTCGTCGAAAACCGAGGTCATTTGCAAAATTTCCATTTTTAAGGGCCAGAATTCCATAACGACTATTCTGAATTTTCAACTGGACATATCTTTTGATTCCCGCTATGAAATTTCGATTCTTTGGATTCGTTGGAAAGATATTCTCAATTAGATTATAATATTTTTGGTTTCCCTAAAATCCGGTTTAGTTTGAATCCTGTACATTCATTTGAACTTTGAAATCGAATGATCAAACTACCGCGCCATTTTCAATTCCTTTTATATTTAAAATAAATATTTATATTCTAACGACGATTCAAATAAATATATACGTTCGAATTCTATTCAAAATAAATTTCTCGTCAATATTATTTAAAATATTTCATTTTAAATATTCAAAATTTACTTAAATTGCCAAAATAAAAATTTTAAATTGGCTCGGATTTCCGGGTTATTACAGGTTGGGATTAGGAAATTAAAACAAATGATTACTTCGGTAAGGTTCGTTAATCCCGACTAGTTTGAAGTGATATTCAAAGGAAGATTAAAGAATAAATTTAAAAGAATTTATCTTTGATAAAATTAATGGGAACCTTTCCCTAAGAATGTGAAATTTAGAAACTAATTGTAGGTTAGCTAAGAAGAATGGCTTCCTGGGTATTGATCTGATGTTGGTTTCGGCCTTCGGGGTTAATGTTTGGGAAATTATTCTCTTGCAAATTTGCGGTTAGTGACTGATGAATTGGAATGAGGCGTATGTTGTCTTTGTGTAACACTTGTTTATTATATATGCGAGTTATTCGGAAAGACCAGGTTAATCCCATTCTGAATAACTAATACGACAATAAGTCGAAGATGAAGACGGTGGTTGAAGACTAGAGGTATTCACGTCGTTTGGGTGATTACTGATGATCTTGATTGGGCCGTACACCCAAGAGGAGGGAATCGGTTAGTGATCGTCCAGACGTATTTGGAGATCGATGGATATGCGAGGTACAAGGTGCCTCCAGTTTCGTTCAGACCTAGAACGGACTTGTAAATGTACTGCGTGTCCGACATTGGATATCATTCTGTGTGATTGATGGATATCACTTGCATGGAGTGGTTTGCTTGTGTGGCATGCATAGATGCAAATGATCAAGGCTTCTGTTGAAAAGCAGAGTCTTGTGGTTGATGATCAACGCACAACCTGTGTGGCATAGCTTTTTGTAGCTTTGATTCGCGAGCCTCACACTCCAGTTGTGAACCAGAAACGGGAGAAGGACCTCAGGGGGGCCATGCGTTTCTTTCTAGTTGGAAGTGGCTTCAGTGGTTTGACACGTCCTGACGAGTTTGACTTATGTGGTTGTTTCTGTTGCGAGGCGCATTGGATATATCGGTGACTATGTGAAGCCGATATAGTCATTTGTTGGCTCATTTACAGCCAAAGGGCGGGGAAACGTAGTGTTTAGGCATTATAATCCACATCGGTGGACCGGGCCTGATGATCCAAGGGGCAGTTGCGGCTGTTCATGAGGGCCAGACTAAAGGCTCTCGAATTCGGTGAGGACTATCTTTTGCCTCGGTTCATAGATGGAAATCCAATTTCCAAATACGATATGGGCGGTTTTGATTGTAAACCTATATATGATGACATAGTGGCATGGGACGCTCATGTCGCCTATGATTGATATTTATGATTGTATATAAAATCAGAAACTAACTGGAAACGAGCTAAGATGGGTGGTTTCCTGGGTATTAGTCTGATGTTGGTTTCGGCCTTCGGGGTTAATACTAAGAGATAATTTACGGTTGGAGTCTGATTAAGAATCAAAAGATGAAATTTAGCGTATCAAGCATTCTTTGGCAATTATAAGGTAAAAACCCTATCTTCCGGCTTGCATTGCATTGTGTGATGGGACCTGGGTCTTATGATAGCTTCATTTTCTTTATTTAGCATTGCGCTGTTTGTTTTATGCACAGGTATTCTTGGGAGGAAACCCGTTCCGTGTTATACGGCGTGGTCCCTTGATTTACCTAACTTTAAAATAAAGATTAATAACTGTTTTAGTTCTCACACCAGTCACATGACTGACCTGGAGTTTATTGTTTTAACCTAAATTCTGGGTACCCCTATTTTCGACACAGGCAGCTAGTAGTTTTGGTTTTGTAGATTTATATTCATGGGAACTTGGTTTACAGTTGGAATGATACTCGGAAAGCTCTGTATCCGTGTATTACTTCTAGTTGTGTATTGTATTATTTTCCGCTGCAATGTAATTTAAATATCTGATATTTTCTGTGTAATATTTATTCATACTCTGTGTATTCTTGTATTCTGATGGAATTGTTGTAATAAACAATGAAATGTTCTCCTGTTTGCGTCCCAATGTCGCTTGTTCTCAATTCAATCCGTGCTTTCCTTACCAGGGAAGTTCGGGTCGCTTCATTAGTTCCAATTCCTAATAGTGTCATATATAAAAATCACGCTTAAGCTTGGTCAACAGCGTTAATTTATCATCACAGTTCAAAACTCACTATGCGCTGCGATATCCCTTTTATAACTAATCTCGACATAACAGTCACGCTTTAGCTTAATCAACACCGTTATTTTATCGTTATAGTTCAAAGACTTACTATACGGTGCAATATGCCTTTTATAACTAATCTTGACATCTCTTTTCATTACAAACTGATACCATTCCTCGATAATAGTGAAGACGTTCAAGTTGGGGTATTTTATTTACCTTTCAGACCTTGATCGACAACATTCTTATCTTAGAATAGATATAAGTCTGTAACTCTAACCCCTTATTATTTATAATCTTAATCAAACTGTATTTCTTGTTTCTGTAACAACCCGTATTTTCAATAACCTGTTATAACATAAATGGAGGCATAATTAAACTGTAAAATCTGAATCAAGGGAAACGGGCTATGCCATTGCGTTCGTCTCGGAAAAATACGCGAAATAGAGTCCGAGTTTTCGAAAATCGGAGTCCGTATGACCAAGATATGGCCTCGCGAAGTTTCACGAAAAATTCCCAAATTAAAGTATACTTAATTAAGTGAAATGGGTTGCGCAGAGAAATATATATATATTGATATATATATATATATAATTGAAAATTAAATAAATAAATATGCAAAAATGTTCAAAACAGCGAATTGGGAGAGGGGAATAACCGAACCGGCCGATTTTTGAGGTCGACCCGAGCCTGCTGGGTCGACTAGGGGTTAATCCAGGGTGTTTGGCTGTCAACCCGTGGGCCGATTCGCTCAAATGCAGATTTTGCATTTGGATGGTTCTCATGGTTCATCTTTAATCTAAAGGCCCTAGATGGTTCCTACACTTGACTTCTTCCCCAAGACATGCTTTGATGGCTTGGATTGAATCTAGGTTTAATCCTATGGCCTAAAACACTTGCCTAATCTATAAATAAGACCCTAACCTATCCTAAATCCTCATTATTCATTCATGCAACTAAACTATGGCAAAATTTTACCTCTCATGGCCTCCACTCTCTTCATAAAAATTTCTAAATGGTTTCTATGAGAGATTTTCCATGCATACAAGTGTTTTCAAGCTTGTGTGAGTGTCATTAGCTTGCATTCAAGTCAAGTTTCTATCTTTGCATCATAAAGCAAGGGTTTTGATCATTTTGGCTCAAGGGTTTTTATGTTAGAGCTTGCATTTTGGGTCTATTTGATTGCATAAGGGCTTTGTCATATCTTTTGTGCCTTCATAGCAATGTAAGCCCTTTCCCTACTCTTAGATATTAACTATGAAGTTAAATGTTCATGTTGCAAGTTTGGGTTTGATCATTGAGTATGATACATGCTATCATGTCATGCAAGTTTATGAAGTCATTATCTTGATCTTGTGAGCTAAAAGCTACAACCTTTATGTTGAAATGTTGCATTAGGCAACATGAGAACCCTCATAACCTTTATGTCAACTTGCATATGAAGTCATAACCCTTATATGATGATATATGCGAGTTACTAGTCATCATTCCATATCTTTTGTCACCATGATTCGCTCATGTGCCAAGTTTGGGTTTATGCATGTTTTGAGGCTTAAGAATGTAACATGCAAGTTAATGAACACATTTGTGCCTCATTTGCCACCATGATTAACTTGTGGCTTAATATCCATTTTTGTCATGCCTTTGCCAAGTCTCTTCTTTTAATCCATTACGTTGTCGTGAACGTATATGCGAGTTTAAAAGCGTTGGGTTATGTTATGGGTAATTTCTAATGACATGAAAATACAACTTGAAAACATAACTTGAAATATAACATGGAAGTTGACATGTAAGTATGCATAAAAACATAAGCTTGGGAATTTACCTATTAAGTTAGGTCTACCCTTTGGGAATTTACCTATTAAGTTAGGTATACCCAAATGCTTGAAAACTTGTAACATGTTTTGGGAAACATGATGGACATGACACTTAGATAATATAAGTGTGGCCAACTCGAGGTTGGGTTGAGTTTGCAACGTAAAACTACCCGGAACCGACTGGCCTAACTAGTAGTTGCAAACAATAGGACCCAATGTGAGAAGTTGGTCATGTTGTGCTTGAACCCGAGGTTAGACCAAGTTGTGGTGTAAAGCTACCCGGAACCGACCGGCTTAACTAGTAACCACTACAAAGTCTAATGTGAGAGGTGAAGGTGCATTAAGTAATTAATGCCACATGATAGGGTTAAGTTAATTTGAATAATGACTCTTAACCAAATATGACATGGACAAATGGGTTAAGTAATTTGATTAGGCTAATGATACTTAACAAAACATGACAAGGTTGGGTAGGTTAAGTAACTTGATTTGCCTAATGACACTTAACCATTTTTATATGACTAGTGGATGGGGTTAAGTTAACCAACACTTAATCAATCCAACGCGATAACTTGGTAAGGTTAAGTAAGTTTTCTTAATGACGCTTAACCGAAAAATACGGTTAACGAATGGGGTTAAGATTAGACTCAACTAGTCTAAACATGGAAATCGGATGGGGTTAAGTTAGCCTAGACTTAATTAATCCCACTTGGTAGTTTAATGGGGTTAAGTTAAACACTTAACTAATCTAAACATGATGAATTGATGTGGTTAAGTGACCTATACTTATCCAATCTAACTCGTTAATTTATTGTGGTTAAGTTAACCAATACTTAACCAATATAACGTGAAAACATGATAAGGCTAAGTCACGAATCGCTTGAATACACTTGACCGATTTGACTAAGTAAATTGATAGGGTCAAGTGAATATATACTTAACCAATCTAGAATGATAATTGGACGAGGTTAAGTTGTGAATTGCTTAATATACTTAACCAACTTGAGCATGGTTTGTAGGGTTAAGCCTTGAACTTGGATACTTAGCCAATTTTGACAGGATTTGTAGACGGGTTAAGTCATGAACTTAAGTGACACTTAATCCATTATGTAAACCCTAGTTCTGAGGATTAGTTGGATAACCGTAGTTAACAAGGATAACGGGAACAATGCTAAGTGGTAAACCCTAGTTGAAGAATAACTAAGTAATGATTCTTAGTCAAGGAAATTTAGACCAGTTCATAGATAGATGAGTAACCTGATACGGTAGGTCATCGTTTAAGTATACGAGTAGGAGCAAGTATCTGATTTAGATAAAGGCTCCAGCGAACTGGGTAACGAAGCAGCGGCTTCGGGGAACGTGAGGATATTCTTGGTATCCCTTTATGAGCTGCCAGGTGATTATACTAGGCTCATGAGAGGTTAAGGTCTGCGTTAGAAGAACCAAGAGTATGCCTTGGTTGCTATACGAGCGACCTAAAGATGGGGATGGATAGGGGATAGTCGACGATACACGGTCGTACCCTAGATAGCATTTCGTCAGGCTACCTACCATCTTTGGTCAAGCGTGTACGTACGGAAAGGCAGAGAACACCCAAAAGACCATAATTGCTATCTAATTATGGTTGCAGTAAGGCTTGGATGTGGGTTGGCCAGTGTTGTGTTCTCATACAGGATTTATCCTGTCTTGTCTTTCACTAGTTGAGGGAGTGGTCTCGTGGGACCATAGCCACGTATAAGAAAAACAGACCTTAGCATCTGCATCGGCAGATAAATCGAAAGCTCCCGACCGAGTCCTATATTTCTCGATTTGCCCTGTGACAGGACTCGGATGGCACGATGTGATACATGTGCATACAGTCATGGAAAAGCGATTCACGATGAATGCATGGGAAAAAGGGCGCGGTTGGCGGTTAGCGTAATCCCTAGTGGCCCTAGGTGGTTGAACCCAAACCGAGATACGAAAACGTGCAATAGGTAAGCATAATCCCTAGCAGCCCTAGGTAGCATAAGTCCTGGTTGTACAAACAATAATTCATGTTGGAAGACCCTAGCTAGGTTTAGGGTAACAGTCCAAACCGATCTTAAGGATCATGGAACTATGTTAAAGTAATATAGAATCTCATGGGAAAGCCCGTATGGTCTACGGCAAGGGACTGAACATTTACATGGAATAAAACATACAAGTTGAGTAACCTATATATGCGATATATTAGGTTGATATGGACCATTACACGACTTTTGAGTGAGGGTCATTCTTGGTTAACACATGACACGGTGGGGATACTAGTACGGTAGGTGCAGAGCTAAAATACAGGATAGATATCACGGGGCGTTATACGTGACAGATATCTTGGGGATATTATACTTGATAGAAACCTGACGATGTGATACCTTGTTTTATCTTGACATCGTAATTTATCATGACACCTTAGTTTATCTGAGTTCAGTAGTTCATCCTGTTATTTTGATTTAGCTTATCTATCTTGTTATCATGCTTATGTTCATCTCAGTTTCTCATGTCAGTTAACTTTACTAGTTTTTATGCTAATAGTAGATAGGGCTTACTCAGTCTTTTTGACTGACCCGTTTTGTTTCGCCTCTTTTCTTCCGTTTCCCCCCCCCCCCCCCAGGTTACAGGGAGGAAATACTGTTGTTTAGTTCGGACTTATTCTGCTTGAAGGTCATCATGGATGGCTTGGATTTTTCTTGGCTAATGGCTACTTTACTGTTTTTACTTGGGGAATAATTTATGAAAATGTCTTTATGCTTCTTTACTATTGCAAGACAGGTTTTGATGTACTCTGATGTAAAAGGCTTTAGACCTTATTTATTCATGTTATGAAAGTTTGATTTTACTTCCGCTATTTTATATGTTCTGTCTTGTGATATTTCTGTGCATGTTTACCAATAATGCCCCTCTAAAGCTAGTGCATTCCTTTGCGAGTGACCCTAGCGGAGGCGGGGTGTTACAGTTTCCTTTTTCAATATACTTTTAAAACGCATATACTTGCTTTGAAGTCTCTGTTGTTTATGGCTATGTTTATTAAATATTAACCCTTCACTTCAATCTCGTTATACAACTCCATTTATAACTCCTTTCCCAAAACTCTTTAATACTCTTTGTCTTCTGTTAATTCTTTTTCATTTGAATTATTTAATTCAAGTAAAACATCTCATTACCAACTTAATACCATCTTAAATGAATTCCATTTAAGAAATAATTTCTTTAATAAAATAATTTAAATAGTAATTAACTTCATCATTACTGAAATAAACAGTTTACTTCATACAGATTGGTTGCTTAAATAAATAATAACTATTTGTACTCAGTTCCATAATCATTTAGACTTCATTAATTGAAAAGTAATTAATAATAAATCTTATTAATTTTGATCAATTTCTCGCTAAGTTATTAGCATTAGATTAATTGAAAATCAATTTATCGAATAATCAATTTTCGAATCAACTTCAAACCATCAGTTAATTCGTTAACTGATTTCAATTACTTCTTACCATTAGATTAATATAATCAATCTAATTATTTCTAAATTGTTTGTTTAAAAATAATTATCCAAAATATTAACTCGTAGGATAATTATGGCTTTATAAATTTTATTTAAAAGTCAAACAATCATTTATATTTTCTTTATAAAACGAACTATAAAATGTCCATAATAGAACTTCTATTATAATTTTAAACATTCTTTAAATTATAAAAATATAATTTTTATAATTTTAACCTCATTGATTTTTCTTGACGGCCAATTAACTTCTTAATAAAAAAATGGGTTTATGGTCGACTGTTGCCACTTTCTTAATCGATATCGTTTATCAAAATAACGTTGAATTTCCATTCAACATCAATATTCATAAAGGGTTTCATTGTCATTTAGGTTCAAATAGTGCATATAAATCAAACAGTACATATAAATATTGAGGAATCCAGTTGGATTCCTCCAACCGATTTCCTGCGTCCACAGATTTTAGTCAGCACAAATCACATAAATTCCATAATATGGAATATTTTAATCGATAGAATTGGCATCTAGATAATGATGTATACATGCAACGATATATCTATAATTCAACCAATTTAATTGTAATTTACCTAAACGACAATCACACAACAATCAACCATTATTAAAATATAATAATAATATTTTAAAATAGATCAGAGTTAGTGAATTTACTCACCTTGGCGCATTAACCGTTAAATAACAATTTGCATCAATTGATCCTGTCAGGTGTTTCAACCAAAATTTTAACGTCGTCCTGTAATGTAGTATTTTTCAGCGCGATTCCAACGAATTCAGTTTTGTGCTATTCCAAATACTCCAGTCCACGTCAGCATCTCCTTCAAGCATTTTTCTTCCATTCATATTTTCATCTGTCGAACGTGATATTATCCCCTCCACAGCTTTGATAATACCCAACAACCCCAAATCAAAAGCTGTGCCACCTCCGGCGGACGTTGACTGGCCACTCACCCTTAATCTATTTTCCTCCACGCCTTGTACACACTGCAATTTCCAGTTCTTACTTTCTGTACATCATCTCTTACCTAGATTGTTTCTTTTTCTTCTGTGTTTCTTTATACTATTGTTGCGTGGCCTCCATTTGATACCAACTTCCCCATTGGCTCATTGCACATCGCAGATTCCCACATGAACACATTCCCCTCCTGTATGGTTCACGCAACACTACAGCGCACGCACTCACCCCTTTAAATCTCTCATGTTTCACATCCCCATCTCTTTTCTTCACCAACGAAAACAGTTGCATGATCATCTTCTAGTCTGTATATGAATCATGATACAAACTCCTACCATATCACACCGCCATGACCTCTTTTTACAGACTATTTAACTTCCGCCATTTCTCCACAATGTGACCCCGAACCAGACCTCTTTCTAGTGCTACTCTCGCCCTCCGCTTTATCTGGAAATCCAGGCAAACCGACCCTTCCTCTCAACATTCTGTACCCGTGGAAAAGCAAAGCTCCAATATATACGAGATCCGTTCACTTCAGTAACTCCCGATAGAAAACACTCTTAACCCTTCAAAGGAAACACCAAAAACTTTACTCTACTTTCCCGAACTCTGACAAACTCGAAAACCCGCCTTCGTCGGTTTACTAATGCTGTTGGGAAAACCCGCAAACAAATGACGCCTTATATCCCCATATAACAAAATGCCACCTTTATTCCCAACGAAACCACCCTTTGTTGCTCACTGTTAAAGCCTTACGCACGAATTCTTCCTTCTACTTGCCAGATACCACCTCGTCAACTCCTAGCTTCAACTGAGCTTAGCCCTAGGTTTTAGTGTTCAAAGAAGACGAACAGTGGAAGCCTGTATACACAAGCTCAAAGATGCCGAAGTCAGCGAGGATGTTACGGGTTATTTTATTTTTTCTTTACTTTTTTTTCTCTTACATGAATGGGAACTGTAACATCCCGTATTTTTGGCAATATTTAATTTAATTTATTATTTTAAATATGGTATTTGAAATATTTATGAGTTTTAATATTTAAATCGTTATTTAAAATGAAGTTTGAACGTTATTTTATTTATATTATAAAAAGATCTTTATATAAATGAAATGGCATTTATACCCAAAGCCTTAACGATTGGGTTTGAATTCTATTATGTTGAAATTTAAGTTGTTTGTTTTAATACAATGATATTTATTTATTATCGTTAAGTTGTTGTTAAAAAAAAAACTTAATCAAATTTGTATTGAAAACATATGAGATCAAAATAATAAACCCATTTCAACACGATTTATATCCTTAACACCATACGTCGATGTAGATGCATATATATGTGTGTGTGTATATATATATATATATACACACACCATCAATGTAAAACTAAAAACATGAATACAATAAGAAGCCTGCCATGAACATGAACATATAAAAACAAAATTGGAATATACATGAAACTGAATTTTTTCATACAATTTAGAAGAAAACAACACATTTATTCCTCTTATTGTTTGCAATACACAAAACAAAGAAAAATAAATTAATGTGATACAATGCGAGACATATATGAAATTGTTGGGGCAACAAAAAAGCCAAGTGAAACATGACCGCTCCGCCAAATGGTCTCGTGCATGTCTGGCTCCTGTCAGGTTCCTTTCCTGTAAGGATAAGAAATTTCCCATCAGGAAAAGATAACTAGGTACAAAAATGAACAAAGATAGAGAAGGAAAGAACAGAAAATGGAACAGCTTAAGATGACAAGAAAATACATGCAACAGAAAAAGAAAACCTATATATTTGGTACAATGAAAAACAGTGAAGATGAGACGATTCATCTCTCTGCCAAACAACTAAAATATGTTCATCACAAATTTCAATACTCATGAACAGTTTTAGAAAAAGAAAAGAAAAGAGAAATTAAAAGTAGAGAAAAAGGAAGATTGACAATTCATGTTGCAAATATGCTGCACGACTTGTTTATTCAAGAGAACAGTAAAACCCAGATTTGCCATATAAAAACAGGCAGTACATAGCTAGTGAAAAGCAAATATAGGTGCAGATAAATCTTCATACAGGTAAGAGATTCATACAACAGCTATGAAAACAGAAATTCAACAGCTAAAATATAGATATGCACATCACCAATTTCTCTACATAGCAATGCACAAATAGCTAAAACAGCTAAGCAGATCAATCTTGGACAATTAAAAATAGAGATGTATATTTTTGCATTGATTCCAAGTACATGAATAGCTAAGTGCAATCAAAATTTATTTATTCACTATCAAATCTACAGGCCATTCGAAACAGATTATATATATATATGCAATAGTTCATGTACAGCTCATACGAGACTGTAGTTTACATTTAAAAAAAAATGTAAACACAAGATCCATGTCACGTTTTCAAATCTATGTCGAATGGATAATTCCTGAACTAAACCCACCAAATCTATACAAGTCAGAAACAATATTGGAAATTTAATACTCAATCCAACAAAATATCCTCACAGTACCACAGTTCATCACACATAACTTCGAAATGAAAATCAATACAGACTTGGCCTAAAACTGAAATCCTATAATCCTACTACTTGCTGGCCAAGGTTCTACAACTATATATACGCTGTATGTTCAGGCCACAAACGAATCAACTCAGCAAAGACCCAATTCGAAACCGAGTAAACAAAACAGAAATTAAATCGGGGAAAAAATTATATAAACTGAAAACTTAGCTTTTGGGATGGGGTGGAAGGCGCAGCGTCCGTCGATGGAAGGGAAGTATGTAGCCTCGGTAGTGGTAGGGTTTTCGTTTCTGCTTCTCTCTTTTAGTGGCGGCGAGTTGTTGTGAGAGGAGATCAAAGGAGAGGGCGTCCCAGTGGTTGTGAAGAAGCGACGTTCGACTGAAAACAGGAAGAAGGGGGAAAGGGGGATCTGATTTGGGGCCATTAGGGTTTTCGTTTTATAGAGGCGGTGGAGTTTTTTTTCGTGCTGAGGGTTTGGAGAATGGGTGGGTTTTTGAACGGTTGGAAATGGGCTGGGTGTCAAGTGGGCCGAACGGAAAGGTAATGGGCCATTGTTTTCTTTTTCTTTTTTTTAAAGTCAAATAATTTAATTAGTTATTTATTTGTTTAAACAATAACTCGTACACACGTTGACCGATTTTTACAAAATCAGGCCCATTGAAACCGTAGAGACAGGATCTTCAAGGTGGGGCAGTGTCAGACAAGACTAGATGCAGGAATAATTTTTAATTAAATTAAACGTTGTTTAATTCAATTGGAAAACCAGTGCTCAACGATCAAACCAGTCCAGGTGAGTTTAACTCGCTCAGTTATCCCATCAGTTGGGTTTCTCATTTGTATGTCATGTTTGTTGAGTGCTGGTTGATTTGCTGATTTGATTGGATGTTGAAACATACCGTTATACCATCTATTTAAATTAAACGTGGTTTAATTTAAATAAAAGTGACATCGTTATTTCTAATGATGATTTCCAATAGAGTTCACTTACCATGTTGGTTACATAACCGCATTTGAATTAAACTGGATGCTTGGATCATGACTGGTTGACCAATATGAGTTAAATTGATGATCGTTTATGTTCATATATATGAACTGTTGGATTGTGTTGATTGGATTTTAGTTGCTTATCAATTGTTGAATCTAAATTCAACAAATTGTTGTTGTTAACCAATGGATCGCAATTGGTTAAGAAATGTGTGGCAGATGGCTTAAATATACCTTGTCGTATAAAAGGAAGATTTACCGTTATAAATAGAAGTAAAGATGTTTAAAATTATTTTTTAAATATATTATTTAAACTGGGTTATAAAAGGGGAAATAGACCAACCATCATACATCGATCTTTTTAACCGTTTTGGTACAAAAATATATCTGTGTGCGAAGCACGTGTTTTATCTAACACATGAAATGATTACGATATTGGTAAGGAAGTAAGTGGATATAAAGGCGGTGTTGAATAACCAAGGATAAGTGATTTTAAGAAGCAATTTAAGATAAGATTATATTTGATTATTACTCAGTTATAATAATCAAATGGAATTATTTAAATTAATTTAATTTGAAATTAATTTAAAAGGGAAAGACGAGCCGGGATTGGATTAATGTGTTAATCATATGTAGAGTTGACAAAGTCAACTGTGTTATTAAAAATTTAATTATTTAATTAGTGGAAACAGAATGGATAATTAAACCATTTTAAAATGTTGGTATGGGTTGAATGAAAAATCAAAGTGATATCTTAGGATTTAAAATATATATATACCAAGGTTTATAAAGTTTTAAACCATTGTTATAGCAAAGAAATGTTTAAGCAAGTTTATGAAATAAAGGATATAAGTTAAGCTTAAATTCGAAGTTTTAAGCTTGAGGACTTATTTTCATATTAGACGGAGTTATAAAATCAAAGATTATTTGAATATACCATTAAAACAAGTTGGTAGAAAACCAAATTTGAATTTGAATTGTTAAACGGGTTAAGTTATAAAGATGCAATAGATTTGACGTATATAAAAAGAAATGGTGTTTTCATCAAGATATAAGTAAAGAGGGCTTGTTTGGATATTGAGGATAAGTATCGATTTTGGTATTACAGCTGATACTATCTTAAGGTAAGAACGTTGTTGATCAAGGTCTGAGAGGTAATTTAAATACCCCAACTTGAACGACCGCAGGACTACCAAAGGATGATATTGGTCGTAATAGTGAAGATGTTAAAGCAATTTATTTTGGAAATAATGTACGTTATTTGAGGATTTTGGAAATATATATATATATATATATATATATACTTTGGAATTTTAGGGAAAAGGGGATTTAAAAAGGGCTTGAGAATTTAAATGGTATTTCCATGGATAACTTTCTAATGGCAAATAACAATATTTCCAAAAGTAAGGAGAAAAGACTTGGAAATAGAAGTGGTAATTATGGTTTCCCGAACAGAAATGAAAAGGAGAGTTCGTAATACAAAGGATGAATTTAATCGATTAACAATTGGTTAATAATGAGTACCAAATGTGTAAATGATATTTAAAGGAAGGATTTGATATGGTTTTAAGATATATTATAAAGTGATTTGAATAAATATATTAAAATAAAGACGTTATTTCAAATGGCCATGTGATGCTGTCTAGCGAACTAATGGATTTATTTATTTGATTTATACTTGTCTATTTTGATAGTTAAATAACCGACTATCAAAAGCATGTCCAATGCGTTGTTGGTACGGAAAGGCCGGGATCGAATTTATATTCGAAAACCATTCCGACCAACAAATACGTGAAGATGTCAGAAGACGGTCGAGATGGAGCATTGAAGACCGTGGATCTTCATAAGCGGAAGAATTACTTATAATCTCTGGCTTAGCGGCCCGAGATACACTGTGATTCTGTCGTGGTTGGAACCCACGGGTTGCAAGGACTTCTCGCTACTGATCCATGGGGTGATTCCTTTATTGGATGCAGTAGGAGAGTACCTTCGATTCATCCTGTCCCTGGATGACTCGTATGGACGAATGTCTGACAGAGTATTTCCAAAGGGATCGCGTACGTTGATTTTTACAAACGTATTTCTGTTAGTGGCGGAGAGGGGCACTTCTCTTAGCTTAACTTTCAGAGTATTTTTGTGGATGTCAATTAGTGATATCTGGCGGATCTGATGATGTGGCATTCAAAGTAAATGGCGATCAGATGTTTCAAAGAAAATTCTGGCCTCAAGCCTCACAACCGGAGAATGACAGAAATCGGGTAGGCAGCATGGCTATGTGGGTCGCTCCCATTAGGGTGTATGATCACCGATCTAGAGAAATTCCTTTTGCTTCTTTAATCTATCGATGCTGTCCCTAGTCGGGAAGACGGTGGGTCGCACCCAACCGTTGGTGATATACATTCGATACACTCAAGCGAAATGAGTGGTCGGTCATGTGAGGGCCGGGTTGCAAGATGTTCTTGTTGAACCCAGTGTATTTGCCTCTAGAGATACACGATCGACAGGTGGTCCCATACCTTGTCAGATTTGGAATCCAATCTCCATTAAGCGCCCGCGGTTTTGTTTGTATACTATATATGTAGAGCGTGAGATGCAAGCGTTCTACTAGATTTGATATTACTTGTATTTAGACATTATCATAATATCAGACAAGATATTGGTTCCAAAATTGTTTTGGGTCATCGTAAGGTAAAAGTCGTCCGTGTTTATGTGTTGATTTTGTCTTACGATTACTTTTTCCTTTCAAAAAATTTTTGAACTAAAAATCAATTTGTGTGATGCCTTAAGCTGTGCGAGTTTTCTCACTCTGGTTCACCAGACTGACCCGGTGCTTTTGTAAATGCTCGGGTTAGCCCGGGTACAGGTTCAGGTTATCGAAAGCTGTGAAGAGACGAGCTGGAAGAGTCCAGACGTATGATACTATTCTGCTATGTTATATATATGATGAGACAGATTTTTATAACTGTCCGAAGATGTTGATGTACTCTGATATTGTAAGTATTTTAAAGCTCTTAATAAAATTATTTCTGTATTATATTTTGTTCCGCTACGATGTGAGACTCTGTGATGCGATGATTCTTCTTCTTCTATTCTAACTTTCTTTCTTTTCTTATCTCACCCTCTAAATTCCTTCTATAAACGTTCCAGAGTTTTCGGTGTTTGGATGGTCGGCATAAGTTACGGTAAGGGTATTTATGTCGATTTTCGAGGCTGAAAATCCTTGGGTCGTTACAGTGGTATCAGAGCTATTGGTTTAGTGATAACCTTGGCTCTGTAGCGTAACTCAATAGAGATGGGGTTAGTAACACCCTAGATTGAGTTTGAGTGTATATATATGAGAGCGTATTTGTAAATTTGATATAAAAATGTTTTGTATTGTGTTGTTGATCGGTTCAAGTGTTGAGAAGCGTTGAACTGTCAATAAATACAATATTGTTTTGTAAAGAGGGTAAATGAGATAATTTTGCCAAATTTTATTTCTGTATAGAAAGCAGATTATTTTATCAAATTAGTGAGATATAACCATGATTTATTGATTTGAATGATATTCAAGTTGGATTTGAAATTTGAATTGAAAACTTAATCTGGTTAAGTGAAAATAAATAAATTTGGAGTTTGATGAATTAGTAATTAAAAAGAAATCAATCGGGTATTAAAAGATTGATGTTCATATATGTGAAACCAAAGTAAAATATTAATATTGAATGTAAATTTATTTGGTTTGATTGATCTGGTTAGGTATTGATTTCTGATTGTGATTGTTTAAACAACAATCGACTTCGCAATTTGTGTAGTTATACCAGTTGATTAGTAGAACATTATCTTAGAATTTCAAATATTATTTCTCATATGTGAATTGAGTAAGTATAGGTGTCAGATGACTTTTGAGGATTAGATTTTGATTGAATAGATCGCGATGAATTAGATAGCGCTCGCAAAAAAAAAGGTACGCTTACGCAAAAATATAAAATTTATGGGTTTGTAACGTTCTTTCCTACCTTAGCAATTTCGAGGACGAAATTATTTTAAGGGGGGAAGAATGTAACATCCCGTATTTTTGGCAATATTTAATTTAATTTAATTTATTATTTTAAATATGGTATTTGAAATATTTATGAGTTTTAATATTTAAATCGTTATTTAAAATGAAGTTTGAACGTTATTTTATTTATATTATAAAAAGATCTTTACATAAATGAAATGGCATTTATACCCAAAGCCTTAACGATTGGGTTTGAATTCTATTATGTTGAAATTTAAGTTGTTTGTTTTAATACAATGATATTTATTTATTATCGTTAAGTTGTTGTTAAAAAAAAAACTTAATCAAATTTGTATTGAAAACATATGAGATCAAAATAATAAACCCATTTCAACACGATTTATATCCTTAACACCATACGTCGATGTAGATGCATATATATATGTGTGTGTATATATATATATATATATATATATATATATATACACACCATCAATGTAAAACTAAAAACATGAATACAATAAGAAGCCTGCCATGAACATGAACATATAAAAACAAAATTGGAATATACATGAAACTGAATTTTTTCATACAATTTAGAAGAAAACAACACATTTACTCCTCTTATTGTTTGCAATACACAAAACAAAGAAAAATAAATTATTGTGATACAATACGAGACATATATGAAATTGTTGGGGCAACACAAAAGCCAAGTGAAACATGACCGCTCCGCCAAATGGTCTCGTGCATGTCTGGCTCCTGTCAGGTTCCTTTCCTGTAAGGATAAGAAATTTCCCATCAGGAAAAGATAACTAGGTACAAAAATGAACAAAGATAGAGAAGGAAAGAACAGAAAATGGAACAGCTTAAGATGACAAGAAAATACATGCAACAGAAAAAGAAAACCTATATATTTGGTACAATGAAAAACAGTGAAGATGAGACGATTCATCTCTCTGCCAAACAACTAAAATATGTTCATCACAAATTTAAATACTCATGAAGAGTTTTAGAAAAAGAAAAGAAAAGAGAAATTAAAAGTAGAGAAAAAGGAAGAATGACAATTCATGTTGCAAATATGCTGCACGACTTGTTTATTCAAGAGAACAGTAAAACCCAGATTTGCCATATAAAAACAGGCAGTACATAGGTAGTGAAAAGCAAATATAGGTCCAGATAAATCTTCATACAGGTAATAGATTCATACAACAGCTATGAAAACAGAAATTCAACAGCTAAAATATGGATATGCACATCACCAATTTCTCTACATAGCAATGCACAAATAGCTAAAACAGCTAAGCAGATCAATCTTGGACAATTAAAAATAGAGATGTATATTTTTGCACTGATTCCAAGTACATGAACAGCTAAGTGCAATCAAAATTTATTTATTCACTATCAAATCTACAGGCCATTCGAAACAGATTATATATATATATGCAATAGTTCATGTACAGCTCATACGAGACTGTAGTTTACATTTAAAAAAAAATGTAAACACAAGATCCATGTCACGTTTTCAAATCTATGTCGAATGGATAATTCCTGAACTAAACCCACCAAATCTATACAAGTCAGAAACAATATTGGAAATTTAATACTCAATCCAACAAAATATCCTCATAGTACCACAGTTCATCACACATAACTTCGAAATGAAAATCAATACAGACTTGGCCTAAAACTGAAATCCTATAATCCTACTACTTGCTGGCCAAGGTTCTACAACTATATATACGCTGTATGTTCAGGCCACAAACGAATCAACTCAGCAAAGACCCAATTCGAAACCGAGTAAACAAAACAGAAATTAAATCGAGGAAAAAATTATATAAACTGAAAACTTAGCTTTTGGGATGGGGTGGAAGGCGCAGCGTCCGTCGATGGAAGGGAAGTAGGTAGCCTCGGAAGTGGTAGGGTTTTCGTTTCTGCTTCTCTCTTTTAGTGGCGGCGAGTTGTTGTGAGAGGAGATCAAAGGAGAGGGCATCCTAGTGGTTGTGAAGAAGCGACGTTCGACTGAAAACAGGAAGAAGGGGGAAAGGGGGATCTGATTTGGGGCCATTAGGGTTTTCGTTTTATAGAGGCGGTGGAGTTTTTTTTCCGTGCTGAGGGTTTGGAGAATGGGTGGGTTTTTGAACGGTTGGAAATGGGCTGGGTGTCAAGTGGGCCGAACGGAAAGGTAATGGGCCGTTGTTTTTCTTTTCTTTTTTTTAAAGTCAAATAATTTAATTAGTTATTTATTTGTTTAAACAATAACTCATACACACGTTGACCGATTTTTACAAAATCAGGCCCGTTGGAACCGTAGAGACTGGATCTTCAAGGTGGGGCAGTGTCAGACAGGACTAGATGCAAGAATAATTTTTAATTAAATTAAACGTTGTTTAATTCAATTGAAAAACCAGTGCTCAATGACCAAACCAGTCCAGGTGAGTTTAACTCGCTCAGTTATCCCATCAGTTGGGTTTCTCATTTGTATGTCATGTTTGTTGAGTGCTGGTTGATTTGCTGATTTGATTGGATGTTGAAACATACCGTTATACCATCTATTTAAGTTAAACGTGGTTTAATTTAAATAAAAGTGACATCGTTATTTCTAATGATGATTTCCAATAGAGTTCACTTACCATGTTGGTTACATAACCGTATTTGAATTAAACTGGATGCTTGGATCATGACTGGTTGACCAATATGAGTTAAATTGATGATCGTTTATTTTCATATATATGAACTGTTGGATTGTGTTGATTGGATTTTAGTTGCTTATCAATTGTTGAATCTAAATTCAACAAATTGTTTTTGTTAACCAATGGATCGCAATTGGTTAAGAAATGTGTGGCAGATGGCTTAAATATACCTTGTCGTATAAAAGGAAGATTTACTGTTATAAATAGAAGTAAAGATGTTTAAAATTATTTTTTAAATATATTATTTAAACTGGGTTATAAAAGGGGAAATAGACCAACCATCATACATCGATCTTTTTAACCATTTTGGTACAAAAATATATCTGTGTGCGAAGCACGTGTTTTACCTAACATATGAAATGATTACGATATTGGTAAGGAAGTAAGTGGATATTAAGGCGGTGTTGAATAACCAAGGATAAGTGATTTTAAGAAGCAATTTAAGATAAGATTATATTTGATTATTACTCAGTTATAATAATCAAATGGAATTATTTAAATTAATTTAATTTGAAATTAATTTAAAAGGGAAAGACGAGCCGGGATTGGATTAATGTGTTAATCATATGTAGAGTTGACAAAGTCAACTATGTTATTAAAAATTTAATTATTTAATTAGTGGAAACAGAATGGATAATTAAACCATTTTAAAATGTTGGTATGGGTTGAATGAAAAATCAAAGTGATATCTTAGGATTTAAAATATATATATACCAAGGTTTATAAAGTTTTAAACCATTGTTGTAGCAAAGAAATGTTTAAGAAAGTTTATGAAATAAAGGATATAAGTTAAGCTTAAATTCGAAGTTTTAAGCTTGAGGACTTATTTTCATATTAGACGGAGTTATAAAATCAAAGATTATTTGAATATACCATTAAAACAAGTTGGTAGAAAACCAAATTCGAATTTGAATTGTTAAACGGGTTAAGTTATAAAGATGCAATAGATTTGACGTATATAAAAAGAAATGGTGTTTTCATCAAGATATAAGTAAAGAGGGCTTGTTTGGATATTGAGGATAAGTATCGATTTTGGTATTACAGCTGATACTATCTTAAGGTAAGAACGTTGTTGATCAAGGTCTGAGAGGTAATTTAAATACCCCAACTTGAACGACCGTAGGACTACCAAAGGATGATATTGGTCGTAATAGTGAAGATGTTAAAGCAATTTATTATGGAAATAATGTACGTTATTTGAGGATTTTGGAAATATATATATATATATATATATATATATACTTTGGAATTTTAGGGAAAAGGGGATTTAAAAAGGGCTTGAGAATTTAAATGGTATTTCCATGGATATCTTTCCAATGGCAAATAACGATATTTCCAAAAGTAAGGAGAAAAGACTTGGAAATAGAAGTGGTAATTATGGTTTCCCGGACAGAAATGAAAAGGAGAGTTCGTAATACAAAGGATGAATTTAATCGATTAACAATTGGTTAATAATGAGTACCAAATGTGTAAATGATATTTAAAGGAAGGATTTGATATGGTTTTAAGATATATTATAAAGTGATTTGAATAAATATATTAAAATAAAGATGTTATTTCAAATGGCCAAGTGATGCTGTCTAGCGAACCAATGGATTTATTTATTTAATTTATACTTGTCTATTTTGATAGTTAAATAACCGACTATCAAAAGCATGTCCAATGCGCTGTTGGTACGGAAAGGCCGGGTCGAATTTATATTCGAAAACCATTCCGACCAACAAATACGTGAAGATGTCAGAAGACGGTCGAGATGGAGCATTGAAGACCGTGGATCTTCATAAGCGGAAGAATTACTTATAATCTCTGGCTTAGCGGCCCGAGATACACTGTGATTCTGTCGTGGTTGGAACCCACGGGTTGCAAGGACTTCTCGCTACTAATCCATGGGGTGATTCCTTTATTGGATGCAGTAGGAGAGTACCTTCGGTTCATCCTGTCCCTGGATGACTCGTATGGATGAATGTCTGACAGAGTATTTCCAAAGGGATCGCGTACGTTGATTTTTACAAACGTATTTCTGTTAGTGGCGGAGAGGGGCACTTCTCTTAGCTTAACTTTCAGAGTATTTTTGTGGATGTCAATTAGTGATATCTGGCGGATCTGATGATGTGGCATTCAAAGTAAATGACGATCAGATGTTTCAAAGAAAATTCTGGCCTCAAGCCTCACAACCGGAGAATGACAGAAATCGGGTAGGCAGCATGGCTATGTGGGTCGCTCCCATTAGGGTGTATGATCACCGATCTAGAGAAATTCCTTTTGCTTCTTTAATCTATCGATGCTGTCCCTAGTCGGGAAGACGGTGGGTCGCACCCTACCGTTGGTGATATACATTCGATACACTCAAGCGAAATGAGTGGTCGGTCATGTGAGGGCCGGGTTGCAAGATGTTCTTGTTGAACCCAGTGTATTTGCCTCTAGAGATACACGATCGACAGGTGGTCCCATACCTTGTCAGAGTTGGAATCCAATCTCCATTAAGCGCCCGCGGTTTTGTTTGTATACTATATATGTAGAGCGTGAGATGCAAGCGTTCTACTAGATTTGATATTACTTGTATTTAGACATTATCATAATATCAGACAAGATGTTGGTTCCAAAACTGTTTTGGGTCATCGTAAGGTAAAAGACGCCCGTGTTTATGTGTGGGTTTGGTCTTACGATTACTTTTTCCTTTCGAAAAATTTGTGAACTAAAAATCAAGTTGTGTGATGCCTTAAGCTGTGCGAGTTTTCTAACTCTGGTTCACCAGACTGACCCGGTGTTTTTGTAAATGCTCGGGTTAGCCCGGGTACAGGTTCAGGTTATCGAAAGCTGTGAAGAGACGAGCTGGAAGAGTCCAGACGTATGATACTATTCTGCTATGTTATATATATGATGAGATAGATTTTTATAACTGTCCGAAGATGTTGATGTACTCTGATATTGTAAGTATTTTAAAGCTCTCAATAAAATTATTTCTGTATTATATTTTGTTCCGCTGCGATGTGAGACTCTGTGATGTGATGATTCTTCTTCTTCTATTCTAACTTTTTTTCTTTTCTTATCTCACCATCTAAATTACTTCTATAAACGTTCCAGAGTTTTCGGTGTTTGGATGGTCAGCATAAGTTACGGTAAGGGTATTTATGTCGATTTTCGAGGCCGAAAATCCTTGGGTCATTACAGGAACCTTGCGTCTTCTTCCTGAGAAATGATGCAGAGGAGTTTTTATAAAACCATGTATCTTGGAGGCCACGCACATAGAGTTTGTAGGGTAGCTAGTTTTTTTTCAAGGTAAGGTATGGCGATGGTTTAACATAGCATGTACGCTTACATGGTGATCTTGCGAATGATGGACCAAGATTATGTTTAGATTTGCCAGCGGGATTTTCTCTGATGAACGACATGTAAAAGATAGGGATGGATTTTGTTTAAGATTCTTTTATATATTTATATTATATATATATAATGTCAGAATCAACTTTATCAAAATAGTAGCCGCAATATTTTGGCTTCAAAAGGGTAACCTGTCCCTCTCCTGAGGGATACGTGATAAGATTTGCTAAGGATCCTTCTCTGATTAGATAAGAGATTTTATCCCTTTTTTACTATGTTCAAAAGAGACGTGAGCCAATCAGAGCCAACTCAGGGGCCAATAGAACAAGACTTCTTTCTATCCAAATGTTTTGCATAGTATATAATTATTAATTTATAGATTGTAGATTCAGAGCCCATCTCCAGATAAGATTATACATATACTTTTAGCCTATAGGCAGCTGCGTTTCATGTATATGCGGCGGTACGAATGGAAGAGGACAGATATGTTTTAGAGTCTATGTTTTACTTAGCAGGAAAGGATTGTGTATTTATATATCTATGAATTTATTCTTGATGAATGAATATCTTCTGGTAGGGTGTACATCTCTTGAACGTTTAGGCTTGCATTTTTGGATTTGACTTGCCATAACTTCTACAGTTGATAGAGTGTTTGTGTGCTCCTTTCACTTTGGTTTTCATGTTGTTCGTGACATTGGACAAAGTGGAAATAAAATATTCTCCAAAAGAAAAATGTAACAAATCTCATGTCATGTGTTTGTTGTTTGCAGTGGATATATATTTTATGTTTCAAAGTTTACGTGTGCCATGTTCCATAAAAATTACGTTCATGTACGAGGGGGTATGGACAGAAATAAGAATACGGTCATGTCCAGCGAGGTGTCACGATCCCAAAAATATAATAATATCGGTAGGTTTATTCATATTGTGAAACCCTAAAATATTGAGATAGGGTGCAAAATATTCCAAATAAAAAGTTGTGTATTTAGTTGTATAAAAATTACAGTAAAATTTTAAGAATAAAATTATCACCACGTCTCAAAAGAATCTTGTCTAAATTCGAATCCAGTATCTAATTATATCAAATAAAACGTTACGGTCGATAAACGATTTTATAGCGACTATTTGAAAATTGGATTTGGATTTAACTTGCAATCTATAACGATAAATCTTGATTTTTCACTTTTGTTAGAAAGATATTGTTCAACAGATTCCAACGTTTCTTGTTTCGAAGAAATCAACCTAATAACGGGTCTTGTACACTTAGTTGAAGTTCAGAACGTTAAATTACGAACTGCCGCGACAGTACGGGCTCGTTTATAATTATATATAATTTTATACGTTCTACTTGGTTTTAATTAATATATATCCACTTATATTACGAATTCAATAATGAAACTGATTTAAATATTCTAATACAACCCGATAAAAATGCGGGACGTTACACCTGGGATTCTATATTGAATATCTGACGACCAATTCTATCCCAACTCATATCCTTCTAAATTCAAACATATCATATCTTCCTTATAACTTAAATAAACGTCATACCGTTCATTTTAACCTCAATTAATATCTCCTAACACATTTAGCAAATCCTTTTTCATAATAGTTCACGGTTTCTAATCTTCAAATTACAATCAATTTCAAAGAAATAGCTTAATAACGTTAAAAGCGTTACTAAAAGTGCTGCAAAACGGTTATCTAACCAAATAGATCCAGAATCATTCAAAATCAACATATTCTAACTTAGATCCCTTTTAAATAATAAAATAGGATTTATCATATTTTTCTGGATTTTTTAAAATAAATTTTATAACTCATTTTATTCGATTTTCCATTACGGTCGTCGAACTGCATGTATAGCGACCTTTTCCAATTTCGTTTAAATATAAATTAAAAATCATACGTTGGAATTTGAAAATTCCTTTTCTGTTTAAAAGCTGTTATCGTTTGAAATCCAATGTTTCTTATTTCAAGTCAAACTGATTTCAAACAATCAAGTTATAACCCTTTGAATTAAAATCAATATTTACGAACTGTTGCACCGCAGCTTATTCTATTCACGCCATATAACGATATAATTATAAATCTTGCAAATCCTTTTTAAATTGAATTTATATTTCGAATTCATTTGGAAAAATAGTTTCAATTTTATTTCTAATTAGATTTCGAATTAACCATCCCATTTGTCGGATTATTTAAGGATAGCCAAGGAGAGCAGGAAACTATATTTTCCAAACCCAAGCCTAGACACTATCCTTTATGTCATCCTAGAATGTTCTGGTATATATATTATAAACAAAAATATTGTCAATATATATATTTAAAACCATTTTCAAATCTCATTTTGAGTTAAACTTGACTTTTAAAAATAATATTTAAAAATCAATCTTCATTTATATGGGAGGAAGATTCAATCAATCACCGATATAATTCCACCACTACAGTGTATGTGATTTAATACAATCATAATGAATCAACCATCTAAATCAGATAAACATGACTTATAATCACAACCAATAAGCAATCATTTTAGTTGCGCACAAGTGTTACCAACAATAACACTTATAGGTGTTCAGTGTGCTATCTACACATCTGTTCATACAATAACATCCATGTCCAACCCAATATAATTTATCACAACCAATTATTCAAAAACTATCAATAATAATTTTAATTATGAGTTCTCACCATAATAGCCCCAATATCTTCATTACCAGAGCGAATAAGCCAACAAACACTGCTACCGCTTCTCGTACTGCTTTCAATCCACCTCTTTTAGCAACTGGTAATTTTCTGCTATTTTTTTATATTGGGAATAAATTAATAACGTTATTCATTATATATTATTCATATATAAGGGCATTTTATTTTATTTTTATTATAATTTTATACTTAACAAATATTATCAATATTATATATCAACATGTTCTTACTTTCGATACGATTCCAAAGCCCCTAATGGCTAGTTAATCGAATTAGAAATGAGTAAGATATTAACTTTTAAAGTTCTAAACTAAGTTTAAAATAAAATAAAAACATACCCAACATCTTTGGCCCAAAGCCCAAAAGCATGATACCTGATCCAATCCCATATTCCTTCTTCTTCCTCCACATCTTGCGTCTACTGTGTTTCCTGGAACCCATTCACGTGTGCGGGTGTGCACATCCACGCTTCAAATACTCCACCGATCTTCAACCCGAGATCATCAACAACCTAGTCTTCAACTCCTCTTCCAAATGCACAACTGTGAAGACCCGCAACCTCCCCGTAAAGGAAAGCGTCGGATAATTCGAGAACAAACCACAACAGAACGCATACAGAAGAACATTTCACTGTATATTACAACAATGCATCAGATTACAAGAATATACAGAGTATAAATGAATATTACACAGAAATATCAGAGATTTAAATTACATTTAAATACATAGCAGCGGAAAATAATACAATACACAACTAGAAGTAGATATACGGATACAAAGCTTTCCGGATATCGTTCCAGCTGTAAACCAGGATCCTGTGAATATAAATCTGCAAAACCGAAACTACTAGCTGCCCGTGTCAAAATAAGGGCACCCAGAGTTTAGGTTAAAACAATAAACTCCAGGTCAGTCATGTGACTGGTGTGAGAACTAAAACAGTTATTAATCTTTATTTTAAATCATTAGGTAAATCAAGGGACCACGCCGTATAACACGGAACGGGTTTCCTCCCAAGAATACCAGTGCATAAAACAAACAGCGCAATGCTAAATAAAGAAAGATGAAGCTGTTATAAGACCCAGGTCCCATCACACAATGTAACGCAGTCGAGGATAGGGTTTTCCCTTATAACAGCCAAAGAATGCTTGATACGTTTTAAAACAAATCATTTGATACTACAATAAGTGCATAGTGTATAAAACAACTTCAAATCATAAGTATCAATCATAGGCGGCATGGGTACCATATATCATGTCGCCATATATAGGTTTACAAATAAAACCGCAAATGTCACGTATTTGGAAATTGGATTTCCATCTATGAACCGAGGCAAAAGATAGTCCTCAACCGATTCGAGACTGTCTAGTCCGAGCCTCAGGCAAGTACTCTGTCAAGCCTTTGGATCGTCAGGGCCGGTCCACCGATGTGGATTAAAATGCCTGAACACTACGTTTCCCCACCCTATGGGGTGTAAGTCTGGTCCGTCAGCCGACCAGAATGCATCGGCCGAAACCGATATAACCGAGGCGCCTCGCCACAGCAACAACCACATAAGTCAAACTCGTCAGGGCGTGTAAAACCACTGACGCCACTTCTAACTAGAAAGAAACGCAAGTCCTCCCTGAGGTCCGTCTCCCGTTTTTGGTTCATACCGGGTGTGAAACACGCGAGGTAAACGTTACACAAAGCTACGCCACAAAGGCCGTGCTTTGATCATCAACCACAAGACTTTGCTTTTCAACAGAAGCCTTGATCATTTGCATCTTAGCATGCCACACAGGCAAACCACTCTATGCAACCGATATCAGTCACACAGAATGAAATCCAATGTCAGACACACAGTCCATTTACAAGTCCGTTCTGGGTCTGAACGAAACCGGAGGCACCTAGTACCTCGCATATCCATCGATCTCCAAGTACGTCTGGACGATCACTAACTGTTTCCATCTTCTTGGGTGTACAGCCCAATCAAGATCATCAGTAATTACCCAAACGACGTGAAAACCTCCGGTCTTCGACCATCGTCTTCATCTTCGACTTATCGTCGTATCAGTTATTCAGAATGGGATGAACCCGGTCTTTCCGAATAACTCGCGTATATTTTAAATAAGTGTTACACAAACACAACATACGCCTCATTCCAATTCATTAGTCACTAACCGTAAATTAATCAAGAGAATAATTCCCCAAATATTAACCCCGAAGGCCGAAACCAACATCAGATCAATATCCAGAAAACCATTCTACTTAGCTAACCGACAGTTAGTTTCTAAATTTCACGTTCAAATCTAATTAAAGATTTAACTATCGCCTGGAGCAAAACTGGTGATACTCCATTCTCGATCTTTTCAATCTAATTAAAGATTCATTAAAACTCCACTTAGTTTTAATCTGTGACTGGGTTAAAGAATCAGTGTCATTTAAAACACGGTTCACGATAAACCCAAAGTCACATCCCATTAATTATCGGGTTAAAGAACAAGTGTTATTTAAAACACTGTTCACGATAAACCCAAAAATCAATATCCATTCAATTCCAATTAAATATCATTTAATTGGTACACTTCATTAAATCTAAATAAAAAGATTTAATCTTTTCTCAACTGGGTTCAAGAACAGTGTTAGTGAAGACACCATTCACGACAAACCCAAATCACATTCATTAATTATCGGGTTAAAGAACAAGTGTTATTTAAAACACTGTTCACGATAAACCCAAAAATCTATATCGATTCAATTCCAATTAAATGTTATTTAATTGGTACACTTCATTAAATCTAAATAAAAAGATTTAATCTTTTCTCAACTGGGTTCAAGAACAGTGTTAGTGAAGACACCATTCACGACAAACCCAAATCACATTCGATATTCAATACAAGGCTCTGAATAGAAAATATATCGGCTTATATTCAATATCGAATTCTACGACTAACAAATGTCGTATTGGAAATAACGATATAAATATATATCTTTCAAATTTCCATAACCACACCTGTATAATCACGAATTCCAACATCGAAATATTCCGAAGACAATTTCGATTCAAATCCACTCCAATGCAATCATTGGAAATTTTGGTTATTTTCAAAACCCTTTTCAAATTCAATTTATTTATTTAAAAATAAATAGAATTATAATTCTAGTTCAAAACTAGTTCATTTCGATAAAAATCTATTTTTATCTTTTCAAATATGGAGTTTTTCATCCCAAACTTTCACAAATCATTTCTTATGATTTTACACAAATTATTGCTATTTTTAATAATTTTATCAAGGCCCATACAGTCGATTTCCATTAACGGCCATCGAACTGCACTTACAGCGACCTTTTTCGAATTTGATTTGGACGTATCTCCAAATCCAACCGTTAGATTTCAAATTTCTAACATTCATTAGAAAGCTCTTTTCGATACGAACCCAACGGTTCCGGTTTTAGGAGAATCCGACGGTCGGATCTCCCGTAATGTCCGTTCGAAATAAATGGTCGAAATTCGCGAACTGCCGCGACGCGGCGCGTTCTATTCAGGCCATTATATTATATATAATATATATAATATATATTTCGTCGATTTCTATTTAAAACGAATTATATAAATAGTTTTGAATTCGTTTCAAAAACATTTTCAACTTCCATTTCAATTCAAATCAAAATTGAATTCTTCTTTATAAATTCGTTTCAAAATCCATTTCCATTCAATTCAAATTTCAATTCAATTTGAATTTATTTCACTTCGCTTTCAATTCAATTCGAATTCGTTTTCAATTCAATTCATTTCGAAATCGTTTTCAATTCAATTCATTTCGAAATCGTTTTCAGTTCAATTCATTTCGAAATCGTTTTCAATTCAATTCATTTCGAAATCGTTTTCAATTCAATTCATTTCGAAATCGTTTTCAATTCAATTCATTTCGAAATCGTTTTCAATTCAATTCATTTCGAAATCGTTTTCAATTCAATTCATTTCAAAATATTCGATTTCGAAATCACGTTTCAATATTCATTTTAAAATGAATAAAATCGATATAAATATCGTTCACGTCAAAATGGCGTCAATCTAATCCTCACGGCTTCACATATTTCTATTTTCAAATATTCTATTTCAAATATTTCTATTTCAAATATTTCTATTTCAAATATTTCTATTTCAAATATTTCTTTTTTTTTCTCGAAACTGGAATGAGGCCCAATCAATTACCATATAATGTTAATTATATGGATTTTCTACAACACATGTATATATCAACAACGATGAATAATCAACCATCAACCAAAGTGCACTACACTGTATAAGCATCAAATATAGACATTTAACGCTTATAGCAGCTTGTCAATCAATCGATCGACATATTTAATAAATCAGGATGAGTGAACTTCAAATTTCATCCTAACACCCGTGTGGGGTTTCAAACAATCAAACACATATTTTATTTGTGCAGTTAGGCGATGTGTAAAATTTATCGACCCAATCAACGTCATTCAAATAGGTGTACATAAACAAACCGTCTGGTTTGTAAATGAATATTTATTTATTCACATTCACGTTAAAAATTATATTTTTAACGATAACACATTTTATTTTAACATATGAATTTATATTCAGTTCATTCGTTAAATAAAATGCTATTTTTATTTTTCTAACTTATTTTAGAAAATTTCGGCGGCATAACGGCACGATACTAGAAACGGGACAAGGCCTAGCCTTATCCCCGGTCTAGTGAAGGCCCACGCCATTCACACATCAATCAAATCAATTCGTTATGCAAACCACAAACTTTGGAGTAAGGGTCTAACCTAGCCTTACTCCTTCGCCTTATAACGGCGCACGTCTAATCCTAACCAATTTATCGATTCGATTTTTCACACCACAAACCACATTCAAACCAATATCACAATCAATCACCAAACAGTCAAACAAACAAGTCCATGGTCTGTGGACGGGTGTCGGGTGCTACTAAGCACCGTCTGCATCCTAGTATATATATAACTAGAAAAATAAATTGAAAGGTGAGAAATTCTCACCTTTAGCTATCCAACCATCTCGACTCTTCTTTTGCAGAAGTCTTCGTCGTTTCGCCTTTTTGTCACCTTCGTTGCTGCTTTCACTACATACGTAAAAATCACATTTTTACTTCGCTATTCAATATATAAAAATCGAATTTTTAGTTCGAAGTTCAATATATAAAAATCGAATTTTTATTTCAAAGTTCAATATATAAAAATCGAATTTTTAGTTCAAAGTTCAATATATAAAAATCGAATTTTTAGTTCGAAGTTCAATATATAAAAATCGAATTTTTAGTTCAACATTCAATATATAAAAATCGAATTTTTAGTTCGAAGTTCAATATATAAAAATCGAATTTTTAGTTCGAAGTTCAATATATAAAAATCGAATTTTTAGTTCGAAGTTCAATATATAAAAATCGAATTTTTATTTCGCCATTCAATATAAAAAAACTAATTTTTATTCTTCGCTTTCATATATAAAGATCTAAATTTTCTCCTATGTAAACAATATAAAGATCATATTTTTATTTCGATTTAAACAATACAAAAATTATATTTTCAAAGCAAATTCATTTTTAAAAACCATAAAGTAAAATCAGTTATAAACCATAAAGTAAAATCAGTTTTTTTATTTTTCTACAAATATAAAGATCTGGTTTTTCCTAATACAAAAATCTGAACTTTTATAAATTAAAAATCTAAATTTTTTATAACTTAAAAATCCTAACTTTTCAGCTTTTGAAGTTTAAATCTTTTCACTTTAAAATCTAAAAATAAAAATCAGTTTTAAAAATAAATAAAAACAGTTTTAAAAATAAATAAAATCAGAAAAAGTAAATAAAATAAAAATAAAATAGCAGGGAACTTACAGGGGGGCTTTGGCGGTCGGAGAGGGTGGCAGATGGCCAGAGGCGGCGGAATAGGGTTGTGGAGGCAGGAGCTGGGCGGCGCGTCGATCGAACTGGGGGGGGGGGGGGGGTCTCCCGCGCGTCGATCGAAAGGGGGGGGTCTCTCGCGCGAGGCGCTCCGACGTTGGGGCTCGCCAGAGGCGGCGGCGCCACCCCTCGGAGGAGCGACGGCTCCTCCGTCTTTCGCTTCCTCTTTTTTTTTTTTTTTTTTGTTTTCTGATTTGAAATGAAACGTGAAAGGGGGGGGGCCAATGATAAAGGGGGGAAATATATTTTCTTTTTTTTTTATTATTATTATTTTAATCGGAAAAAGTTGACTTTCATAAACGACCTCGAAACGAGGCCCACCGCCTGTCGCCCATAGCGTTCTACCCCCATTCCGAGCACAATGGGATATGTGTCGTAGGCTGATTCGACTATTTGAATCAGTTTCCGTTAAATTTACATTTAAATCACTATATTGAATTTTAAACGTACATTTCGAATTACCGGGGTCACATACTAACTTTAAAAATTCCCGAAAAATATTTTCTAGCTTCGTATTGACGATACGGTCCTAACAAAACTAGTTTCGTCCAATTCTGAGACCGTTAGAAAAATGGCCAATTTCCAGTCGATTAAAATCAACTGAAACTGGTCAAACGCGTTTTCCTTTGCCACGCTCACATATTGATTCGAAAAATTATGAAATTTGAAACCTAACAATAACTTGACACTGCGGATCCAACAAAACTGGTTTCGTCGAAATCCGAGGTCGTTTGCAAAATGTCCATTTTTAAGGGCCTG
Source organism: Allium sativum (assembly GCA_030737875.1). Taxonomy (NCBI): domain Eukaryota; kingdom Viridiplantae; phylum Streptophyta; class Magnoliopsida; order Asparagales; family Amaryllidaceae; genus Allium; species Allium sativum. The sequence continues at coordinate 559,267,801 of CM060910.1, forward strand.
AATTCCATAGCGACTATTCAGAATTTTCAACTGGACATATCTTTTGATTCCCGATATGAAATCTTGATTTTTCGGATTCGTTGGAAAGATATTCACTATTAGATTCCATTATTTTTGGTTTCACTAAAATCCGGATTGTTTTGCACCCGGTACATTCAATTGAAGTTTGAAATCGAATTATCGAACTACCGCGCCATTTTCAATTCTATTTATAATTATATATAATTATTTATATTCTAACGACGACGCGTATAATATATACGTTTGAATTATATTCAAAATAAATTTCACGTCGATATTATTTAAAATAATTCATTTTAAATAATCAAAATTCGCTAAAATTGCCAAAATAAAAATTTTAAACTGGCCCAGATTTTCCGGGTTGTTACAATCTCCCCCACTTAAAACTTTTCGTCCCCGAAAAGGAACAAAGTTGAAAGCGGTTTGATTATTCAACTCTACGCTTGATCTGGCTTCTATTCTCCAACTCTTTAGTTTCTGAGAATTTTCAAATTTTCAAAAATTTGGCTAACTCCCTAAATTTTCGAAAAATTTCGCCATAACCTCCCCTGCACCGGGAGCATCGGGGAATTTCAAATAGCTTCCCCGGTCCTTCAGATCTCAAAAAGAAAAAGAAAAAGCCAAGCGGCTAGCCAATAGGCTCACAAAATCATCATCACCCAAACAAAACAGGAAATTATGTAGTAAACATGTACCTATTTGTCGGGCAAACAAATTTTATTCTCTGGCTCTAGCCTCCTTGCTATGACCTGTTCAATGATATATATGTATATGCAAGCAAATGCGACCAATTTTCAATATATGTCAATATATGATTCAATCAGGCTAATTGGTTAAAAATGATCAAACAATTTAACAAACAACACAAACATCAATCAATTAGTGAATTTAACGTTTCGAATTCATGATTTGATATATATACAAAAATCATGTTTTTGATGCCAAATCACAACGATGAATTCTAGCTATATATAAGTTTTGGGTTCTCACACCAGCCTAATGGAAATATATAGAAAATCACACCTTCGAGACACGAACATAAATACTGATGATGTCATGACAATCATCAGTACCATCTTCGGGCGACTAGAGTGTGATGCTATATCTATCCAGTATATTAAAATTTCAAATACACGCTGATCAGACGTATACGAAAAATCTATATATACTGGATCGTCCACATCAATATAAGTAAATAATCAAATACGAATAGTTGATTTAGATTTTCAAAACAAAAATTTGTTTTCCTTTTCAAAAATATACTCTTCACACTCGTTCTAGGATACTACTGATCCCATCTCTAACGAGTCATTCCCATTGGATATTACTAATCCAATTTCTGATGAATTCTTTCGTATGGTTCTAATGTGTCTTGTTCTCTGAGCTTTGTAAACCAAAGCTCTGATACCAACTGTGAAGACCCGCAACCTCCCCGTAAAGGAAAGCGTCGGATAATTCGAGAACAAACCACAACAGAACGCATACAGAAGAACATTTCACTGTATATTACAACAATGCATCAGATTACAAGAATATACAGAGTATAAATGAATATTACACAGAAATATCAGAGATTTAAATTACATTTAAATACATAGCAGCGGAAAATAATACAATACACAACTAGAAGTAGATATACGGATACAAAGCTTTCCGGATATCGTTCCAGCTGTAAACCAGGATCCTGTGAATATAAATCTGCAAAACCGAAACTACTAGCTGCCCGTGTCAAAATAAGGGCACCCAGAGTTTAGGTTAAAACAATAAACTCCAGGTCAGTCATGTGACTGGTGTGAGAACTAAAACAGTTATTAATCTTTATTTTAAATCATTAGGTAAATCAAGGGACCACGCCGTATAACACGGAACGGGTTTCCTCCCAAGAATACCAGTGCATAAAACAAACAGCGCAATGCTAAATAAAGAAAGATGAAGCTGTTATAAGACCCAGGTCCCATCACACAATGTAACGCAGTCGAGG